>CM054057.1:472541254-473169663 GCA_028641055.1 Alopecurus myosuroides | reverse complement strand
CGCCTATGCCCAAAGATAAAGGCTTCAATGCCGGATCTGCTCAGAATTCATACATAGGGGCAGATCAAGCCTCAATAGCTAAGCTGTATAGCATGACTGGATTTGGGAGAGATGCCTGCAGCCAGTCACACTTTATTGGCATGGTGCAGTCAGATCGCCGAAAACACGGAATACGAAAATCCCGTGGAAAAGGCAGAAAATTATGAGCCCACAGAAAAGGTGGAAGATCCGACACCCGCCGATAAGGGGATGAACTCGGAAGCTGAGTCTGTATTAGCAGCCATAGAAGCAAAGCTGGATTTGGAAACCGGATCCGCTGATACAGATTCCAAAGACAAACTTCCTCAAAATGATCTAAAATTTCTTCCTATGCTTCCTTAGGTTAGACAATATTTTTCCACCAAATAATTGTCCACTAAAACAAGTTTGATTTATAAATATATTCAAAATGGCTTGGAAAATTTCTCACTGATGCCTAATAGTAGATAAGAATTTTTGGCAAGAATTCAAAAACTTTTGAGTTGAACAAGTGGTTCAATTAGTTGGTTTGTTTTTATTCCAGAAAAAGAAACGAGGAAGAAAACGGCTAGGGAAAAGACTCTGGGGGGGGGGGGGTCGCAAAAATCGCGTCTTCTCTCACTTCCCTCCGCCGGTGCTTCCGCCATGGACGACAGCGCGATGCCAGCCCCCCCCTCCGCGTCCTGGAAACAACAAGGAGCCCCCCAACGATGTCGTGCTCCCTCGCTCGGTCCCACCTCGAGCCCCGAGCCCTCCCGCCCCATCTCTCTCGTTTTCCGCTTCAACCGAAACTCTAGCCATGGTGGCCGAGCGCAGCGCCGCCGTTCTAGGCTATCCCGAGTGGATTTGAGTGGGGCAAAAGTTTGGCCTTGTCGTCCTCTCCCTCCCCGTACAAGGAATGGTGCCAGATCGAAGCGAGACAGTCGCGCCGTCGTCTTCTTCCTCTTCGACCAGAGCAACTTCGGCGAGCTCGCCGCCGCCATCTCCGGACACACCGAGGGCATCCACCCGTCGAGGGTGAGCTCCTCTATTGATTCCCGTCATTTTCCCACTTGTTAGCATGTGGTAGTCATCGCTTGCTGCTCGTGTTTGGCTGTCGTCGGCGTTGCCATATTCGTGGTCCAGTTACGTACAGGCTGAATCGGGCTTCGCCGGAATTTTTGGTTAACGTGCCAAAGTCGCTCCTTAAACAAGCAGACCTCTCTTTTGTCACATAGGTATGCCTAGCCCAGTGGCTACTTCCTCTCGAAGTCGCCGAGCAGACCCAAGTTCGAACCCTGGAAAAATTATGCCTCAATCTTTTTGGATTTTATCCCCGCAGCCCAGCCCCACCTGTCATCGGTCCTTCGTGCCAGCGTGGCTCTAGGCCGACGTGTCTGCGAGTAGTAACGCGTGGGTAATCCAAGCCCGGGTGAAAACGTTCCAGACGTTTGTTTTTTTGTTTTTTTCCTAAGTAATGAAAATTGAAACAACAGAAAAGCAGATTCCAACCATTACTTGTATCACTGCGGAGGAAAAATTATGCCTCGATCTTTATGAATTTTATCCCCGTAGCCCAGCCTCACCTGTTATCGGTCCTTGGTGCCAACGTGGCTCTGGGCCGACGTGTCTACGAGTAGTAACGCGTGAGTAAGCCACGCCCGGGATGAAAATGTTCCGGACATTTTTTGTTTTTTTCCTGAGTAACGAAAACTGAAACAACAGAAAAGCATATTGCAACCATTACTTGTAAAATCAGTAAATAAATGAACAATGCTCCAATTCAAGTGACTCAAATTTCTATGGACTTAGAAACTTGAGCACTTTCTTATAATGTCAAAGTAGCAACATGTTTCTGTTAAATATTTTGCACTAATTAATTTATTACAGAAAAGACCATTAAAAATGGAAACTTGCAAAATTCATAACTTTTGCTCTATAATTCCAAATTGAGCAAACTTGATCTCTAAATTTTGTCTTAACAAACTCTACACCAAAATATTTTATTTGGTCATAATTTAATAAAATTTGATCATGTTTTCTTCTATTTTCTAAAAAGGGCAGAAAAGAATTGATTAAAGAAAAATGCCTAATAAATTCAAAATGATCCAAAAATTATGTTTAATGTCTTAAAATGTTCAGTGAAAACATTTGTCACATGTTTGCAAGTACTGTACATTCTTGTGTCACTTTAATAATTCTATAGTGTGTTTACTAAGTATTGTTTCCCTTATCCAAAAATAATGGGAAACGTACCAAAATGCAAAGCACTTTAAATATTAACATAATACATAATTTTCATGCATGTTGACACAATTTTGTATGTTCTGGTCATGATAGGAGTGGTGAATAATCCACTAACTTAATGCATGAGGGTATGCCAAATAATTCTAATTATTTGGGAAAACCTCATTTAAATTGAGTATCATTTTACGATCTGTTTGGTTTGCATTAAAATGTCATGTCATCATGATTGTGTATTGCACCTTCTGAATTTTTATTTATGTTGTTTCCTTTCCGAGGTTGTTTGTGCTTCCGAGAATCGAGGAGTTGAAGTGCAACCAAAATTCTTCGATTGATTCCTACTCTGTCATTCAAACAAGGCAAGGCTTAAATCCACTTTTTGAGCATCTCTCTTGAACATGTTTTCCCTCAAGTATTTTATCCACCAAATATTGCATTCGATTCAAATGTTTGGCTATACTATCCTAGTAGTTGCATTTTTTCCGGACACCATTACCTGTTTCCTTCCTATTACTATAGATAGTGATGTGGCCCGAAATACTTCTATATGCTATTTAACTACTTAGGCATGCGTAGATGAGTACTTTGGGTCTGGTGATGGATCGTGGTTGGAAGATATTATGTCATGTCCGTATGTGTTGGGGATCAGTTGTCTCCAATTAAAATGTAACATGCATGGGTGAGTTGTCCATCGGTGAATGGTGGTGATTGCCTCACTCATGCCACTAGGAGCGAGTTCTCCTCATCTTGAACCAATACCGAATCGTGCTTCCATCGGTGGGAAGACGTGTGCGTTCCATTTGCATGGAATCCCTAACGACCAACTAACTTGTGATGGGTTTAGCCCGGGGTCCTTTAGGTTTGAGCGTTCATTTGCGGTGCGTGAATACGGTGGACGAGCTGCGAACAAGGACGATTGTGTATAGGATGGTGGCCTCGGTACAGGGTGTCGAAAGGCACTGAACCTGGACTATGCTACCAATGATCCCGGGATATATTCATGCAAGCCAAAGATTGTAACCGCGCCCACTCTGCCGGCCTCCCAGGAAGAGGATGTGATCATGCCTGATCAGGCAAGGATTCAGAGGGTTCTAGTGGTTAAAATAGTACACCCATGCAGGGTAAATATTTTCAAAAATCCGTGTCCACGGTTATGGACATCCTTGGGAACGGAGCTGAGATCATAGAGAACTTAAACAATAAAACTTGAGGCGGCGGATGTGATGCTGGGTTGGCGTATGCCTTGTTCAGAAGTTGAAGAAGAAGATATACAATTTCTATCTCATTCAAAACCTTCTTATAGATGTTGCCAAGTTGGTATTTTAAAAGAAAACTAGCTTTCCGCAAAACAGCTACCATAAAGCCTTGCTAAAGCCTCATTCGAGCTAGTAGCTCTAGTAACCTTGCGAGTACCTCATGTACTCACTGTTTCTTTGTTGAATCTTTATTTTTCCTGTAAGGTCCACCCCAGAACCACTGTTTAAAGACACCTCCGATATGCATACATTCATGATCCCAGATCACAGCAGTCGTGAACAACATATCAAGTTGGTACACAGATACAATATCCATTACACGAGGCATAAACACTTAGAAAGGGACACGGTCACTTGACCAAGTCTCACACAACTGCCGCCCAGGGCAACACACAACACACACAACGGAAGATTACACACAAACAAAACGCAGTAGAGCCCAAATCACGCCTTAACCTACAGGCTGTTGACCGGGAGACGATCCTAGTTCGCAAAGCCATAAGCTCCGTACTCCTCTTCGTAGATCTCCTTCATAAACTCCTTCTCGATGTCTGGCAAGTTGATACCAGGGTCGAAACCAATATGAGTATGTTTGAATGTACTCAGCAAGACACCCATCATGTAGCTTACAAAAATGCAAGTATGCTTATATGGTGTAGTAGGTAGGCTATACATAGGGTTCGCTATCCATGATATATGAAAGATATATCATAGTTGATTTTTAAAAATCCATGTATCTTTGTTGAAGAAGATACTTCAAAATAAAATAATATAGTTTTCTTTCTCTTGTAGATATCACATGTACAAGAGGTTTTATAAACTCATTTTGTAAAAGAAGGTTTGCAAAACTTTTTGTAAAACAACTTATGGCTTTTCATCGATGGTACCTCCACGGTACAAGATTTACTCCTTTCAGAACTTCACAAGTCCAACTCTTTTTTGAAAACATTGATACAATGCTAGCTACATGTCCATTCAACTGTACATATCCGAGGACGTGGCTACTTCAAAATAGTTTTACTCTGCAGAGGTGTACACATCCACCAGATCACGTACATCCGCCGTGAACAACCACAGACCGTAACAACAGTATGTAAACATCAGATAACTGATCCTAACCATCCACTATGTTCAAATTAGTATGTGACTATCTCCTCGGTTGGGTTTGTTCTCCCCGGCACCGTGTCCCACACCTCCACGGCAGGAGACCCAACTGTCGCACCCGGAGGAGAACTTAATCCCTCACTGTGTATGTCCATTTGAATTTCTTAGTTGGCAACGTATCGGTTCGAGGGTAACTCACACCCTTATAGCAAATTGAGATAGAACACACCCTAACAAGAACAAACTTCAAGTTAAGCCCCGTGCCCATGTTGGGGTAGGGTGGAAGTACGGTAAAGGTTGTCCGGCGAAGGCTAGGTTATGTGTCATTTTTGAAAACGCGTTTTCCCCTAAAATGACCACTTCCACATTCCTCCGGTGATCAAGGCTCAGCCTTTTCTCCGGGTTTTTCATAAAGCCTTTGTTTGCAAAAACACATTTTTAGGGTGTCCACTTAGGGACTAATAAGTGTGATGGTATTAAATACCATATGGTGGCTATGGGCTTGGTAACACCAAGTATCACCTACTGGCATAATCAAGATATATAAATAAATAGTAGTAGTCACTCAAAAATAGTTTTTGGAAAAACAAAGTTTTTGTAAAACTTTTCAGATGTAAATCATGCATGATAGATAATGATAAGTGTAGTAACCGCAAGCATCAGGATGGCTTGCCTTAAAGCTCTCAGTGTCCTTGGCCTTGGAGTAACTTGAACTTGACGCGCAGCTTCACAATTGCTTCCTCTTCTTCTTCTTCGTTTTCTAGCGTCGTAAAAGAATAAAATACACACTCTCAGATCTAAAGACCAACTACTCAACTAAACAACACATAGAACAAGCAAATGTATACTAGTGAAAACTCACAAAGTTATCGAGAAGACTACCTCACATAACTCTCAGGGTACAAAACTACCGTGACGCAAGCATATGGTTGAGAAGCCATATCCCACACCCTACATATACCATATATGAGTGGGTGTACCACTCTCATAATAAGGTATTCGAGAGTCTACAAGTATATCTTGTGGGCACAAAGGGTGGGATTACTAACATAACAACAACCAATCAAAGAAACACCCATGGCCGTGGGTATTAACAACCCACAATCAATTTTCACCAAATAATTTCATGATTAAGTTGGATGCTTAGTTCACAAGATACTCCTAAGCACAACAAAAACACTAGCACAACCAATAATATAAGTACCATACTCATGCTAAGGCAAAACTCAGACAATTTCCAAACAGCAGACAAACACATCACAGATGAGTGGACTATTTCTCGACTATGCTAATGTCTATTAGAAGTTATGGAATCCATCAATAGTGAAAATTTAACAAACCACCAGTAGCCAAAACCAATGAGAACAAGTCATAAAAATACCCTAAAACACAATCATCACTCAAGATAATACTCCTATCAAATAATAAAACATGACTGCATTTAGCATACTAGTATGGAGGATTCTACACAAACATGTTATAAGGAATTCTTATATACTACACTATAGCACATGCAACTCAAGATTTCATGGCATCATAACAGAAGTAATAACTTCCTAAACATGCTAGAAAAACCCATATACTCATAAAATAAAAGATAACAACACTTAGAGCAAAACCACCATTTCTAAGGGTGGCTCTAGTCCAACACTAGAGAAAACAAACAATGCTACAATGATGCTTAACTCTAAACAAGCAAGTCATGAACATAAATGTACCTACTAACAGTACCCAAACATACACATGCTAGTTAGCACAATCATCAAAATAATTCTATGAACCAACCATTTGGCACGCATAAACCAATTCTAGTAATTCATGCTTTTCTAATTAATGAAGTAGCAAACAAACAAAGTATAATCTACAAAACCTGTAGCTATGCACTCAATGAAAAGTTAACTAAAACATTTAAAAAATCCAAACACTCAATTATAAATCACTCACAAACAATCTATCACTCACAAGAATTATTCTATTGCAAATAATTTGAATGTAGCAGTCAATGATGAAGCATCCTTAACATGATACCCCTAAGGAATATTATGCTAACAAATGAATCACACCCAAAACTACTAGTATTCACAAATAAGAATAAACCTTTCACTTGCATAAATGAAACAAACAACTTATTTTCCATGGTGGAAATAATAATCATTCATATAATACAACAGGTTATTTTCTCACACATGTATGGTTGGGGATTTTCATCCACAACCAAATGCAATGGGACCAGTGGGTTATGGGCCCACTAATACCAAGTCAAAGAGGTACTAAGCCTATGGTTACTCATGGCAAAATTTGTATGACAAAAATAAATACCTCAAGGCTATTTATTCTAGTGAAAACAATACTAGTGCAATTGAATAACAAACTGACACATGCTTTGCTATCAAGTTGCATGCAATCTAACAAAGGTATTAACTTCAAAATAAAAGTACCAAAATGGCACTGGACCCAAAGCAAACCTAGCACAAGTTGAGTTAATCAAACACACAACGATCTTGCTCACACAAATATTCCAAATTATAAAACTAGAAATAAGCAATGATCTCCCTATTTTATTTCACTTTCCAAACATGCACACACTTTCTAAGGTAGATGTACTGCATGAAAATAACTTAATAACAAGACTTAACATAAGTAAACAAGCTAGGAAACAAGCTTCAAACAAGCACTCATTTCATTTCAAACAAATACACACATATAAAAGAAAACAGAAAAACTGTTGTTTCTAGATCTGCTCACCAAAAATAATATAGAGCTCCAAAAATCAATCTAAGATAGGATTATGTAGGTATAATCAACACCAACTCATCTAGTTGGATTTACTTCAAAAATCATTTTTAAGCTTACCCTAAAAATCACAGAGGAGCCTACTGGTCTGTTACCAAAATGGATGGCATTTTCATTTGCTAGCTCACCTTGATGTGAGGCCAAGTTCTATGGATAGATCTGTTCAATAACCATCCAGAAAATTTTAGTTATATATTTTAAAAGTTATGTTCCAAACATGTCCATAGGTCCTCTGTGGCAAAACAGTTATTGTGAGAAGAATATAGTCCAAAATACAGATCTGCAATTTTTATGTGGTTAGGAACTCATAGTGTTAGGTTCATGATTTTTAGAAGATTTTATTTTTCATGTTTAGTATTTTTCATACGTCCAAAGTAAACACCTCACTTTCTGTTAAAAACTTAAAAAGAAAAACAACGGAGCAGCGCGGGATGGTTTGAGTGGGCGCGGCCCAGCTAGGCGGCCAGGCGGCCCAACTGCGCCCAGCGCACGCGCGCGGCACGGGAACGATCCCCGTTCAAATGCGGCCGTGGATCAAAGATCCAACGGCGCGCGGGCATCGTCTTCCTCGCCCCTTCTCTCTCTTTCTGTCTCGATACGTCCGGCGGCGGGAGAGCTCGGGGAGGAGTGGCGCGGGCTCGGGGAAGATGGATGAGGTTGAGGACGTCGAGGGGAGCAGAGGTTGGACACGGGCGTGGTCTCTCACGGCGGGGCGCCGCAGGGCACCCGCGGCGGCGAACTCGACGACGACGGCTTCCCTGCAAGAAAATGACCACGGGAGGGAGTCAGGGAGGGTCAGGGAGAGGTGGTGAGGTGCTACAGAGAAGAGAGGAGAGGTTGGAGAGCACGGGTCGTGCGGATCCACCTCGGGGCCGTGGTGGTCACCGGCGGCGAGCTCTCTGCTCGTGGGGCTCCTAGAGGGCTAGGCACGGCTTCCTTTTGACTTGGGGAGGTGTGGGGGAGTGTGTGGAGGGCAGAGGCGCAAGGGATTGGCTCGGGGTACTTGTACTCGAAGAAAATGGCAAGGGAAAAAACGGAGGGGCTCGGGTTCATGTCTAGGAGTGACATGAGGGCGCTCTGGGGGGGCCATTTTGTTCACTCCAACTCCACTGGCACTGCTGGCCAGGGCAGAGAAAACATGGGGCAAGGTCATTGCTGGCCTTTGGAAACAAGTTGAGGCAAGGGTTGGGTCAATAGGGTCAAAGGCATGGGCTGCCCATACCATTCCACATCACCCTTTCTCTCTCTTTGTTTTCTTCATGCCTAAGGCTTCTAGAAGCAAGTCCAAGTACCCTGGCTCGAGTCCACTTGCTAGTCAACAGGTTAGACCAGGCTACACCTCAAAATTTGCAAAGGAACACCAAGAAAACAATTGTGCAAAAGTGTATCCACACTGCTCACTTGAAATTCGGAAAATTCAGTTAAGGGCTTAGAAATATTTCAAGTGCTGGAAACAAATGAAAGGTTAAAAAAGTTGGGGTTAGTTTTCCAGGGTTCAAATGATTCCCAAAATTGTTTTCAAGGTATGAACTTGTTAACCATGTTATAAACTTCCAGAAACATCTTTTAAAAACAATTTTGAAATAGTTTAAGGCCATGAAAACAATGTGGAAAAAGGTACACTTTCTGTTTTTTATCTGTTTTTTAATTATATTTTTGTGCCTTAATTTTATACCACAAAAACAACAAGCAAAAGATAATTTTTAATTATCCAAAAATAAAATTAAGCTTATGGATTATACATATATCAAGGATCAATAAAACGTCAAGAAATCATAAAATAACTATTTATAGCCTAGTGAAAACATAGGTAGAAAACATGTACTTGGCTATATTTTCAGAGATTGTTTTCTGATAGAAAACTTAAAAGAAAACCTCAGAAATCATTTTGAAAAACTTGTTTTCTTGGATCCAGCAAAGTTAAAAGTTTGCTTTAAGATACAACAAAGAATAAATCTCAGTCTTGGAATAAATCCACTCACACAACATCAGGGAAAATATCAGGGAAATAATAGAATTGTTTTCAGGAGAAAATTTGGTATTGGTTTTATAAAAAACAAACCTTGTGTTACAAATATGATTAAGTTCATAGACACATGTTAGGTTCAAACAATCCTGTTGTTAAAAAAAATTGTTGGCCCTAATTTTTGTCTTTTTGAACACAGAACAAGATTCCAAAAACCGGGTGTGACAATTCCAGCAGAGGAATTCCAGAAGTCAGGTGGTTTCTTCGTGGACGTCGACGAGTAGTAGGGGTTTTCCAGGTGGCAGTCTGGGTGGTTAGGAGAAAGCTGGCGCTGACTTGTTTATCTGCATGCCTCTTAGGCCATATTTTGGTTCTTGTTGTTTAGAACAACTATACCTCTAGCCGTTTGATGAAATGTTGGGTGCGTGACCTCTGATTGTATTTTGCTATATTTTCTCTGTTAAGAGTTGAAATATATATGCTTTGTGTCATAGAGACTGTGATGTGCCAGTTTGTTCCGAGTCTTGATCTCTTTATTATGCAACTTGGTTGGGCCCGACGTTATGTCATGACTGAGGGTTGTATGCCGATGATCCATGACCGAGCCGCGCTTGCTGATGTGATTCAGCCTAGGGGATGGTAACCCTGATAACCTTCAGTCGGGTATCGTAACCGGTGACACCCAACACTTTGCATAGTTCCGAGGTCGGGGCGCTACAGCCCACTGGGCGACAGCTATCACGGGAGCCCTCCCTAGCTTCCCCGTCCACACCGACGTCCTTAACCAATGACTGATAACTGTTGGTTGCCTCCCTTCCCCGTCCTCAACCAAACGATTCAATCTAGGTTTGATGGCGGCAGTCTAGGTTAGATGCCGGCAAACGTAGGTTAGATGCCGACGGCCATCGTCGTTGACTGTGTTTTAGGTCACCATGCATCCATGATTTAGTTCACGCTACCGTCACATGTATCTCAAATATCGCTTCCCCCCGCCCTGATGGAGATCCACATGAACAAGGCCTCAGAGCTCGCACGGTCCCCTGTTCTATGAGACAACCAAGGTAAATACTAGCATATAAATTAGTATCTCTTTCACCTTCGTAGGTACTTGTTTGATTTTTCTTCTTTTCTTATTTGGTTGTAACACTCTAGTCGAGGTTGTAGCTTCTGCACCATGTCGCCTTATGAACTCGTTACTAGATGGAGGCGCCAATTGAAATAGATCTAGAGTATCGTCTCTTTCTGGAGTCGTTGTGACATTCTAGTTGATGGAGTTGGTAAAAGTCTTACTCAGGAGGATCTCGTCAGTGAAGGAAAGGTCACTCGTAGCGGTGATAGGTCCAACAAAATGTATTTATTACTCTCTTATGCACCTACATATTAGCCAGGATTATTTATTTCTTGCATTCTAGGTCCAAAATCCAAGGGACTCAAGACTATGACGAGCACTGTTTTTTGCAAACAAGGTGGGGAAATGACAGAAGACCAAGTCGCGCATCTCTGAAGCCAACTTGTTGGACCACAATCATCTATACCGCACTACATCTGTAGGATGACAAAGTCTAATGTCTTTCCTGTGAAGGCCAAGATGGTAAACATCTTATTATTTTACTCTTCCTATGCACATTATCTTAGTCAACAACTAACTATATACTTCTTGTCTAGTACTTTCTCAATTAAGTTCAGCCAGGCCCTACCTCAACGGGTTTACGGCAATGGATCGACTTCCTGTTATATGAACCAACAATTCTGATGGTCAAGATGTTATGTTCTTCATGGGCATGACAGACGGTGCCGAGATGAACAACCAACTGGTCAAAGGTCGTCATTTAGCTGGAATCAAAGAGGGTTCTATTGTGTGTATTCACCTTCTACAACGGAAGAGATGGCTTTATTTCTTCTGTTGTTTGCCTCACTGACGTAGTTAACTTTGGTCTTTAATTAGATGATTTCAACAATGAGGCCACTGTTACTGTTTCATACATGTGCCATGAGGCTCACTATTATTATTTTATCTCTCTGTGCTTGATACATGTGCAATGATTAAAATTGCGCACTCGATTCTTGATGAGATCATCGAGCATTTTACCTAGTGTTGTGTACAACCACATTGGTTCCTGCATCTTCCTTGGTAAATGTTCAATGATCTCATTAATTTTGTATTTTGTGCTTATTAGTATGAGGCTAACTTTTCTTCTTGTTTTCAATTGGCAAACATCTTTGCTTAATGCATGTGCATATGATTAAACTGTGCACTCGATCTTGTTGAGAGATCATCGAGTATTTTACCTAGTGTGTGTACAACTACATTGGTTCTGCATCTTCCTTGGTAAAATGTTCGATGATCTCATTAATTGCTGTTTGTTCTTATTAGTATGACAGCTAATTCCTTGTTTCCATTGCAAACATATGTGCTTGATACATGTGCCAATGCTTAAACTGTTCACTCGATCTTGTTGAGATCATCGAGCATTTCACCTATGTGTTGTGTACAACCACATTGGTTCTGCATCTTCCTTGGTAAAATGTTCGATGATCTCATTAATTTTGTTTTGTGCTTATTAGTATGAGGCTACTTTTCTTGTTTTTCATTGCTAAACATCTTGCTTTATACGTGTGCCACTGATTAAACTGTGTCTGCCGATGATTAATATGCATCAATGTGTCTAGAGTTTGGCTACTATACAATAGCATGCAGAACAAGTTCAGTTGTGCCTCATTTTACTATGGTAGGCACATCTGTTAGAATTATTGTGTGTCATTTGTATATACATGGTTGGCAATGAGGCTCACTATTACTGTTTTATCTATTTTGTTGCATGTGCCAACGATTAGACTATGTTTATGGTTAGACTTGTAGCTGATGATGTGCTGAAACATGTATGATGCCTTCTTTGTAGGGTTTGAGACATGTGATTGTGGTTTCGGATTGATGGATCAATAGGAAAAGTGACGTGGAACTTGTGGATGTGCCTTTGGTATGGACTGATGACTAGGAAAAGTGACGTGGAACCTGTTGGATGTGCCTTTGGAATTGATTGGTGACTAGGAAAAGTGACATGGAACCTCTGGGGTGCCTTTGGAATGGATGGATCAGTAGGAAAAAAGTGACATGAATCGTATCGATGAGAAACTATTTACTTTATGATGTGCACATGTTTAGATGTTGAGGTGCACCTGTTGTGATGTGAACCCTATCAATGACATGAAACTATTTAGTTTATGCTGTGAGTCTATTGTGATGATGGCGGGGTAACCTTTGTGATGCTGGTGTGAACCGGTGTTAATTCTAGTTATTATAAATCTCCCTCGTTGTTTCTCTTCTAAGTACGACTGTTATTCATTGATTGTGGTGACTTGTGATTTGTTTCAGAAAATAGACTTGTATTTTTGTGACGATTTGGAAGATTATGTGAATTCTTATAGTTGGACGAAATGGCATATTATCCAACAAAAAAGGTCAGACTAGACTGACAGCTGGGCCCGCTGCAAAAAAACCGTTAGGAAACAACCGTGTGAGAGAGCGCGGTTTTCGTGCGGGCCACAGGGTAAGCAGGTCAACTGACTAGGAATGCTGTGGTCCGATCGAAATTCGCGATGGTCTACGTGACCGAGCCAGTTTCTTCGAAGGCAACTGAGCTCTAGTGGTCTTACTGGGCCGGAGACTGAAACTCCGCGACGTAAAACTAGCAAAAATTCGGGCAAAAAACCAGTCTGCGATCGGACCAAACCAATACATCGAGAGAAAACTCCACTTTCAGCCATCCCGACGGAAACACACGACGTTAGTCAAAACGTTGCGCTCAAAACGTTCCTGTTCGCACGGAATTTGGTAGTGCATATTGGGTCAATATAGTCAACATACCAATCTAACGAAAGGCTGGAGGGATATCACAACAATAAAAAAACAGCTGGCAACCAAATAAAAACTTCTCGACGATGTATCTCTTTGATCACTGTCAAATCCCTTATAACTTAAATGAAGTACTTATAGACAAATCTCGTGAAGACAGACTTATCAAGAACATTTGATCTAATCTTTGTGTGCTTCAAAAATTGTTCAAAAATCAAGTTAATTCAGGATCATTTTTTAGCATTACAAAAAAAGAAGCAAGGTTTCAGACAACATCAGAAAAAAGGAAAACATATATAGAAACTAAAAAGTACAGAGTAAACAACAGAAAAACAAAACAAAAACAGATCATAACCTCTTTCATTCCATGGGAATCCTTCCTGAAATCAGAGAAATTCCTCTTCAAATTTTCACAGCTTGCCAAAACAAAGCTGGAGGAAGCTGGTTTAGAAAATACATTGAGAAACCTTGGAAATACAGCTTGCCAACCCGCTTAATGAAAAAGCCAAACAATTCTTTATATAAAACCTTGTCTCTCCTAACATGGCCCATTGGCTGTGGAGACAGACTGAACACACAAAATGAAAAAAAAAAATCACGCCCTAACACTCGAGAGCAAAAAAAAAACATTGTACCACCACAAATAAAAATATCCAGTGCTCACGTTGTAGTCACTTGCATAAATGTGCCCCTCACTATGCCCAACATCACATTGATAACCCGCGGATTCAAGAGATGTATGTCGTAACATGCACAAAAACAAATGAACAATTATCTTCCCCTATGAGAGTCTGTAACAAAATTAAGCTAAGTGAGGACTGTGAAAAAAATCCAACTAAAACACACCGCAAAAAAGGAACAATGATCTTCTTATAATAGGTTGTAACAAATTTAAGCTTAGTCAAAACCAAAACACTAGATATATTGATAATTAACAAAAAATACACAGAAGGTCCATATTGCCACCACACCGCACACACACACCACCCCCTCCCCCCTTGACCACTATGAAGAACAAATACTAAAAAAAATCTACATAAAACAGACTAATACCCTTGCTGCATCCCTGAAATATTACACAATGTCTCCTCATTTCTATATTCACATGGTCGCACCTTGCCCCAAGCAATCCAAAAACCAAACTGGTACATACAAGAATCATCCGCCACACAAAGAGAGAGAAAGTACCTGCACAATCACTCCACAAAAAGACACAAAAAAAGCCCCATCTACATATTCAGCTTTAGAGTCACTATGGCGAGCACCGCCTCCTCCTCTGGGATTAACACATAGAAATATGCAACAAAAATACATCTTCACACTCTATCTCTTGACCCTTCCATGCACACACTAGCTGCAACTAAAAAAAGAGAGCAGAAACAGCAAAAACACCAGAATCCAAAAGCCGAGCAGGCAGCATTTATTTCGATTGTGGGTTTCATATTCGATTTCTCAGAGGTAACCTGCTAGCACCAGCTAAAATCATACACGCATCACGGGCTGCCTAGATCAGGGAGCCCCGCGTCTGAGGGCTCATTTTTCAGCAACAAAAACAAACACACGCTCACCGGTTCCTCGCGACAGGAGCCACTTGCCACCGTCGACCCCAACATAGCTACGACCGGCTATCCGGTCTCAATCCTGAAAAAATCCCCTACGTCCCTTCGCCACATCCCGCATCCGCTCCTAACAAAAAATACGTCCAGAAATTGAATCACAACACAAGGCGCTGGGTGTGCGTGGCTGAGCTTGAAATTACCTTTTCCGCCTCTGGCGAGGCCCCCACCCTCCTGCCGCTCCTCGGTTCTCTCCATGAATCGAGACGAAGGACACGAAGGATCCTCTTCCCCCTCTCTGACCACTATCTCTCTACAGAGCGACACACGGAGACGAACATAGATAAAAAATTCAAAAATACAAGGCGTTGCCCTCTCGAAAATGGGACCGACCATGCAGCTGCAACAACAACGCTTGGTAACGGGCCTACACCCAACACCCACCACAAAAAACGTTTGCCAGTGGTATTTTATTACTACTCGGGGGATGTGGGGTGTGAAAGTCTTCACGCCACTACTATTTCACGAAACTCGGTCCTAGCCTACCACCGGAGTGGACTTATGGTTCTGGTTATAAACAATTTCCTTGTAGTGAAATAAGGACCGTAATAACGCGCAATAACTAATTGTCACATGAAATGATAAGGGTCCTAGTAAGGCACGAGAACAAATTAGGAAAGCAAAATGACAAGTCAGAACTATCTCCTACCATAAATCAAGCAATCGACAAATAAATGGCAAATGTAATAACTATGTCCTATCACAAGAATAAAAAATAAGTCGGTAACTACACTAGGACAATCAAGCAAAAGAAATCAGATTTGTTTAAAACTATGGATTTAACGAGTCGTATGCGTAATATTTTTTTTTGGTTCGAGGGTTAAGTTTATTTTGGTAATTAGGCTAATCGAGCAAAAAATATCCGGATTTATTAGAAATTTATGAATTTAACGATATATTTGTTGGTTTAAGGGGATCGATCCGGAAGCCTTCACATTGATGGTGTTAATGGAGATGGATTCCCGGATGCGAATTCCCCCTCCAGTTGCCTTCTGGAGGATAGGATTTGGTATTATTTCGCGTCTGACGGTTGTTATGTCTGTCCTCTCTCAATCCCGAGAGCACGGGGTAGAAATACTTGAAGAGGAGGTTCCTACGGAACATGGTATGGTATACCTCCACCGTACAGGTCGGTATGGCGGCCGTCTCCTCCATCTGAGGGCTTAAGTCTTTTGCTGCCGCACCAAGGCCTCCTTCCTGGTGCGGTGAGTGGTACGATCGGTCGCGACCTAATCCTGACTTCTTAAGTGGTACTAGCATACGGAGACACATATAGTGTGTCGGTACGGTCGCTAGTGACCGTAACCTTGGTCCAGTTTCTTTTGAGCTCCTTCTGTTATATTTACGAATTGTGATTGTGGGGAAGGTATTTAGTTGCCATATTTCATCATATATCTTTACATTCTGACTCTTTTATGCCTTGTATGAAATATATCTTCAAGATTTCTATATCATGCGTACACAAATATAAATGGTGCATTTTGCACGGTAAAATATTAGAATACCTACCTCTATGCATAAGTTCATGAAGTAAAATAGTGTATAAAATGTACACATGAGCTGCCATCAATGCCTACAAGAGACATATAAATTATAACCATAATTATAAAACCCGGCTTAATCTTTGCTAAAAAATGGATGTAATGAGTAAATTTGACGAAACAAATATCAACGTTTCGCTAAAACATTGGCAACTCATCCCGGCAAGAAGAAACAACACACAACCGGGTCATGTCGTATGGAACACAATGTTGCCTTTCCCGCTAGCCCCAGAACACAATCTTTTCCTAACACTAGCTAGAGGCCAAACACAATAAAAAATGCAAGTAAATTAACCAAACAAAACTTACCTAGACGATAGATAATTATAATCAAGCACCCAAATTACTACCTCCCATCAATTTAATACTGCATTATTGGAGATGGAGATAGGGAGAAGAAGAGAGTGACTAGGGAGAGAAATCTAGGTAAGCATGAAGTGAGCGGAGGTGGAGGGGAAGTCATGTGGCTTTTTGTCTGGCACGACATTACTGATGGCGTGGCGGTATAAACCCAGACTACTAGTTGTTTACCTTCTTGTAGCACCACGCCATTAATATTTGCGACCCACACGAGCGCATCTAGAATCTCTCCATTACCTAATTGAGCAGGGAATGGCGCTCCCTCGTGCGTCCTAAGGGGCGGGCTCCATTGTCGGTCGCCCATCTCTCCTCCTGCCTCTCTTAGTCGGTTGTTGGGCCACGTCCGACCGTGTAGGGCCCGTTTGTCTGCCTAAACTTCTTCAGGCGGTGTGTTGCTTGTTGCATGATGGGCGCGTGGCGGAGACTCGGTCGGCGCCGTCTCCTCGCTTCCCCCTTTCTCTCTTCCGTTCGGTCTTCCTCTTCTATGTACTGATTCGGCTCTTGGCTGCTTCTCTCCTTCGGTGTTCCTCCTGTGAGCATGCGGTCGATTTGATTCTGGGAATCCATCTGTTCGTTTGGGCTGGTTGTTTGGGCTGTGTCTGTTTAGGGGTGATTTGTAGGTGATGCCTCGGTGCAGGGTGTTGCTGTCAAATTGGAAGGGTGGCGGGGGACGGCGGGCTCGCGGCCGTTTGGGGCTGTGATTTGCAGGTTTTTGCTCGCCGCCTGTCTTTTTAATCTGCTTCCTTTCTCATTGTCTGTTGTATTGCTGCCGGTGTAGGAAGGAGGTCTGGACATGGAAATCCGGATTGCTCCTTGTTGTTTGTTATTTTGTAGTTTTGGGTTTTGGTGCCAGCTTCCTTTTACTAGCAATTGGGGCCTAGGCTGTTACCGTCGTGTTGGATCTAGGGTTTGGTGCTGCGGTTTTGGGGAGCGGTGTTGGTTCCGCCGGTGTTGTCCGCGCTGCTGCTCCTTTTTCCTCTAAATTGTTGTTCTTTTTTTCCTGTCGATCGATTTGTTGTCTTGGTTGGCTCGAGTAGTATTTGGTGCGAGGTTCTCGGGTTTTTACTGGCCTGGAGCGATGCTTCAGAGGTACTGTAGGAGGTTGAGGAGAGCTTATTATGTGGTTTTGGGCTATTGATTACCATGCCTTCCAGCTAATTACCGTAGCTCCTAGTCCAAGTTCAGAGTGCATTAATGATTTTATATGTAGCTGGTTTACAGGAAATTGTTAGCAGGTTGTGGTCGTTAGCTGTCGCAGTTTTCAGTCAGAGATCAGGGGTGCATTGAGGATTTAGATGCATATATCAAACCGGGTTAACTTTTTTTATGTTTCACACATGCCATAGAGTATAATCCTGCATCTATAGAGTGCCGTTCTTATGCGCTCCAGGAAGATAACCAGTAATAGCCTTTTTACACAGTTGAGTAGGCTAGGTGTATACCGTACATGTGCAAAGGGCATTTGTTTGTATATTTATCCATGCTAATTACTAAAGGTGCATTGTGTGTTCGGCTTGTTTTATTGAAATAGTTGAGTTGGAGTGGTTTGCCCATATTTTAGGGGATTTGGTGCTGAATCAGGGATATGCATCAGGTGTGAGGAGCAAGGTACTCTCTCGCATTTTTCTCTGTTCTTTTCTGATTTTGTGCGAGGGAGCCGTTGTTATGTACAGTAACAGAAGCATCGTATATGCCCTTGTTATATGCGTGCTGCTCTGGTAGGGAAACTTTAGTTTAAGCTTTTATAGGCCTGACTATCATTGTTTTTTTGGTCAAGCTCTTCTCTGGCAGGGAGCTTTAGTTTTGACCTTTTATAGGCCTGGAGGGGTTTATTATGGGCCTGTGGGCACTGACTATCATTGTTTTTGGTTGAGCTCCTTTGTTCAGGCTTGAGGGTGCGTTGAGGGTTTCTATGTTGATGCGTTTTCGATCGTCCATCGTATCATCTGTGTAGGTTCTAATTGGCGGTTATATATACATACTCTGCCCGGCTAATCAGTGTAGGGGAGTGGTTAGAGTGCATCGGATTTATTGTACGTTGCTGTATTTTCCATTGGATTTGGTTATGCTTGTGCTGGTTGTGTTTGTGCTTAGGTATGTTCATTCAAATTTGTTTTCCTTGTTTTTTTTCCCTGCTTGGTATTAGTTAGATGCGACTTGAACTGCTGAAAATGTAGGGTGTTTTTCTGTGCTTTATTTTGTTTTCTTGCCCAATGTTGCTAAGATGGAGTTTATTTTGCTGACGATACAGGGCGACGGCATCCATGCGTTTGTCCCACGGGGCCAGATACCAAAATTTAAGCCTTTGCTGGCCGAAGGGCGTGTGTATTATCTCCGGTACTTTGAAGCTCCTCCCGTTACTAGGCCATACAGGTCGACAGTGCATAGATGTGAGCTTAGGTTTGCATCATGGACTAGTGTGAATGAGGTTGCCAATGTTGATGATGCTTTCCCACTACATTACCGTTATTTCAAAGAACTCCTGGACAATGTGACAGATAAGACATACTTAGCAGGTGCAGTGTTGCATGCCCATTGTCTCCTTTTAATTTTTCTATCCATAGGTGCATGTTGTTCTCTTTGTTTTTCATAGTGATTTCGTGTTGCGCTGCTAAGATTATTGTTGGTGCTTATTGAAAGATCATCGTCCGTTCTGGTAATTATATGACAACATAACTATTTGATCTAATGTTTGTTCAAATGATGAAAATGCCCAGGTTATTAGGTTCACTATATTTATGGGGCTAATGCTTGCGATATTCGAAAAGTGCTAAGAGAAAGAAAGCCAGGAAACCAAAATATGCAGGAGCGGAGGCTCCGGTGAATCCACCGGAGGCTCCGCTCAGGGTCCGGTGGAGGCTCCGCCAAACCACCTCTCTGTTGGAGTAGGGCGGACCTTGTGGCGGACCCTCCGGTGGACCTCCGGTGGGCGGAACCTCCGCCAGTTCCACCGGAGGCTCCGCCCTCTGCCAATCACTTGGCCTGTGCGCAAATAGACTCCGGTGCGCATCCGGTGGCACCTCTGCCAAAATGGGCTTCTGTTTGAGAAGAGCGGAGTTTCCACCGGAGGCTACGGTGGACATCCGGACCCCCTGGTCCAAGTGCAAATGGACTCCGGTGGAGGGTCCGGTGGTGGCTCCGCTATTTACCCCTTCTGTTGGAGAAGAGCGGAGGTTCCACCGGAACCACCGGAGCCTCCGGCCCACTCTACAGCGCGCAAAGGATAAGGCACTGCGCAACTGCGCAGTGCACTGAAGACCACCGGAGCCTCCGGTGAAACCACCGGAGCCTCCGGTGCCCTGGACTGCAAACGGTCACTTGGATGCAAGGGGTATAAATACCCCTTCCCCTACCTCATAAATGCTAAGCTTTTCCCATTCTCTCTCCTAGCCATTAATGAAAGCTTCAACCACCTAGATCTCCCACTCCGTCCACCCAATCACTCCCAAACTTGGTGGAGAGCTAGAGGAGACCTAGATCCACACTTCCACCAAAGGAATCTCGAATCCATCCACCACAACCTAGTAGATCTAGAATCCTACTTGAGTCCTAGAAACCTTAGTAGATCTCGTGCTTGTAGTTTCCACCTTGTTGCAAGAAGCTACGGATTGCTTGAGAGCCTCCATCCATCTTGTGGAGTGACCTCAAGTCCTTGTAAAGTTTGGTCAACGCCTTCAAGTCGACCCATAGTGGAAAACGAACATCTCCCTCACCGGAGAAGCTCAAGGAGAACAAGGTGTGCACAACCGTGCTATTGAGGAGCGTCTAGGTGGCTCCCCACCTCTCCAACGTAGACGTACTTCTCTTTGAGAAGGAACTACGGTGAATCATATCCTTGTCTCCTTGTTTACACTTGTTGTTTGCTTTACTACCTTACGCTTTACTTCCGTTGCGCATACTACTTTCTTCACATAGGTTGTCACCTAGTTGCACATCTAGAGAATCGTATCTTATCTTACTAAGCCCCTTAAAAGGAAAAGAAAAGAAAAATTGGTAGTCAAACTATTCACCCCCCCTCTAGTTGACCATAGTGCAGTTTCAATTGGTA
This sequence comes from Alopecurus myosuroides, assembly GCA_028641055.1. Taxonomy (NCBI): domain Eukaryota; kingdom Viridiplantae; phylum Streptophyta; class Magnoliopsida; order Poales; family Poaceae; genus Alopecurus; species Alopecurus myosuroides. The sequence goes on along the minus strand of CM054057.1, from coordinate 473,148,885 downwards.
TCAGAGCCTCGGCTCTTACTAAGGGCTTAACCGCCTAAGAGTACAATGGTCGATGAAAATACCCCCGGTAGCTCTAGTGCGGAAATCTCCAAGATGTCCGACAGTATATCTAACCTCGAAGACTCGGTTGGAATCCTCCAAACCGAAATGTCTAAGGTTAGCTCTATTGTCAGTACGGAGGTTTCTAGCATCAAGAAAATGATGGAGGTATTGATGGGGAGAACCAAGGAGTTCGCGGAAACACCTCCCACCACCAACGATGTTAGCTCGGATGAAGAATCATTCCGGACATTGATGAAATGGAAGCTAACATCGCTTTAGCTAAGGCGAAAGCCAAAGCAAAAGCCGATAAAAAGGCTAAGGGTAGTGGGAACTCCGAGGGCTCCAAGTCTCAATCGGCAAACGGTTCGGGGTCTAACTCTAAAGTTCCACCGCCTCCCAATTACGATTCTATCCACCCTATTGCTACAATACCACACATGGTTAATGTTGGAAATCCTCCCATGCTTAACACTAACGAATTCTCATCATGGAAGTTCGATATGGAGTCTCACATTTCAGGTTCTTGCACCGCCTTATGGAGAAGCATTCTTCATGGATTCCATCCTCATGATCCAAGCAACTTGACCCCAAGAGAGGACGTGGAATTCCAACTCAACAAGACCGCTATAGGTGACTATCCAAAAGGCTCTCCCAAGAGAACATCTTGAGCACATTCGCGGCTTGAAGACCGCCAAGGAAGCATGGGATAAACTTGACTCCTTGTTCCAAGGAAATGCTAGCATCCAATCATCAAAATATGATGTTGCTCTCGACAAGTCCAAGAACTTCGTCATGCTTGAAGACGAGAGTCCCGAGGAGCTATATAGAAGAGTTGTCACTCTTGGCAATCAACTAAGAGATTTTGGGAAAGAGGAAATCTCCGATGAATGGATCAAGAAAGTTTGTCAAGGCCATAACTCCATTTGAGAAGAACCTCTCCACTAGCATTCGAACAAGATCCGACTACAACTTCCCTCAACTCCATTGGAGTGCTAAGTGAGTTCATTGCTATATCCTTATCTCAAAAAAGTGCGGATGATGCTCTTGCTCGCTCTAGAGGACATGGAAAGTCTCCCAGCCTTGCCTTGAAGTCTAAAGCAATGGCCAAGATCGAAGAAGTTGATGATGATGATGATGATGAGGACTATGAGGATACATACAAGGGTGCCCATAAATGTATTGCTCTTGCCATGCAAGGTATTGGAAGAGATGGGAGGCTCACAAAGCCGGTGCCCCAAGACCTTCAAGGAACAAGATCTTTAGGAAGAAAGGTGAACGGCCAAGGGACATGTTACAATTGTGGAAGTGCAAACCACTTCGTCAAAGAGTGTCCCTTTGAGCCAAGAGAGGAGAATGAAGGGAAGCTTGTTCGCAAGGACAAGAACAAAGCTCAGCTCCACAAAACAAGAACCTCGCTAGAAGGGTTCCAAGGGCCCTATATGTTCAAGAAGGCCCCACATTGGAGACATACTACTCCGGAGATGAAGGAGAAAGATGAAGTCGTAGGTGTTGCCCACGTCGCCATAGCTACCACTTCCTCTTCATCGGTCTCTCTATTTGAATCTCCCAATGAGAAGACATCGATCCGACCTACATGTCTCATGGAAAAAGCCACCGCGGTAATAACTTCCACCTCCAAGTCTATTAACACTACCTCTCCCTCATTATTGGATTGTGTTGAAAACATTGGTGACGATGAGGAGGCCAAGAACCTAGGATCTTGGTTGTGTAGTCTTGAAGGTGAAACTAAAGAAAAAGTAAAAGCCCTCCTAAGGCAACTTGATGATGCCAACTCTCTCATTGATGAGAAAGAGGAAATCATCATGACCTTGGAGAATCATGGTGGTACCAATGAGAATCATGATGGTGAACTAATTAAGGCTCTTGAAAAGAGAGATCCATGAGAGCCTCTCTTGAAGAAAGACTATCTAGTTTACAAGACTCTTATGCTATTAGTGTTTCTAAGCTTAGGAAAGATAAACGAAAAATCTCTTGCCAAACTTAAGAAAGAACATGCTAAATCTCTTGTTTTACTTAAAGAATTTGAAGAGGAAGAGTTGAAGCTAGGAATAGCTCACCAAAAACTTGACGAGGAGCATGACAAACTAAAAGAAGAGTTTAAATCTCTTAAGGAAATTCATGACAACTTGCCAAGTCTCGAATCAAGCTCTAGCTCAACAATCAAATAAGCATGTTGCATCTTCATCATATAGCATTTTTATTGCACCTACCTCTTCTACTACGACTAACAATGTAGGGAAGGAAAGAATTCTCAACGATGCAATAAGCTCTCAAGGTGCCAAGAAAGGAAAAGAGGGACTTGGGTTTATTTCCAAGTCAAAGAAGATATCCAAGAATGTCACTACTCCCCCTCAAAATGTTGTCTTTGTGAAAGAGGGTGAGGTGACCAAAGAAAAGGAGACCAACGCCATTATGGGTGGTGATACCTCTAGGGGGAGCATCACTCATAATGATTTCGCCGGAAAATATAATCCATCTTATGTTCTTATGAAATCTAGGGATGGACATGTTTATGCTAAATACGTTGGTACTTCTTATGGTGATGATTATCATTGGACTATTTGGGTTCCTAAGACCCTTGTTACTAACAAAAGAGGACCCATTGAAGGATGGGTACCTAAATCAAGAAATTGATCTCTTGTAGGGAAAAGCTTCCGGGTCTAACAAATGGACAGTGGATAGTGGTGCATCCCAACAAATGACCGGAAGCCATGACGCAATAAGCAATCTTGAACCTCCTCTACCTCATCTCAATTGCGTCACTATTGGTGATAAGTCCAAGCTTAAGGTATTGGGACGAGGCAAGGTAGCAATCTCAAATGATTTATCAATTGAGAATGTTCTCCTTGTTGAGTCCCTTGGCTATAATTTGATGTCCGTTCTTCAACTTGCGAATTGTGGTTTCACCTCGTTCTTTAATAGAGAGAGTGTGATTGTCACTTGGGAGACATCTCTTAAAGTAGCCTTTGTTGGGTTTGTCGAGAACGGCATGTATGTAGTGGACTTCTCTAAAGAAGACACGTGTGCCGCGACATGCCTAATGGCTAAAGTTGATGTGGGGTGGCTTTGGCATCGCCGACTAGCCCACACCAATATGAGAATGTTACATGATCTCCAAAGTGGCAATCACGTTCTAGGACTAACCAAAGCTAAATTTGCTAAAGATCGTGTGTGTAGCTCTTGCACCTTTGGGAAGCAACATGGAGAACAACACCCAACCAAGACAACAATCTCCACGACAAGAATTCTCGAGCTCATTCACTTAGATCTCTTTGGTCCACTATCCTATGATAGTCTCGGAGGAAAGAAGTATTGTTTGGTGATTGTGGATGACTATTCAAGATATTGTTGGGTGTATTTCTTCAAGAGGAAAAGTGAAACTCAAGTAGAGTCATCGAGTTCATCACTCTAGTTGAGCGCCAACACAATGCTACCATATTGGCAATCCGGAGTGATAATGGCTCGGAGTTCAAGAACTACACCGTTGAGGGTTTTCTTAGTGAACAGGGCATTGCTCATCAATACTCCACTCCATATACCCCTCAACAAAATGGTGTTGCGGAGAGAAAGAATCGGACTTTGATGGATGCGGCTAGAACTATGATTGCGGAGTTCTCTTCTCCCTATAACTTTTGGGCCGAAGCCGTCTCCACCGCATGTCACGCCACCAACCGGTTATATCTTCGCAAGATCTTGAACAAGACCCCCTATGAGATTCTCACGGGTAAGAAACCGGATGTATCTTACTTCAAGGTCTTCGGTTGCAAGTGCTTCATTCGCAAGAAAGGTAAACGGTTGTCAAAATTTGAGACTAGATCTTATGAGGGCATTTTTGTTGGTTATGCCACAAACGCTCACGCCTATAGAGTCTACAACAAGTCCACCGGACAAGTTGAAGAAGCTATAGACGTGGTGTTTGATGAGGATAATGGCTCCCAAGGGGGGCGTATAGATCATGGTGTTGTAGGAGCTGCAATTCCTCCCATCGTCATAAGAAGAATGGGGATTGGTGAAATAATCCCCATTGAGGGACACCGGATGACGAAGGGAGAAGGACTATGCCCCACTCATGTGGAGCCATTGACTACACCCATTGATGATCAAGCTATCCAACAAGATGCACCAAGCCCTCAAACTAATGACCAAGGCCAAGCTAATGATCAAGGCCAAGCTACTCATCTCAATCATGATCAAGATCCCATCATTGTTGAGAATGCTCAACCTAGTGGTGATTCATCACCCATTATTGATCAAGATCAAAATGAAGATGGACATGTCTCCGATGAAGAAGGTGACTCTCAATCCATATCCAAGGAATCTTTGGAGGAGATACTAGCACGAAGAGAAAAGAGAAGACTAGAGAATCTCGAACGAGCGGGTCATACGGAAGACAAGATTCTTGGACAAGTCCGTGGAAGAGTGGTCACTAGAAGGCAATTGGCGGATTTTAGCAAGGCTCATGCGTTTGTCTCCTTCATTGAACCCAAGAAAGTGTATGAAGCTCTCGAAGATCAAGATTGGCTTGAAGCCATGCATGATGAACTCAATAACTTCGAGCGCAACAAAGTGTGAAAATTGGTCCCTAGACCCAAAGATTGCAACAATGTTATTGGCACCAAATGGGTGTTCAAGAACAAACAAGACAAAGATGGTATTGTCATTCGCAACAAGGCAAGATTGGTTGCCCAAGGTTTTTCTCAAGTCGAAGGTATCGATTTCGGTGAAACCTTTGCTCCCGTAGCTCATCTTGAATCCATTCGCATCTTACTTGCCTATGCATCGCATCATAACTTCAAATTACAACAAATGGATGTAAAAAGTGCTTTCCTTAATGGTCCCATTAGTGAGTTAGTTTATGTCAAGCAACCTCCGGGCTTCGAGGATCCCAACCACCCCGATCATGTCTATAAACTTGATAAGGCGCTCTATGGACTTAAACAAGCTCCACGTGCGTGGTATGAGCACCTTAAAGAGTTTCTAGTAGATCGCATGTTTAATGTTGGTTTAATCGATCCCACCCTCTTTACTAAGACGGTTGGAGGTGACTTGTTCATATGCCAACTCTATGTGGATGACATCATTTTTGGATCTACTAACACTTTGTTCAATGAGGAGTTTTGCAAGCTTATGACCGATAGGTTTGAGATGTCTATGATGGGAGAGTTGGAGTTCTTTCTTGGCTTCAAAGTGAATCAATATTATGAAGGAACTTTCATCAAACAAGCCAAATATACTCAAGACATGCTCAAGAGATTTAATATGAATGATGCCAAACCTATGAAGACTCCAATGTCCACAACCACCGACTTGAAACCCGACCCTAATGGAAAAGAGGTAGATCAAAAGGTATACCGCTCCATGATTGGCTCTTTGCTCTACCTTTGTGCATCTAGACCCGATATCATGTATAGCGTAGGTAAATGTGCAAGGTTTCAAGCCTCTCCGAGGCAAAGTCATTTGGAAGCCGTGAAACGAATCTTTCGATATCTAGTTCATACCCCAAACTTCGGTCTTTGGTACCCCAAGGGTTCAAGCTTCCAACTCATTGGTTACTCGGATGCGGATTATGCGAGAGAGAAGACGGATAGGAAGTCCACATCCGGGGGTTGCCAATTTCTTGGCCGCTCCTTGGTTTGTTGGTCTTCCAAGAAGCAAAATTGCATTGCTCTCTCCACCACCGAGGCCGAGTATATCTCCGCGGCAAGTTGTTGTGCCCAATTGCTATGGATGAGGCAAACTTTGAAGGATTATGGTATTCACTTTGACAAGGTGCCTCTTCTTTGTGACAATGAGAGTGCTATCAAGATCGCCTACAACCTGGTTCTTCACTCCAAGACGAAGCATATTGAGATTCGTCATCACTTTATTCGGGATCATGTTGAGAAAGGTGATATTGATCTCTCATATGTCTCCACCACGGATCAACTTGCCGATATTTTCACGAAGGCCCTTGATGAACCAAGATTTCGAGCTTTGAGGAATGAACTAAATGTCATCGATTCTTCCAACTTCACTTGAAACCTTGCATATCTACCTTCATTATTCTTGCTATCTAGCCTAGGTGTAGGCATGGAAATAGGGGGAGCGCTACTCAATTCATGAGTATGCACTCCTTTTATTATGCGAAAATCAATCAATTATTGCATATCTAGTCAATTTATGACTCATTGTGCTTAATTGTGAGTAGTAATTTTGGACCCAAGATATATCTTCGCGGTGCCAAGTTACACACTCAAACATGGTGGCCTCGGCCACCGACCTTTGATGTGTTTTTGATCATTTTCTCACATTATATCCTCATCTTGACAACTCGTACGGGTTCGGTTTTTCATTTGTTTTATGGCTCTTGCGAACCCCGTCGAGCAATGTCTCTCGTATGACAGTAACGATTTTCCAACCCAAGCCCCACTTGCCCAAACCCTTGCTCCTATAGTATTGCTCGAGTTTTTCTAATCCTGGCGCGCCGAAATTTCATCTGGGCGGAACCTCCGGTGCAACCACCGGAGGCTCCGCCGGGCCTGTCCACCGGAACCTCACCGGAGGCTCCGCTGGGTCCATGTGGCTCAGTGGGCCAAAACCTAATGTTTTGGGACAGGGGGCGGAGGCTCCGGTGAAATCCACCAGAGGCTCCGCTGGCGGGAGCGGAGGCTCCGGTGAAACCACCGGAGGCTCCGCCGGCGGAAAATTACAGTGGATAAGATGTGGGCGCGCGGGGGTAAGTGAGATCCAATCTCATTTTCCCCCACCCGCCCCCATCTTCTTCCCCACAAACCGCCGCCACCCCCAAGCTCTCCGCCGCCGGATTCGGGTGCTCCACCGCGGGGAGACCTTCTCCTTGCCTCAGGACGCCCCGGGATTCCTCCCTCCTTCCTTTTTCACCATGGATGCAGCCGGTACGTGCTCTCTCTCTCTCTCATCTAGTTGATAGATGAGATGCATAGGAGCTCATGTTCTAGCCTTATAGATTTGTGGATTTGGAGTTAGGAGTGGAATTTCCCTAGTACAAACCCTAGCAACCTAGAAAGTGTATGTTAGGTTTGAATCGTTGTGGTTATAGGAGAACCCTTACCCTAACCCTAGATTATTCATCCCTAACACCATGAGTATGTTGGTTTCTTGCTTTTGTGCGTGCTTTATCGTCTCGAGCTTTACTCGTTCTTCATGTTCTTCTTGCTTTCTCTCTTTTAGATGCTTCCGGTTCCAAGGGAAAAGGGCAACGGTACAAGTCCACCGGCCGCCGCAAACCTCCACCCGTGGATGAGGTTCAAGCCGAACTTGACAGCTCTCAAGGCAAGCGCAAGCGTTTCCCGGCTCCCGAGAAGACTTTGCCAAGGAAGAACACCACACCAACCGCATCCAAGATGTCCGATGCGACATTTGTGAAGGAAAGAAGGGAGAATCCGTATGTGATTGCCCGTGACCGCCTAATGCCCCAATTCCGGGGCAAGGATCCGCGTTTTCACACCGTCTTCCAAGGGCAAATATATAATGAGATCTTGATGAGGAAGCCGAAGGAGAATGTTGTTCCCCAACATGCTATCAGTATTGGGCACATGGAACGCAATCACAAGTACTTTGGGGAGGCCCTCGAGCTCATTGAGAAGTTTGGTCTCGGCCCCATTATCACTCTTCAACAAGATTTTGATGAAGAGCTCGTCTGTCAGTTCCTTGCCACAGTTCATCTAGGCAAAGAGACCAATCGTCACCTTATTTGGATGACCAAGGGAAGACAACTTAACATCACTTGGAGGGAGGTTGGAGCTATTCTTGGTGGCTACCCGGATTTTGGTCCATTTGCCGAGGGAGAAGCATTTGCTAATGGATGGTTCCGAGTTCATGTCATCAACACCTCGTCTCTTCCCAAGGATGAACTCACTCCTCTATATCATTGGAAGAAGTACGCCGTTGGGTTCGTCAAGGGTCTCTTTCCTACTTATGACATCATGTTGCGGGTCTATAGAGAGACTATCAATCCAAAGGCGGGCAATGTGGATGAGATCCAAGGTTTCCTGAAGAACTTAATGCTTCTTACTCATCAACAACGTATGGATACCACTCCTCGCAAGCTTGATGTGCTTGACTACATTTGGAACGAGTTGTGGTATGCCATATGCAACCGCAAGAATGCTTGTTTTGGGCCTTTCATCATGAAGATCATATTGCATGTGTGGAATGATAAGTTTCCGGATGAACCTTTGGATGATGAGCTTTGGATCTCTCACACGGAAAAGAGACTTCTCATGAAAGATCACACCGAACCCATTGTGCATCCCACTCCCGCCATTCGCAAGCACAAGGCTAGGCCTCGCATTATTGTTGATGAGGAAGAAGAAGCGGGTCCATCTCAACCTCCTCCCTCTAGCAATGCTTTCAAGTGGATGGCAAGGGCTCTCAAGAAAGTGTTTCGCTTGAACAAGAAGATTGAGCAACATCAATGGGAAGCACATTATGACTTGGAACTCAAGAACCGCAACAAAGCTCAACTTTCTCGTCAACGTCTTCGTGAGGAAGGGCTAGTCATTGAGTCCCCGGCTCTTGATAGCATCACCAATTGGGATAAATGGCAAACAAGGGACTCCAAGGGTGAGATCATTGCTTGGTCCGAGGAAGAAGGAGAAGAAGCCACTAGCTCTCGCCGCCGTGCCCCCTCCTCGGATCCGGAAGCCTCTGATGAGTGATCTTTGGGGCGTTAGCATTTCCCTCTCCCTCTTTTGGTATCTTGATGCCAAAGGGGGAGAAAGATATATTAGGAAACGGGCATTTGCATGGTCCCTCAAGCTTTCTTTGATTTGCATCTCTCTTTTGCTTGAGGGAGTTTGATTTGAACTATTTGGAACTAAGTGTGTTTACATTATTCGTATCTATCGTGAACCTCGCTATATTATGATCGTGTGTGAACCTCGTTTCATATTATCTATGTGTTATGTGTGTTATGTGCTATCATTGTTATATTACTATTTTATATCATGCCTTAGTGATCTCAATATGAAAGGAGCATATCTTTAGGGGGAGCTCCGTTCATATTGAGTCCGTAATCATGCAAATAATTATGTTTTCATCAATTACCAAAAAGGGGGAGATTGAAAGATCATCGTCCGTTTTGGTAATTATATGACAACATAACTATTTGATCTAATGTTTGTTCAAATGATAAAAATGCCCAAGTTATTAGGTTCACTATATTTATGGGGCTAATGCTTTCGATATTCGAAAAGTGCTAAGAGAAAGAAAGCCAGGAAACCAAAATATGCAGGAGCGAAGGCTCCGGTGAATCCACCGGAGGCTCCGCTCAGGGTCCGGTGGAGGCTCCGCCAAACCACCTCTCTGTTGGAGTAGGGCGGACCTTGTGGCGGACCCTCCGGTGGACCTCCGGTGGGCGGAACCTCCGCCAGTTCCACCGGAGGCTCCGCCCTCTGCCAATCACTTGGCCTGTGCGCAAATAGACTCCGGTGCGCATCCGGTGGCACCTCCGCCAAAATGGGCTTCTGTTTGAGAAGAGCGGAGTTTCCACCGGAGGCTCCGGTGGACATCCGGTGGACCCCCTGGTCCAAGTGCAAATGGACTCCGGTGGAGGGTCCGGTGGTGGCTCCGCTATTTACCCCTTCTGTTGGAGAAGAGCGGAGGTTCCACCGGAACCTCCGGTGCAGCTCCGGTGGGCGGAACCTCCGCTCAATCCACCGGAGCCTCCGGCCCACTCTACAGCGCGCAAAGGATAAGGCACTGCGCAACTGCGCAGTGCACTGAAGACCACCGGAGCCTCCGGTGAAACCACCGGAGCCTCCGGTGCCCTGGACTGCAAACGGTCACTTGGATGCAAGGGGTATAAATACCCCTTCCCCTACCTCATAAATGCTAAGCTTTTCCCATTCTCTCTCCTAGCCATTAATGAAAGCTTCAACCACCTAGATCTCCCACTCCGTCCACCCAATCACTCCCAAACTTGGTGGACAGCTAGAGGAGACCTAGATCCACACTTCCACCAAAGGAATCTCGAATCCATCCACCACAACCTAGTAGATCTAGAATCCTACTTGAGGCCTAGAAACCTTAGTAGATCTCGTGCTTGTAGTTTCCACCTTGTTGCAAGAAGCTACGGATTGCTTGAGAGCCTCCATCCATCTTGTGGAGTGACCTCAAGTCCTTGTAAAGGTGTGGTCAACGCCTTCAAGTCGACCTCATAGTGGAAACGAGCATCTCCCTCACCGGAGAAGCTCAAGGAGAACAAGGTGTGCACAACCGTGCTATTGAGGAGCGCCTAGGTGGCTCCCCACCTCTCCAACGTAGACGTACTTCTCTTTGAGAAGGAACTACGGTGAATCATATCCTTGTCTCCTTGTTTACACTTGTTGTTTGCTTTACTACCTTACGCTTTACTTCCGTTGCGCATACTACTTTCTTCACATAGGTTGTTCACCTAGTTGCACATCTAGAGAATCGTATCTTATCTTACTAAGCCCCTTAAAAGGAAAAAAAAAGAAAAATTGGTAGTCAACCTATTCACCCCCCCCCCTCTAGTTGGCCATAGTGCACTTTCACTTATCAACTGCAGACATCCTTGGTCTGATAATAGGGATATCTCCTCTGACTTCACTGAACGCAAGGGGCAAGCCAACTGTGAAAAAAAAAATCTGCGTGTCACCGATGGAAGGTATGGTGCTTCTGACTGGAGCAGCATTTTTTCTCCTCTTGTGTCCTTCTTATTGCATTTGCCTTTCTGGACAGATCACATCTATAGCGGGGCTATCTTTTTTGCTTCCTGATGACATGATGGGGATATACGCTACGCTTGCAGATGTACGTCGATCATAGCTTTGTGGGGGTGATAAGCCACAGGACGTGGATGCAGACGCGTTAGTTCAGCGAAGCCGGTATGAGCCAGTTGTTGTATTGTCCATGGGTTGTGGTTTTAGGATGCAAGATGGTATAAATAATTTGTGCCTATCTGGTTTTTCCATGGGAGTTCATGTCCATACGTTTCTTCTGATTTTGTCTGCCTATGTGCTTAGTACATTGTCTCATCGACCATGTATGCTCCAGGTGTCTCCTAGCTTTGGATCGAAGGTCTGTTACGACCCTATTAATAGTGACGTGTCTGCATTTCGCAACAGGTATATCTTAATACGTCGATCTAAGATCATGGCTTATCTGTTGTTGAAATAGGCAGTCTTGATCTACATGTTCGAATTAGACAGTGTTGTAGAGGGTAAGTTATGATTATTTCGTGTATAGACGGACATATATGATATTAATTTCGTTTTAGAGCCGTTGTTATATGGAGTTTGATGTTACAGTTTTTACATATCATGTCCGATTTCGCTGGCTAGGTTGCCACCTGTTGTTGACAGCTGCTTTCGTTGCGTGATGTTTTTCCGGTGTCTAAATAGATACTGCCACGGTTCTTCGATCGTTATCTTTGCTCTTTAGCTTGCGGAGTTTTCTTACATACTTACCTTATTGTCGGACATGGAGAGGGTTCATTTTTGTGTCCTATCCTCCTTCTTCCTGTGTAGGATAATTGGTCTGGATCACACCTATTCCAGATAAGGGACGTCGGCTTGGATTCTTCGAGATAGAGAATGTTGCTGGGTTATCTCGCAAGTCTCATTCCTCACGAGCATCTGGTGAGTCCACTATCTTTCTGTCTAAATGTGTTCTTCTATGATACGTGGCCTAGCATGGATGATCTGCCTTGCCATTTCAGAACAAAGTCTACAAAACTAGAATTGTCATCCAAGAGGTGCCTTCTGCCCAGAACTGGAGGTTTCGGTCTTTTGACTGTTGCAGTTCTGGCTCAACTAAAGAAGGTGATGCATTCTGCTGCTCAAAAGAAGACTGCATCTCCAAGGTATTCTTTTTTACTTGAATTATTTCATGTTTCGCTTCCATGGGAATGACGAACTAATCTCTATATGGATATAGGTACAAGCGAAGCGTTAGGACAACAGATGGCCATGATGTGGTCGATATGGTTATCTTTAGAGATATTGCCACAGACTTCTTTGGAGATATTGGCACCGACTTAGTGGTTGATATGGTTACCTTCACATCAACTCTCTTATGCCGTCTGAAATCAGTCGTTTAGTTGGAACGCGTTATGTTGTCGAAGTGACTGTATCTCGCTTTTCGCTTCGGCATGAAAGGATCGACTTTTAGGTCCTTAAGTTTTCACCGAAAGGCGGCTATTCTTACAGAGGTTTTTCCTTGTCATCAATACAACTAACCGCCACCACGCGTCCGGCAAAAAGCTAGCTAGCCATCGGCACACGCGTCCTTCTAAACTACCAGCACAACACTTACGCATCACGTGCAAAAAAGATATCTCTATGTCCCACCTTGCATGCGGCCACAAAACATGCCAAGTCGCCACACCAGCGATAGCGCATCGCAAGGCCAAATCAACAGCCGTCAGGCGCGGCAACGCGCGCCCATCTCCTTCTAGTATATTACTACCGGCGAGGATCGTAGAGACCGCAACACTATTATATAATGTTATTATTGGCGTGGTACATATATACCTCGCCACTATAAATTTTACCTAGTCGGACAGTTGGGTCCCACTTAGATATGGCGTTAGCGCACTATTGATAGCATTAGTCTGGTAAAAAAGAAAACAGGGGAGCAAATCAGCGCCTGATTCAGATCGGACGGCGATCATCCACCTTAGTGCAGTATCACGGCCCTGTTTCGGGCTGAAGCAGTCGGTGTGGGCTGCGAACGCGTGGCGTGGAACCCCGACGACGCGCCAGCTGAGCATCTTTCTCAGACTGCTTCTCCCATCTCACTTCTATTTTTGTTCACCGCCGGGACAAAACCTCCAGCGAGAGCAGGGAGATGGGGGGGCGGCGAAAGGGAAGTTGACGTGCCGGCGACGGCCAAGGCGCAGTGTCGCTCGGCGTGTTGGCCAGCAGCATCGGCTTCCGTCACCTTTTCCTCCCGCCCCCCGCCTGCAACCTGTTCGGTAATATGCCAAGACGCAATCCTAGTTCAAATGAAATTCAGTCCAATGTGCTACGTCAAATATTCACAAGGTCAAGACAGTTGCAGCCAAAACGCACACAACTGAGTTCGAAGAATGAATCCGAAAATGAAGGAGCTACTGTTTTCATGGTGGTGACTTCCGTTTTGAAGGCTGATCAGCTAGAAAGTAAGCTGTCTGAGGACTGTTCCTCCAGCTACGTCCTCCTCGCTGTAGAGGATGACCTTTCGGCGTGCACCGCGACGGCGTCCTCCAGGGCCATGGAGGTCGGCGATGGACATGAGGTAGCGGATCACAAAACGACCGACGGGTGCTAAATCCCTGCCTACGCGCCCGCGGAGTGTGAAGCGGGACTCTCTCCAGATGTAAAACGTGCCTTCCACCTCACTTCGCTCAAAACTTGTTCGAGAAGAGGAAAGCGTCCCCAGGACGCCGGGCGACCTGCAGGGCCCGTGGCGGCGTCGCAAACCTGTCTCCAGGCACCTCGGGCACAGAAGAGCGCAGCAGCAGGACGCTATCCACACAGCTGGTCGCCATGAACAGTCATGGCAGCGCTCCCTGACCAGCAGCAGCGGTAGAGCCCGCATGTCGGATCCGTCTGGACTCTTGCCACAGACTGGCACAAAACAGACAATGTGATTGAGTGCGTGTGCGTCCGACTTAGCAAGAAGAAGAGGAAGAGGAACAAAGTGGTCTTGGTGACTTACAGGGGATCGCAGGGGGCCGGAAGCCAACATGCCAAGCCGCTGTCTGACGAAGCATGTAGAGAAGATTGGTCCTCTGCTCCTCCGCATCCAGATCGTCCTCCGTCTCGGTCCGAATGTCGACCCAGAGGTGCGTGTTGCACATGGGGCATCCAGTGTTCCCACCGGCGGAACAGGGTGCGCAGATGCACAGGTGAGGAGCTGGCTCCTCCACCTGCCTGGCATGCCGTACTCTGCAGTGCCAGCACCACGCTGGCGCAGCAGCAGCAGGCGGAGGAGGAGGGGGCGGCGGGGGAGGCGAAGGGGAAGGGGACCTTTCCGACGAGGTCGCCGATGAAGACGACGACGTGGAGGAAGGGCGAACCTTCTTCCGCCCGACCTCAGTGCTGTCCCGCCTCCGACGCTTCGCGCCGCCATCCGTGGCCTCCGTGCGGGCGCTCCGTCTCGGCGTACTGGAACCTGCAAATCAAGACTCGTCTGATGATTCTTGAATTTCATCAAGAAACCAAGAACAGAGCTTATCGGGGTCGCGAAAGGTACCTCGGATCGCCGCCGACGACTCCGTGCCCTCCGTGCGGGCGCTCCGCCTTGGCGTCCTGGAACCTGTAAATCCAGACTCGTCAAGAGCCGGACCGGGGATGGTGCTTCTTGAATTCGAACAAGAAACAAGAAACGGAGCTTATCGGGGTCGCGAAAACGTACCTCCGATCGCCGCCGACGACCAAAGACGAGGAAGCGCCAGCTCCGTCGGAAGGCGCTCCGGCGACGTGGTGTATGGTATCATCAGCTTCTCGAGCCTCTCCCTGGAGAGCCGCCGCGCCTCCTCCTCGATGGAGCCCATCGAAAGAGCGATGGAGGCGGCAGGCTGCTGTTTCCTTGTCGACTCTGTCACGGCTCAGGCGGCCGCACACTGGTGTTTTCTTGCAAACTCTGACGGCTCAGGCCGTGGGGGTCGATGTACGGAGCGGGGAGGGATGAGGTGGGAGGAGAAAAGCTCGGCATGCGCGGAGCGTTTGATATTTGAAGGGGGAGGGGGTGCAGTGCCCGTGGGCGATGCATGCATCGCGCACGGCTGGACTAGTACCTCCGTGGGCGATGTGTTATCACGCACGGCTAGACTAATGCCTCCGTGGGCGATGTATTACCAGTGGGCGGCGCAAGGCACCGATCGGTTTAAGCGAATTTTTCGGTTGATTTGTTTTTCACGTTTAATTCAGGGTTTTCTTTATTTTGCACTGCGCCCTTTCGGTTGTCGCACTCGCACATCTCCAAAATTAAACAAGAAAAGAAAAAAAAATATTGTTTGCACAACTCTAATACTAAGGGCCTTTTCCATAGGAAAACACTAATAAGAGCCTTTTAGAAATGGACGTACACTTTTTCTTCGGAATGGAGACAAAATACCTTGATTAATTCATTATAAGAGAATTTTTCCACGAACTCCTAGATAAACCAATATGCGTGGCCAATATGTACTACCCAAACCCCCTCACACATGGGGCACCCCCACGCGCCACCAGCAACACCCCCTACGTCGCCGCCCCCGCCCCCTCGCCCCGCTGCCGCCGGTCCTCGCCACGGCAGTGGAGCCTCCCCTTACCACCGCAGGTAACTTGGGGCGGTGGAAGATAGAGTCCGCCGCTGAGAGTCGGCGTGTCGCTGATCTGCGACTAGGGCTCCGGTTCCATTCCCCTGAATCTCAAGAAAAGGCACTGGCGAAACGGGACCTCTAGTCCCGGTTCGTAACAAGGCCCGGGACTAGAGGGCTCTGGCGCATTCTGAAAGAACAAAGAACCTCTAGTCCTGGGCCGTGTTACGAACCGGGACTAGACTAGAGCTCCTATGTTTCTATATAACCGGCCCTGTCCTACCCCTGCTTTTTCCATTTTAGAAGTGAGAGGTGTTTGCTACTTTGTTTTTCATTTCCTATGCACTAGAGGTGTTCGTTGAAATTCCCGAGCTAGCTAGATTCTTTGTTCTCCTCTGTTTTTCACCACCGAGCTCGGTTTTATCCCCATTCTCTCCACGATTGGTGAAGACTTGGTGTCACCTCTTGTATTGGAGTGTTCCAAGAGGTTAGCACCTAAACCTAAGTACTGATTTTGGCATCGTGATTCCGTTTGATATACTTATACAATAACGCACATGCCACGGAAATGGATGTACGGTACTGACCGATGCTTTGCCGAGTTCATTAATGGCGTGAATAATTTCCTTCGTGTGGCTGATGCGAACAAGCAGAATGGTTTTGTATTCTATCCATGTAGTGTATGTAAGAATCAGAATGATTACCTCACTCAAAGATCCTTCACATCCACCTGTTTCGGTTCAGTTTCATACTCAGCTATAATTGCTGGACCAAACACGGTGAGAGAGGGGTTATAATGGAAGAGAATGAAGAATAAGAGGATGATGACAACTACCCTTCTGAATACAGTGATACTTTCATGGGGAAGCTGAAGAGGAAGCTGAAGCAGAGGCACATGATGAGCCCGTTGATGATTTTGGTCGGACCATTGCTGATGCACGGAGAGGCTGTGATAGTGAAAAGGAGAGGGAGAAGTTGGATCACATGTTAGAGGCTCACAAAAAGTTGTTGTACCCAACTTGTGAAAATGGTATGAAAAAGCTAGGTAGCACACTGGAAATGCTGCAATGGAAGGCAGAGTCCGGTTTATCCGATAAGAGTTTTGAAAAGTGGCCGAAAATTATGAAGAATATGCTTCCATAGGAAAATGAATTTCCCTCCAGTACGTACGAAGAAAAGAAGGTTGTCTTCCCTCTAGCTTTAAAGGTGCAGAATATACATGCATGCATCAATGACTGCATCCTCTACGGTGGCGAAGAGTACGAGAATTTGAATCCATGCCCGGTATGCACTTCATTGCGATATAAGATCAGACGAGATGACCATGGTGATGTTGAGGGCGATCCCCCTCGGAAGAAGGTTCCTTCCAAGGTGATGTGGTATGCTCCTATAATACCACGGTCGAAACATTTGTTCAGAAACAAAGAGCATGCCAAGTTGTTGCGGTGGAACAAATATGAATGTAAGTCAGACGGGATGTTGAGACAACCCGCTGATGGGTCGCAGTGGAGAAATATCGAGAGAGAGTAATGATGCAAGAAATTTAAGGTTTGGTCTAAGTACAGATGGCATGAATCCTTTTAGCGAGTGATGTGAGTGTGACACACTTTCGTTCGGAGACCCCAAGAGGAAGGTAAGAAGAGCACAGTAGCAAGTTTCCCCAGAAAGAAAACAAGGTTGAATCAACCAGTAGAGAAATAAGCAACTTCCGAAGGTTGATGCAGCTAAGATAGCAAGGCGCACTACCGGTTCAGCAGCAACGTGGAACCTACACAACACAATCAATTCACTTTGCCCCAACGAAGCAGTGAGGTTGTCACTCTCACCGGTTTTGCCGAACACAAAGAGATTAAACGTATGGTGTGGAAAATAGTACGATAGCGGTATGAAAACATCAGTAGAAGTGTGAAATCATTGGAAGCAGTGTGAAAACGGTGGAAGTGGTGTCTGTATTATCAGTACGAGAAAATGGACCGGGGTCCACAGTTCACTAGAGGTGTCTCTCCATAAAAGATAACTAATATGTGTGGTGAACAAATTACAGCTGAGCAATTGATAGATAATGAAACATGCATGACATGATTATTACAATGACATTCATGCAGGCATTACAACAAGATACATAGATCGTCATCCAACTGCATCTATGACTAATAATCCACCCTCCGAATATCATCCGAACAAACGTTGGGTATTAAGTTGCAAGCAACAGATTATCGCAGTAAGGAAAGTGTGTAATGTAAACAATGTAAACAAAGTAAACATTGTTGTTTTATCCCTAATGGAAACATCACATCCTCCATCGTCACGTTTCTGTCACTCGAGCACAGATGCAAAGGAGGCATGAACCCTCTGTCGAGCATAAATACTTCCTCTTGGAGTCACTAGTATCTAATTGGCTAGAGCATCTACTAAGAACGGAGAGCATGCAAGATCATAAATAACATACACATGAATAAAACATGATAGATTGATAATCAAAAGACATAGCATTCCAATAATCATCGGATCCCAGCAAACACAACATGTAGAATTACAATAGATGGTCTCGATCATGTGAGGAAGCTCATGAGATTCAAACACTAGGCATAAAGAGGAGAGGACAACCATCTAGCTACTTCTATGGACCCTTAGTCCCAGGATGAACTACTCACACATCACTCCGAAGGCGGGCATGGTGGTATAGACCCCTCCGGTGATGATTTTCAGTCCCGGCATGGTGCCGGGGAGAACTCTAGAACCCTCCCGATCTCGGGTTGACGATGATGGTGAAGGGAATATGCCCGAGAGGCAATAATAAAGTGGTTATTATCTTATTCCTTGTTTATAATAAATGTTTATTTTGCATGCTAGAATTGTATTAACCGGAAACGTTGATACATGTGTGTTTAATAAACAAACAATGGTTGCTAGTAAAGCCTCGCTTTAGCTAGCTCGTTGATTAACTGATGATCAAGGTTTCAAGATCATGAACATTGGATGTTGTTAATAATGAGGTCATGTCATTAGAAGAATGATGTGATGAACATATACCCAAAGTGAATATAGCAATGAGATCAAGTCATTAAGTTTACATTGTTATATCAAACATACAAAGTAACTTATTCCTTAGACCATGAGATCATGTCAATCACTCATACCGGAAGGGTGCTTTGGTGTCATCAAACATGAGACCGTAACATGGTGACTATAAAGGTGTCGTTGGGTATTACGCAAGTATTGGTTGAGGATCATGGATCAAGAGTGGGATTTGTCCATCCAAATGAAGGAGAGATATACTCTGGGCCCTCTCGGTGATATCACATTGACACTGCTTGCAAGCATGTGACTAGGTCACAGGGATGTCATATCACGGAACGACTAAAATAGTACTTGTCAGTAACGAGATTGAACTAGGTATGGTTGATACCAATGATCGGATCTCAGACAGGTAAAATATCGCGAGACAAAGGGAATTGGTTACAACGTTTATGGTTCACACGATCACTAGATTCATCGTTGAATGTGTAGGAGTCATTCCGGATCTCCAGGTCCCGCTGTTGACTATTGATCGGAGAGGTGTCTCGATCATGTCTACATTATTCACAAACCATAGGGTGACACATTAAGGTTCGATGACGCGATTGAGTGGATACGGAATATAGGGAAAAAAATTGGACAACACCGAAATTGTTTCGGGGAATATTGAAAGAATCACCGGAATGGTTTCGGGGAATATTGAAATAGTTCAAGGTGGTATATGTTAATGTTTGATTAACAAATAGTTCAAGGGGGAAGTGTTAATGTTTGTTAATAGGATTAACAAATATGAAAATAAAGAAATGGAATTGTTTTATATATTTAGTACAGAAAACCCTTGGAATTTTGAGTGGGAATCGATGAGAGAATGAGTGGGTTGAGTGGAGACTCCACCCACATGATGAGGGGAGAGGTGGAGGCACCAACATTTCGTGGCTGCCTCCCCCTCCTATATAAATAGGGGTTGGACCTCGCTCTCCACACACAACTTGGTGTCATCTCCATCTCCATCCTCCCGCTGATCCACCTCATGTTCATGCGCTTGGCGGAGCCCTGAACGAAGTTTTCTCCACCACACCACGCCGTCTTGCCGCTGGTTTCCGAGGGATCCTCTACTTACGCTGCCCCGTTGGATCGAGGGAACGGAGGTCGTCATCTAGCTATACGGTTGACCGAGTGCGGAAGCGTTGCTGGATTGCAGCGCTCATCTTCGCGATCTTGAGATCGATGTGAGTACGACTACATCACCAACAAGATTTGATCTCGTAACGTTGTGTGTCTTCGAGGGCATGTTCTCGTTAAAAATCTCTTTCTCCTTGTTGCTTACATCTCCTAGATTAGATCTTGGCCCTTCGGGTGTCTATCGCGTAGGAAATTTTTTGTTTTCTATGGAACGAACCCTTTAGTTGTATCAGAGCCGGATCTATGCGTAGATAGTTTGTACGGATAGAACACATAGGTGTATGTGGGCGTTGATGATCATTTTATTGCCTCCTTGAGTATTTTATGATCTTAGTGACATAGTAGGATGAAGCTGCCCTAGACAAACTTTACGTGTACTTTGTACACGAGACCTGTCTTACTTGTGGCTGAGGGGGTGTCCGTTTCTCCTACTATAGTTAAGATCTAATCTACGAAGGGTTGTTAAAAAAATATGTTTATCAACGTTGTGGTTGATGTTCGTAGGTATGAATGGTTCTATCCTCGAAAGCCCTAAGCCACGTGTATGCAAAAATAAATTAGAGACGTCTAACTAGTTTATGCTGGGCATGTGATGTGATATGGTCAATGTTACAAATTTGATTATGAGATGAGCTCTTTTGTAAATTATTGATATACCGGAAGGAATCCATATGGTTGTCTTATTATTGATGGGCAATCAAGATGGAGGTGCCATGGACCTTGGTGCCACGCCGGTGGAATGATGGAGATCATACCGTGATGCACAAGATGGATATCAAGTACAAGAAGGACCATATCATATCACATTATCCTTACATGTGATGTTAATCCTTTTATGTATCTTATTATTTTGCTTAGATCGCGACGGTAGCATTATAAGATTATTCCTCTCACTTAATATCAAGATAATAATGTGTTCTTCCTTAGTATGCACCGTTTAGAAAGTTCATCGTTTCGAGACACCACGTGATGATCGGGTGTGACAGATTCAATGTTCGCATACAACAGATGCTGACGATCCTAGCATGTACAGACATGGCCTCGGAACACACGCAATACTATGGTTCTACTTGGGGAGCCTAGCATGTACATACATGGCCTCGGAACACGTAACCGAAAGGTAAAGTATGAGTCATATGGATGATATGATGAACATGTCGATGTTCGTCTTTGCAACTACATCATCTCACGTGATGATCGGTTTTGGTGTAGTGAATTTGGTTCGTATAATCCCTAAAACAACTAGAGGGATGTTGTTTTGTAGTGGGAGTTCACGTAGTAATTTTGAATTAACTTGAACTTATTTATCATGAACAACCAACAAAAGTGAATTTGCACAAATTGTAGTATTCATTGGCATCCAGAAACTACCTTACACTTAGATTGTTAATTGATATATAACTGTTATGATCTGGTAAAAATCATTTAAGATTGGTACTGTATTAGTGAAATTTAAATTTGAGTCCTATTGTAGATTTTTGGTATTTCCTACCTAGCTCCATATGATTAATGATTGATTGATCTAGAGAGAAAATAATTCCTACTTAGAATCCATAGTCATGCTTGCTTTCATATTACTTTATCTTCGTGATCAAGGTGATTTAGGAACTGAAAAGAATTGTTTTCAGAAACAATCAAGTGAAAGATATATTGATATCTAGAAACTTATTTGTGGAAACATGAATGAGTATAATTTAGCGTGACAATGTATGCTTATATTATTTGAATATATGCAATGACTGAAGACGCTAGGCGTTTGAATATTCCAAGAAGTTGGACGCTAAAAATTATCCTTTAAATTCCTTCCTTCGAGTTATAGTAGCTTCATCAGAAAAAAAATGATGGGATGGATTAAAAGTATGGGTAAAGTCGTTTACCTTGCCTGGAGATTGCTAAGAGTGGAATCCGTAAAAATAATATTAATTTGGTGATATTAGTAGAACAATCAAACTCAAAGTATGATTCAATGGGTGATAGTATATGACTAACACGCTAAGGGAAATGTGCTAGTACGACTAGCATTGTTTGATGTTGAATTATTCTTCCGTAAACAAAAGGGAATACTGGAAATAGAATTACAAAAGGTATATGGCAGAAAAGAATATAACTGGAAAGTTACAGCTGAGGAGTATATGCTTGATATACAACTTATAGATGTATTACTTGTTAACAAAGTATTTTTGGGTATTTTGATACCACATTGGTTGGTATGAGTTGTCATACAAAGCAACGCAATGCAAGAAATACAAGGGCCTAAAAGGAACTAGTAGTAGATGTGGGCTCGATCATGACAAGAACAGAAATAAAGTGTTATTGTGTTCATTGTCGTATCAAACCA
The DNA here is from genome assembly GCA_028641055.1 of Alopecurus myosuroides. Lineage (NCBI taxonomy): Eukaryota > Viridiplantae > Streptophyta > Magnoliopsida > Poales > Poaceae > Alopecurus > Alopecurus myosuroides. The sequence continues at coordinate 473,127,016 of CM054057.1, read as the reverse complement.
AACATTCAAGATTTATTTTTAGAACTTAATTAGTTGTTATTTTGTTCTGGTCTTTTGTGAGAACAAATAAGATTGTTCAAACTATGACCATATTCCATAATTGATGGATGAGTTAATATAAATCGTGTTGGTAAAGTAAACATCTATAAGACTAAATGCTAAATGTTGCAAGACGTAAAAGATTTTTTTACTTAAATTGTGACACCAATATTTTAGTTCATATCGGAAAGGAAAGCATGAAGGAACTCCATGTTAATGGACTTACCGAGTCATTTTGTTTTGAATAAATTGACGCTTGTGAGACCTCTTCTAAAAGATGACTAGAATTTTGTTCATAGGCCAAAGTAGAATCGAGACTAATTTAATGGAGATTGTACATGTTGATGTATATAGTCCATTATGTATAGTCATATGTGGTGGATTTGTTTTTACTTCATAAAATTTTGTCGATGATTTAAGTAGATATATGAGTATATCTATTTAAAGAGAACGGAGTTTTACAATTTTGAATTGGTTCAAACTATTGTTAGCATGAAGTAAAAAATCATCATAACAAGATAATAAAGTATTTATGATTGGATCCTAAAGGATAAAGTTTGAGTTACAAGTTTAGCAAAACATCTGAGGAGTTGCAGAATTGTTCTACAACTTATACTTCTCGAATACCCCACATTAGTTTGGAGTATTCAAGAGACAAAATCAAACCTTGTTGGACACGGTAAGATTAATAAAATTGTCATTATAATTTTGTAGTTTATACATTAGAGATAACCGCTTTTACACTGAAAAGAGAACCATCATGATCCGTTGAAATTGACACCGTATAAGTTATGGTTTGGGTAGTGACCCAAATTGTCTTTTTCTTAAGTTTTGGTATGCATAGCATGTGTAAAATGTTTACAACCAAAATAGTATACATATATGTTTATAAGGTTATTCCAACAAATCCATTGGGTATTTCTCCTATCACCGAACCAAAGACAAATGTTGTTTGTCGGAAAGGGTTGATTTCTCGAGAAAGTAGTTCTTGCAAAACAAGTGAGTGGGAGGACAGTACAAACTCAGCGAGATTAGAAAATCTTTGTTATCATGTCAAGAGTACCGCAACACTGGAAGTTGTTCCAGGCTTTCCTATTTTTACTAAATAGAAGACACTACATATGTTGTAGATACTTCGAATGAGTTTGCGAACTGAACCACAAAAGTGCTATAACTTTGTACTTAGACCAACTTGTGGTTTGAGAGTGAAGTGTTGTTTTGACAACAAAGGACCTGGACCTTATAAAGGAAGCAAATGATGGGCCCTGACTTTGTAAAATTGTCTATGAGTCATTATATCCGCGATAGTATCCATGTATGAATATCAAGTATGTGATTTGGTAGTCCTTTCGATAGGCATGATGCCTAACGATAGAAAACGGGTCTATAGCAACAAATACATGGATTGTTACATCCTTTGAAAGTTGTACTTGTCGAAAATATGTTTTTGACGAAGTTCAAAGTGTTGACTACTGCAAGATTTTGATCTTCCGTAGTGATGCTTTAGTCTTTGCGGATAGTTCTAGCAAAAGTTACATATTATGATATGGCAGTTGAGTAACAAAACCAACTTTCCTCTCAAGGAAGTTTGACCGAGGATGTGTACTTGACACAGTCTGAGAGTTTTGTAAAATTCAAAAGGTTGCTGGAGAGGTATGTACATTTCAATGGTTGAGGTGAGCATAACGAAGTTGGAATCTTTACCTTAATGAAGCTATCAAAAGAGTTTGATTCCGTCATGAATGATAAAGATGTTTGTAGAGTTACAAGAAATTAAGTGGGAGCGCTATGACATATTTCTAATGCTTTATGTAGAGGACATATGGTTGATTGGAAAATATGTATTTTAAATTAACACGGTTAAAATTTTCATATTGATGAAAGCCTTAGGAGATATTGGGCATCGATATCTATAAGAGATGGATTGAAGTGCCTGATATGGTTGAGCCAAATTACATAGATGAAATACTGAAGTAAGTCAATATCGAAGTGACAATAAGGAGTTCTTGCCACATGGAAAAGAATTGAGCAAGATTCACATGATGAGAATAATTGAAATTAAGATTTCTAAGGCATGTGTTACATGCTATGTACACAACCAGATAAGTCCTATGCTATAGAATGTTGTAGAAGTATAATTCATATGGTGATTAGACAACAGTGGGAGAGATCCTTATGCCATTTTAGAAATGCTAAGGATATGTTTTCCTATGTAGTAATGACAAACTATTTGTTGTAATACTTACACTAATGGGCAAGGCTAGATTTCGGTCAACCGTGGGGAAGGTTGAAATCCAGACATGATTTTCCTTTTTTGTAACGTTTTTTTTTGGTAATTTTTTACTTTGCTGGTCAAAGACGGAATCATTCTTACCCAAATTCATGGACATGCAAGAAAATTAGATGTAAAAGAAAGGAAAGAAAAGAGAAGGAATTGATGCATGTGGGTGGGTCCCACCCCTTGTGTCATTTGCATGTGGATCATACCAAGGAATCAGAATTGATCGGGCTTACGGTCAGCCGTAAGCTAGCTTTCCTGTACACTAATAGTCTTGTCATATATTCAAATAATTTTATCTCAATTAAAATATGTGATGAAGGGTAGCACAATAGGCTGGAAGAAAGTTCCATGCTGGATTTGAAATAGTTTCGAAATTAAAGTATTGTGACGGATACTACAACAAAGGCTAAGTATATTGTTGTGTTGACATAAAATAATAGGAGTATTTATGTTACAAGGAGTTCTTTATTGAATTTGGTGAATTTCTAAGAATGCTGACACTATGTGGCTACATTTTAACAATGTTAGTAACATTAGTTTAAGCTGACGAATTAAGGTCTCACCGGTTGACAAAATATATACAAAGTCATCTCATTAGAGAATGAGTGATGCGTATAGACGCAAAGAACATCCAAATACAATAGGACCTGAACATGTCAGATATTTTATGATGTTTACCACATGCGAAGCATGGTAATAACACTGGAACGCCATATGTCTTAAGTGCTTACAGACTAGATTATTGACTCTAGTGAAAGTGGGAGACTAATGGGAATATGCCCTAGAGGCAATACTAAATTGGTTATTATCTTATTCCTCGTTTATGATAAATGTTTATTTCACATGCTAGAATTGTATTAACCGGAAACTTTGATACATGTGTGTTTAATAAACAAACAATGGTTCCTAGTAAATCCTCTCTTTAGCTAGCTCGTCGATTAACAGATGATCAAGGCTTCCTGATCGTGAACATTGGATGTTGTTAATAACGGGTTCATGTCATTAGAAGAATGATGTGATGAACATATAACCAAAGTGAATATAGAAATGCGATCAAGTATTTAAGTTCACATTGTTATATCAAACATACAAAGTAACTTATTCCTTAGACCATGAGATCATGTCAATCACTGATACCGGAAGGGTGCTTTGATGTCATCAAACGTCACACCATAACAGGGTGACTATAAAGGTGTCGTTGGGTATTTCAAAATTATTAGTTGAGCCTCATGGATCAAGAGTGGGATTTGTCCATCCAAATGAGAGAGAGATATACTCTGGGCCCTCTCGGTGATATCACATTGACACCGCTTGCAAGCATGTGACTAGGTCACAAGGATGTCATATCACGGAACGAGTAAAAGAGTACTTGTCAGTAACTAGATTGAACTAGGTATGGTTGATACCAATGATCAGATCTCGTACATGTAAAATATTGCGAGACAAAGGGAATTGGTTACGACGTTTATGGTTCACACGATCACTAGATTCATCGTTGAATGTGTAGGAGTCATTACGAATCTCCAGGTCCCGCTGTTGACTATTGATCGGAGAGGTGCCTCGATCATGTCTACATTATTCACGAATCATAGGGTGACACACTTAAGGTTCGATGACGCAATTGAGTGGATACGGAATATCGGAGAAAAGTTTGGACAACACCGAAATTGTTTCGGGGAATATTGAAATAATCACCGGAATTGTTTCGGGGAATATTGAAATAGTTCAAGGTGGTATATGTTAATGTTTGATTAACAAATAGTTCACGGGGGAAATGTTAATGTTGGTTCATAGGATTAACAAATATGAAAATAAAGAAATGAAATTGTTTTATATATTTAGTACAGAAAACCCTTGGAATTTTGAGTGGGAATCGATGAGAGAATGAGTGGGTTGAGTGGAGACTCCACCCACATGATGAGGGGAGAGGTGGAGGCACCAACATTTCGTGGCTGCCTCCCCCTCCTATATAAATAGGGGTTGGACCTCGCTCTCCACACACAACTTGGTGTCATCTCCATCTCCATCCTCCCGCTGATCCACCTCATGTTCATGCGCTTGGCGGAGCCCTGAACGAAGTTTTCTCCACCACACCACGCCGTCTTGCCGCTGGTTTCCGAGGGATCCTCTACTTACGCTGCCCCGTTGGATCGAGGGAACGGATGTCGTCATCTAGCTATACGGTTGACCGAGTGCGGAAGCGTTGCTGGATTGCAGCGCTCATCTTCGCGATCTTGAGATCGATGTGAGTACGACTACATCACCAACGAGATTTGATCTCATAACGATGTGTGTCATCGAGGGTATGTTCTCCTTAAAACTCTCTTTCTCCTTGTTTCTTACATCTCCTAGATTAGATCTTGGCCCTTCGGGTGTTTATCGCGTAGGAAAATTTCTGTTTTATATGAACGAATCCTTCAGATGGCGGCCTCAGGTGTTTTTCGTGGAAAAGTTGTATCTCTTTACGATTCATGCATCGGGGGGATTATATAGGAGAAAGGGAGATGGCGGTGGGCGCCCGAGGGGCCCACACCACCCCAGGCGCGGCTAGGGGCGCACCGCCCTATGGTGTGGCCCCCCTGTGGCCCCCCTTCATGCCTCTTCGGGACTCCGTGGAACCTTCGGGAATTATAAGACTTCTGGGCTTTGAATTTTCCAATTCTGATAATATTTCCGAAACAACTTTTCTAAAATGAAAAACAGCAGAAAACATGAACTGGATCTATGGCATCTTGTCAATAGGTTAGTCCCGGGAAATCGATAAAATGACATAAAGTGTAAGTAAAACATGTAGCATATGGCATGAGAACAACATGGAAGATCAAAAATTAAGGATACGTTGGGTTTTCTTCTCGTTGCTCGACAGTAGGGTTTAGTTGCTCCATGGCGGTGTTGTGTGGTCGCTACATGGCGGTATCGTCTTGCCGCTGCTCGGCGACGTTGTCTGTGGTCTCCTCAGCGGAGGCAGCTGGCGGCGTTGGTGGTCTCTCGGCGGTGGTTTCCTAGGCAGCGTGCTGGCTGTTGGGCTGCGGCTGCTCTGGAGCGTGCTCGGTCTCCATCTCGGCGCTGGCATTCTCGGTGCCAAGATCAGGTTCTTCTCGAGGAGGGGAGGACACCTGCGTCCTGCCCTCTGGTTGCCTGTCTCCTTCATTGTCGGAAAGCTCCACGACATCTTGTGGCGCGCTTCTCTTGGGGGCTGGTTCATTGGTGGCCTAAGCATCGAGGGCATCACTAAAGTAAGATAGGCAGAGGAGAAAGAGAATCAAAGGGATACAGAGAAGAAAGGCAGGGAGGAAACAATGAAGAGCATAAAAGGTCAACTCGAAAGCACTTACTCGTCAGCAGTGGGGAGCTTCTTGCGCAAGGTGGTCTTCTTGTTACCTGCCTTCTTCCTTATCTTCTTGGTGGGGGGCTCCAGTGCCCCGCTACCCGTTCTATTCCTGGATTTGGTGCGGGCGGCCACAGAAACAGGTGCCACGTCCAGTGGTTCCTCCCCCTCTTCCAGTTCCGGTTCATCTGTGATTGAAAGAAGCAAAAATCAGAGTAAGAAAAGAGAAGCATCAAGGCGCGATGCAAGAAAGCAAATAGGTGAGCTCAGTCACCTTCTTCATCATCTGACCTGTCCCGAATAGAGGCATAGTCTAGGGACTTAACATCCTGGCCAACATGGGGGATACAGAGTGTATCCTGGACGTCAAACGCTATCGCGTCATCTTCGGTCCGGTCCGGTTTCCAGTTCCTCTAAAAAACGGCATCATCCTCCAATTTCTGGCGAGCGATGTGCTGAAAGTGCAAACATAAAGCACGCTAAGTAGAGTCCCATCAGAGGAATGATACCCGGTCTAGCGTGCAAACATCAATCACAAAATTCTAAGGCCTAGAAGAAACAAACGAGTAAAATGTTCTACTCGGTCTAGCGTGCAGGCAAAAGGCACAACATGCTAGAGTCCTAGAAGAGATAAACGAGCAAAAGTCCTACTCGTCTTAACAAGCAAAACAGAGAGCATTTGAGACTAAATCCTAAGCAGGAGCACGGATGAAAGCTCTACTCTGAACAACGTGCAAACATAAAGCATATTAAGCTAAGTTCTAAAAGAGGAGCCCTACCCGGTATGAAACGGAAGCATAAGGCATGATTGGAATAAAAGGCTAAGATAGTTTCTACTCGGTATAAGGCTAAGAAGTAAGGAATTGAGATCAGCAAGGGTGCAGAGAGAAGAACTTACCTGAGGAATGCGCTTGGTGCGGCTATACGGCACGAAGCCGTAGAACCAGTTGTCAGTGAGCGTGGTCCGGAGGATGGACTTGGCCCAGATCGCCACCTCCGGTTTGGAGAGCTCGAAGGTGGTCGTTTGGGTGCAGTCGCGGGGCCGCCCATATAACACATCTTGTCTACCCGGTGTTGGAGCAGGAGTACTCGGCGCTCTACCCAGCAGGCCACCGGGTCATCTTGGAGCAGTCCTTCTTCCACCAGCATCTGCAGGCGTTCGTCAACCTGAACGGCGTCCTTCACTGTCTTCTTGGGGTTGTAACCCCAATTCCGCATCTCGGCAGGGACTATGTTCTGGAATTCAGGAAGCTTGATCTTGTCCACAGCTTCCTCTCCTTCTGCAGGAGGGGCGTTCTTCATGTAGAGAAAGCCCCTTTGCCACTTGCGGCAAGTCTCCAGCCCGAGTACCCGCGGATGGTACCCGGTGGAGCGCTGGAGCATCATGGCGCTACCCGTCTGGGTCATCACCTTCGGGGCAAGAGGATTGGAAGGATTGGGGATACTTTGCTGGCGGAGGAAGAAGAATTTGACGTATCAACATCCCCAATCTTAGTTCCTACTCATCCTCAAGTAGGTAAACGATAAACACATAATTTCTGAGGTGACATGCGACCAACATAAACTTGATCATCTATATTGTAAAATCATAAGCATAGCTGAGATCATAGAACTTTAACACAAGCATGATAAATATAATTCTAAGAATAAAACATAACAATCACTTTCCAACATGAGAAGTAACACAAACAAAATATCATGAATAATAATGAACTTGAAAGCTATATGTTTATTTCAAGCTTAAAGATAACATAGCAAAGTGATATTTAGCTTGTACCTAAGAGTGAGGCAAAACATAAATACCAGGACACCTTCAAAGTTCATGAGGAAGACTAGAACAAATAATTTGAGAACAAACAATAACACATCATGAATCAAATAATAATGTTTCTGGGATAAATGCACATTAAACCCAGAATGGCAACTATGCTCTCTCAACTGTGCATAAAGTTAGAAGATGGAGACTCAACATAAAAGTAAAAGAACTGCCCTTCGCAAAGGGAAGCAGGGATCAATCATGTGCTAGAGCTTTTATTTTGTGAAACAGAGGCATTGAAAACATTTTTTTTAGAGATGTGTATGTTTATGTCAGACGAATAGTAAACAGAAAATACAGTATGTCACAAGCCAACTAGACTTCACAAGAGAGGCTCCCATAGAAGGACGCATCTCGGTAGAAGGGCATCCATATTTCTATTTTGTTTACACAATTATGCTTTGACTGATAAATAAGGGGCAAAAATAGTGAAGAGAATTTGTTGTATTAATTTGGGGCTAGGCACCCCGCTGACGGCTCTTCTATCAATTGGATAAGCGGCTGAAGCCACTAGTACAGGGTGTGAAAGTCCAATCAACAAGTGAGATAAAGATTTTCTATTTACGTCCTCGTGAGCTAAAACTGGAGCACAAAACATGAGTAATTTTGAAGGTTTTAAAGGTAACACATGAGAAATTTACTTTGGAGTGGAAATTACATAACACATGTAGGTAGGTATGGTGGACACATTTGGAAAACTTTGGTTTTGGGTAGTTGGATGCACGAGTAGAGCTCATACTCGGTAAAGGTGGAGGCTAGCAAAAGACTGGGAACAACAAATCAAGAGAGCAGTAATAGCCATAATCATGCATAGCGACAAAAACATAATTAATCAAAGCATAAGTGGTACTACAAGTTCAAAAACTAAATGATCATAGAGGCTATAAGTGACTGGTTTGTAGTCATAAACATGGCGTGAGCATGCGCCAAGTCAACCAAATAAAACATTCAAAGGAGAACAACACAAATTTATGCTTCAATATGACAAGAACAACTCATGATTCTTTTGAAGGCACATTAAACACTCTCAGATATTTGAGACAAATCATGCTACAAAAATATACACTAGGCTTTAGAATTAAAATAACATCTAGCATGACATGAAAAAGTCTAGCCACTTTCTATACAAGCTTCTAATTACACCGTTATAAGCACGAAAACTGTACTACTGCTTTCCAACACCAAGCATTTCATACTAAACAAAAAATCTCCAAGAGATGAAGTGATACGTCATAAGCGTATCCTTAATTTATGATGTTCCATGTTGTTTTCATGCTATATGCTACATGTTTCCTTTATACTTTATGCCATTTTTATCGATTTTCTGGGACTAACCTATTGACAACATGCCATAGAGCCAGTTCCTATTTTCTGTTGTTTTTAGTTTCAGAAAAGTTGTTCTAGAAATATTCTTTGAATTGGAAAATTTGAAGCCCAGAATTATTAGAATTCCCGGAGGGTCCACGGAGTCCCGAAGAGACCCGGAGGGGGGCCACAGGGTGGCACGGGTCCCCCTGGCCACACCCCGACATCGCCCTTTCGCCTATATATGCCCCCCAATGCATAAAACCTAAATCAATCGGCCTTTTACACCAATAACATCCATAGCTCCGTCTCCACCACCGACAAGTTTCGGGGGACATAAATCTCTGCTCCGGCACCCTGCCGGACAGGGAAGTGCCGCCGGAGCCATCTCCATCGACTCCACCGCCATCTTCATCGCCGTTGCTATCTCCTATGATGAGGAGGGAGTAGTTCTCCCCCGGGGCTGCGGGCTCTACCAGTAGCTATGTGTTTCATCTCTCTCTTCCATGGTGTGATCTTTATGTGATCGTGAGTTTTGTAATCTAGTTGAATTAGTAGATGTTACTCTTAATCTGTTATGCTACTCAAGTGATTTTGTTATGAGATCTCCGTAAACACTTTGATCACAGTGTAAAGGTGATAGTGTGCATCATGTGGTTTAGCATGATATTTATATCTTGTATTGGATGACCCAATGAAATTGTGGTGTTTCTCTAGTACATTATAGGGCGCTCATAGTGACAGTGTGGGGTTAACTAAACATGGGAATGCGACTTCAAGGAGTTCTTTTTGAGGCCTACACAATGAATTGGTGTTTTTATTCAAACACAGAGTGATTCGGAGTAGCGTAGTGAAGAAAGATATTTATGCATTCAATTATGTTATCATTGTTGAGAGTGTTCACTAGTGAAAGTAGGAACCCTAGGCCTTGTTTCTAAGCATTGAAACACCGTTTAAAATAAGTTCTACTACATGTTTGCTTTCTGCCTTTTTTATTTCATATTGCAATTACTACTTATAATCATCCATATTACTTGTATTTCACTCTCTCTTCTCCGAACTAGTGCACCTATACAACTGAAAATTTTATTAGGTGTGTTGGGAACACTGATGACTCCCAAGTGCAGGAGATCAATTGTAGTACCTTTCTATAAGTATTTGAGTGTTGAACCCACGAGGAGCTGAAGGTAAGCTATCTATTATCTAAAGACCTATAACCCTCTTATATGGCTATTTATGCAAAGCAATAAGTTTGACTAAAAGGAACTAACTAATTAAAAGCAAGTGACGTGGAGTGTGGTTTGTCTAGTAACTAGTGAAGCAAGTTTAAAATGCAAGTTTCTAAGCAAGTTTCACAAGTAGCAAGCAGCAAATATCTCAAGTATCTCAAGGGAGCAAGTGTTCTAGCAATAGGTGTTTCGTTTGTGTGGTTGTAACAATTAGTGAAGCACATGTTTTAGTCTTAGTTGTTTCTTCTAGGAAGGAGCCATGAATAGGTATAGTCAAGTAAATGATCTACAACCCCTTATGATGGATCATGTGGCCAAGTAAATGACTGCACAAGATTGATTAAGACATAAAGTCCCACCATAGCCTTACGTTCTAAGGTCCCCTATATATATCCCCCAATAACTTAACTTTGTGGCTCGGTCTCAGGTTACTGTCACTCCCAAGTCACCACCACTCCATTATGCTACCGGTGATCACCTTACATGCATTCCCCAACATATGTGTGCACTCATATATTGTACATAAAGACAATCATAGAAGATAACAAACTTGTATGCAACCAATCAACGAACTATTTCACCATTGCCAAGAACAATTCACTACTCAAACATAGACGGGGAGACACAATACATCAAGGGAATATAGTATTGCATCATACATCGTGTTTGCCAAGAGATTATAGTGGAGAGATGGAGCTGATCTTGCTGTAGATGTTGATGATGAACACGCCGAAGGGGGGTGGAGCCCTCCGGGGGTGATCCCGGCGGCGTTTCCCCCCTCCGATCTTCTCCGGCGGCAGCTTTCTGCCTCTCTGTTTCGTGGTTTCGTCTCTCGGCGCCGCCTCCTTCTCGAAAAGGCCAGGGGACCCTTTATATAGTCGTTTTTAGGTCACGAGACACTCAGGAGAAGAAAGATCGACGACATCGGAGCCACAGGGGCAAAAAGGGGCCTCTCACGCGGCCAAGGAATCTGGCCGCGTGGAGGGTCCTCTTTGCCACCTGGTTGACCTTTTGGCCCTATACTTTGGCCCATGGTCTTTGTCTCGAAAATTCTGAACCGTGCTCTTTGGCCTTGCCCTTTTTGGAGTCCCGAAGCTCCCGGAAAGTCTGAAACACTAAAACGTACGTTTTCTGGAAAAACAGGGTTAGAACCAAAAGAAGGGGGATTGTTTAGAAAATCCCGCAAATCATTATAAAACATGAATATAAGTTGCTAATATGTAGGAAAAACAAGTAATAACATGCAAAGTTCATGTATGCATTTTACATGCATCAACATCCCCAAGCTTAACCCATGCTCGTCCTCGAGTATGAAGGTGATAAAACTAACATGGACTTTGCATATTGAAACAATCATGGGATATCAAGGAGGATTATTCATGGTACATATAATCAAATGATTAATACTATAAATGAGTAGCAATATACAATTCATGTTGTAAGAAATATCAAATATGCAAGCAAAGATGCTTCATGAAAGTTCACAAAGTGTATAATGAAATAAAAGCACTATGGACCAAATGCATACACAAAATGAAAAATAAAATCCTATATTGGTCAAAGAATATCATAATGGAAAATATAAAATATGGTGGACACTTTGGAGAAAATTGAGTAGAGGTAAAACATGATCAAGTCTTATTTAGCCTCTAAATTATTCAACTAAAATTACTAATTGAAATGTGGTATCCATTGATCTAGGACTCTCATTGCCCCTTTATCACTAGCATCTTAAATGGTGAATGTTGAAGCAATGTGAATGACAAGGTGGTTGAAAGCCTCATGCCCCGTGAGTGTGAAAACCTACTCCATGATTACTCAACTTAAGATTCCTAATAAGCTTTGTACAATCATAATAAGTATTAATGACATCATAGAGAACCGCAAAGAGGTACCTCTTGCCCCATGACATGGAAACAAGCCCATGTCACAATGACAAGACAAACAAACGGAGTAGACTCATCATCCTTTTTATTTTCATTCACTATTATGCATAGCTTCTTATTTTATTGTAGGATGTGTTGTAGAGTCACTCAAGCTGTAAGTAAATTGCCACCATGATAAAGCATGGCTTGGGTTAGCGTCCCAATGCGTTTCTCTAGTCATATAGATACTTACTCATCAAAACTTACTATTCCTCTATTTCATTTCGGCATGGCAGGAGTCCAAAAACAAAAGTACATGATATCAACCAAATGTAAATTTTTGTGCAATGTTGAAAGCTTTCCGGTGATACATGTTTATAGCTAGATCCCAACCACCCACTTGTCAAACGCAAAACTTGTGGCTCCCATTATTGGGTCATGTTTATTAGATGCATAAAAAGTAAAGTGTGCCTTCAAAAGTTCGTGAGAGTCCTATCCCAAGTTCAACCCATGACAATTAATAAAGTGAATATCTTAATTTAGAACATAAATAACACAATAACATGGTGAACATACTCGGAAGAGCAATGAAGCTAATGGGAAGATATGGTGGACTCACTCGAAATACTTGGCTAAGGAGTGTTGGAAACAAGTTTTTACTTGTTGGAATTTTTAAATTTTTGGCTAGCAAGAGGGAGATAGTTGACCAAATACTATGCATGAATATATCCATAGAACTACTCATTGCATGAAAAACTAAATAAACCATCAATTAACATCAAGGACATGAATAAGAGATAGCTCAAGACAACATTATTGCAAATTTCTACACATAAAAAGCCTATAAATCATGCAAACATATGTAGCTCTTCAAATCAACCATGGCATCCCTATTCCAAGTCATAATACTAGCATCCAATAAATTCCAACCCCAAACTACAGTAGCTCAATCTCATATAAAATGATGGGTGTGGTCTTATCAAAACAAAAATAAAAACAAAAACTAAACGCTTCAAGTCTCTACGATAAATGTTTTGCTTAGAAAAACAGAAAGTAGACGTGTGCTAACCAAAAGAGTGTAGCTCCAGTGGGGTGTTCATCACATCCCCAATCTTATGGCTTTCACCATTCTTGGATGTCTTGAGGCGCAGCTCCTCTATTCCCTGTGAAAAAACTTCACAAAACATGTTTCTCCCATTCTTTTTCTGTGGGGTGAGATTAGCAAGGACAAACAAATCACATGCTTGCTGTGCAAAATTACAAATAAAATGCTCCAGTAGATAGACAATAATGTTCATTATGTTTTATGTTCACTCTCTTGCTTGAAAGAATCATGGAAATTCGAGTCCCAAGCCCAAAGAGTGCATAAAACAAAAGAAGGCAGAATCTGTCCAGAAAAGCAACATCAGCAAAACGAAAGTTTTTTCCTAAGCTAGACTCGTTAAAAAATTAAGCCATTTTTTATGCTTACAGAGGAAGAAAAGTTGCAGAACATACAAAAAATTAGCTCAATCGGACACACCAATAAAAAACGTAAAATCATACGGTGAGCAGACTCGTGCTGAAACATAAATTTCATGCACTAGGATAGCAACTTATAAGTCCAAATGGGTTTGACTTGACTCTTTATTGAAAACTACAGAATTAAAACAAACAAAAAAAACTAATCTCTTGATGCAGTAAGATGACACTAGGAAAATCCAAACAAAAACAACCGGGTTGCCTCCCGTAAAGCGCTTTCTTTATAGCCATATAGCTAGGCTTTACTTACTTAACATCATGATGGTTGGAGTGAGGTGGCTCGGCATCCCCAAGCTTGGATTCTTGTACTTATTTGATACATGTAGGGTGAGCCCAGGGGTACATCCCCAAGCTTGATTGGTTGTCCCTCTTGATCTTTGTTCATCTCACTCAACTCTTCCTCCTGAAAAATTCTTCTTACACAAATCTCAACATAAAACTTGATTAGAGGGGTTAGTGCCTCCATAACTAAAATCCACATAGGTACAGTAAAGACACATTATAAGTTGATTCTAAATATTAACTACTGTTACTATAGTTGTGCATTGCTCCTTGATCAACAGAACCACACAAAACACTTGTCCTTGTGTGCTGAAAAGAGAACTGCCAGGAGAGAGATACTGAATTTCCTTTGGTAGTTCTTCAAGGGCGACCTTGTTCTCCGAATGGAACACCGATAGGAACAGATATTTCGCCTTCCAGTCATCAACACGAGGCTACATGATTAAACAAAAGGAAGTTCAGAAGATTAAAAAAACTACATAATGATATAGGTCAATTATTCGTACACTTCCAGGGGACTTACATCTTTATCCTTGTACGAGTTAACCAGCTTATCTCCATCAAAGTCAGACGCAAATTTCAAGCACCAGAATCCACATTGGTTAACACCCTGAACTGGTACCTTAACAAACTGTGGCTTTGAAGCAACCTTCACCCAGTTTGGATGATTCCATCGGGAGTAAGCTTGCTAGCCATATTTTGATTTCATCAATAAAGTCATCCTCCTGGCCTATTTGTACGTGAAAAAATCTTTAAAAAATACCAAACTAACATAAAAAATATGCTTGAAGTGACAAGTAAACAACGCACACTTACTCTAAATAAAAATTAAATAGCAGTTCAGTTCATCTTTAATCATATAGAAGTTCACGTAAACAACAAGGAAAGTTCATGTACAACCTGCTAACAATGCCCGCCTACTCTAAGATGCAATTCAACTGAAGTTCAAACACAAAAACAGAAAGAAGTTGCAACACAAACAAAAAAAAGTACAAGCACGAAAAGAATGTAGTTCAGAAATCTTAAACACACAACCGATCAAACAAAAAAAATGTATCAGTTAAAGACAGTATGGTGGTAAGTTCCAAGCACAAACTGAAACTAGTTCATACAGATTTACAATTTCTACAGTCTCGTTGTGGAAACTGCTATTCGATGGTTTTTTTGCCCATCGGCCACTCTTTGGAGTCGAGCACATGAAATGTAGAGCGGTACTTATTCATAACATATAAGGAGTAGTGGACACTGCTTGAATCTTGAAACTTCTTACAATAAGGCATCAATATATGTTCCAATAGAAATACATAAGCACATTACACAACATGAGTAGATATATAAAATTGGAATAATATGGTATAAAACTAACTAGGCTTGATCTCATGAGGTTATCTTCAGCTCTGACATATTTGTCCATCAATTTTACAGCTTTTTCCACGTCGAAAGTTTTACTTGTGTCAATGCCATCCATTTCTAGAACATACTGCAAAAAAAATTAAATCAGAAATGAAGTTCGTGCCACATACAAAAGTAAGCAGTTTAAGAATATAAAGAAGACAAAGCTAACGTTAAAAAAACTTTTAAGAAGTTCAACGTAGATAATGCAGAAGTTCAGCGAAAAGAAAAAAAAATTGCAGCTCATGTATATGGATACATGCAAGAAGTATGGGCTCAATAAAACACGCCTAGTGGAACCAAAAACATGGTTGTAAACGTCATCGACCTTCCATTTCCTTATGACATAATCCATGAGGTCACCCTCAATCTCAATGAATTCATGCAAAGCCTTGAACAAGTACCAGTGAAGGTTGTATCAACTACTGATCCATCGTCGTACGTGCCGTGAATGAAACGACAAAATAGAGTCCTAACGCAACAACAACAAGAAAAGTCATGAGAATAAATTCAGATCTAAATGCAAATGAATTAGTTAACATATTGTAGAAATGATTACTCACTCCTTGTTATGTTCCTTTGAATAATCACTGAGGATATATTGGCGCAGAAGTCGGGCACTGGCAAGATAAGGAGATTGACCTGGTTTAAGCGTTTCGATAAGTGCAGACAATTTTTCGGCCTTTTGAGAGGCCTCTTTGTTGAAGTAACATTTCTGATAGACAGAGCCGGGTCCTTCTTTCTGACACCAGCACAAACTTTCTTCTGCTTCACGGGTGTCAGTACTTTGCCAGATCTTGTCATGTGTGGCTCAACGAAGTCATCAGAAGAATCATCTTCAGAAAACTGTGTTGTAGGCATCTCAACAACAGCTGGTGTACTGAAATCATCCAGCTGACCAACATTGACTACACCAGGCATGACTATAGGTTCACAGCTTTCTGCCTTTTATTGAAAATCCATCTGAGTCTCAAATAACTCAAAGTTTTCTGCTTCTTCAATTAACAATTGTCCTGCAAAACCGTGAAAACAAAACAACCAATAGCAAGTCGCAAAAATGTTGTAGAAACAATATAATAGAATAAAACATTCAGAAAAATTAGAAAAAGACTATAGGAAGAACTAACTACGAGGACTGTAGCCGAAAAGCCCTTGAAAATCAACATTGAACTTCTCAAACTTTGCCCACTTCCATAGCATCAGCTTCTTCATGTTGGGGATATCTCTGTACATAAAATCTGTATGTGCCTCGCCATCCCAAAATTGGGAAATCTGTAGCATGAAAAAACGAAAGTCTCAGCTGCAGTTCACACAGAAATAAATCATAAAAAATAAACAAGCATGCTATAAAAATCCTCGATTTGCGAAAATAAAATCTATAACTAAATGGAAATAGCACTAACTTATTATCTTGCTTCGGGAAAATCATGTAATCAGACCAAGCCTGCAACACTATAAGGTCTAAGAGGGGGCTCAAGTTTCTAGTATTTTTCATTCGGGATATTCAATAGAATGTTGATGTTTTGACCATCTTGTGGAATACGCCCCAGTCGACTGTTGAATCAGATTCATACAAAGAACAAAAATACTCAAATCGTTCAGCTTTGAGATTCAAGCTAACTATGACCCAATGGACCACACAATCTTTTTCAATCGGGGATCGAGAGTTGGAAAAAACGACCTGAAAAAAGTATTGAAATTAACAATAATAGATGCATACTTAATAAGAATAGAAATAAAACAAAATGTACTGCATCGCAAAGAGTAACAAAAAAAACATACAATGTTATACTGGTCCATTCTTCCCAATGGATTTTTAGTGAAAAACTTGATGACACTCTTATCAATAATCCCAGCGAATAACTTATGCTAAATAAAACAAACAAACAATCAGAAAAATGTACAAAATATTTGATGGTGTAAAAACTAAAAGAAAATACAGAGAACTTATGTGAACAACAACTACTCATAGCAATCAATATGTCAGGTGATCCTTTAAATTTCTCCCTCAGAAGATAGATACCTACAGTAGCTTCCTGGGAACTAAGCATTCCACGAGGCTGAAAGCAATTTGCAAGTTCTAATACTGTGAGTGGACATTGAGATTCACTAATGATTTGGACATTCCTGAGCATACAAAAAACATCAATTTTTTAATTTTGGTAGAAAAATAAATAGATAAAATTAGATTTTATACGGTGTTCCTGTAACTTACGCAATCCTATCCCTTTCCCTAACCCTGGTAACAATCTCATAAAATTCCTCAATAGCATAAGGAACATTAGTGTTGACATTCAAGAAATAATCATCTGGAAAAACATAAAAAGTGAAAAGATGTTAATAAAAAAAGGTCCTAGGGATGAGATAGAAATAACAAATAAAGGAAGTTTTAAAGAGAAAAAGCACAGCAAGGACAATAGACAAGTGCAAAAGAAGTGAAGATAAAGCTAGTAGGGTAGTTCATGTTAATATAAAAAATAAGGACAATGAATGAGATACAAACAGTAACAAAAAGAAGAATTAGACATAATGTACAAAGAAGTACGCATACAGTTAAGAAAGAACTTCACAATGCAAATTTCATAATAATGTACAAACTACGATTCAATATGAAGTTAACAAAAAACACTGGGCAAGCATGTCAAGAGAAGTTCACAAGCGCCTAAGTGGGAAGTTCAGAAACATACGTATGGAAGAACACACTGGGTCGTATTGGAAGTTTGTGTGGTTGTACAGCAGAAGGTCAGCAAAAAATCGACGTGTTAGAGCATTAATTGTGCACATTAACAAACGATTTGCGTCGTCCAAACACGCACATGAATTCATTAAGAAAAGAGGAAGTACCACTGCGAACCCAAAATATATTTTACAAAACATTGTGCCACATGAACACACCAAAACAGTAGAAATAAGTTCAAAATATTACAACCCTAGCCACAATCCCCATCTCACGCAGTGAGCCCATGTTTAAATTAAACAGTTTATCAAAATAAAAAATAAAAAAGTGGACTTCATGGGTTCTTGCCTAGACCAGAAGAGCTTGGAGTGACAACAACATCTGCTCGATCAGCAACAGGAGAGCGCTTATCAGCATGATCACCTACAGCAACATCAGATTTAATCTTGGTGGCATCTGCAACTTCAGCGTGTTCCGCAGAGAGAGAAAGAGCTGAATCAGGCATTTGAGATGAAGGATCAGCCTGAACTTGTTCAGCTTCTACCACTTCATGATCATGCGCAGGAGCATCGTGTTCTTTGACAACAACAACAACAACTTTATCCTCGTGAGCTGTAGGACGAGAAGATATGTTATCTTTAACAAATGCACCATCAACTGCAGTTTGGGCATGATCATCAACTGAACGAGTGCGTTCGCAGTCATCTCCTGCAAATTCTACTGGAGGAGAAATGGGACAATCAGGCACTGGTTCTTTTACAGTGTGACCCTGTGATGGCACGTCAACAGCGTCCGCGTTTACCTTCAAACATAAAACACAAAAATTAACAAGAGAAGTTAGAGGCTGTAAAATATGGAAGCAAAAAAAGAGGTTGTGACTAACATGCTCAGTATCATGCATTTTCTGGCCAACTGCATCGTGTTGCTTATTGATATCATCGATGTAACGATGTGCTTCATCCTCAAAGAACTTGCATCCAGCATCTTCCATCGACTTCAAAATCCGGAATGAACTCTGAATGTGTGATAAGTTTAGTTGCAGACCAGATATACTGATTGACTCTAACTCAAGGGCCTCTCTGGAAGCTTCCTTGTCAATGAAATGTACAGAAGGTAACAGTCCATGAGTATATTCAAGACGGCTGCTGGTTGAAGGGAACTACAGAACAGACTAGCAAGCCTTTGCAAGATGGAATTCAAGTTGAGCCAAGGTGTCGTGAGTGACATTGACACTGCCACCAACAGGATGCAATCCAGCTGCACTGGTGCTACCAGTGTGGACACGCTTGCTTGCAGATTCTTCAAAGGAGGAGCCAACAATCCTCTTGCGAGCAAAACTCTTGATAGGATCATGCAAAGAAAACAATGACCCTGTCTTCTTCTCTTCGTAGTAGACAGTTTCGGATAACTTTTTCCACTGGAAAAACTTACACACACACACAAAAAGTAAGGAAGAGAATTTCTATTCATATACAACGAGAAAAAAAGAAAAAACATACACATGAAAAAAGGTAAAGAGAAATGATCACTCACAGGGTGAACACCAAAAAACCATGTTCTCGGTTATCGGTGCCACCATCTCCAAACATGTCAGAATGGGCAAGCTTACTTAGCTTCTTCTTGTCCATGTATAATATACGAGGAGTACAGCTATCGGTAATTCTAAGACCACGGGGATCAAGGCAATCAAGATACATCAATAAAGGGGAAATGCAACATGCAAGGATTGCTGGACAATCAACACCAGCACACTGTTGCTGCTGCAAGTATATAACTGCCTTCTTCAACTCATCAACAACCAGCTGACACAAATCATAATCCCAAAGGTCAGCTAGGCTAACTTCTTGAACCATAGGGGCCTCTCTACAAAGATGGACAGTTGCTCCAGGAAAAATGAACTTCATGTACAATATGAGGCCAAACACTTTCATAGCAAGGTTATCTTTGCTCTCATCTTCAACAAGGATCTTGAGAAGAGCTCGCAGATCATCAATGTTTACTGTCTTCTTCGGATCAAAACCGAGCTCTTCCTTCAGTTGCTGCAATACTTCATCATGCCCGTCATCGTGCTCTTTGTGTGATGGCCTTGGGGCTGTCTTACTTCCACGAGAGAACCCGGACCACTACTCAATACCATGTGAATTGATCTTCAATTGCTTGCCAGCATCACCGAAATCAAGCATCATAGTGGAAGGGTCAATGCGGTGCATGAGAAAGAAAATAAGCGGGCGGCAGATGTTAGAATCGATACTAAATAGTGGAAGATTTCCAAGACCTCCAGACTCAAGAATATCAAGGTGTCATTGCTTCAATATTTTGATGCAAACAACTAACTCCTTCAAAGAGCACCTGATAGTAATGTTAACACACGTCTTCTTAGGAGCTGTCTCAGAATCAGGATCCAATGGGGCTTGGAATGCCCTCTTCCTCTTACCAGCTCTCTTAACAACTTTAAACTGCAATAATAATAATAATAAAAAAATTAACGGGGCCATGCAAAGATACAGATATAAGTTCAATGACTATTACGAAAGCAATACAAACTCCAACAGATAGAAGTTCCTGAACAGGAGTAGGACAGTTTTTCATACAAACCATAGCAGTTCATTGTTACTTAAAAAAATCATGAAGTTCAAAGCCACAGACACTGCAGTTCAATAAAATAAAACAAAAGAAGTTCAAGGACCACCTAAACAGGAAGTTCAACACGACAAAAAGCAGCAGTTCAACCCAACACAAAAAGGAGATTTGACATGTGGGAAATGAAAGATAGAGTAAAACATAAAAGGCACGTATACAATACAATTAAAATACCTAAAACGATAGCAGATATAAAGTACATATACACCAAAAAAACATGCATATGACAAAAGAAGTAAAGATAAAACGTATGGAAAACAACACAGAACAAAAGCTCACCTCCTTAACATCTGGGTCCTCGGCAGAATAATCAGAATCATTCTTCTCATCGTCACTTTCAACAACATCATAGAAATGCACAACTTTAGTAGGGTTACAAGGGGACTTCCTGACTCTAACATCAACTTCTTTGGTTTTAACAGGAGGTTGTTGGGTTTACCAGCAGCCTCCTTCCCTTTCAAAACAAGTTTTTTCGCCGCAGCAGCAATCTTCTTCATAGGTGGAACAACGTCACTCACATTACGAGGAGACTTCCTCACATTGGCATCAGACGGCACACGGGGGGCAGCACGACCAACTCTCTTGCACGGGGAACTGGGGGAGAAGGCGTAGGTCT
This sequence comes from Alopecurus myosuroides, assembly GCA_028641055.1. Taxonomy (NCBI): domain Eukaryota; kingdom Viridiplantae; phylum Streptophyta; class Magnoliopsida; order Poales; family Poaceae; genus Alopecurus; species Alopecurus myosuroides. The sequence continues at coordinate 473,106,025 of CM054057.1, read as the reverse complement.
AATCATTGACATGATACGAGGACTCTTCCGCAGGATACCTGGAGGTGAAACTTCTGATTTTTTTCCTCCCCTTGCACTAGGAACAACAGGGGGAAAAGTGGAGCTAGCAGGAGAATTCAAAAAAGATGTATCATCAGATATCTTCTTCGAACGACGTTCAACGGCTGCAGCAATCAATGCGTGTTTTTCCTTGTCAACAGATTCAACAAACTTCTCGTTGCGAGCTAGGACAATTTTCCTAGCCCGTCTCCCATCGTAAGCAATAAGTTGAGCTTCATCTTCTCCCATCTGAGTAACAGGCTCTGTACCATCAGCATCCTGACTGTGGGTATCCGACAGATCCAGAGACTCATCGTCAAGTGGGTCTCCGAATAATTCAAGAAGAGATGCACAAACATCATATATACTCTTATTTGCAATATCGACATAATCATCTACAAAAACAACTAATTTTTTTGTTGTTAGTTAGTATTCAAAAATAATAATTAAATGCAGGTTTAGAACATGGCCTAGTATGATTGAAGTACAAAAACCTAAGACAACCAAACAACTAAACTAAAGAAGTTCAAGAAAACACACGAGGAAGATTAAAAAAAACCATAAAAATAGGCGGTTCGAGTACAAAAAAAAAGTAATTAGAATCCCTAACATAGAGAAGTTTTATAGAAGTTCATCACTACACAGAAATGCAGTTCATACAAAAGGATCTAGGCAGTTCAACTATCACAAAAAGGAAACCACTTCCATCCGTTACATACAGGAAGTTAAAAAATAAACTAAAACTTTTTTGTTTATTAGTTGCAAAAAGAAAAAACATAATATGCAGCTTTAAACTGAGTAAGCACTATCACGAAAACAATTAACCTAAAGCGGCACTCGTGCCTAAATTGGCAAGAACTGGAGCAACCAATACTGGTTGAACAGCCAGGACTACAAGAGATTCACATATTACAACACTAGGACCAACGACATTATCACGAGAACTATTTCGTGTAACAGAGAAGTTAAAATCAAAGTAAATTAGAAAAAAAAACAATAAACACAAAATACTAAAGCAGAATCATAGAAAACCTACAAACAGATAAAACAAAACACCAAAACTAGATGGGCATGTAAACGAAGAAGTACATCGATGCAATGGAAGAAGTTCAGCACTACACCAAATGCAGTTCATACAGAAGGATCTAGGCAGTTCACTTTTCACAAAAAAGGGAACCAGTTCCATCTGTTACATACAGGAAAGTTAAGATTTAAATTAAAACGTTTTGTTTATTAGATGCAAAAGAAAAAACAAGAACATACATCTTTAAACTGAGTAAGCACTATAAGGAAAACAGTTAACCTGAAGCGGCAACCGTGCCCAAATTGCCAAGAACTGGAGCAACCAATACTGGTTGAATAGCCGGGTCTACAACAGATTCACTTATTACAACACTAGGACCAGCGGCATTATCACTAGAACTATTGCCTGTAACAGAGAAGTTAAAATCAAAGTAAATTAGAAAAAAACAATAAACACAAAATACTAAAGCAGAATCATAGAAACAAACCTACAAACAGATAAAACAAAACACCAAAACTAGATGGGGCATGTAAACGAAGAAGTACATGGATGCAATGGAAGGAAGTTCAGAAGTAAAAACTGTAAAAGGGTTAGACTAATCAATTGAAATTATGGACACAATAACAAGAAAGTAACGGTAAATAAGCAACTCCGTAATAGTATACACATGAAAAATAGGAAAAAACTAGGTCTGCGGACATCAAGAAAAGGATACGGAAATACCTTGGTGGAAACAACTGCAGGAGGGTCCTCAGATGGCTCCACGTAAATAATCAGAAGTACAACTTCCAATTAGCCACAGAGCATACACCGTGGCAACAAGAAGGATCGCGAACCCTAGATTCACAACCGCAATAAATAAACTCAAATTACTCTTCAGATGAAATTAATTAGAGGTAAAAGTTGCCAAATTAGCAACACATAGCCAAAAACACCTTGCTTAAAAAGAAATAACAAGAATCAAAACAGACAGATTACGCGGAGGCGCAGTCCGGCGGTGCGAGAGAGTCCAAAATGGAAAGAGGAATCACGAAGGTAGAAGAGAAACTAACCCGAAGAGATGAGAGCACGACGGAGCACTACCTCCACTAAGCACCGGTTGCACGAGAGCACGTCGGCGGTTGTGCAAGGCGAAGAGGGCGGTTCCTGCTCGTAAGTAATGGAGAGAAGAAGTGGAGAGGCGAGAGAGTGGGGGAGGGGAGGAGGGTTTTCTAGATAGCTCTGCTCTGGGCATAGGCACGGAAAAAAGGGGACCACAACGGTAAAAAAACACAAAAATCTACAACAACAGTAGTGAAGTAAGAGCACATTTAATAATTTGGGAAGACAAAATTTTAGAACTTTTACCAGTCTTATAGACAAAGGTAATAACACTTATGGCACAAAATTCAAATTATATATCTTGGTGTTATTTTCATGAGATTTGGTAAAAGTTTAACCTGTAAAGTTGTAAGTAAAAATTGAAAAAATGGGACATACATTTCTACATATAGGAAAATTTTAAAAATAAAACGTAAATTTATAAAAACAATTGACAAACCTAACAAAACTAAAAGTAGATCTAACCCACATCCACCCAAACCTAAGACATAAGTAGAAACTTTATGATCTAGCATCTCGGCATCGTCGCCCGTCGATGCGATCCATACCATAACGACCAACTCCCAAAATAGAAAAAACATAAAAAAAATAAAAAAATGCGGGCGGTGACAATTAACTGCAAAAAAAACAAGCAGTGATAATCAAAATCGAAAGTTTCGGTCACTAACATACAAGGATCGGATGCACATAATAAACATGCATTTCATAACTTAACATAAACATAAATACAAACAAGAAGGCTCGAGAAGTTCAGGGTGGAAAAAAATGCAGTACAAGCAAAAACATACAAAAGCTCATGCCTCTATCGGTAGCAGAAAGAAGTTCAACCCGGGTAAAATTAAAGTTCAAGAAATGAAGACAAAGCAGTTAACCTTAACAAGAAAGAAGTTCAGAGAGGACTAAGGGAAGTCCATAGGAAGAAAAGATCGAAAAATAAATAATGCAATCACGAGAAAAAAAAACAAGTTAGTTTACTAAATTGTTCTAAAAAAACATTAAATTTTTTGCAAAATTATGCATGAATTTATTCATCAAAAAATAAAATCCCCACCCACCAACAATAAAAGTAGATCTGACCCATAGCAACCCAAATCAAAAGACATAAAGAACCATAACTTTCTACACGAACTATCCGATCAAAAGTCTCGTTTTCATCAAAATAATCAAAAAGTAAGGCGGGCCATGACGTGCAGAAAATACACGCAGTGATTATCCCGTATTCAGTTCAATCACCAAACAATATAAGAAGATTGGATACTCATTATGTAAACAACCAATAACCACATAAAAGCAGAAATTCGGCAGTGGGTTGGCGAGAAGTTCAACTACGAAGAAAATGCGGTCCAATGCAAAATAACACGGAAGTTTAACCCTGAATTAACAGAAGTTCGTTCTCGAACAAAAAAGAACCAAAGATTCTACACGAAGTTTTTGATCTAGCGTCTCGGCTATCGCGTCGACGGCTACTAAACTTCCATACCCTAACAACATACTCTAACACGTAACAACCATGAAGTTCACTGTTACATACTCGAGAAGTTCAGTACTGAAGAAAATGCAGTATTAGTTGGATTCAAGAAGAAGTTTGTGCATACAATTGTAGAAGTTATACTCTACACGCAGTGCAGTTAAGGACATAGGGTCGACAAATTTTAAACGAATAAAAAGGCTGTTTGAAGGCATACATATTGAAATTCAAAACTCTTAAACTATACGTTTCGACAACCAATACATGCCGGCAGTTCAGTTTTGTATACAAGAAAGTTCACATTGCCACAAGAAAGAAGATCATGCCAACTCCAAAACAAATTCTTGTCCATGTAGGTAGAAGTTATAGTTCAAGACATGCATATAGAAGTTCATAAAAAAATACTCAGTTAGGATAACAAAAAAGAAAGCAGTTCAAACATTTCTTGCACAAAAAATTATGCATAATCTTGATTGTTCAAACGAAAAAAGGTTCATACCCATAAAAATAGCAGTTTATACATGCACACAAAAAAATGTGATAGTGAACCAGTAATACAACAAGTTAAAGATTACATAAAAAGAGAAGTTCATGACTTAAGACATTGCAGTTTCATGCAAATTCCATATTGATGTTAATGAATGGGTAGATAATAAGAAAAAAAGAACAGTCAAATTGATGCTCAAAGTAACAAAAAGTAAACATGTACTAAAATGTTTCAACCTTACACACAATAAAAATTAATTATCACATACGTACCAACCAATTTGTATACCAATTAAATATTGTGTCGTGCCTTGCTGAGACTAAGTAAGCCCAAAGCCAAACAATGTAAATCATTGTCCCAAAAATAGCCCAAAAAAATGAAGCCCGTGGTAAACACAAACATAAGATGGACACCACAAAACGTACCCCAAATCCAGTACTCACTTTCTCCAACAGAACAAACACGGCCGACGAGGAAGAACCGGATAAGAACACGAACCAAGAGCACCAGCTGTCCGCTACGGGATTCAGAATAGATCAGGTAAGTATACATTCTCTCAAACAAAAAATTTGCATGTTGCTCCCATCCGAATCATACTACCAATGACTTCTTAGCATTGACAAGAGCTACTTTTGACACTATGATTCAGATCTGCCATTGACTTCTTAGCTCCGACTTACACACAAAAAGTAGGGACTAGAAAAAAGTCCATGCATGATACATTTGTAGATCTGTAGGAAGTTTCACAAAGAAATCTACCAGGAAAGTACAGATCTACAAGATTTTGACATACACATCTTCTTGGAAAAATACAGATATGTCAACGCATTTCATTTTCCCCACTAATATATTAACTAAATATGGTTTATTGCATAGAACATATGGCTCCTTTTCAAAGGTACACTCGAAGTGACAACACTGAAAGTAGTGACTCAAGCGACCACAACAGTGTCAGCACACAATACATATACAAAGGTAAAACTGAAACTAGGAAAACCAGAACAATCATTGCAGGTTATAAACAACCAGGAGGATTAGATAAATTTCTACATATAAAATGTGAAATGAAAGTTAATGACCAATTTGTTATTTTATAGGACCGCATTCAGATACTGCATGGTATGACAATATGTGAGTATGGAAGAAGGATAAAGATGAATCCAATAACATTGGAACATCTGAAGAGCCAAGTAAACAGTTTCCGATCTACAATACCGTACTATGTAACCAAGATAACTGACAAAGAACTAGATCCTCAAAGAGGCAAAATGGTAAACTCATGTGTCAACGATTATGAAAAAAAGACAAAAAATAATTGCAGCATATAGTTACATATAAAGGATTTTCACGTTAATCATTTATATACTCCTCACTGCAGGTTATGAGTTCAACGTTCGCTTTGAGGTGTCTACTCAATTGTCTTCCGAGTGTACAAATCAACCTGGCAGTAACATGCACAACAACAGAATGGACTGGCACACGCGCAATACTAAAGACAAGGTACGATTTACGATCAAAAATAACAACAGGCTGGAATGATATAGTCCATGGCGCACAATTAGTTAAAGGAGACATTTGCATGTTCTGCTTCTATCGAGGGGGGCCTGCATTAGGGTGCTTCATAGTACGTCTTAGAAAGTAGAGAGATCTTTGCTCTCCCATGGAAAGCAAAATGTTGTCTCGTTGTAACGATGAGTCGTTTGGACATTAAGTAAAAGTTGTACGACAAAATGGTGCAATAGTTGAACAATGAGATGTTTTTCAAGTACTGAATAAATAAATGCAGTACTTGATTTCTATTTGAATTTTTTTGTATACCAAGCTTTTCAATCCAAGAATATGTTCAAAACTTCCAAATGCAGAAGAAGTTGAAAACTTAACACATAGAAGTTCATGGGAGGAAATAAGGAAGTTTAGAAAAGACATAAAGAGAAGTACAGAAAGGCAGACTAAAAACTTTAGACCAACTGCGCAAAAGATACATGTGAAGAACATAATTATTCATTCTAGGCTTCGCAAATAAGTTCATATGAACTATACAAAAAATGCCCAAATTAAAAATAAAATGAGATAACGATTCCAACGACACATAATAGTAAAACATATAGTATGTCAGAAACCGTACATTCCGATGAGCACAAACTAAAACATGAGGCAGTTCAGACGCATACACGTATCAGTTTAGGAAAGGATGTCAAAGAATAAATAGGAAAATAATAAACGATACAACATTTATAAAACTAAAATATTGCCTCCTATATAAAGGGGGACTTAATTATTAGGGAAAAAACCGAATAGGTTTGGAACCCGTCAAAAGTTCACGAAACATTAATAGGGAAGTACGAGCTCATACGTCTCGAAGTACATATTGAAGAAATAAAAAACCTAAAAAACAAGTTATTACCGATGCTAATAGAAGAAAGGGAGCTAAACTGAACAAAATTAATCACTACAATCACCACCCCAACACCAACCCCTTGACATATCTAAATCATACCTATGCTTCACAAAGGGAGCACGGAAGAAACCCCTCTCATACAAATCCATACGTTCATAAAGTTCAGAGCACACGTAGGCATGCTTAGCAGCATAGATCAAATGATTATGCGAAAGAGGAGATAAACCCCACTGGCGATGCTCTTCAGCCGTGAGAACAACACTATCCTCGTATGACTCATCGATGAAGATTGCAGCAACGTCTATAATGGTTTGCTAGCGCGTAGATCCAATATCAGGATTTATCCAACGGGCATGCACATCTATGTGGTTAATGATAAAAAAAGGCTGCTTGCAGTAGTACATCATCTTCTTATCCTTAGGAATATCAAAACCAACAAACTTGTACGCCCACTTGCGAAAGAAACATCAATTTCAGAAGGGATACCATCAGCAGCACAATAGATGTGATACAGCAAGCACTCCTCACCAACACAGAGTTGGATAAGAGCCGCTTTCTCCTTATAACCATCACGGGTATAAACTCTTGGAGTGATCTGAATATCAACGCCAACAACCTTGTCCTTTTCACCAAAATCTGCAAGAGATGCCTCCACATTCTCAATCTAAGAAACTACAGAAGCTGCAACATTGGTGTAGACACCATTGATGATGATGGAACCATGCATAGGGACAAAAAACTCGTCGGTAAAAGGATCAATGGCGAGTTTATTTATGGAAGGCATGGCGTACATAGATAATAGAAAGGAAGAAAAGTAAATTGGATCTACAAAAGAGCAGCGGAGAGACAGTTTAAATAGTCCCAGAAAATATCAAACAGAACAAACTGAAAAAAACAGAAACATATAAGCATTATCCACGTGTAAATAGCAATTCAGTTGCTAACAAATTCATCTGATATTCGGCTATAACAAGAAACGAATAAAAATGTATTCTTCTCTTATTCGGTTATAAACAGAAATGGATCACAAGGATAGAGAAGTTCAACAACGTACAAAGTAAAAGTACAAACTAGAAAAAGTAAGAAGTATATACAAAATATTACTTTAGAAACACTTACATACATATATGGGATTCCGGGAATAGTTAACAACCAATGCTCCCAAAACTTGAATCTAATTTAGCGAATATGCGTACTACAAAAAAAAAGATTCATCCAGAGAAGTTCAGTCGGTAAAAAAAAAGAAGTTCGCGCGTACTAGACGAAGAAGTTTGCACTATAAAAACAAAGGGACAATTTTCTCCGAAGGCAGATACTATCTTAGTGCGCGTAAAAAGTAATGATACTCCTTCCATCACAGTTTACATGGCGAATCTCCAACTCCACGAATTTTCATAAAATAGGAGTGGTTCATAACGCAACAGCATTTGATAAGACAATTAATTAGGCATTTTTTAAGAGCAAATAGGAACGCTCATTATCTCTCTTTCGTTTTACCTTCTGATTCTACATGCAAGTGGCAGGAATGCTCATTATATATCCATCCTTTTATATTCCGACTATTCATACAAGTGGGAAACGGTCTCACAATGCAAGTGGAAATGGTCTCTCACCAATAGGCGTTTTGAGTACATAGAATGTAAACTGACAAATGTTAATGCACATAAAATCGCAGTACTAATAAGAACACATGAACATACGGCGAAGTTTATAATCAGAAACAGAGAAGTTCAACAAAAAACTATAACATATTTTGAAAATATACAGGCTCGATATGAGAGAAGTTCGATAAAAAGAAAGTAGACAAATTGAAAATTACAAATTATTAATCTGATTCGGAGGGTCATAAACCTAAAAATAAATCTAAAAGAGATGATAAACATATAGATCACCGTTCTCTAGAACGCTTATTGTTGGTGTTCTTCATAGCACGGTACCGGCCCCTCTCATAAAAGTCCAACCGCTTGTAAAGCTCATAGGCACCATATGCATCCTTCGCAGCATATTGCATCTCCTTGTCATATTGCATCCTTCATAGGAAGAAAGAGGAGCATCAGGCCATAACTGATGCTCAACACTTGTCATAGTACTCTTCATCTCCTTGTAAGAGGAGTCAATCAGGGCAGCAGCAACATCCTTCAATCCTTGTTTCCCTGTCCTGTCTTTGTACGTTTTGGGCTTCATATCTGGATCTCTCCAAACAGCCTGGATATCTTTATATCTCTTTATATGCAACTGAGATCTCTCTAGCATAACCGTATCATTGCTAAGATCAAAACCAACAAACGTGTACCTCCAGTTCTCAAGGAATTTGATAAATTTCTTTGAGTAAGACTGCTCAGACTTACAGCTGATGTGATAGACCAAACAGTCTATCCCAACACATAACTGAAGAACCGCTGCCTTCTGAGAACAATAACTTCCTGGGGAGAACTCAACATCTGTACCAATAATCTTAGGTTTTGCTTCAGCAAACAAGGCTTCTACCTTGTCGATCCACTCCTCAACGGTTGCAGAGGAGTTGGTGTAGACACACTTGAGGATGATGTCACCATGGGCAGGGGCATCGAACTCCTCTGTGAAACGAACGGGTGGTGTTGCCATTGGAAAATGATGGCGTGAGATTTGAACTACGAAACAGGGAAGAGGAAATGCGAGAGAAGGCAACGGGAGAGAACACGATAAAGAATTATATATTGTTACGATATGTAACAGAAAAAAGGGATAATAAAAAGAAGATAAGGCCTCGTCAAACAAGTATAACAACCGTAATCTGCCAGCCCTCTCCGCCCGCAAACGAGGAACAGTTCAAACAAAATAAAGCAAAAAATGTTAACGGAGAATTATTTTGAGTCATATAATTTTTTTTTTGAAAAAGGCAGTACAAATATACAAGATAAAGAAGTTCACTATCACTACGAACTGTCACACCCCAGTTTTTAGAACCTTGTACTGTTGTTCAAGGAGACAAAAATTAGGGCCAACAATTTTTTTCTAACAACATGCTTGTTTGAACCAACATGTGTTTATGATCTTAATCCTATTTGCAATACAAGGTTTTTTTCTTTATAAAACCAATATCAAATTTTCCTAAAACATTCCAAACTTTTTTCTCTTTTCACTGTTTCCAACACTTAGAAAAATTCCTAAGTGCTAACTGAATTTTTGAACAGTGCTAGATACAACTTCGGTCAGTTGTTTTCTTTGAGTTTTTGTTAAAATTTGGAAACACCACTTTTCCATTTCGAATCCTTGCTGTTTGTACTCCATCTTGGATGCCTTGCTTACCTTCTAGAAACCTTGTGTAAGAATAAAACTTGTGAGGAAAGAGAAAGGAGACATGGTGAGGTGGATGGGTATGGGACTCCATACTTTGACCTCCTTGGCCTTGACCTTGGCTCACCTTTCCCCCAAAGGTCACCTGACCTGTCCCTTGGCAGTCTTGCCCCTTGGCCATTTTTCCTTGCTTGGCAATGACCAAACAACCCTAGAACATCCCTATGCCACTAACCCGAGGCCACCCTTGCCCTTTTGATCTTTCCCGTGGCTATAAGCCACCACTGCCCTACCCCTTGCGCCACTACCCTCCTCCACATCCCCACACACTCCCCTAGCAAGGACATGCCCTGCCTTGGCCCCTGTGAACGAGCACGAGCTCTGGACCCCGACAGTCACCGCCAATAGCCCGTGGTAATGCCCTCCTCTCCGAACCCTCGCATCCCTCATCATCGCCCCTGCTGGATTCCCCATGCCCCTCTGACCCTCACTGACACTCCCTCTCGTCCTCTCACTTGAAGGATCGCCGCCGCCCTCGAGCTCGCCGCCGCGGGCGCCCCTCCGAGCACCGCCGCATGGAGCCACGCCCAAGCTCAAACTCGACACCCCCCGACCCCTGCACCACCCCCCGAGCCCGCGCCACCGCACCCCGAGCCCTCACGGTGAGCCACCACGAACCTCCGTCGCCGGCCGTTTCGAGAGAGAGAGAGAGAGAGAGAGAGAGAGAGAGAGAGAGAGAGAGATAGAGAGAGAGAGAGAGAGAGAGAGAGAGAGGAGAGAAGAGGAGGACGACGACACGTGCGTCGTTCGATCTACGATCGACGACCACGTTAAACGCGCGTTTCCGGCGCTGGCCGCGCGTGCAACGCGTTGGGCCGCGTTCGCCGTTTAGCCGGGCCGCGCCAGCAGAAAGCCAGCCCGCCCGTCTGTTTTTTTCTTTTCCTTTTAATCTGTTGCAGTTTGTGCTGTTTGCATTTTATCTCTGAAAATTACTTTGAGTGCAAAATAAAATCAACCAAAATTCTTGGAACTAAATATATGTTTACTTAACCATTTAAAATTTGTAGATCTAAGTTTTAACCTATATTTTTATCACAAGACCTATTTTTCCGTAGGGTGTCTGTAAGCATGTTCTTGGCATAACCTTTTGTATTTGTTTCCTTTTGGGAAAATAAAATTGTTTTGAGTAACCTATGAATATATCTATCCTTAGAACTTGGCCTCACATCAAGGTTAGTTACCAAATGGAAATGCCATCCATTTTTGTAAATGACCAGTAGGCTTTTCTAGGATTTTTAGAATGAGTTTAAAAATGATTTTTGAGGTAAATCCAATGGGATGAGTTTTCTTATAACTAGATCTATCTAATAATAGCTTAGATTAATTTTTAGAGCCCTAGATTATTTTTGGTGAGCAAAACTAGAAACATAACTTTTCTGTTTTCTTATTTATAGGTGTATTTGTTTGAATTAAAATGTTTGATTGAGTGGATCTTGGTTCCTATCATGTGTAGATGTGTTGAACCTTTTTATTAGGTTGTTTTCTTACAATATGTCTACCTTAGTAAGTGTGTGCATGTTTGGAAAATCATTTGGCTATAAGAAATAACATTTGTTATTTTCCTAGTATTATCATTTGATTATTGTGTGAACCAATCTTGTTAGATTTGTTTTACCTAAGTTTGTGATATGATTGAGTGGAGTCCAGTACCATTTTGGTACTTTTATTTGGTTCTTTTATCTCTGTTAACTTGCATGTTACCTTATAGCAAAGCATGTGTAGCTTTTGCTATTTGTTTTCACTAGTAATGTTTTCACTAGTATAAATAGCCTCGTATTGATTGCCTTGATATATTAATTTTTGCCATGTGGACCACATGCCTTGTTATCTCTTTTTTCCTTGGTATTAGTGGGCCCATAACCCACTGGTCCCATTGCATCTTGGTTAGGGATGCAAATCCCCAACCATACCCTTGTGTGAATTCAGCATGCCTTATTATACGTTTGGCTAGTATTTTTTCACCAAGGAAAATGGTTGTCATTTCACTTATGTAAGTGAAGTGTTTAGTTTTATTTTTCAATCCTAGTATGATTAGGTGTGGTTCATTTGTTAACATAATATTCCCTTAGGGGTATCATGTTAATGAATGTTTCATTGTTGTTTGGTAAATTAAATATTGTTTCCTAATAGACTGTTTCCTTGTGATTGATAAATTATTTGTGAATGATTTTCATTGAGTGTTTGGATTTTTGAAAATTCATAGTTGAGCTTTTATTGAGTACATAACTACTGGTTGTATATCATGTACCTTGGTTGCTTATTGATTGATTGATTAGAGAAAACATGAGCTAGTAGAATTGTTTGATTTCTGCTAAATAGATGTTTCCTAGAATTATTTTGGTGTTATGCTTACTAGCATGTGTAAGGTGTATGTGCTGTTAGTAGGTATTTATATTCATGAGTTCTTTTTTAGTATCATGCATCCTTGTAGCATTGTTTGCTTCTCTAGTGATGAACTAGTGTCATCACTAGATAATATGAGTTGCTCTAATATTGTTGCCTTTTATTTTATGAGTGTGTGAATATTCTAGCATGTTTATGATATTATTACTTCTGTTATTACAACATGACTTGTTGAGTTTCTGGTTGCTATAGTTATAGAATACAATTATTTCTTACTAGTCATGAACCCGTACAACTGCACGGGCTAGCAATTTCAGAGCATAGAATTCATATATGTTTTTAATGTTATTTTAGGGGGAAAAAGTTTTACACTATTGAAATATTGGGGCTAAAGCATGTGATAATTTTTATTTGTAGTCCATAGGGGAGAAATAATTTATAATCCTTACATGGATATATATTTTGAAATCATATAGCTCGAGCATTCACAAATTGAGATTTTATAATGCACGTTTTTTAGTTACCTCAGCATCTACATGGGCAGACAAAAATATATCTACATGACTTCATGAACGTGCACCAACAACTAACTTGACATGATCATATGGATATTGCATTATTTTCTGGAAGATATATTTACTTTAATATCTTATCTTAACGATCGTACACAAATTTTGGGCACCCAAAATAATGTTTCCATTGCATGGATTGTGTATTCTAGTAGTGCGCAATGCAAATCTGTAATAAGAAACACAATTATTTATTATGAAAAAGAGTGGTGTACACTAATACCGAATGGAACTTGTGAAAGCCCTAGTTTTATCTCCATTCGGTATCCAATTAATTGAATCCCGATATGCTTCAGTATAGCTAATTTCATTCATCTAAAGTAGCTATACAACATGTATGTATTAGAGACAACCGTTAAGCAATTTGTAGAAGGTACAGAAAATTATCAAGCAACTGGTATGTATAAAAGCGGGAGTAACATAAATAAATATATTTTTGGTAGTCTAAGAAGATCTATCATGCTATTCACTATATAAACAGACACTTGAGGATTCCAGACTAATCACCTTCAAGAGGTTTCCAAGTAAAAGGTAAAACCTGGGCAGCAGGATATTGTCCCCTTTGTTTAGACATAAAGCAAATTTTCGCTGGAGGCAGCAATATATGGAAGCAAACGGTCAGACCTGCTTTTTGCAGCAGAAGTACTGCAATCCAAACAACACAATATATATCTAAAAAGTATATGAAATTACACAGTGGATTCAATCTCTCTAAGATCATAAGTATACCTTCATTCCTGAATGTTCGTACATGGCGAATCTCTCCGAAATCATCACCAAATGGAGTGTCTATGCCAGTCCATTGATCTGAATGCTTAGGACATAAAAATTAACACATGGAAGCAAAGAAATAAAAAATATTATGTTGTCCCCTAGTAGAGCTTCATGGATATGTCAGGTCAAAGAGGCTAGGATCTGTTTCACCTAGACTATACAGCGTGATCGAAACTTACAATTTTATGTTACTTTTGTTGCTTTGGCCAGTTGGAAATGACCTATGCCTACCTATTTGTATTTTTGCAAAAACAAAAATAATATAGAGAAGTATCCTGCTGTAAGTTCTCTTTTTTTTTTTGAAAAACAACCATACACATGTGGACATGAATAATTGAATCATAGGTCAAGACAAATTGGCAGGTACTATCACCAGATAAAAGGTACCTCAGAAGAAATAGAAAGCACGTTTGCACACGAATTATATAGGCACAAAGTTCTGCCTTGTTAGTGCGTAGGGAAAAAAATTACTATTCAAACTCTAACAAAATAATAGAACGGCAAAAATAAATCCACCAAGCAGATAAATAATTAAGAAATGAATTAGTTGCAATTTCTACCATAGGTTCTACACCGAAAATACACCAATCATAACATGATATTACTTTTCGAGTTGGTCTTCAGTAACACTAACACTACTGTAATATTGACTGGCCTCTTACATTTGTATAGATCACCTTGGTTTTACGTTTCATATCCTAGCATACAGACTAATAAGTTCCCTTGAAACAATAAGATAATAACTCAGCAGTTGTTCTGTCACTAATTAAAAAAGAAGATATGAAGGAAACAATTCAAACTGAATATCCGTACACTGCAAGAGGTAGGATCCGAATAATCAGTGAGGTACATATTCTAGGATTGTTACATACAAACTTTATTAAAATACCCACACAGCAACATCTGCAAACGGAAAATAGTCCCAGGAAGAGATAAAATTTTAATTAGGATTCCCAATGTACATGAGAAAAATCTGAAGTTTTCGTAGCTGCTTACGAACAAATAAACTTACCCCTCGGTCTTCAGTGCATCACATCGTTAGTCTGTCGAAGCATCACGTGTGGATCTCTAGCAGGACTACATATCTAATTATTGAGCACTGCCTATAGGCAAACATGGTTAGGTAAACTAACGCGTGAGCAGCAGTCTGCATAGCAAGCTTCGAATATTAACTCAAAAGGTCAGAAGTTTTTGCAGCAAAAGTGCAAAACCAAAAGTTGGACGACAATTCTTGCATCATACTGATTAGCATCTGATGATGTGAAAGAACGGACAATATTTCTGTATAGACTGAACTCCAAGATCAACAATGGAAAAATCATACCGGTTGATGAGAAGCAATACATTATTTATATTAAAAATCGCCTGAAAACGCCCCAAAAAGCTGGTTGCTCAATTTTCCCCGATGCGATTCCTTTGTCCCTGGTTCTAGATTGAGAAGAGGCGGCTGATTAGTCGATGGTGGTCGCCATGTGCTGATTAGTACGTATTTTTGCAGCCTCGCTCAGATCAAAACAATGCATGGATCTGATAGGAAAAAGTATATTCCGCTTCTTACCTTAGATTTGTGACTGTGGCGTCCAATCGAAGTAGCCGATGACATCCGTCAATACGGCAGAAGGCTACGCGAATTCCGGCGTCGATGGCACCAACTTCGGCAGTTAACGCTGCCGCCGAGAGGGCCTTTGGACGCAGAGGCGACGTCCTTGGAAGTCAGATTAAGCATTCACCGTTAGGATTTGATTTCCTTGAGCACACGATTAGAGATTGGTTTTCCTTTTTCTAATCCTTTTCGGGGGAAGGGTTAGAAAAGAAGAAAAGAACGATAACCTACTTGCGTGGGAGACGGGAACCTGCCTTTTGTTCATCCGACGATTATAGATCTACCGTGGGTTAATCGGATGGTCGTAGTTCAATAATTTTCAGGATTAACGTGGTGCCTTGTAGGGAGTATCCAATTAGTAAATACTAGACGGGGCAGCGCGCTTTGCTGCGCCGGCTGCCGTGCGTCTACGTACTCTTTGGTTGGCGTGGGTCTTTATTTTGTTGTTTATCTTAACCAGTATGAAATTGTTTTGTTGTTTATCTTAACCAGTATGAAATTAACTCGCTGTGACGGCCGTTGTGATTTAGTCGTCGGCGTGGCGTGTCTGTAGGTTAGGCAAGTGGTGTATGATTCTTTATACTACAGGATAGCAGGCAGAGGAAAATATAATATAACAAAAAAGATCCAAAGATCTTAAACATCATGACAAGGTTCTTTGTTCTTCAGGGTCGTAGCTAGATAGATATAAGGTTTGGTCGATGCTAATCCTGCTGGGCTCATCGCAAAATTCGATTGGGCATAGTCTGACTGATCTTTTGTCAGCAGATCTTGCTTTTTTCTTTTTTCTGATGTCTCCTTTGCTGACAACGTGGTTCACTGACAATGCATTTCTTTATTCCTGCATTTTCAGAAAGTAGACGGCAATGTATCAGCAGCTAAATCATAAAACCTGTCATTAAATCCTAGCGACTGGACATGGTAAATCCACTATCTTCAAAAACGCACATCACAAATGGTCTTTACAGTGGCTACAAAAGGAGGTCATCATAAACTGACGGCACAAGCATGCAATTTTTTATATATATAATTTAAGCTTAACCAAGTGGCACATCAATACACAACACATCACAATAATTTAAGGTTAACCAAGTCATGCATACTCCTTGTGCATTGACTGCAGCAATGGTATGCCTCACTTTGAGCCATATAAAGCTTTTGCCAAGATAAAGAATGTTCTCTAGCCATAACAAAGGGAGGGGAGGTGTATGTACAATTGCCTAGTAATTCTGACATGTCTTAGCCAAAAAGAACAACACATTTAAGTATGTCTTAAGTGGGCAATAAATATCAACAAAATAATAAATAGATTTCTTTACACACTCTAGATGGAAAGTAACTAATAGAAGAAACAATGACATTACCAAATCATGAAACCAGATCTCTCATTTTGATATGTACAGCTGAGCATGCAAACACAAACAAGGTCTCAATCCTGATCTCTAGGTCATTCCGTGACCGTCAGATTACAAAGAGTGTGCAGAGAACAAAGCATGGGACTATTGTACTCCCTCCGTTCCATAATATAAGATGTTTTAGCTATTTCACATGTTGTCTAGATACACACTAAAGTGAGTGTACATATACACTAAAATGTGTCTAGATACATGTGTATGTATATGAACGTGGAAAAAGTCTAAAACATCTTATATTGTGGAACGGAGGGAGTAATATATAATATCAAACCATTCTACTATTTAGATTAAAAAATGGACTGATATAAAGGGGGCCACTTTACTCCTATTTATGCCGGTAAGAAGTCCAACAATTTTTCAATTAACCTAAAATTTATGCAGAGAATAAAATGTACACTGTTGTATGTGCAAATAAAGGAAACACCTCAGTAGTGAATTTCCTGAACATGGCTCATTTCTTGAAAATTTAACGGTATGTTGTAAAACAATTATGAATAGCATGGAAACATAAAAAATAGGGTTACCTTCACACTCGAAGGGGTACTCAACAGCTCCTGCATACGCACGCTATCCACAAAGCGAGAGCCGGCAATAGCGAGTTCCTGCTTACCCAATCTGGTGCAAGCAAGCTTCTCGATGCTGAAATCAAGTGTCCCTCTGAGGCGATGAACACCAGGGAAAACAAAAGAGAGGACCAAATGAGGAAAAAAAGGGAATAAAACAACAAGAGGGAAAGGCAAACTGGTGAGCTAAAGATGGATTGCCTCAAATATAAATCTGAAAAGGAAGCAGTTTCAAGTAGAAATTGTATGATCACTATGGTTTCAATATCACTAATAGCATTCTTGGCTGAAAGATGAGCCTCTTGTGTAGTAAAGGGAAACATTAATGGAAGTGCCATGTTATACATACCTAAATATACATGAAATAAATGGAAACCCAAAGACAAATACCATGTCAGCATCAATTAATCTGAAAGTAGCAATTATTATTGAAATATCTTAACTAAATCATAACTGAACATCCCAGTATTGATCTTTGCAGCATGGGTTCATCGTAAATGAGTTCCACCTCTCCACTTAGTTATACAACCTAAGAATAATATAGATCTACGAAAGAAAAAGAAAAAAAAGGAAGGACTGAAATAAAAAAGAGCACTCACTTGTCTCAAGCTATCCCTTCTTTAATCAGGTCAACCCGTAAACTCAACCAAGCCCCCCTTTTTAAATCAAGCCAACCCGTAGGACTCAACCAAGCACCAAAGCTTGAAATAATTAGGTGCATGAACCTATTTCTCACGTGGTTGATGTCAAACCTTGTGTGGGAGCCTCTATGCACTCGCCATGTCCTTTTAAATATTCTTTCAAAAGGGAGGCAGTACCAGATTGCCACAGTGTACACACGGTCACTAAGAGAAGGGTAGAATCAATTAAATACATATAGTGGTAACAGAAATAAGAGGTAGGTATAATATAGGAGCAAAGTCATTTTCTCCTGTAGATCAGTGATAAAACCATTGTGATGATGAGCGACAAAAAGTGTTAGCTATATAACCTCATGTGCGGACATAGAAAAATTCAAAAGTAAACTAACCAGGATATAAAGAAAAAATTCTAGGACCAACATCACCTTTGATGCTCTGCAATCTAAACAGAAACCTCGTCTCATAATGCAGAGGGGAAACACAACATATTTTTCATTTAGTCCGTAACAACAGCTGAATTATTTTAAGAGAACAATAACACAAGCTAACAATGAAAAATTGAGGATCATTTCCTTCTCTAATGGCAACAACATGTATAATTTGAAAGACCGACAAAGAAATACAGCTTATATTAAAGCGATTAATACCACCCACATGAAACCTATATATCACAAAGATAGATGAAATTGTATGCAAATGAGAAATACTAACAGAAGAGAGCATGTGCATAAATATAAGGGACGTACCTAGCCTTAGATAGATGTATATTATTATTTCACAGTAAAAACTGAAGCAGCCAGTGAACTCACAGAACCTCTGCAACATGGTCTCACTTTAAATAGAAGGAAACGTGTCAAAACCAACTCCCTTGCTCGGCTCATGCACAAACAACAATGGCATGAATAAGGGTGGAGTACGTGACCTGAAATAATCGATAATTTTCAGTACGTAGTTCTCATAATTGACCGCATACAACGAGAATAATCTATTCTAGAAAATAAGCAAGAGAGGTAGGGAAAATGGTATAAATCAAAGAGTACTAATCGTTTTAAATTGAAGCAAGGCTTAGAAAAACCGAATATAATTGAATGTGGTAGCCCACTCTAATAATAATAATGAATTATTGGAAAGGGTGGAAGGGATCTACTTTGAGCCAGAAAAAAGGTAAGTCAAAATATAAACTGAAGTGGCACTATAGTCACAACTGAGCAAGTTGAAAAAAAAATCAAATTGCCTTCTAAAACTGCGAAGATGCGGTCTAAATTTCTATAGATATCTTCCTCAGTTTAGTCCACACGCCAAAGTTATAATGAATAGTGGGGTTACTTCTTCAATTCATACAAATCAACATTTGTCAAACATCTTGTTAATGGTCTAAATTACAGAGAAACAATATCATCCACAGAAATGACAAAGTATATAACCTAAGATATACTATAAGCACCAACGAATATCATTCCAGGACGAAAAGGCCTAAAGCTCAATGGGTTTGGCGTCCCAATAAGCAAAATATTGTCTAAACTGGTGTCTTATTACATGGACCATTAATACAATAGCACTCTTGTGTCGTATCAAGATAACATAAGCATAACTGAATATATCATTTGAGGACATAGGAGAAGGCCCATGCCCCCACACATACAGTCGAAAGTACTGACTAACACATGAAAGTATTTAAGCATCGCTAAACAAGTCATATTCATGTTAGCATGGGACGCTTGGGTTTGGAAAAAAGGTTCATGTCATGCCACTGAGAAGCCAAACGTCTTAACATGTCGGAAAGGCCAATGTTCGAGTGGCCAAATTAAATATATAGGCAGCGAACACCGCCCTAAATGACATGTACCTTCTGATTTTATGAGAACATACAAAAAATATAAAATGTAGTCCACAAGATTTTACAAAGCTGGAGCCCGCAACACAGACTATAGCAAGAATAGGGTAAGGAGACAGTAAAGATTGCACTGCATCAACTGATCTCCTCAGAGGCCAACTAAGAACTATACCGACTAATTGTACATATCTTTAATATCTACAACACTCACCTATAATTCGTAGTGCTATTTTGCCCGTCGAACACACATTCTTATATGCGAGGCAATTTAGTGGATCTAATTATGATGTCACTCAACAGAATAATTCGACACAGAAAATTAAGAGAAACAAGTAATTGATGTGTCCCTAAAGCAACCAAAAAGCTTGGTTACATGCACGAAGAAAAAGTATCATATTAGGGCTGTAGGCAATAACAATCACCTTCTCTACTTCACTCAGTTAATTACCTAGATATAACAATATAAATATACATCAAGTTTAAGAGTATTGGCTGCATCAGACAAAGAGGCTAACTAATCTGTCATTGACACCACCCTGCCATCACGGTAATTTTGCAGAAACGTATCTACGAAGGTTAATTAGAAGCACATGAACACAACTCTAAATGGTATATGTGATACAATGTATTGACAACAAGAGAAATGGCAGGGAAAAGAAAAACTAACCGCAGAACAGATTCTAAGAGAACAGTTTATGATTTATTTACCTTTTTCCAGAATTCTTTTCAAACAATCAAAATCTTTGAGAATACATCATACAACTTGCACAAGCCGAAGAATATAACCCGCACAAGAAAAATCGGTGAAATATGATTTTTAGATACACAATAATTGGTAGTCGCAATTATATTACCAGTGGGAAAGAAGAGAGGTGCCTTGTGCTGTCCAACATCATCAAGAGCCTGGTACAATGAATAAGTTCTCAATTGTAAGATCAAATGGATATGATGTATTTGGGTTACCGATCCAATGAAAATAAGCACATAGCCTCATCTGACTGCAGCTAATTTAATTGAAGCGTCAAATCCCTAGAGTTAGTTTGACCGGATCAGAATGAGTAGATAAAGGAAAAGAGTAGTACGCATGCATAACTATTTTTAGTTGGAAGCCCATGTGTTTTATTTGACTCCAAATAACATATACATAGGTGCATACCTCACTACAAAATTCATTCAGATATATTTCATGGATACAATGGCCCTCGAAGTGCATATATAAATCAGTAACCTTTTACTTTGAATGTAAATCATTGATAAAATGCACAACGATTTATAGCTCATGGTAGTAGTCAAAAGAAATTACCGAGATGAACTGGGCCTGAAGGGGAAAGGTCCATATTGTCTCCTAGTGAAAACACATGACATCTACAAAATATGAGACCGAGAAAGGATCCCGCTCAATTTCTGCATTCACGCCAAAGTTGACAGATAGCTCCAAATTTCTGTACAAAATAGAAAAGGGGTCACGATAAAAAAAATCATCAACAAATCTATACTGGGAAGGGGAATAAGGCTAAATATCAATTCCAAAAATATGCACCACTTCCTTGCACAAATTAAAGTCGACAGTTCAAGCTGTATGAGCAAAATATATCAAATAGGAAGGAGAGGGGATCACCAGGAGCAGGGCAGGGTAGAGATCGGTAGCCATCACCAGGAGCTGGACACTCAATTTCTTTTTTTAATGAACACTACAAACCTGGAGTAAGGGAGTGGAATACGTAATTAAGTAAAAAGAAGAATGCGTTTAGTTAAGGCTTGGACATTCGACAGTGTTCAGTTGGGGCCTTCGATCAAGCCCGATGTGGAGACGAAGCCAGGCTGGATGGACGGCGAACGCTGCGTTCCCCAGCAGAACGCATCCCTAAAGCAGAAGAGAAAGATTAAGCGCAGCCCTAAAGCAGAGCACCTCCCGTTCCTCCCCTCGCGCCTGAGCTTCCTCCAGACGATAGCGACCCAGCGAGCTCGACCAGAGATTGTGTAGAGGCTGCTCGACCGCCGACCGGGAGATAGGTTGGTTGCAGCGGCTCGACCACGAGATGGAGTGGAGCGGGAGGGGGTTGGGGGAGAGATGACGCTGGGGATTTTTTTTCTACACGAGGTGTAGTTCTTCTCGAGGCGAGGACGTCGATGGCGCAGGGAACGCGCGGCCTCGACCGGCTCCGGCGTCGGCCATCTGACTCGCGCTGGAGTGGTGGCCTCTCTCGAGGTGCGGCAGCAGCCCATGCTCTCGACGCCTCGAACACGCCGCCTCCACGCGGAGGAAACCCTAATCGCCCAGGGTGCATAGGAGCTATGGTGACCCGGTGCCCCGGAGAGGACGCGGTAGACCCGACGCCTCGAACGCCGCCTCCACGCCCCTGACCCTCGCCCGGAGGAGCTCTCTGGCGGAGGAAACCATAATCGCCCCTGACCTCACCCGGAGGAGCTCTCTAGAATAGAACAATCGCAGAGACGCGCTTTGGGGGAAACAGAGGAGGAGAGAGAACCGGAACGACGGGACTCGGATACAACGCACGAGAAAAAACCCGACCCCACATGCAGCGACAACAATCGCGGCAGATGGCTGAGAAGCCTCCATCGGCTCCCGGCTTAAAGCCTTAGGTAATAAGATAGCATGCTTGTGTAGAATTCTCATACTAGTATGTAGTTAGTGGGACTCCTGTTGTTATGTATGTTCTAGCCTTATTATCCTTGGTGATGTTTGTGGTTTAGAGTGTCTTTTATCACTTGTTACTTTTGATTGGGCTACTATATTGTTTAGTTATTTTCATGATTGATGGATTCCATAACTTTGAGTATACATAAGCATAGTCTACAACTAGCCTATTCATCTGTGGTGTGTTTCCTTATTGTTTGGAAATTGCCCGAGTACACACCTTAGCTTAGGTATTGTACCTATGATATTGTTTTGCTAGTGTTGTTGTTGTGCTTATTAGTATCTTGTTATCTATGCCTTAGTTTAGTAGTGAACTTGTTTGGTGATGATTGCTTGTGTGTTGTTAATACCCACTACCATGGGTATTGCTTTGTTTGATTGTTATATTTTTAGCAGCCTCACCTTTTGTACCCACAAGATATATTTTTAGCTTCTTGAATATATTATTGTGAGAGTGGTACACCCATTCTATATATGGTATGTCAGATGTGGGATATGGTTTTCTCAACCATATGTTTGTCTGACGATAGTTTTGTACCCTGATAGTTATGTGAGATAGATTTCTCGATAATGTTTTAGTTATTGCGCTAGTATAATTTGCTTGTTGTATGTGTTGTTTAGTTTAGTTGTTTGGTCTTTAGTTCTGAGTGTGTGTCTTTTATTCTTTTACGACGGTAGAAAATGAAGGAGAAGAAGAAGCAGTTGTGGAGTTGTGCGCCAAGTTCAAGTTACTTCAAGGCCAGGGACACTAAGAGTTTTAAGGCAAGCCACCATGATGCTTGCTACTACACTTATCATTATCTATCATGCATGTTTTACTTCTGAAAAGTTTTACAAAACTTTGATTACCAAAAACTATTTTTGAGTGACTATTACTACTATTAATATTATATATCATTATTATGCCACTAGTTGATACTTGGTATTACCAAGCCCATAACCACCATATGGTATTTATGACCACTAAAGTTATAAGTCCCTAATGGACATCCTAAAAATATGTTTTTTGCAAAATAAAGGCTTTATGGGAAGCCCGGTGGAAAGGCGAAGCCTTACTCACGGGAGGATTGTTGAAGTGGTCATTTTTGGGAAAAACGTGTTTTCAAAAATGACACATAACCTAGTCTTCGGCGGATAAACTTTACCGTACTTCCACTATACCCCAACATGGGCACGGGGCTTAACTTGAAGTTTGTTCTTGTTAGGGTGTGTTCTATCTCAATTTGCTATAAGGGGACGGACTCTCTCGAACCAAAATGTCGCTAGGAGGGGAATACAAGACATACACAGTGAGGGATTAAGTTATCCTCCGGGTGAGACCGTTGAATCTCCTGTGTTGGCGGGGTGGGACCTGTTGTCGGGGAGATTACACTCAACTGAAGATATATACATATTCTAGCTTGATCGTAGTGGATGGTTAGGATCAGTTATCTGATGTTTACATACTGTTGTTACAGTCCGAGGTTGTTCACGATGAATGTACTGGATCTGGTGGATTGTGTACACCTCTGCAGAGTAAAACAATTCGGAATAGCCGCGTCCTCGGATATGATAGTTGAATGGCCATGTAGCTAGCATTGTGTCAATGTTTTCAAAAAGATTTTTCAAAAGGTGTTGGACTTATGAAGTACCGAAAGGAAGAAAATCTTGTACCGTGGAGGTACCATTGATGAAAAGCCAGAAGTTGTTTTACAAGAAGTTTTGCAAAGGATTTAAAAAAAAACTGGAAGTGGATTCCAAGAAGATTTGCAAAGAGAAAACTTTCTTTTAACAAAGTTTTACAAAACCTCTTGTACACGTGATATCTACAAGAGAAAGAAAATATATTATTTTCTTTTTAAGTATCTTCGTCAACAAAGATACAGAGATTTCCAAAATCAACTATGATATATCCTTCATATATCATGGATAGTGAACCCTATGTATAGCCTACCTATTACACCATATAAGAATATTTGCATTTTGGTAAGCTACATGATGGGTGTCTTGCTGAGTATATTCATATGTACTCATATTGGTTTTGTCCCTGGTATTTACTTGACAGACATCGAGAAGGAGTCTCAGAAGGAGATCTACGAAGAGGAGTACGGAGCTGATGGATTTGCGAACTAGGATCGTCTCCCGGTCAGCAGCCTATAGGTTAAGGCGTGACTTGGGCTCTACTACGTTTGTGTGTGTTTAGTCTTCCGCTGTGTGTGTTGTTTGTTTGCCCTGCGTGGCAGTTGTGTTGAACTTGGTCATGTGACCATGTCTCTTTTGTAAGTGTTTTGTGCAACCATGTAATGGATATTGTATATGTGTACCAACTTGATATGTTGTTCACGACTGGTTTGATCTGGGATCGTGAATGTATGCATATCGGAGGTGTCCTTGAACAGTAGTTCTGGGGGACCTTATAGAGTTGGTATCAGAGCTGTCCCGACCTTATGAGACCTTAGTTAGCATGGACGTTAGCTAGTACTCTAATAATAAAAGTTAATAAAACCAGGTCACTAAGATGACGATTTACCAAAATATTCTACATATTCCATCCCCTCTGTGTTTTGAAAACTCTACTTACACTAAGTCACAACGAGCATCTTAAAACTTTTCACACTGTTATCCAACTTAAACTATACCTAAACATTTGGTATAGATGGCAGTTGTCTTCACCGAATCTTTTCGGTTAGGTATGCATGCACCTTGCTACCGCCGCTTTGAGGAGGATTTGATCAAGATGACTCGTCTTATCGGTCACCCATTACCTGAATCGAAGGGAGCTCAGACTCACCATAACGGACGAGAATTGTCCTGGTTGGTGGTCTGTACCAGTCGTGCTCCTTTGCTAGCACCGTCGACCCCACAAATCACTTGACAATCCCATAGATGTCACCTAAGACTTTGTGTTTGCTCGTCGTTTCCAACACTTGGATGGACAGCTGTACAACACTCAGTTTTCCCTTGATAAGCTCAGAGGAGAGTTTGATGTCCGTGGAAGAGAAATCTTCCAGCTAGAGAAATACCCGAGAGTTTCCTCTGCTACCGAGCGTCGTCTCGTGGAAGAAAGGAAGACCATGAAGTATGTTGACTCCCACCTCCGTGCACAAGTTATAATCCTTCAATACTAGCTTGCAACCAACCAAGCTAGAGTTGACGAGTTGCAGGAACAGCTACGCGCTTCCTCGAGCACTTAGGATCGCCGCAGGATATTAGGAGTTGTGGCATTTCCACCCCCGACGCTTGTTTGTGTTTGTGTTGTGAACTCTGCTAAAGAGCAATGTGTGTGCTAGATTGTTGTAAGCCTTATGTTTTTGCTTTGTGAAACCTAGGTTTGTATTATGCTTATTGAGACTATGTCTCATGTTTGTGCTAGTCTTTGTTTACGATTGTGATTGATTCTTAGATGCTTGTTTGTTTTGGTGATAACTACTGTTCTCATCTCTGATCTGACTCGGTTTGTTTCACAAGCTTTTCAAAAAAAACTACCTTTTTGGTCTGCTCTCGCCTTATGTCACCCTTGTTGCCCTACAGTATTCGACTCATCTTGGCACTGTCAACGTTGAGAATAATGCTGTCCTTGTGAGAGAAACCCCGCATAAGGAAGGTAGTGACACAAGGAGAGCCTAGTTCATATGTGACTCGCAATGTTTTTCCTGCAATTCCACAACCTCCAAGGAAGCTTGTTAATGTCAGACCCAAAACCACAAATTTATATTTGTGGAAGAGGCGGACATTTCGCTCGTGATTGTTCCTAGAGAAATTATGATATAGCTTGTCCTGATGAAACCCAAGAGACCCAGGGTCCAACCCAGAAGAAACGCCAGAGTGCGATGAGTGGACCTCGAGACCAAGGTGATGTTGTAGAAGCCCTTGCGACTCAAGCCATAGTTAATGGTACGTTCTTGAACCAAACCTGTGAACCCCATAGTTGTGTTTGACTTACTACCCTGAGAAATCAGATGTAAATGGAACACTAGAAGTGTCACGTCGGACTAGAAAAAGTATCTTTAAAATTAACAATACTAACGTAACTTCATATAACTTTAGCTTAACACCTAACACTAGTTTTAAAAATCTTCTAACCAACTTTTCCAAAACCAAAGAGAAAGGTGCCTTAGGATGTTCTATAGCTTTTTGGGAAGTAAGATGAAAGGTTGGAAAAAAATATTGGATTTGTGAACTATGACTGTTACTAGATAATAAGATCTTTCGTGTATCTTTTGGAAGAAACAGGTTTTAGAATATGAGATTGAGGAGACTCATATGAGGTTTATCTTCGGAGTGAAAGTTTGAGGATCACATGATCTTAGTTTAGATGAATTATGATATAATATCTGGGGATAACCAGTTGTGGACCCCAAAACTGTGGAAGTTATCGGTAACCAAGGTTTGTAGCCTTGAAGAAATGATTTGAGGTTTAGAAAGACTGGTGGAAATTATTGGATTCCTAGGAAGCACTTGGTATATAATGAGATTGGATTGATTAGGACTAGTATGTTGAGAATATATGTGATATTGGGATGATGATGATAAGGGTTTGCAATAAGTGATTCTAATATTGGATTTTAGCAGAAAGGTTGATTGTAGTAAAAAAGATCATGTTGGATTGGGATAGATATTCGATTATGACTAAAGATGGATTGGAGGAATATTGGATTTGATATAGGTAGTAATTGGTGGATGTGAAAGGATGATTTTGGATTTTTACGAAAAATCAATAGGACTTGGATTTAGTAGATGATTAATTCTTGGTGATATATTCTTGGAGCTTGTCACGCTCTATTGAGATTGTTTGGGGAAAATGATTTAGCATTGATCATGAGATATGAGTTTGGATATTTTGAAAAGAGATTTATAGGAGTAGTACAGAGTGGGTTTATGCTTGTTGAATTTGATGGTTTAGTTTTAGCTATATGATCTTGATGAAATAACTTTGAGGGAGAAAAATGATTTGGGACTTGATTTCTATGGGTATATTAGATTAAGAGGAAGATAGTGGACTTTCCTGGATTGTTAGGAATGAGCAATGGAAAGCTCATGCTTAATAAAGATTGGTGGATATCCGATTCATTTATCTACATAGCCATGAGAGGGTTTATGCCCCCAAAGGAGAAATAGTGGTAAGATAATCTTATTAGAATGGAAGCAAGTAGACCTTTGTCTGGAGAATAAACCCTGGATTGATATTATGGTTCTAAGGAACAATAAGTTCGAGGTTTAGAACATGGCACCTAGACCTCTGGAAAAACTAACCTGCTAGTGTATTTTGGTAAGATTAATCCAAGGGGGACGCACTTGTGCTTAATGTTACAAACCACCAGAACATGTTTATGTAAAAAAATGATCTAACATTGTAGTTTTTACCATACCCTCTTTTTGCTTGCCTGCGAATCTCGGGACGAGATTCTTGTAAGGGGAGAAGGTCTGTCACACCCCAGTTTTTGGAACCTTGTACTGTTGTTCAAGGACACAAAAATTAGGGACAACAATTGTTTTCTAACAACATGCTTGTTTTAACCAACATGTGTTTATGATCTTAATCCTATTTACAATACAAGTTTGTTTTCTTTATAAAACCAATATCAAATTTTCCTAAAACAATTCTATAACTTTTCCCTGTTGTTTTGTCTGGTGTTACTTGAGTGAATTTTATTCCAAGCCTTCGATCATTATTGATTGCATCTTAAAATAAACATTTAAATTTATTGGATTCAAGAAAACAAAATTTCAAAAGTATTGATGAAGTTCTCTTTTAAGTTTTCTATAGAAACTATTCCCTGAAAATATAGCCAAGTACCTGTTTTCCACCTTTGTTTTCACTAGGCTATAACATGTTATTTTATGTTTTCTTGACTTTTATTTGTTCCTTGTTATATGTACTACAAATCCATAAGCTTGGTTTTATTTTTGGATTATTGCTTGTTGTCTTTGGGATATAAAAATAAGGCAGAAAAAAGCATTTTTAGAAACAGAGAAAAACAGAAAGTACACCTTTTTCCACATTGTTTTCATGGCCTTAAACTATTTCAAATTTGTTTTAAAAAGATATTTCTGAAATTTTATAACATGTTTAACAAAATACAACTTGGAAAACAAAAATTGGAATCCATTTAGTCTCTGAAAACATTCCAAACTTTTTGCTCTTTTCACTGTTTCCAACACTTAGAAAATTCCTAAGTGTTAACTGAATTTTCTGAATTTTTGAACAGTGCTAGATACAACTTTGGTCAGTTGTTTTCTTTGAGTTTTTGTTAAAATTTGGAAACACCACTTTGCCATTTCGAATCCTTGCTGTTTGTACTCCATCTTGGATGCCTTGCTAACCTTCTAGAAACCTTGTGTAAGAAGAAAACTTGTGAGGAAAGAGAAAGGAGACATGGTGAGGTGGATGGGTATGGGAATCCATACTTTGACCTCCTTGGCCTTGACCTTGGCTCACCTTGCCCTCAAAGGTCACCTTTGACCTGTCCCTTGGTAGTCTTGCCCCTTGGCCATTTTTTATTGCTTGTGCAATGACCAAACAACCCTAGAACATCCCTATGCCAGTAACCCGAGGCCGCCCTTGCCCTTTTGATCTTTCCTGTTGCTATAAGCCACCACAACCCTACCCCTTGTGCCACTACCCTCCTCCACATCCCCACACACTCCCCTAGCAAGGACAGGCCCTACCTTGGCCCCTGTGAACGAGCAGGAGCTCTGGACCCCGACGGTCACCGCCGGCAGCCCGTGGTGATGCCCTCCTCCCCGAGCCCTCCCATCCCTCCTCATCGCCCCTGCTGGATTCCCCATGCCCCTCTGACCCTCCCTGACACTCCCCCTCGTCCTCTCGCTTGCAGGATTGCCGCCGCCATCGAGCTCGCTGCCGCGGGCGCCCCTTCGAGCACCGCTGCATGGAGCCACGCTCGAGCTCAAACTCGATGCCCCTCGACGCCACTCGACCCCTGCACCACCCCCGAGCCCGCGCCACCACATCCCGACCTCCCACGGTGAGCCACCACGAACCCCCGTCGTCGGCCGTTTCGAGAGAGAGAGAGGAGAGAAGAGGAGGACACATGTGTCGTTCGATCTACGATCGACGGGCCACGTTAAACCACGCGTTTCCCGCGCTGGCCACGCGCGCAGCGCTTTGGGCCGCGTTCGCCGTTTAGATGGGCCGCACCCGCAGAAAGCCAGCCCGCCCGTCTGTTTTTTTCTTTTTCTTTTAATCTCTTACAGTTTGTGCTATTTGCTTTTGATCTGTGAAAACTACTTTGAGTGCAAAATAAAATCAACCAAAATTCTTGGAACTAAATATATGTTTTCTTAACCATTTAAAATTTTTAGTCTAAGATTTGACTTACATTTTTATCACAAGACCTGTTTTGCCACAAAGTGTCTATAAGCATGTTCTTGGCATAACCTTTTGTATCTGTTTCCTTGTGGGAATTTTTTTAGTAGCCTATGAATAGATCTATCCTTAGGACTTGGCCTCACATCAAGGTGAGTTACCAAATGGAAATGCCATCCATTTTTATAAATGACCGGTAGGCTTTTCTAGGATTTTTAGAATGATTTTAAAAATGATTTTTGAAGTAAATCCAATGGGATGAGTTTTCTTATAGCTAGATCTATCTAATCATAGCTTGGATTAATTTTTGGAGCCCTAGATTATTTTTGGTGAGAAAAACTAGAAACAACACTTTTTTGTTTTCTTATTTATAGGTGTATTTGTTTGAATTAAAATGTTTGATTGAGTGGATCTTTGTTCCTAGCAGGTGTAGACGTGTTGAACCTTGTTATTAGGTTGTTTTCTTACAATATTTCTACCTTAGAAAGTGTGTGCATGTTTGGAAAACCATTTGGCTAAGTTTGTGATATGATTGAGTGGAGTCCAGTACCATTTTGGTATTGTTATTTGGTGATTTTATCTCTGTTAACTTGCATGTTACCTTATAGCAAAGCATGTGTAGCTTTTGCTATTTTTTTTCACTAGTAATGTTTTCACTAGTATAAATAGCCTTGTATTGATTGCCTTGATATATTAATTTTTTCCATGTGGACCAGAGGCCTTGTTATCTCTTTTTGTCTTGGTATTAGTGGGCCCATAACACACTAGTCCCATTGCATCTTGGTTAGGGATGGAAATCCCCAACCATACCCTTGTGTGATTTCAGCATGCCTTACTATATGTTTGTCTAGTATTTTTTCACCAAGGAAAATGGTTGTCATTTGACTTATGTAAGTGAAGTGTTTAGTTTTCTTTGTAAATACTAGTATGATTATGTGTGGTTCATTTGTTAACATAATATTCCCTTAGGGTTATCATGTTAAGGAATGTTTCACTGTTGTTTGGTAAATTAAATATTGTTTCCTAATAGACTATTTCCTTGTGATTGATAAATTATTTGTGAATGATTTTATTGAGTGTTTGGATTTTTGAAAATTCATAGTTGAGCTTTTATTGAGTACATAGCTACTGGTTGTATATCATGTACCTTGGTTGCTTGTTGATTGATTGATTAGAGAAAACATGAGTTAGTAGAATTGTTTGATTTCTGCTAAATAGATGTTCCCTAGAATTATTTTGGTGTTATGCTTACTAGCCTGTGTAAGGTGTATGTGTTGTTAGTAGGTATTTATATTCATGAGTCTTTGTTTAGTATCATGCATCCTTGAAGCATTGTTTGCTTCTCTAGTGATGAACTAATGTCATCACTAGATAATATGAGTTGCTTTAGTATTGTTGCCTTTTATTTAATGAGTGTGTGAATATTCTAGCATGTTTATGATATTATTACTTCTGTTATTACAACATGACTTGTTGAGTTGCTAGTTGCTATAGTTGTAGAATACAATTATTTCTTATAGCATGCTTGTGCAGAATTCTCATACTAGTATGCTGTTAGTGGACTCCTGTTGTTATGTATGTTCTAGCCTTATTATCCTTGGTGATGTTTGTGGTTTAGAGTGTGTTTTATCACTTGTTACTTTTGATTGGGCTACTATTTTGTTTAGTTATTTTCATGATTGATGGATTCCATAACACTGAGTATACATAAGCATAGTCTACAACTAGCCTATTCATCTTTGGTGTGTTTGCTTATTGTTTGGAAATTGCCTGAGTACACACCTTAGCATAGGTATTGTAGCTATAATATTGTTGTTGTTGTTCTTAGTAGTATCTTGTTATCTATGCCTTAGTTTAGTAGTGAACTTGTTTGGTGATGATTGCTTGTGTGTTGTTAATACCCACTACCATGGGTATTGCTTTGTTTGATTGTTATATTTTTAGCAGCCTCACATTTTGTACCCACAAGCTATATTTTTAGCTTCTTGAATATCTTATTATGAGAGTGGTACACCCACTCCATATATGGTATGTCAGATGTGGGATATGGTTTTCTCAACCATATGTTTGTCTGACGACAGTTTTGTACCCTGAGAGTTATGTGAGATAGATTTCTCGATGACGTTTGAGTGATTGCGCTAGTATAATTTGCTTGTTGTATGTGTTGTTTAGTTTAGTTGTTTGGTCTTTAGTTCTGAGTGTGTGCCTTTTATTCTTTTACGAAGCTAGAAAACAAAGGAGAAGAAGAAGCAGTTGTGGAGCTGTGCGTCAAGTTCAAGTTACTTCAAGCCCAGGACACTAAGAGTTTTAAGGCAAGCCATCCTGATGCTTGCTACTACACTTATCATTATCTATCATGCATGTTTTACTTCTTAAAAGTTTTACAAAACTTTGATTACCAAAAACTATTTTTGAGTGACTATTACTACTATTAATATTATATATCATTATTATGCCAGTAGTTGATACTTTGTATTACCAAGCCCATAGTCACCATATGATATTTAGCACCACTAAAGTTATTAGTCCCTAATGGACATCCTAAAAATATGTTTTTGCAAAACAAAGGCTTTATGGAAAACCCGGTGGGAAGGCGAAGCCTTACTCACCAGAGGATTGTTGAAGTGGTCATTTTTGGGAAAAACGTGTTTAAAAAAATGACACATAACCTAGTCTTCGCCGGACAACCTTTACCGTACTGCCACTTTACCCCAACGGTAAAATCGTCAACTGGATCTTCTTCTGAGAAGACCCAATAGTTCTCTCTTAAAGCCTGGTTGTAACTACTACCGAGACACTAACAAATTACTTCCGCCTTGATTTTAGTGTCCTGCTGTCCCATGGCCAGGCTATCCCGGTACTTGGCTCAGTACTTGACGAAGGGATGAACCTTGGACCCGGCAAATAAGGATACCCGGTCCTAGGCCCACGACTGAAGCCCAAGACGGGAAGCCTTTGTACTACTCTAGAAGGCCCGGTTGAATCCCACCCGCAAGGCCTTGCGGGTTAAGATAGGAAACTTATAACCGACATAGGTTTAGAGTTCGAGTCCTCCCCGGGTATGGTTTGAGACCTGGCCACCTATATAAAGCCAGGAGAACCACCGAAAGAGGACCAAGCAATACCGCACCACCAAGCCTCAAACTCGAGATCATACCCTCGACTTGAGCGACCCCCATTGTAACCGATCTATTCGATAATACAGATCGACAGAGGCAGGAGTAAGGATTTTACCTCTACGAGGGCCCCGAACCTGGGTAAATCGTGCCTCCTGTCTAGCCGATAATCGGCACCAGCGCCTACAGGTTCTCCTATTCGAAACCCTATGGGTTCACCCGACGGACTTGTTGAGATGCAGATTCGACAATTGGCGCCGTCTGTGGGAACGGCGGGCGCTGGATCTCCGGCATTATCGGCTTCATCAACCAAGTCACGTTGGAGACCCTTGACCTTGACTCCGACCAACCCTATCCGGATCGGATCTGTCGTGGTCATCCCTCACTTGTCGGAATCACGCATGGTATTCGGCGATCTGGAGAAGAGCGTCACCTTGACGTTCGGAAGCTTCAAGTTCTACACCAACAAAGACGGGATCCTCCACTTCCCTGAGGAATCAGGATCTGAGTCAGGAGTCGTCGACTCGCGGCCCTACCTGGAGAAAAGTGGCGAGTCCATCCGCTTCAACGCCAGCAACTTCCATACCCTCTCTACGGAGGAACCCTCTCGAGTCAAGAAAGCTTTCCGAGGTACGCCTAGGACTCACGGGCCACGACTGGCTCAGGTCTGCATGGCAGGATCGGAACAACCACCCCCAGAAACGGAACACAACGCAAGGGAACGCGCCGAGATCGGCGTCTCGCGAGACGCATGGGATCGAGCAAAGGAGGCCATCCGAACGAGCAAGCCACCTGTGGCCGGAGCCCCACATGAAGACATGGTCGCCTACCACTATCATCTAGTGAGAGCGGCCACCGCGATCAAGGAAGCTCGGATAGATCTAGCCCATCGGAAAAAATTGGCAGATGAATCGAGTCAACGCCGAGCCGAGCTGTCCCTAACACCATCTATCGGAACCCGACCCGCAAGGAAGGGATACGCGTCGAGAACGACATCCATGGACGACGAATCCCTAGGCAGGATCAGCAGGTCACTCGGACCTTCCCTCATGCGGGTTGACGAGGAAGGAAATGTCTATCCGCAAACCCCTGCTGCCGCAGTCTTAGCCGCAGCAACCTACATGCAGATGAATCAACCAGGGGAAAACGACCCTCGAGCGGAGCAATACAAGCAAGTTCGGAAAGGATTAGGCATGGCAGCCTCAAGGATTGCCTCCTATGATCGCAGGAAAACTGCCGAACAGAAGGAGAAGGAGAAGGAAGCGTCGCGCAAGCATAGGAGTGCTTCTCCCAGAAGAGAAAAATCGCCTCGCCGTGGTCGAGCAAAAGAAGCCCGGCGACGCGATGACAGCCGAAGCAGCAGCGAAGGTAGCCCAAGAAATAGAGATCTTGGCTCGCGACATCACAGCATCCGCTTGCGAAAACGCAGCAAGGAACCAAGGAAGGAAACCGATCGTGATCAACCAGGATATAACGCGCGGTCGGATATCGCGCAAAATAGAGTGGATACGGCGAGAGCAGGAAGGAACCGCGCACGCTCCTCATCCGGTTCTTCGGATGACGAGACATGAGGCGCACTGTGCTTCGCCCGCAGCATCCGCGAAGCGCCTCTACCCAAGAGATTCAAGCTCAACACAGAAGTAACAAAATACGATGATTCACTCGAACCTTCGTCGTGGCTAAACGACTACCTCACGGCAGTAAAATGCCAACGTGGGAACAAGAACACGGCTATGCAGTACCTCAACCTACACTTGGTAGGAGCGGCACGTAGCTGGCTAGAAGCAAGACCGAAATCCTACTATGCATCATGGGACGATCTGCACTTCGATTTTTGCAAAAATTTCCAGGCCACATACAAAAGACCAGCGACCATCGAAGAACTGCGAGCCTGCAAACAAAAGAGAGGCGAGTCCACTCGCGAGTACATCCAGCGATGGACCATGCTCAGGAACACCGCAGGAAACATATCAGAGGAAGTAGCGGTTGAAGCCTTCGCAAAAGGCGCTCGACGAACTGCCTTCAGAGAAGAACTGGGACGAGCCGCACCCAAGACTATTGGAGAACTGATGATCATAGCCGATAGATGGGCTAACGGAGAGGACTCAGTACGTAACGATAGGGCATCTTCGCCCGCACACGAGGACGACCGCCATGGTCGAAAGAAAAGAAGGAAGTACTACGATCACGACGACTGAGAAGAACTGGTAGCAGCGGAATTCACGCGAAATCGCGATAGCGGACGCCGTGGAAGTCGCGAATGGAAACCAAAGACTAAAGACAAAACTCCCGAGGAGGACCTCGACGGATACTGCTCGCTACATCTATTTTACAGATAAGCGCATGGGCAAAACTAAGGCAACACACCTTCTCAAGGATTGCCGGAAGTTCATTGAAATCCACGAGACCTTCTCGAAGAAAAGTAGATCAGCAGCTAGTCAAAGCTACCCGCCACTTCCAGGAGGAGGACACCAAGGGTTCCAACCGCCACAACCCCTGCCTCCGCCAGGAAATCAGAACATGGTGCTTGCCGCACTACCTGCGCCACCCGTAGCAAACACCGGAGCTAACGCATACCCGAACTCGGCTAGACTGTTGGGGATGATACAGAAAGTCTGCCCATCCCGCAGAGCTCAGAAGACAAACACACGGCAACTATGCATGGCTGTGCAAACCCCACCAACAAGACCCGAGTACCTGAAGATGGCGGATCAGCCGATCACCTTCTCCATGGAAGACCACCCCCCGCGAGTTTATCGACCAGGACACGCTGCCCTAGTAATCCAAGCACAAATTGGCAATTAAGAATTGGCTCGTGTATTCATGGACGGGGGCAGCGGCATCAACATCATCTACGCAGATACGCTCCGTCGGATGAACAGGAAACTGGAGGGACTCGCAGAATCAGAAACATCCTTCACGGGATAGTTCCAGGAAAGGCGATCCGTCCACTCGGAACAATCAATCTGGAGGTGGTGCTGGCAAATCGACGCAATTAAAGGAGAGAGTTCCTCGACTTTGAAGTAGTCGACTGGCCCTCACAGTACCACGCCATTCTTGGTCGAACAACGTTCGCAAGATTCATGGCAGTACCACATTATGCATATCTGAAGCTCAAGCTACCTGGGGAATATGGCACAATCACCATCAACGGAGATTTCCAGAAATCCAACAAGTGCGACATCGAGTTCAACGAGATCGCAAAATCTTTCGGGATGCAAGAAGAACTAGAGGAGATAGCAAAAACCACGGGCCACTCCGTGATGCCCCTCACAAAGAAAAACACACCAGAGCTGGAATTCAGTGCCAACAGCGACACTCGTAAACATCAAGTGCACCCGACAGATTCTGCGAAAACGGCGATGGTCTCCACTACCCTCTCGCCAGCATAGGAAAGCACGCTCGTCGAACTCCTCCGTGAGTACTGGGAAATTTTTGCCTGGCAGCCCTCAGATATGCCAGGAATACCCAGAGAGTTCGGCGAGCACTCACTCGAAGTCTACAAAGACGCAAAGCCCATCAAGCAGACCACCCGATGGTTCTCAGAATCCAAGCAGAAAGCGCTTGGAGAAGAAGTAAACAGATTCCTTGCAGCAAAATTCATCAGGGAGATAAAAATATCCACTTGGTTAGCAAACCCAGTGCTGGTCCCAAAGAAAAACACCAACATCCTTCGCGTGTGCATCGACTACACGTCGCTGAATAAGCACTGCCCCAAGGATAACTTTCCCCTCCCGCGAATCGATCAGATCGTGGATTCCACTGCAGGATGCCAACTTCTCTCCTTCCTAGACACCTATTCAGGGTACAACCAGACCAGGATGAAACAGGAAGACGAGGAAAAGACAACATTCATCACACCTCACGGTGTATACTGCTACACGACAATGCCCTTCGGGCTCAAGAACGCAGGCGCAACATATCAGCGTTGCATGCAAAAACGCCTCGCCAAGCTCATTGGCAAGAACGTACAAGTGTACGTTGACGACATCGTCATCAAGACTCGAGTGGAGGATACGCTCCTCGAGGACATCAGAGAAACGTTTGACGCTCTAAACGCATATATGATTAAGCTCAACCCGACAAAATGCGTCTTCGGCGTCCCAGCAGGAAAACTTCTCGGGTACCTGGTATCCGCCAGAGGAATCGAAGCCAACCCGGAGAAGATACAAGCAATCTTGACAATGAAGGAGCCCACCAATCTACGTGGAGTCCAACAGCTCGCAGGGCGACTAGCCGCCTTGAGCATATTCGTCGCACGATTGGGCGAGCAGGCGTTACCCTTCTACAAGCTGTTGAAGAAGACGGATAAATTCGAGTGGACGCCCGAAGCAAAGCAGGCATTCGCAGATCTGAAGCAAACGTTACAGAGCAGGCTATCCTGGCTACACCACACGAAAGAGAACCGTTATACCTATACCTAGCCGCAACAAACCAGGTCATCAGCACGACCATCGTAGTCGAAATACCGGAGGAAGGAAAGACATATGGAGTTCAAAGGCCAATTTACTATATCAGTGAGGTCCTTTCGCCGTGCAAATAACGATATCCCCACTACCAGAAGGTGGCATACAGAGTCGTCCTCACAGCTCGAAATCTCAAACACTACTTCCAGGAGCATAACGTAACGGTGCTAAACGACGCATCACTCGGTACTATCATGAACAATCCAATGGCATCCGGAAGAATAGCAAAGTGGAGAATTGAACTAGGCGCTTGGGACATTATATATGCAGGGCGCAATTCCGTGAAGTCATAGGTACTCGTAGAATTTCTGAGCGAGTGGACAGAATTACAAACACCCGGACCACCAGAGTACATGAGTAACTGGATCATGTACTTCGATGGGTCCAAAAGGAATGAAGGAGATGGAGCTGGAATCGTCCTAATATCACCCAGAGGAGACAAGTTGCAGTACGTCCTACGATTGGACTTCCCACCCGACGATCCAGCATCAAACAACGACGCAGAATACGAGGCCCTGTTGCACGGGATGAAGATGGCAATCGCATGTGGAGCCACCCGATTGATGATCTATGGCGATTCCAATCTCATCGTGCAACAGACAATGAAGGAGTGTGACGCTATCATAAAAAACATGGTCGCCTACCGGGACATGTACGATCTACTCGAAGGAAGTTTCAAAGGATGCGAGCTGAAGCACATTGCGAGATCCAGCAACGAAGAAGCAGACAGGCTGGCAAACATGGGTTCCACAAACACACCCATACCGCCATGAATATATTTCGAACGGATGATCAAGCGTTCAGTTAAGGTCAAGAAAACTGCAGGAGCACCCACAACATTGGAAACAGAGGCCAGCCCGCAAATTGCTATCATCGAGCTCTGCCATGGCATTTCGCGACAAGTTTTTCTGGTCGAGCCAATCTGGATGCAGAAATACCTCGACTACTTGTCTGCCAAACAGCTCCCAGCAGACCCTCGCGAGGCTCGACAAATAGACAGACGCAGCAAATCTTTTCGGGTACTCAACGGCGAGTTATACAAG
Source organism: Alopecurus myosuroides (assembly GCA_028641055.1). NCBI lineage: Eukaryota > Viridiplantae > Streptophyta > Magnoliopsida > Poales > Poaceae > Alopecurus > Alopecurus myosuroides. The sequence goes on along the minus strand of CM054057.1, from coordinate 473,067,840 downwards.
CAAAGCATCTCAGGCATACTGCAAAGATGCATACCACCCGAAGATGGCAAGGAATTTCTACGAGACATACACCAAGGAGAGTGTGGACATCATGCCAGTTGGAAAGCAATTGTAGGCAAAGCTTTTCGAGCAGGATTCTACTGGCTTACAGCGGCCAGAGATGCAAAGGATTTGGTCGACAAGTGCAACGCTTGCCAGCGATTTGCACCAAAACCACATGCCCCCGCTACGGAGTTACATATGATACCTATCGCCTGGCCCTTTGCACAAAGGGGGCTGGACATGGTAGGGCCATTACGCAAGTCTACAACCGGTGGATACACACTTGCTGGTTGCATTCGACAAATTTACGAAGTGGATCGAAGCAATGCCAGTAACCTCGGCTAGCGCCCAATGCGCCGTCAAATTCCTCGATTCCATCGTATGCAGATTTGGCGTACCACACAACATCATCACCGACAATGGCAGCAACTTCACGGCAAAGTAAACACAACAATTCTGCGAAGAAAAGGGAATCATCTTCAAATTCGCTTCAGTGGCTCATCCGCAAACCAACGGCCAAGTCGAACGATCCAACGGATTAGTTTCGGCTGGCATCAAGAAACGACTACTCGACCGCCTACACCCAGCAGCGGGACATTGGGAAGAAGAGCTATCCTCCGTGCTATGGAGCCTCTGCACAACTCCAAATCGATCCACAAATTACACACCATTTTTCATGGTATACGGGGATGAAGCAGTCCTTCCCGAGGACGTCAGATTCAGCGCCCCACGGGTCGTTGCTTACAGTGAAGAAACCTCTAACAGGGCACTCGCGGACGATATGGACGCACTCGACGAAATACGCGATATTGCACTCGCAAGATCCGCAGTATACCAGCAATCGTTGCGAAACTATCACAGTCGCCGCATACGTCACAGAGCCTTCGCGGTGGGAGATTTGGTGCTACGGCTCAAACAGAAGGAAAGGCATAAGGTCGAACCAGCATGGGAAGTACCCTTCATAATACACGAAGTTATCCCAGGTGGCGCCTATCGACTGAAGAACCCAACGACTGGTGGCATCTACTCCAACCTATGGAATGTTGCACACCTCCGCAAATTCTATCCCTAGATTTATTTTACTCATACAAATAAGGCTATATTAGCCATCCTGTAGCCCGAAACACATGACTTCTCAATCATTTCAATAAATATACATGGTTCTTCAACCATAGCTACTCGTAGTCTTCATCCCTACATGCTAAATAATAGGTACTAGAGGCTGGGGCGCCCCTTGGAGCGCCTCCTTGCCGGTCCTTGATGGCCCAATCGCAGCCAACATCTTTATATAATAGTCAGTAAATTAAAAATAATTCTATCTCAAGACATGACTTTTCCAAGCATCTCTTAAAGAACACAAGACAATAATAGAATGAACCACAGGGCATCAGACACTGGACTACAATAAAGAATTCAATGAACAATTGTTTATCAAAAGATGATGGGTAAAACAACACTTCAGAAATCTGGCTACATGATCTAGTGCCTAGCAGAAAGCAATGAAGAAGATGTTAAAAAGAAAAAGAAATTGAAGGCCTGAAGCATTCTAATGCAATATCCCACTCTAATATGGAGGCTCTCCTTGTGTTCATTTTGTTTATCGGAGTACCGCAATTTTCATCTAGTTGTGTTTGTAGTCTCCGTGTGGAATGTTGATTTGCTCTGGTTGCGCATATTGTGAAGAACAAAGATGACCAAAGGATCTGATATTACACAACATGTGCTGCAGTCGGTGCTCATAACTTTGTTCGTATGGTACTCATGAATAATGAATCTGCAGCAGAAAATGAGTAGAACAAATTATTATGACTGTCAAAGGTTGTACATTTTTTTTGCAGGAATCAAAGTTTGTACCAAAATAAAGGTTGTATCTGAATAAAAATGAATTGTTTACCATACTTTGCAAGCAGACAGTAAAACTACATATAACGCTATCCATCATATAGTGTTGATTGTCAATACACAATAAGCTTGCAAGCTTATTGTGTATTGACAATCAACACTATATGATGGATAGCGTTATATGTAGTTTTACTGTCTGCTTGCAAAGTATGGTATGTATAGCAGAGCTTGCAATATCTATACTTTAGGAGCTTGGATAAAGACACTATCGGGAACCAAATAAGCTCACAACAGTAAGATACTACATATACAGAGACTCAACTGTACTCGTTTCGAGAAGATTTATCCAATGTAACAAAAGATACTAAATCTCAATGCACATTGCAATAGTTGCTAACTCACGTTTAGAAATACAAGAGCATGAATTAATCCTGGAGAAATATGGTGACAACAACGGCTTGTAAAAGTATATAGTACATAAAACTCAAAGGTTTATTTCGAAGGAAAATAAAACTTCAAGAACTTTCCTAGAGGGCTTGCTAGTTGCTACATAAGAACTACTATATGTAGCAAGGATACATTTAATGCTACTTGCCGATCAACAGATTGCGTCAGACTGAACAGAACCTAAGCCAAATAGAAATAGAAAAAAAATGTTTTTCTTTCAAAAGGATTTCTGTGTCTTGATATTCTCCTACTCAATTTGGACAAAGTTACCCCCAAAATGTTTATTCTTGTAATGCTTGAAATCCCTAGATTTCAGTATTCAACAAACCAAATTTACAAGCCATGGAAATGCCTAAAAATAAATATATTTAAGCATCACACAAGAAAGAACATCACATTCACCAAAATGATGAATATTGAATAAAAAAATGTGGTAAAACTTCCGAACGAAGCATCACAAAAGGTCTAAAAACATCACCGTTCTTCTAACCGGCAGACTCCGGAGACGTGAAATACAACTCCCAACAAGTATAATTTGTTACATTTTTATCCACCTTATAACAGGCATCACAAACAAGCAAAATTATCCTTATCATCTTGTTCATTTTATTTCTTGCAAACGATGTCAAAACTCAAAAGTAAAACAGAACCTCCAGATTTTTCCTATTAGATAGCTACATATAGAAATCCATAATTATTATTTAGTTATACCAGGATTACCATATGTTTGAAGGTAAAATCTTAAAGGTGATATTAACAATCGATCAAGTTATCACTTAATAACCTGAGAGTGTGAACATGAGTTGAAGTTGCTCTCCATTCAGGCGTTGTCCCATTTAAGTAAGCACAGAAACTTCATGTTAATGATGGCACAATATCATTGATCAAAGCACGGTTGCGCGATAGCTGAACCATATCATGTCAGTATCTTCCAAAATGTACCTTGTAGAAGCTGAAACATACCATGCAAAGTATCTTCTCAGCTCGGCAATGAAGAGCATGTTGTACAGTTTGATCAACCCAGCACGGAAATAAAATAAGAGCTTTATCTACAAATCAGAAATTTGGATGAAAGCTAGCAGCAATAAAAGAACGGAAATACAATAAGAGCTTTACCTCCAAATCAGAAATTTGGATGAAATCTAGTAGCAATAAACTTTGGAGGTAAACATACAAGTGGTCAATATTGCTGGCAAGTACTTTCAACATTTTGAAAAATAAAAGAGCACAACTACAGAAGTTATCACTAAGCTGATATGAGTAGCATAGCATTCGTTAGCAAAAATGTATTCGACAATGTATAACTTCTCGACCAACTAATAGAAAGATCAATAACCTGAGGCCTGAGAGTTTTAGCACCTAAGTACACTTAAAATGATTTTCCCTAGATACAAAAGCAAGAAAACCCGTGAGAAATCATCACATGCATAAGTGGATACAAAAATGTAAACAAGACACCAAACTGAGATACCTAGCTCTGACAAAGCGACCAACAGACATCTAGCAATGCACGGAATAAGCATAAACTTCCTGAACGCATTACTTATATAGGAATTTAAATATAGACCTGTTGAAAATGTAATGGGAAAGTTTCAGTGCTCCATATTCCAAAATGGCAGGGGGTTTAGTCATGCAGAATCTACAAGCCCGCGCGGCCGTCGGTGACCTACAAGCGGCGCACCGTGGAGTGCTTGCCATCCGATGCCGATACCGAGCTGCGCGTACTTGCCTGCTTCAACAAAAACTGCAACGTCCCTATGCTACTCAGCCTGGTCTAGTCGTCACGAGGCACCGGGCGCCGCCGCCTCGCCACACCTCATGGAGCTCTCAGAGCGATCTTCCATGATCTCCATGGTGCACCAAATACGCCGCAAAGCCATGCCCTTCTTCAACCGCAAGTACAAGGATAGGAAAATTGGCTGTCGTCTTCGAGACGTTTAGCAGCTGAGCGCCATCAGGGTCAAGCCCATGACGGCCATCTCCGACCTCGATACCATCCACCGGGATGTCGCTCTTATTTGGAGGGCCTAACGATCGCGAGGCACTGGCTTACGCCACCCGTATGGAAGAGCACCCTGACATCACCGTCACGCTGACGGGTCAGTCGCCCGCTCCATGACAAAGAGTCCGACGAGGCAGCGATGGAGGCGTTCAAGGCCAAGGTCAGCGGCGTAAGAGACAGGTCGGCACGGTTGGTGAGGTTCGACGATGTGGAGGCGTCCGACAAAGAGGAGGTGCCGGAGGCGATCAACTCTCTGTCCAAGTGCAACATGTTTGTTGTAGGTCAGATGCCGCCCACGATGCCGCTGGTGGAGAGGCCCGAGGATTCACCACCTACAAAAAGCACAATATTTTTAAGGGAACAAAGAGGAAGGCTAAAAATAATCAACACAATTCTCTAAATCTACTCCGCAAAGAACAAAACCAAGGGCATGTAAATTACTGTCAAGCATCACGTTAGGTAATCAGGCCCCGCACACAGACTTTCCGTCGAGCACCTTGCGTGCATCGGTCATGAGCAAGCCAAGGCAGGGAGCTCACCGTGGCAGGGCCGGAGCAGAGAGGAATGCGCGTCAGGGGCCGGTCCATGGGCATGAGACGCTAGTAGAGGTGGGTGTGCCCATCGTGTACTGCCGCCTACTCCTTTTCCCCTGTGAGCCGCCAATTGCATCTGAACATTGGTCTCCCACTCGAGAAGGAGCCGGAGGGCATGTTATGGCTGTGAGCGACGAGCAACGTCCGGGGTCGTCAAGAAGTAGCTGGAGCGGGGACCGGCGGCAAGGGTGAGGCTGGTAGACAGGAGGAGTAGAAGCTCTGGTGGGCTGCTGCAACTGATGAGCGCACGGGTGCCATACCTTCGCGGAAGAAGCAGAGAGAACTTCGCTCGGCACGAAGCGGCAGGACAGGCAGTCGGCGGTCGGATCAGCGGTCACTGCAAAAGCAACAACAAAGCTGAGAAGCCGCGAGGTGGAGCACGCAGAAACAACACCGGTAAGCACACACCTTTTCCGGGGCGAGCTCAGCTCAGAGCCTCAGAGGAGGCACGAACCGGCAGGACGAGCAGGCGGTGGTCGGATCAACGGCGACGAAGACGCAACTGCAGAATCAACAAGAAAGGTCAGAGGACGCGAGGCGGAGCACGAAAGCAGAACACCGGCAACCGCACACCTTAGCCAGGATCCTGCATGGCACGCAGGCAGGCAGCGGCGACCAGCGGAGCGCGAGGAGGAGAGGACGAAGAAAAATAGAGTACTCCTGCCATTTAATCAGCCGTAGTCTGCACCTCCACTGACGTCGTCCAACGTGCCGCATCTGATCCACAGCCCCAATGCCTCTGTCGACTCCCTCGCCGCCGTCCTCTGCTGCGCTCCCCGGACTCCCTCGCCACGGCCAACAACCCCGCGGCCGTGCTCCTCCACGACAATGACGTCGGCCGTGCCGTCTCCGGGCGCCTCCGAGGCACAGGGCGCCTGGAACGACGCGCTCTGCCGCTGGCTCTACAGCGCCTTCCTGGCGCACACGGATGCAGGTGGTGGTGCAGGGCTGACGGCGTACAGGACGCCGTGGTGGTGAGGAGATCAGGGAGAGGAGGCGTCGCGGCAGTGACAACGGCGACGTCGTGTTGGTTGTGGAGGACACGAGGAGGAGGCGGCGAGCGGCGGCTACAGGGTGGGAGAAGCTAGCTTTGCTTTTGGCTAGGAGAGGCGTGCGGGGAAGGGAAAGCTTCGTGGGAAATTAATCAAGCAGTTTTTTTTCCTCGCCACGCAACTAGCACTTCCACACGCGTTTCAGTTTTCTCCGTCTGGTTGACAACCCGGCCCCACCCAGGCGTAGTCCCACCAGCAGCCACACGATCGCATCTGTCGCGCGCCGGCCGCGGCTCTTCTTCGCCGTTTTCTTTGCCTCTGCAAGTGTGTTGAATGGGACAAAAGAAGAGTACAAATGAACCAGACAAAATGAGAACGAGAACGCGTGCGTGCGACAGGCTCTCTACGGCAGGAAACACGCTGACCAGGACTACAAACCAACAAACGGAAAAAAACAGCGACGGAACGTACGCGTGGACTGCCGCAGAGGCGCGTAGGTCCATCGCGATTACTTGTCTTAGATACACCCCAAATACATGGGGCTACGCCTAACTAACTTAACATAACAGGAAGAATTTCTTATACACAAAATTACAAACAAGTAGACACCTTACAAAGTTTTGAGCAACTATACAAAGTAACATGATACATACATCCTATGATTACATATGGCGACGAGTATTATAATATCCTCTCCTGCAGGCCGAACAACTCTATAATGAGGGGCCATGTCGATTAGGCCATCACGAAGCCTAGCTACAGAGCTGAAATTCACCTCAGGATGCCACAGTCGGACGAAGGAAAGCGCCACTACCGACCTGCAGATCATCTGATTGCGGACACACTCGCGAATTTCTTCTTCTCGCCCGAAAGTTCTGAGGAGATGGCTCCAATCTTCTGGATCCCTCTCCAACGGATAAAAAACAGAGTTCACAGCAATCAAAATCTCGTGAAAGGAACTCACGAGCATCTTCGCCTGGATTACTCGATACTTCAAGGTAGCAAGCACAAAGCCTCGGCTACGATCGGACCAAAAGTTATTTGCATGGGGTTTTGAACTAGCGGCTTCGTGAAGGATATGGTTCTCCACCCACTGTTTCTCACTCCTATCATCCGACTGAACAACTACAAAGAAAGGTACAGAATCAAAAAAAAAAGATAGAAGACACATAAAGCTAGGGGGCTGAGATACTTACAGAGCAAATCCTTGGCGACAAACGCCACCTCATCCATCACAAACTGCTCACGTTCAACCGCAAGTTTTTCTTTGGACTTGGCTACATCCGCCACCCCATGCAGAATTTTTAGCTTGCGCTCACCATCCGCAACACGGTCACGGAGGCCAGCAAGAGTACCAACAGCAGCAACAAGAGGATCTACTTGGGCAGCAGACCCACTCGAAGACTCCGCGAGAACTCCGGTTACCTAGAAGAAGATAAGGAAAGTTAAGGAATAAGATGCTCCATTCGAGAAATAAAACCACCTATTCGACAGGTGCTCGCAGGCTACTCCCATCGGGAGAAACTCATGACAATCCAATCACAGGAAGCATCTCAGATGTCAAAACAACATTTCAATTAAAAGTAGAATACGGGAATACATCCCAAGGTTCATTACATCGAAAGTACAAACTACAGAAAAACTATCCTAAGGAGCTGCAGATGTGCTGCCACTCGCGGTAGTATGCCCCCTGCGACTAGCACGGGCGATCAAATCAGATAACTTACGGGCAAGGACTCCAGCTGGATCGCCAAAAGGACGAAGCGCTACCTTTTTGCCCGTAGTAGCATCGACGGGAAGTGTGGTGACCCAGCACACCACTGCATGTGTAGTGCGCAAGTCGTTGACATAATACTCACAGAAGGACTTATCCGTGAATATTACATCTCTCAGAGTGGTACAACAGAAATACAACGGGTCCAAGCAAAGCTATAGGATACAAACTTCATTACAAAATCTTGAAAATCTCCTTGATGAATCAAGAAAATCTCCTGCAAATGAAACATCAGAAGAAGCAATTCGAAGCTCCAAGCCGGAGAAGAACTCTGGCTCAGAACTAATCCACTACGGCTGATGTCAGCCCTAATCTATGGCTTATAACTACTAAGTCCAAGAATGGACTCTACCTACACCATGATAGCTTGTCCTCCACCAGCGTTGTTGATGATGATACTTTACCGACTAAGTAGTAGATCACTCCACCTAGCCTCATGAGGTAGTGATGGCTTCACGGTGATGACTTCAATAGGCTTCAACTCTAAGCAAGGGGTCAAACGGGATAGAATGAGTAACGAGCGTTACTCAGCAAGTTCATGATATATAGTGGGTAGTTTGATGCACTAACTACAGCTTTAGACTCGAAAGAGTCATAAGCTAATGCAAGGTTTTGTAAAACTTTCTTCAAGAGGTTGCTTTTAATTCTGAAAACTATGCCCGCCAGACCATCACAGGAGCTAGAACTTCATGGAATTGCCTTTCCTGTAGCGTTCGCAGTTCCTTCCCGGAACAGGGGGTAACATGCCACATCCTTTTACACTCTGCAGAGGTGCGTTACTTTACCCATGGACGACCAAGACCATGTTGCACAACCAGGTGTACATTCCTGTCCACTCCCACTTAGGTGTGGGGCCCGGTTGGTGGTCCAAGACAAACCGTGCTTCTCCGCACAAAGTATGCCCACCCATTTCTGCCAGCAGGTTGAACGCCTGATTCCACCCCTCACGATGGAGATCTACGCGCCCCTGGCAGACACTCATAGACCCCAGAGTCCGTGGGACGTAAGGGCTCCCACCCATGTGCATGTAGTCTCGCAAGACCTACAGCGTACGTCTCTGGCAGTCCGTTGACATGCGAACGAGAAAAGTATCACGGCTGACTTACTCCCCCCATAGAAGATCCATGGTCAACGCGAATTTACGGCGCACCGAGTTCTGACGGCATTTGTGATTAGTTCCTAGGTAATACGTTCCCGTGCAGATGGAACCTTCCTTTAACCTATTCATCTTACCATGGTTCCATCCGCCCACCATATAGAACACTACCACTCGGGTAGTCATTCAAGTAGTCATATTATTATAAAAATAGGATCATGCATTCTTTTGAGAATAGGTGATAATACGATAGGGTTTTTGCAAATAGTTTGTTATGAAATACTGCAAAGGATATGAGCAAGTGATGAACTTGCCTGAGATTGAAATAACAATAATAATCCAGGTCTTCGGGGTTCGAGGGTCGCGTAGAAAAATCCAAACATCTGAAAGATAGCAAAGTAGTCCCGGTAAGGACTACAGAAAACACTGGCAAGATGATACATGCATAGTAATGAGATGCATCATGAAATACCCAGGAAAATACCCCAGCTTACAAATGTAAGCCACGTTCGAAACGATATCTCAATCACCCAGGTTTTAGGTGAATTGTTTCATTACTAGAGGTGATTGTGGTTATTACTTCTTTTAGAGTTACATGTGTTTCACTTTTACTTGTCAAACAATTGTTATTATGTTTAAGTGGAAGTGTTTATTACTTTATTAGATAACACAACAATAACACATGAAAAACAATTATTGAAAAGGTAACAAACATATTTGATTTTACTTTCCAAAAGTGTGGAGCTAATGACAATGAGTTTAGTTGAAAATGGTGAACTAGTACAGTAAACTCTATCATCACAATACTTGCTATTTACTTGTGATGATAGGTTTTATAGGTGTGAAAACATGAGGTTTTATTAATAAAGAAAATAATGACATGGTAATCATCTCTAGTTTTTAATAGGCATTTATAGACTTTCAGTATACTTATAAAAGCAAGTTTAGAAGTTAAGTAAAATGTTTTACAATTGACATATTTGAGTTGGAAATGTTGTTCTCTTTAATTTGGTATATCAATTGATGTTTTCTAAAAATATTTGAATAAGATATTAATTTATTAATTTTAATGAGTTAAATGATTAGGCAAAACGTTGCCCACATAAAAACTTGGTCAAATGACTTTGTAAACATTATAGATGAGTTGCATTTATCATTTGGAGCATTTTGGTATATAACTTGTATTTTTCTGATTTTATTAATTATTTCTTATTTTTCTCAATTTTTAAATGATTTAATTTAATTAAAGAAAATATTAAATTTAAAATTTTATCAAATTCATTTGAAAATGTCATAATCAAATAGATTTTATTTTTTTGATTAAAATGATATGTTATTTATATTTTTCTGATTTACAGAATTAAAGTTATTGAATTATAATGTTTTACTTAATTTCTGCTAATATTCAAATTGACAGGTGGGTTCCACCTGTCATAAACCGATTTAATTCAAGAAATAAAAGAGAAAGGGAATAGGAAGTCATGGTGACGTCATGGCTAGGTCATAGGAATTGGGGATTTGTACTGTGGTTTAGCAATCCATTGATTGAGTGTAAATTGGTTCGATTCATTGGGTCCTAGAGCTAGATGAGAGAAAGGGGAAGCTGTTGGTGGTGGCGGAATGACCATATGGTCATCGGAGACCCGCCGGCGACGAGGTTTGCGGCGGCCGGCGACGGCACCCGATGAACACTATGCAATTAGCACGGTTTTGACAAATGAAAGGCACCACGAGGTGCGCCATCTCACCAGGAGCTCGAGGATGAGGTCGGGGAGGCCAGGACTCGCTGGAATCAACCGGAATCAACCGTGGCTTCCTGCGGCCGGTGGTGAAGAAGACGGCCCGATTCGGCCTTCTCCGGTCCTCCCAGCAAACGAGCTTCACAGGGAAGATAGAGGGCGTCGAGAGGGAGCTCGCTGTGGTCTCACGTCCTCCGGGGATGGCCGAAATCAACGGCAATGGCCGGCGGCCATGGGTTAGGGTTTCGGGTTTCTCAGTTCAACTACAGAGAGGAAGACAGAGAGTGAGCGAGAGAGAGAGAAGAGAGGAAGAGGGCGAGTTGGAGGGCTCCTCCTCCTTCTTATCCGCACGGAAGGGCGGCCACGGGGAGGTGGCAGTGGCCACGCCACGACATCCTTCTCCTCTGCCTTCTGGCTGAGGAAGAAGAAGAGGGAAAAAGAAATGGCGATTTTTGATAACCCCCTGAGTTTTCTAGATTTTCTAAATTGGTCCTTCTGTCTTCAAACTGAGAAGAAAAGCTTGTTTTCTGGGCTTTTTTGTGAACCTAAAAATTATTAAAAAATATATTTGGAAAGCTCATCAAATTTGCAACCTCACCATGTTTTGTTTTGGTGAAATTGAATAATGTTTGTATTTTTTATTTAGGGTGCGAGATTAAGTGGTTTTTGTTATTTTCTCTCTATTTAAATATCATATGAATTAAAATTTACTTTGTGTATGCTATGTCATGAAAACAGCACCACTAACATGTTATGGGTATAATGGTATGTTTTCTATTGAGAATTTTTAGGTATAAGTCATTTAGGAAACAATTGGTAAAACTACTTTATAGTGTTTGATTTTTTATGCATAGTAGCAAAATCAACAAATAGGGAATGTTATTCCATGACATACCAAATGTTGTTGGATATCAAATGGACTTGCTTTCCTTTGTGTGACTTTGTTATGTTCATATTGGAAACTCTTAGAAAGTTTGGTTGACATTTTAGTTAAGTGTGTGTATAGGTCATGTTTTCTGTTTTAGTTCTTGATAAAGTGGAGAACATAAGTGGCTTAGGATGCTCACATTGATTCCCAATATCAAGATACTATATGTTTGTTTGCCCAACCTTGTTTTCAAGTATAGATATTATTACATGTTGTTTTAGGGCATGAAATCATTTACGTGGTTATATATAGATGAGTTTTTGTTATCATCTGTAAGTCTTACATGTGAAAAGGATTTGGAAAACAAGGTTTTAGGCTTGTTTTCATCTACCTCCACATATCAAGACATGTGGATGTAATGGCTTGTTATTATCCCATACTTGATAGTTGTTTCCATTAAAAATATTATTATGAGTTCCTCATCTCTGATGAGCTTGACAGAGGTTATTGGTTCTCTCCTAATGATTCACTGCATAATTTCTTATGATCCCTTACTAAGGCAGTGTTGCTTCTTGTGGTCTTCTGTTGCTTGATGTTCTTCTCTCTAGTTGCCACTAGTCTTCTGTTATCACCCTTGTGACAATTGCAAGTAATATCATCCCTTGATGGTCTCTTGACTTAAGAAATTCACCACTAGAGCTGATAGGATATATTGAGTGGTTCCCAGATACTGACTTTAGTAGTAAATTGTAGTTCCTGATGAGATGAGTTCATTTGAATCCATAACCAGTTCCTTCTTATGGTGTATTCAATTATGATGAAAAATAGATTATGGAAACTCAGTTGTTTTAATGCTTACATGAATATTCTGTTCACAAGGTTGATCTGACCTTGTAATCAAATTATTCTTATATAACATCAAACACTTGGATTTCAACATGTTGCTTGTTTTCTTCCTTATCTTGGTTTCTTCCTTACTTATAAGTGGTTCAAGTTATAATGTGGTTTATTATTTTCTCCTTGTTATTCTATTCCTTTTATGGATCATGGTTTTATCTATAATAGAATGTAGGTGTATTTTATAACATCAAGTTACCATATGCATATAAGTAGAATTTGTTAACAAGTGGATCAGACTTGCCTCCAAATTACTACTCATATAGAATAGGCTGAGATGTACCAGGTTATTCAGTCTTCTGTTTGTTTGTGTATGACACTCAATTGTTTGAGTATACAAAAGTTATTTGTTAACAAAGTAATTACTCTTGTTACCAAACCACTTCTATATAACACTAACATTGGAATATCACACTATTTCAAGAGAGTTAATAAGATCAGATCAAGATATAAGAGTTTCCAAATACTCTTATAATAGATTAGAATAGCACTTGTAGAACATCCTAAAGAATCTTCCTGAAGATCTTCTGGTGGTAGTTCCTCTTTTCTTATGGTTGCTTCTTTTGCAGAATGACTTTGAGAAGATTGGAAAACAAGATAGGACGATCTTGACAACATAACAAGATCTTGATTGAGAGTTACTTCATGCTTTTATTATCCTTCCATAAACTTCTTATTGTATTTCCCACAAGATATGTTCTTATATCATACATGATTGGTTTACTTAGTTTTCAATTAACTTCCTCCACTTGAGGTCATAATTTGTTGTTATTCATTAGTTGTATCAGAGATACTTTAGTTGTTGAATGATGAGTTGGATATAAATGTGGAGTGTTTGGGGAATGGTGTATTTAGATAGTAAGTTGATCAAATGGTTCATTGATGTGTTAAGATTTCATATGCTCACTTGTATAAGATGATTAAGACAATGAGCATGTGAATTTAGTTAGGGTTTAATAACTTGTGTAATAGTTGTTAGTTGGTTACTCAGAGTGTCATATTGTTACTTTATATCCTCATTTGTATTCATGATACAGACATAGAGGTTTGGAAAGATCATGTGTAATGATGAAGGTTTTATAGTAGTTGAAGAAGATTTGATTCTTATCTTAGGTACTTCTTTTATGGTGGAGGAGATATGTACATATTCGATAAATATGTTAATACAATTATTATGTCATTTCCCACTTGTGGGGTTTAAGTTAATAGTTGTTTGTATCACTTGTGTTCTATTGAAACTTTGTTATTTACTTGTGATGGTTCACTTAGTAGTTACTAAACAATTTAGAAAGATGTTGTGTGGATGGTTTACAACTTAAGAGTTACAGTTTTGAGAGAACATAACACCTCTATTGATGTGATGGTTCAATTGTGTATTACTTATTAGTGGAAGTATGATCATCAGATATTTGATTTGGATACTCACCCCTCTTTGAGTTCTAGATGCCTAGTGAATTATCCCAAGTCACTTATGGACTTGTGGTTAGACTTGTTGAGAGTTAGTGTTGGTCATAACCAACTATGGTTGGTGTAACCAGATGATTTGGTTTCTTAAGATACTTGTTATAAAGATCACTCCAAATGTACTCCTGACCAGATGAACTAGACCTATTTCATCATGTCAAGTGAAACTTTGGTCACTTTGATTCGTTTAAACTTTCGTGCCAAAATTTCCCGTATTTTTAGATGCATGCTTTGCAAATGCACATATTAAATTTAGATCATTATAACTTCCCAAACACTGGGATGTTACAGGAAGGTTTGAGTACGCTTCCTCCAAGCCCGCGACTCTGTGCGCCAGTGCAAACTGGATAGCAGTCTTCGCCCCGGACTCTGACTGAGCAACCGAGTAGGCATCAAGGAGATTGCCCTCCAAAAAGACCTTCAGAAGATCATTCAGCATGGGCGGAACCACGACGTCGACCAGAAAAGGCCCATGAAGTTGCGTCATCACTCGAGTAGCATCGCTAATCAGGGTGCAAATCCCGTTAGAATGCTGTCGAAGCTGAGCGCAGGAATCCATCAAGGCATCCACTCGTTGAACCCCGGGAAGCTCAACAGCGACGCCAAGAAGACCTGTAGAAAGAGAAGTAAAAATCCAAAGAACTCACCCGCCAGTCGAAAAATAAAGGATAAGTGCAACTTACCTGCAAAACACTGCGCCAAAGGACGAAGGAAGTCAACAAGATCGTTATCCCGCTTCGTGCCAGCCTCCTCCAATTTTTTCAGGGCGTCCTGGGCATCCGCAAGCTTTCCCTCAAGGTCAGTCGACTGCTTACGAGAGGATTCAAGCTCCTGTCGAGCAGTTTCCAACTGAGCCTCTAGGGCGCCTACTCGAGTGACAGCATCCATCTTTTCGGCCTTCAACGCGTCGGTTTGAGCTGCACAGCAACAAGTTTGAAACCCAAAGGAACTCGTGTGAACGGAAAGATGAGATAGAAGGAGTAGATAAATTTACCTCGAAGAAGCTCGTTTTCTGAGACAAGTCGATCGCGATCTGCCCGAAGGGTCACGCATTCTGTCTCGGCCAAAATAACGCGACGGCCAACGGCTACAAGGGAGTCAAGAAGAGACTACAAAAACATGAAGATGAAAAAGTCAAAGAAGAGAAGATTGAGCCTATACACGATTGCAAACATCCGAGTATAGCCTCGGGGGCTACTCCCATCGGGAGCACTGTCGTGCACCCGATAAAATGAAGAGAAGACAGAGCTAGTTCTTGAGCCTGTAGCCAATCGCACACGATTAACTACAGCCTCGGGGGCTACTCCCATCGGGAGTACTGCCGTGCACCCGATAAAAAATCCCAAACAGACAAAGTATAATATGCAAAAGAAAATAGCAAGATTTACCTGCCCTTGAGCAATGGAGAGAGGATCAGACGAGCTACCCGACACTTCTTTCGAAGTCGAGGCCCCAACAGCAAAGCTAGGAATCCTATATTCCGTAGCCAGCGCTGTGGGGGCTGGACTCGGTGAATTCTGGACGGTACCAGTAGTCGGGGTCCCACCCGCAGCAGCGACTTCTTTCCTTTTTTCAAGAGGAAGGGAAGAGGCGAACCGGCCGGGGCTGATGGATTGAGGACTATCATCAAAAATGAGGAAACAACATAAGTAGTAGCATGCTAAAAACATTCGATTAGGAAATGGAAGAAAGAAATAAACTTACTCGTCATCTTCATCGTCCAGCATATCCGCGTTCCAAGCGGTTTGGATCGTCGGTCTGGGAGCAAGGGGATAGCGCACACTAAGCGGAGTCACAACAAGAGGCTCTTTATCGGATGCTCCACCCAAGGAGTTGTCCTTGGAGGTAGCTTCACCTTCTCGTACCCGACGACGCTTGCAATGCAGAAGATCGCTACCCGATTCCTCCACGTCATCCGAAGAACCATGGTCAGAACTCGAGCTAGCATCAGCAACGCTAGTATCAGCCGGGGCATCCAGATTGCTGGCCAACAAGTCAGAGACTTCTTCACCAGAAATTGGCAGATAGCTATCGGCCACTGCCAGGCTCTACAAGAAGAGAACAAAAGAAGAAAAGGAAGAGGAAATTCAGTCGACAAAACTTCCAAGCAGGAAAGAAGGCAAAAACAATGAAAAATTTGAACTTACCTCGGGTGGAGGAGGTCTCGAAGCCTCAAAAGCTGCGACTGAGCAGTCAGGGAAGGCCTCGCCCACTTTCAAACTGGTGATGGACGCGATTTTCTTCTCGAATTCAACATTCTAAAGTTCTTCTCGGCTCACGCGGCTGGGGTCTTCAACACCCTGATACTCCCACATCGTGGAGGGCCTCTCCTGTAGAGGCTGGATCCTGCGCTTGAGGAACAAGCTCGCCAGGTGCAAGCCATTCAGCACAACTCCTGCGGTTTGATCACGAAGGGCGATCACCTTGGCGAGTAGCGGAGCAACAACTTGGTTTTCTTCGGCTGAAAGCTTGTGCGCCCAGGACTTCCGCCGCTCCAGGACAGCGAACGGGTGGAACTCATGAGCTCCACCCGCACTGTTGTCAACGACGTAGAACCACTTCTTTCTCCATCCTTGCGCGAAGTCGATGAAGTGCATCCCGAAGTAGCAATTGTCCGATTTCGCCTGGATTCCAAAGCCGCCGGTGCGCAGCGGTTCACCAGGCTCGGACTCTACCCACGATTTCTCGCGGAAGACTCGCACCTTGAAGAGGGCCTTCCAAAGGCCCCAATGAGGGCGAATGCCCAGAAAGCACTCGCAGTAAACGATGAAGCACGAGATGTGTTGCGCCGCATTGGGAGGCAAGTCGTGGAGCTGTATGCCATAGACATACATCAATGCCACAAGGAAAGGATGGAGGGGGAAGGAGAGCCCATGCTAAACATGGTCTGCGAAGACCACGCGTTAGTTAGCGCGGGGATTGGGTACCTCTTCTTTCTTGCCAAGGCGCACCCGCTTCTCGGACTCTGGAGGCAACAATCCCTCTCTCTGCATCTCCTTGATGCTTTTGCTCGTAGTGCTGGGCGAGCGCCAGTCGCCAGAGCGTGGAGCGGGTGGCGCGGGGGCTTCCTCCGTCGCCCTTGAGGAGGAAACGGCTGCACTGCGCTTCTTGCCTCCCGCCATGGATGCTGGTGCGAGTTCGCTGAGAAAGGGTTGAGCATGAGGAAGACGAAGGCTGGAAGCAAATGACGGGGAAACTTTCACCGTTTACCTAAGGATCACGTTTATACACAGAGTTGCCCAATCGTGGCCATTCATCGAGCAACGTGGCGCTCATCGTAGCTGCCACGCGTGAAGTTGAAACGAAAGGGCGGCGGAAGCTGTTTCGTGCCACGATCCCAACAGTAGATCTTGCGCAATTACTACGCGCAGTTTGCGTAAAAACCGGGAACGACGTGTCGTCTCCGGTCAAAAAGCTGACAAGGTGGGCCAACACCTATCTTCTCGCTTCGTCACGTCCCGTCGAGAGGATTCAGAGCAAACAGAGTGCGCTATGACGTCATGACTAACGTCATCGAGTCTGAATAGCTTCGGATAAAACCCCAAACACGAACAAAACTTCGTATGGGTAAGTTTAAAGAAAACACGAAAGAAATTTCGCGTAAAAGAGAACCCCAAACACGAAAACTCTTTCGTATGGGCACAAAATTTTTAGACGCGATAACTCTTTCGTATGGACAAAACAGCTTGATTTTCTCACTCGAGAAATCACAGACCTAAACTTCACGGGTGCGCAGATCCTGCCATTCCATCACACGATGTTTACACATCATAGACCTGGATTGTTCAGCCGACTAGGCACATCCGGATGCCGTATTATTTCGAATATGAAGGTAAAACCCAAAAGATCTCTCTTGAGGGCCTGGAATCGCACTCAAGCTGCGTCCTCCGGTAAAATTCCGTGTCAACAACACGAAGAAAAATCCTAGCGGACGCGCCGGGTACCCCTATAGGTTAAGTTCGACTCGGTAAGACCTCTACGGCCCAGTCGCAATGATCACCTCATCGGGTTCGAGTCGGAGGTCTCGAATCTCTGTAGGCTAAAACTGTTTTTGCCCTAGTTGCAATTAATTGGCCCTGATCTTTCGGGAGAGCCAAGCTACCGCGCCACATCTTCTGCGAAAATAGCCAAAAAATACAGGCACTTTCATCACTCGATACTCGGGTAATAAACTCATCACACAGAGTATACACCCTCCAAATGGAAAACGACTATAATGGTCATCCGAAAGAAAGCAAGATGAAAAATCTGAGCGTCTACCCGACTAGAAAAATCCCAATCGAGCAAACGCTCGGGGGCAGTTTGAGACCTGGCCACCTATATAAGGCCAGGAGAATCACCGATAGAGGACCAAGCAATACCGCACCACCAAGCCTCAAACTCGAGATCATACCCTCGATTTGAGCGACCCCCATTGTAACCGATCTATTCGATACTACAGATCGACAGAGGCAGGAGTAAGGGTTTTACCTCTACGAGGGCCCCGAACCTGGGTAAATCGTGCCTCCTGTCTAGCCGACGATCGTCACTAGCGCATACAGGTTCTCCTATTCGAAACACTATGGGTTCACCCGAGGGACTTGTTGAGATGCAGATTCGACAGTACTACCGAGCACCCTGGTACCAACATATGAAGCCCTTGGTTGATTTATTTGTATGTTTAATTCAATGTTTTCTTTATTTTGCACGGCACCCTTCGGTTGTCACACATCTCCAAAACTAAACAAGGTGATTTTTTTTGAAAAAAAATATATTGTTTTAACAACTCTAATACTAAGGTCCCTTTCCATAGGAAAACACTAATACGAGCCTTTTAGAAATGGATGTGAACTTTTGATTCGAAATTAAGACAAAATACCTTGATGAATTAATTATAAGAGAATTTCCCCGATGAGCTGTAACAGAAAAATCAATTGCAAACTAGAAACTCCACGAACCCCTAGATAAAACGAAATGTGTGGCCAATATGTACAACCCAAACCCCCTCACACATGGGGCATCCCGCACGCGCCGCTAGAACCACCCCCTACGTCGTCAGCCCCCTCGCTGTCGGTGCCTCTGGTCCTCGTAGCGGTAGTGGATCCTTCCCTGATCGTCGAAGGTGACTTAGGGCGGTGGAAGACGGAGTCAGCCGCTGAGAGTCGGCGTGTCGTCGATCTGTGACCAGGGTGGCGACCCTGCGCTGGGTGGTGGCGGGTACCGTTGAAAGAAACCTAGATCTGATATGGGTGGATTTCCTATGCTGCTTACCCAAATATTCTTCGATGTGTGGTAGGGACGAATCTGGTGGAGGGTCGCCCCTGTGATGTCACTTCCTTACCCGCCTGGCCCATGACCGCCTGTTGGGTAAGGTACGGAAGATCTAGCGGGGTGCCGGCTGACGGCGTAGGGGCTGCGGGCTCAACCTGAATAAAGGCGACGGTCCTAGGGTTCCTCTTGCAACAAGACAATGATCTGCCTCACACATGTCCTCCTTAATACAGCCAGAGTGTCAGGTTCCGGAAGACTCCGCCGACGAACTCCCATGGGCGCGTTATGCTTGTAGATTGCTGGATCGGGTGGCATTCGGTCGTGTCCAATGATTTTCCGTTAAGGAGAGAGCGGCAGACACTCTGCTATATGTTGCAATCATGGGATATGTATCGTTCCATGGTGAAGTCAGAGGCGGAGAATGTCATGACAACCGAAATCAGAGGACTAGTAGTGGCGATTGGAGCCGTTGTGGATATGAAGAACTTGTTTGAAGTTTCAGATTTTTTAGCAACAATATGTAAGTGGGGACGACGGTACAAGTGAAGTTCAAATTCTTTCCTTTTAGACTGAAAATCCACGATTTGGCGTTAATTTGTTGTGTGGCCTTGTTAAAGACATTGTTTTGAGAAAGGAGACTAGTTGCATGGTGAAAACCCAAGATCTGTGATTGGCGACGATGTCGCCTGTGCAATGTTTGCTTCTTGGAGGCGGCGCTTTTGGAGATGTTGTACTTTAGGTGTTGTCTTGGTGGTGGTTATACTGCTGCTGCAAGGACTGAAACTATATAGTGAGGCTTTTTGTTTGGCTTCTTCTTTTTTCTAGTTGTGTGCATCCGTAATGCCATTTAAGTATTGTGTTGTTACAAAGCCTGGATGTGATTAGTATCTTCACGATCTTAATAGATTCACTTTATAAAATATGATGCCACTCTTCTTACTTTCATGTAAGATTTATAAAATTGGTGGCAGGCCTGGCGGTACTACCTCCGTGCCCGGTGGCACTACCATCGTGTCAAGCGGTAGTACCGCTGTGCTAGGTAGCAGCACTAGGAGTTTTCCAGTAGGGGTACTACCGCCGTACTACCATCTTTAGTACCTCTCTTACCCAACATAGGGGTATTCTGGCGGTACTACCGCCGGTCCCAGCCATGTCCGGCGGTAGTACCTCCGCCCCTAACGGTACTACTGCCGCCTGAAGCCGTTTCAAAAAATCTTATTTGTTTTCATCACCTGTTCAAACTCAATCAAACCATTAGATAAACCTTCTTGTTGTAACAAATACCAAAACATTTTTAGGAGACAAGAGCACTTTCGGCCATCCTTTATGCTTTCCTATATAATTCCTTCCCCCACTTAGCGAGGAGACTGTCACTACTAAGTAGTTCCTATCATGGAACTTCTCTCTTATTTATCCTAAAATCACCAGCTAACTGCAGAAGTTGTTCAGACTTATTGCGATAAAAACTCCGATCTAAAGAAAAACCCGACAACTTCGATGCGTACAATGTACCGGGTTACCCACCTTAGTGAGGAGGTGATGTTTTCTGCTACTAGACTTTAGCCATCTAGGATGCGACACTCAACCGCTTCGCCTACCAGCAGAACATTTTTATAGGAAGAAAAGAGAAAAAAATATGATGGGAGAGAGGGTAGGAAAATTGGGGCAAAAGATGGCGGGAGCGAGGGGTCAAAAAAAATGACGGGAGATGGTCACAACAAAATTGACGGGAAATAATGGCGGCAACCACGACTGGATTATGGAATCATGTTCGACCACCATTATTGGGTCCAGTCGAGTTCAACCACCTCTCAACTAGGTCCAGTCGATTTTGGCCACCTCGACTATGTATTAATTTTACAAATTTTTGGAAACTTGTATTATTTTTCTCAAATGAAATAAAAATGTATTTTTTTTTAAAAAATAGTGTTTAACGTAGGGAGGTATTTTAGTTAATCAAGTCTTTAGTTTAAATCCACATTTTTCATCTATACACCATATTTTTTATTTATGATTATGAAGTACCAAAAGCGTTGTTTTGTTCCTTGGGTATAGTTCAGTATTTATAAAGGGCGAACGCTAGCGCGGCCAAGTTTAGGTCCCTCGTCAACGGCCATTGGATCGCCATCTTACTGCCACAGACATCGATTCGTGTTTTTACATTTTAGTCCCCAACTTTTCTTATATAGAACCCATACACCACAACAGCCCCTCTTAAACGAAGAGATATATTGTGTTGCTCATGGTCATCTCTATAATTATAGCAAAACTGCCATTGCAACAAATTCACTGACATCGCAACAAAAATTATCGCCCCGTGTACAAAAAAAATAGTATTGCAACAAATTATTCCAAAAATAATTGAAAATAAGTAATTCTACAGAAAAGAGTTAAATAATGTGTTTATTGCGTTGCAACAAAAAAGTTCAATTAAAAAAAATCACAACCTATTGCAACAAAAAAAATTATTTGCATCAATTAAAAAGTTGGTAAGTAACAAAATAATTTGTCACCGTTCCAGTTGCAACAAAAATTATCCCCTTAGTAAAACAAAATCGATAACAACAATAAAATCACATGTTTGCAACATGTGAAAGAGCGCATAAACATATCATTCCAATTGAATTCAAAAATATATACGTATTTTTCTAGAAAACCATCCAGGAAATATGGCCACATCTCGTTTGTACTTTAGGTATGTGGGACTATTTTTTTCGTGAGAATGTACATGTATATCTGTACCCCTTTTTTTTTAAAGGAGTAGTTAATTAAAAATCGCTGTATGAACGATTTTTTTTACATGTATGAGCCTTTTTTATTATATTAAAAAAGGCACAATGTTGGAAATTATATTTTGGTCCACTGGATGTCTTCTCACACGGTACAGGTGAACGGTCCGTGGGCGATGTCGCGTGGGCCACAGAATCAAACCACCGACCACGCCGCCACCTGGCTCGGCCGTCGCCGACGATCAGCCGACCGTGCTTCTCCCAACTGACCGTCGGCGACGACCACTCCGTCTCCTCCTCCCAAAGTCCCAATCGATCGTCGCCGCGACCCACCCGGAACTGTCCCACGACGCCCACCGGAGCCGCCGCCGCCGCCGCCGCCGCGCCTCATTCTTTGGCGTCTGTGGCCGAAACCAGGCTCCTTAACCCCCCCCCCCCCCCCCCCCCCACACCCCCCCCCGCGCACGGCTATGAGCAAGGAGCCGCCGCCTCCCCTCACCTCTGCCACCCACTGCCCCTGTTCGCCCTCGCTGGCACTGCAGGTAAGCCAATCCCCCCTTCCTCCTCCCGTTGACTTATAGTGACACTACATAAATAATCCGAGCCGCCTCTGTTTTTGTTTACTAAACACGTATATTTGAGACGGAGTGAGTACTTAGAGATGCCACTTCCTTTTTACATGAGAGATGCCATTTCTTTTTTGACATGAGAGATACCAGTTTAAGTACTCATTGTCACAAAGATTGACAAAGGTGGATGTATTAGACATAATTTAGTGTTAGATACATCCATTTTTGTCCATCTTTGTGACAGTTAATTTGAGAGGGAGGGAATATTTGGTAATTAGGTTGCTGTTAGGCAGTTGCACCTCTCATTTCTCAAGACCTAATAAAAAGTTTGCCTACTGGTAGATTAGATAATACAATCTGCCTTATTGTACTTCCTCCGTCCCAAATTAATCGTCGTGGATTTATTAAAATATGAATATATCAATACACTAAAATGCGTCTACATACATCCATATTTTGACAAATACACGATGATTAATTCGGGATGGAGGGAGTACATGTATTGGTTAATGAAGATCTTATAATATTGCACCTGGAGTTGGCTAAAATCTGACATACTTAACCCTTAAAATCTTCCCTTTTGCAGATGGCCAGGGAGTCCGAAGAAAGTACATTATCACGACAAGAAGGAACCATTGAACCAGAAAACCAACAAGTTATAATTGCACGGGGCAAAAAGAAGCCTGGTCCTAGAAAACCAACAAAAAAAACCAAAAGGAGTATGGATAGTAGAGGAAATCGATGAGAAATCTGGAGCTCCTGTCGAACCAAAAATAACGAAGACCAAGTTTCGTACCGTATGTGGATATGTTGCAAGGAACAAAGTCAACATTCTATTGGAGGACTGGACACAGGTTAGTGAAGAAGACAAGGAGGCAATAGTGTCAGATATTATGCAGCACTTCACAGTGCCAAAACATTGGGTTGAGGCAGTGAAAGGCTGTGCCATCATAAAGGCAAAGGATGCATGGAGGACCTGGAAATATGACCTTCATACAAAATTCATGCAAAAAGGAAAAGAGCCCTTTGAAGCATACAAACAAATTTGCAAGGAGGACTGGGAGAGATTTCAGGTGATAAAATCGACGCAGGAATTTCTTGCTAAAAGCAATCAACACAAAGCCCTGGCTGCAAAGAACAAACACCCCCATAGAATGGGGGTCTCAGGATACTACGGGAATAAGAAAAATTGGAAAAAAGATGATGAAGATGCATGCCTTTTGGGGGCTGAGTTGCCATTTTCTGATGTTGGTGAAAAACGGTGCAGGGATTTCTTGAGAGCAAGGTCTATAATTGACGAGTCGGGTCAAATTGTATTGCCAAACCGAGCAGACCAAGAACTGTACCAAACAATGGTAAGATCGGCACCCTGATTAAAAGTTCCCCATTGTGCTTCCTTACAAACTAGTTTTGGTCTTTGCTTACTTACATAGCATTTCTGTTTTTATTTTTATATTGCAGCTGAAATTTCAAGCTTCGCAAGGCACTTTTCAGTCCCTAGGCTCTAATGACATTCTCACAAAAAGTTTGGGAACCAAAGAGCCCTCAGGTCGTGCTCGGGCAATTGGAAACAATATCCCGCATATCAAAGCCTTCCCCCTCGATGACGACGAGAAGCGTGAGTGCAAAAGGCTGAGAGCGGAGCAAAAAAAACAGCGAATGAAAGATGAGCTACGCGCACAACTAATGCCAGAGGTTGAAGGCATGGTTGAAGCAAGATTTGAGGCTAGGTTGGCAGAAGAAAGAGCTGCCCCGGGGGAGAGGTACGCATCACAGGTAGAAGGTCCTATACACCCAAGTCCAGCTGCACTCAGGATTAGTTGCAACTCAGCTGGTCTGCCGGCTGAATGCCTTGATGAGATCATTAGATCCCCTATCGATGACATCACGGGGCTGACAAAATGCAAGCTCCAAGTGCCAATAGAGCATATGTCTTTTGTCTTGACGGCTGCTTACGGATTGGTTCATCCACCGATTAAGGGGGATACAGTGGACGGTGTGCTGATACAGCCAGGTTTTGCCAAGTGTAGTGTCAATAAGGTTGAGCCTGGCTTCGAGAGCATCCCACTATTTCACAGAGGTGAGGATGCAGATCACCAGAATTTGGGAGAGGCGGTGTTATCACTTGTCCAGTGGCCCAAAAAGGACATACTCCTCCTGGAGAGCACATCGGCACCACTGCCTGCTTCCCAATCGTTGACTCCTACATCTGAGCTGCTACTCCCGAGTTTGCAGCCCGAGTCACCTTCCAGCCCGACACCAGCAGATGTTCCAGCTAAGTTTCCTGCTGACTCATATATAACTTCAGCACTCTCTGTGGTGAAGATTACCTGCAAGAGTAAAAGACTTCCCAAAGGCAAGGGCAAGAGAAATGGCAAGGGAAAGACCCTAAGGTTGTACCCCAAAGCGGAGCCTGTGCGCAAGTACCAACTTCGAGAGCCATTCCTGCAACCAAAAGAACTTGCGAATGCAGATAGTTGTTCCCAAAGATTACATCAATATTGCATGGAATTATTTGAAGTCGGTGAGGTGTGTATTCCGGTGTATTTCAAGTCGGAGCATTTTCTTCATGATGCGGGGGCTTGCACCGTAGACTTTGAGGACATGTTCTTCCTATTTAACTTTCAGGAACTCGATGGCTCCCTTATGAGATGCTTCATATTGTAAGTAGTTCACATTAATTTTCTGCATTCAAGTAACCTGTCACTAAATACCTACATGATAACCTTAGTTTTTTCTATTCTTAGGCACCTGATAAAAAAATCCATAAAAATGGAAGAACCAGTTGGTTTCTTGGACCCACAGTTAGTTTCGAGGCAACAAATTGACACAAACAAGGAAATGATCCACAACTACGTTGTTGAGGCGTTGCTGGCTCAGCAGAGCAAAGAGTTTATTCTACTTCCCTACAACGAGAAGTAAGTTTGGAATACATGCACTTTAACTGGTTTTGCATCAATTCACACGGTTTGAGTTTTTTTTTTGGGCAGAGAACATTGGATCTTAATAATCATCGTGCCAAAATGGAACGAGGTTATATACCTTGATTCCCTCAGTCCCCTTGCCTACGGTTTCGTGGATATTAGACAATTCCTAGAAAGGTGATAAAACACATTTCAGTATTTTGCAACTTCCTTATTTCCATTGTCAATTTCCTAAGCCATCGACAATTTTAGTGCTTTCGTTAAGTATGTTGATCGTGGGGGGAGATGCAGGACAGGAGAAGACCAGAATCTGATTCACATGTTGGACTATGAGGTAATATCGATTTCCTCCTTTTCTTTTGTGCCCTGTGACAGCTGAATCTTGGAGCCGTGGCTACTGTGATTGCCGGCATGATTATGTCGCAGCTACCAAATATAATATGCAAGCAATGTGAAACATCTGACTTACTTTCAAACAGCAATTTGAATATTTATCATTACACACTACTAAAATTTATTGATGGCAGTAGGTAATATCAACTTGAAACCAGCAACTGCATGGTAAATGGCAGCATGCTTTTGAAAAAGGATCACAAGAGGAGGAGAATGAAACCATTAAAGTAAACAAGATTCTTACATGAAAATTGTAAAGCAAAAGTATAAGTAGCTACATCTTCTCTGTTTGTGATACATAACCTAATCAGGTTCAAGTTTGGGTCATACATACTGGCAAACTATATAGTTCCAAAAAGAACCTAATTTGATTCTTAAATGTAAAGAAAATGGATCATTATCAGATAAAAAGAACCCACAAACTACTGCAACGGATGTCTATGTGTGCGTAATGCTTCAAAGTTTCTAGATCATGCCAAGTATGCCATTAGTATAGCTGCCATCTACTTCTACTATATATGCCATTGTACTGTTAAGAACAGATTTTCTATTTCTTTTTGCTAAGTGTGCCAGTAGTAGATCTCATTCTTTCAATCTGTAAATCTGTCTTTTTCAGTGTCCTCAACAGCCCAAAGGAACCAGTCTTTGTGGCTATTATGTTTGCTTGCACATGATGAGATTCCTCCCAAGTTCGAGAACAGTTAACACTGCCGGCCTAATAAATGTTAGTACATCTATTTTTTTTCCCCCCGCTTAGCAATCTAGTAAATCTGATCTTACATCGTGCAGATGTTGCATTCGATGAACAAAAAACCTTTCGAGTCTTATGACATCATGGATGTTAGAGAACGATTTGCCAACTTCTTCATGAACGATGTTATAGCGGAGAATGGCGAATTCGGCAAACCCTAGATGGATGGAAGAATTAGATCAATGGTTCTGAGCTTGGTGCCGTTTTGTCGCTTGTTGGCGTGAGCTAGCTTGGGGTGCCGAAGTTTTGTGTTGGATGTTCATGCGAAACATGATCCTTTTGTCATGTCGTTGGCTATGAGCAATGGACAAAACTTTGTAAAACTTTTGATCTGTTCATTCCTATCAGTGTTGATGCCATGTTGTGATGATATGATATCACTGGCTAGTTCTATGTTATGACATATGTTTTTTAGACCTCCAGATTTTCTTATAGCATATATGTATGATTCTTTACGGTTCTGTTTATTTGAGGTAACTAATGATCTAGGTCTACCTTTTCTTTTATTACTTGCACCAAACATGAACCTCTCTTTTTTCCATCATCCATTACAATGTTACCACACTGGATTATTTTTGTGCACTGGTAATATTGCACGCCTAATATGTAACGACCCATAAATATTTACTGCTAGCAATAATTACTGCATAAGTAGAATTTCTGTAGCACAAGTCAGATCATAGCAACACATATATTTTCTCAAACCAATAATTTATTCATGCCTTTCAAATGTGTACTCATTTGTTACAGCATCAATGGATACGAGAAAACAGAACATGTGATCCCGCACTACAATAAGGCCACACCAGACTTGACCAATACCGGAGTTATTGACAATCCAGCCAGATCTTGATACATATAAGTGCAAAAAAAAAAAAAGATCTTGATACATATGAGACACTACAACCAGATACTTCACACTAGATTTGAAGTTAACTACTCCCTCCGTATCGAAATGTAACATGTTTTCCCGTTTCCTATACAACATGTAACTACTAACTAGACATCTTTTAGTGTAAGATACACATGTATGTATACACTAAAACGTATCTATATAAGTTTTGTCTAGAAAGCGCAGTAGAAAACAGTGATTTAGGTATGGGCCTGTGCTTCCGAGCCAATTAGAACCCTCCATCAATTCTTCTCTCTGCCACTTCTCATTTCTCACTTTCTAGCACAACTCACTTGCCGCTTAATACTATCACCAGCAAATAAGCTAGAAACAACACTAGAAAGAGGAGTTCCCTAGATGATTTCAGACAAGGTACACAGGTGAAATTTTGGGGAAGTTATGCTAATCTAAATACTGAAGTTTGACACAAGAGCGCTTGACCACCAGATGACTTGCAGGCTAAGAACACACCTTCGGTACTGGGTACTGTAGAAGCTACGATTAGAGCACTCGCCCGTAGTAGAATCGGAGCAGCTCCAGTGCGGCAGCGACCTTGAACCTGGAGGAGAGGTGGAAGATCCCCAGCAGCACCCAAGCTGCAACCCCAAGGGCAGAGTAAAATTAGGGGATTTGTGGCGGTAATTGAAAGGGAAAATTAGAGTAGTGGGTTCAGCGGAGAGGAGGGATTTAGGATCCATTAGCCAGCGGGAATCCGTCGCCGTTGTCGGCGTACTGGACAAGGGCGACCCGGGCAAGGAGCTGAGAAGAAGTAACTGCGTGTGTTGCTTCTGTACTACTCGATGCATACACAGGTGCATAGTAGTTGATCCAAAAAAAAAAGTTGCATAGTAGTCTATTTCGATGTTCACCGGGAAGCACCCACCCGTTTTTTTTTCTTCTTTTGATAAAAGGCTTTATTATTTAAAAGGTTTAAACATTATATTCGGCCTCTACATTATAAAATCCACACGACCGAAATCCAGAACCTGAGAAACAAATAGACGTCCAAACAAAACACTAAGTTGTGGACTGTAATCTCTATGGAGCTGCTATCCATAGATCAAGCGACCATCCATGTGGGATAAAAATATCACTCGCCACCTGCTCCAGTGTAGACGCCTCCGTAAAAAGGCATCGAAACTCTCCCCGCTGTAACATGGACCACGGACGGAGAATACCTCTGCATCGGAATAGAACTACCAGAGAAAATCTTGTCATTTCTATATAGCCAGAGCGACCAAATAACGGCTAGCGCTCCTACCCTAAAGATAGTTGTCGATCTTTTATCAACCCCATTTAACCAATTACCGAAAATATTTACAACGGACGTGGGCTGATAAAGCACCCATCTGAATAATATCACTAGACATATTAGCGCGCCGTCTGCCCCTATCGTCTTGCATGTCGAGGCTAGTGTGATGCGTGTGTCACGTTTGCTAAAACATCTTGCCAAAAATTGTGTATGCAGGATGGAGATACAAGATGTCTAGGTAGAATGAGGCCGCTGGGCATGATCAATGAGACAGAGATTTAGCACGGAAACAACTGGCCGTTGTTGACTGGGACGACAACGCTTAATAGAGGCATGGTCTCTCGATCTCTCACTCTGGTTGTGGAGTAGGCGAAGCCGGTGCACCCAAGTAAAACATCTCAAGTACCAAGTCTCTTAAATGCTATACACTACAATTAGGTATATATTACCTTGTAATCCTATTCTACACAACCACTCTTTTCCTAGGTAATTACTCCAATTGCATGCCTTACTGCAATGGAATAAACCAAGACAAAATGATCCTATAGTAGTTGTTGTCTAACTTAGTTCCATATGGGACTAAGTACCATGTAAGCTAAATTCCTTCATCTTGATTACGATAAGCTTCTCATGGCATCTGTTGATCCTTCATGTTGTTGATCACATAGTAGAAGTAGTAATGTAGCTTCCATCAATGCTTATGCCTTCTCCTAACTCTATTCTATACTATAGTGATTCACCTCTGGACTTGATAACTAAGGATATGGTATATACCCCATGGTTACCAGAGTCTAATAACTCTTCATGGTTCTCAAACGTTCCTTATTGTTGGCTCCTATACTTACTCTAGATCATGTTCTATTCCATCATACTCATTCATAGAATGGGGTAATCATCACTTTGACTTAATCATCTCTGACTATGTCAGAACTCTGTTTTTCTCAATAACATTGATACATGATAGACTTTTAACTATTCATACCTAGGTATAAAGAAAATAGATAAGTAGATTTACTCCAGTTGAGTAAGAATTTCTATACAAGTATGATCATATCATTCTCAAGTGAATGATCATCATAGTTGTAGGAAATGTGGTTTAGATAAGATGACTTCCTATAGTCTTTACCAACCTACAGATCTCCTAAAAGGTTTTAAACCTAAGGTCGCTTCGCTCTGATACCATCTGTGGTGACCCAGCACACCACTGCATCAAGAAGATCATTCACTTTGATCTTCTTACAAAGCGGGTCCAATCAAAGATATAGGATACAAACTTCATTACAAAAAGCTTGAGAATCTCTTTGATGAATCAAGAAGATCTCATGCAAATAAAACATCATAAGAAGCAATGCGAAGCTCCAAGCTGGAGAAGAACTCTAGCTCAGAACTAATCCACTACGGCTGATGTCAGCCCTAATCTATGGCTTGTAATAGCTAAGTCTAAGAATGGTCTCTACCTACATCTTGATAGCTTCTCCTCCACCAGCGTTGTTGATGACAATGTTTTACCGACTAAGAAGTAGATCACTCGACCTAGCTTCATGAGGTAGCGATGGCTTCACGATGATGACTTCCAAAGGCTTCAACTCTAAGCAGGGGGTCAAACGGGAACGAATGAGTAACGAGCGTTACTCAACAAGTTCATGATATATAGTGGGTGGTTTGATGCACTAACTACATATTTAGACTCGAAAGAGTCATAAGCTAATGCAAGGTTTTGTAAAACTTTCTTCAAGAGGTTGCTTTTAATTATGAAAACTATGCCCGCCAGACCATCACATGACTAGAACTTCATATTGTTACCTTTCCTGTAGCGTTCGCAGTTCCTTCCCGGAATAGGGGGTAACATGCCACATCCTTTTATACTCTGCAGAGGTGCGTTACTTTACCCATGGACGACCAAGACCATGTTGCACAACCAGGCGATCGTTCCTGTCCACACCCACTTAGGTGTGGGGCCCGGTTGTTGGTCCAAGCCAAACCGTGCTTCTCCGCACAACGCATGCCCATCCATTTCCGCCAGCAGGTTGAACGCCTGATTCCACCCCTCACGATGGAGATCTATGCGCCCCTCGCAGACACTCATAAACCCGAGAGTCCGTGGGACGTAAGGGCTCCCACCCATGTGCATGTAGTCTCGCAAGACCTACAGCGTACGTCTCTGGTAGCCCGTTGACATGCGAACGGTAAAAGATCACAGCTGACTTACTCCCCCCATAGAAGACCCATGGTTAACGCGAATTTACGGCGCAGCGAGTTCTGACGGCATTTGTGATTAACTCCTATGTAATACTTTCCCATCCAGATGGAACCTTCTTTTGACCTATTCATCTTACCATGGTCCCATCCGCCCACCAAACAGAACACTACCACTCGGATAGTCATTCAATTAGTCATATTATTATAAAAATAGGATCATGCATTCTTTTGAGAGTAGGTGATAATACGATAGGGTTTTTGCAAATAGTTTGTTATGAAATATTGCAAAGGATATGAGCAAGTGATGAACTTGCCTGAGATTGAAATAGTGACAATAATAATCTAGGTCTTCGGGGTCAAGGGTCTCGTAGGAAATCCCGATATCTGAAAGATAGCAAAGTAGTCCCGGTAAGGACTACAGAAAACACTGGCAAGGATGATACATGCATAGTAATGAGATGCATCACGAAATACCCGGAAAATATCCCAGCTTACAAGTGTAAGCTATGTTTGATACGATAACTTAATCACATGAGTTTTAGGTGAATTGTTTCATTACTTGTGGTGATGTGGTTATTACTTCTTTTAGACTTACATGTGTTTCACTTTTATTTAGCAAACAATTGTTATAATGTTTAAGTATAAATAGTTATCACATGATTAAACGGGAAAACAATAACCTATGAAAAACATCTATTGAAAAGATAATACACATGCTTGATTTTATGTTCAAAAGTGTAGAGTTAATGATAGAGAGTTTAATTGAAAATGGTGATTTTATACAACGAACTCTATCATCACATAACTTGATATTGACTTATGATGATAGGTTTGTTAGGTGTGAAACATGAGGTTTTTGTTAATAAGAAAATAATGGCATGGCAATTGTTTCTGGTTATAATGGAACATGGTAGAAGTTCATTATACTTTTAGAAACAAGTTTATAACTTAAAAAAATGTTTTGTGTTTGTCATATTTGAGTTTAAAACGCTTTTCTCTTTAATTTAATATACATTTTATGTTTTATGAAAATATTTGAATGAGCTATTAATTTATTAATTTTAATTTAATTAAATGACTAGACAAAATATTGCACACATGAAAACTTTAGCAAATGGCTTTGTAAACATCATAGATGAGTTGTATTTTTCATTTTGAGCATTTTGGTATATAACTTGTATTTTTCTGATTTTATGAATTATTTATTATTTTTCAGAGTTAATGATTATTATTATTATTACTATTTTTATTTTATTTTAATTAATTAAGTACTTATTGTTTTCTCAGAAAACATAGATTATGGAATGTTTTGAAATGATTAAGTATTGAATTAAGTTTTGAGAAGATATAATTTTATTTGGTTGGTTATTCTAAATCAAATTTTTATTATGAAATTATTATTTTAAAATTATAATTTTAAGACTATTAGTATTATTGGATTATTTTTCTTAATTTTAATACACAACTATTTTACTAGATTAATAATTAGTTATATTGCAAATGTTTGAAATTTGTAGAATTTTATTTATTACTTTTCTATAATTTTTATAATTCTTTTATTAAAGGATTTGGTCAAATGACCATTTTGCCCCTTGGGCTGACAGGTGGATCAACCCCTTTAGGGTTGAACCCAACCCACTCGCCTGGCCGATCCAGACGCACCCTCGCACCCGCACGCTCCTCTCCTCTCACCTCCTCCTCGCCCTCAGGCGATTCTCAGACGACCGAAATCGCCTGCGCCTCCGGCGATTTTCCCCGACTTCTTCCGGCCACCCCCGCCGCCGTGGATGGATGCAATTGATGCACCACCTCGTCCTCTACCCTCTCCTCCACCTCGATCAGTTTGTTGTTCGCTGTGCTACTCGTGTACAAGCAAACCCTAACCCTAGGGTTCGGGAGCCCGAGGCGCTCCACCCCTCTCCGGTGTGTGCCTGCTCCTCGAGGTGATTCAGGGCGACCTCGTGCTGCCTTGGTGTTGCTGCTACTTCCCCGTGGTCGTGGATGGTTGCGGTGACGAGGCGCCGCCGGGACGGCCTCCTGGAGTGCAACCGCGGTGCCACGCTGCCCGCTCTACGCTTCACCAACTGGATGTGGTCACCACGATGGTGACCACCTTTGAGTTCCTCACCTCCCTCAACTCTCACTGTCTCCTCCCCAGCTCTCTCTGTCTCCTCCCTCCTATGCTCTGGAACCTGGCCCTCGTGCCAGTGTTCATGCCATGACCCCATGAGGTATCTTAGTGAGATTGGTGCTGGATTGCTTAGGTTTGGGAAATTTTCCCAATGGCATTTTTGATACAGATGTTCTGAGGAAATTGTTCCATCTTATGATGGTATGGAAGCATAGATGCTTTAGTTTGGGATGACTTGCACATAGGAGTTATTTTCTGTTGCAAATCTGATGTGGAAATTATGTTGATATTTTCCCTTGTGCTTGTGATGGAAGTTGATCTGGGATGTACTACATGTGCCTTTGCTGTGGAAAAATGCCCTTGGTTTTCTCCCCGTGATTAGTCCCTATGGATTACTATCTGTTGGACAGAGCACACCAATATGTGTTGCTCCAGTAATTTCTATGGGTGTAATTCTTTTTGATAGGTGTTACTCTGAATCTTAGTTTAGAGAATGTGCCACTGCCCCCATGGAATTCTTTCTGTTTAACTGAAACATATTTTATGTTTTCCCCTCTCTCTATACTTACTGGAACATGATGCAAATATATGCATACTTGTTGTGTTGAGGTAGTAGTCCACTGGATTAGTGCCCAGCAACATTTGTGTATGCAAATTGGAAACTTTGTCTTAGTCCATTTGCTTAGGATTTGTGCTCCTGATAGCTATTTAAATTGATAAGAACATGATTTACTTGATCTTGGTGCCCCTAGCCTGTGACGCAATAGCCTGAGGCCCTAATTTTATATAAGAACAGATACTGTGCTTGAGCTAATTGCAAATCTGAGATGTTGGAGCTAATTATTGGGCATCTATGTATGCCAACTAGTGGGTGCTACTCTGAACCTTAGGGTTCAGAGGATGTGTTACCATGTCCCTTTTGTATTTCTATGAAATATCTGGATTGGTGAGTTGTGTTTGAGGTACCAATTTTGATGGTTCTGGTGCCCAGAAACTACACTATTAATTGTTTGGTTATTATATCTGATAAGAACAGATTAATGCTTGTTGAATTGCCCCTAGGACAATGATGTTGTTCTGAGGCAATTTTCTTAAGATAAGAACATGTATTATACTTGTTTTTTAACCCCTGTGATGTGATTAGCATAGCAACAGATGCTAGACTGAGGGAAATAAATCCCAACCCACTTTTTGTGCTTAGCAAGATCCCTTGCTAGGATGTGTGTAGAAATCACCTAGGGGTGTTAATGTTGTGGCTGTGATTTCCTGTTGGATCTTGGCTTCTTGATCCATTTCCCCTTGAGCTACTTCCCATGTTTTTTCTTGTGGTCTTGTTGTTGTTATGCTTCAGGTCTGCTCCTCCAGCTCCTTGCTTGGCCTTGTTGTTATCCTTCTGGATCTATGGTTTCACAGATCTTTGATGGATGGATTGATTTGTGGTGCTGTGGTTTCCTGGTGGTGGTGTTCTTGTGGTATGAGCTTGAGCTGTGTAGCTCGAGATGTTGAAGAGAAGAAGAAATGGACTTTGTCCCATTCCCCCTACGGCTGATGTGGTATTTATACTGTAGCAGTGGTCTTGACAGCACCAAAGTGTGCCGGTGAGTGTGCTGTTTGCTTGTGTGCTAGCTGAGAAGATATTTTCACCAGGCAATGCGGCTGGTCTTATCCTAACCTTCTATTTTCTTTGTGCTTCCAGTTGTATTTCTTGGCTTTGCCTGAGTTGATGTAGTCGGTTGGGCTTGGTATTATCCTGATATGGTTCTATTTTGGACTGACACTTGTATTACCTGATGCTTGGCCAATGAGATACACTGTTATATTTTTCTGATTTGAACAGATGCTTAACTTGTCTAAGCCTAAACTCGATGATGCGATTAGCAGTGCACCTCACTGCCTAGCTGAGATTACTAACCCCCACTTATCTTTCTTTTTTTTTACTTTTCTTTATTTTTCTTATTTATTTTGCAGGATCAGAAGATTAATAGAAGACTTGAAGATTTGCAAGAATTAGATTAGGAATTTCTTTTTGTAATTGTTCATTTGTAACATTCATCTGTAATTTTATTTGTCTTTTCTATTTATTGTAATTTGTAATAACTTTGTAAAATCGTTTAAAGTTTCGCGCCAAAATTTTCCGTACTTTTATATGCATGCTTTGCAAATGCATATATTAAATTTAAATTCTTATAACCTCCCAAACAGTGAGATGTTACAGGCCGGCCCAACAACTGGCTCGCTTCGCTCGGATCGCTAGCTTCGCTCAGATCGCTCCATGGGCGACCTACAGTTTCACCGCGTAGGTCACCCTATAACAAGCATTTTCCAATTAAATATGCTTGCAGTTACACGCCTAGAGAGTAGGAGGCTTTCTCAAAACGAATATACGGACACATCAAGCTTTCCTCTCTGAGAACCGGGGCAAACTTCAAGCCATTTTGACCCACCAGACGGTGAATAGTCTCTACCCTTCTTGTCATGGGGCTGTAATAGCCTAGAGCCCTGCCTGTGCTGAGAAGCAAGCTGCCGTCCGTAGGATCGACAGCCATCGGTGCAGCCTCTTCAAGCGAGTACTCTCGCGAAAACTCTCCGAGCTCTACTCGGCACACAATAGCCCATACACCGCCTTCCAACGCCCATATGTCCAATGCTTTTGCGGTCCTGTCCGGGCATGTGACACAAACATTACCGTTGAGCTCGACGATGGACGTGATGTCATGGTAGTCGCATGGGGGTCCTTGAAGCACCTCAAACTCTTGGGTGCCAACGTCCAATGCCAGCATCTCGCACCGCGAAGAAGACTTTCTCTCGTCCAAAGATTTGGATCCACCATCCAGTAGAGTTTACCATCTACAAAGACGGGCTGCATTTCAGCGACCGGCCTCGGCGGAGAGCTGATCGGTCTCCACGCCGCTTCTGTCTCCGTGAGATGTACATAGCACCCCAGCCGATAAATACGAGTGTCCATATTTCTCTTGTGGTACACAAGACGTACTCGTACATGCTTCTTCATCCTTGAGTCGTACCCTAGTCCAATCCTGCCGGCAAGAAAAGTGACATCTCTGTCGGGATCTAGATGCATCTGCTTGTAGTAACCTGTGGTAGGGTTGCATATGAAATCAAAGGAAGTGTTATGTTGGGTGTAGCTGCCCACAATGAGACCGTGGCATGGTTTAGAGAACACCACTCTGGATCCCAAGCCAGAGCAAAACAAGAACCCCATCGTATTCATAGGGTGTAGCTCCCTCCCACAACCTTGTCCGAGATTCCAGAAAAGTGCGGACAGAGGGTCGATGAGGGTGATTCGGGGCCTCTTGTTGCCCATGTTTGCGTGTATGGCGTGTTGCTGCATGAACCGGTCGCTCTTGATCACAGCGCGCCAATCTTTGCACACACGCCTCAGCGGCACAATGGAGCGCGTTGGCAACCACTTGAGTACCTCCGACCAGGCCTTGTTGGACGGCGAAGAGAAAACGACCTCGTCGCTCTCGCGGCCTACATGCGCCAGGCTCTCCTCCAAGAGACCCACCGTATTATTGGAGCCAAAAAGAATTTCCTGATCCATGCCCATGGTATGGGAGCGACAAGTGGTCTCGATGAAGCTATCCAGGGCAGCGTCGCCTATTGGCGGCGAGATAAGGATCTCCGGTGCACCGCCACCATTAAGGTTGATCTCAACCGTGAACACGGTGAGAGTGCACGTGGAAAACATAATCTTCTTTTCTCCGTTACGACCGCGGTAGATTTCAAGCGGACAGATCTGGTCTAAGAGGAGAGCTTCTGGCCAAGCCTGCCGTCGGACGCAACATAGCTGCTCCCATTGCCCTGACCCTGCCCCATGGCATGGTGGTCTTAGCTGCCAGACGTAGAAACTAGCCGAGTTGACGTCGTCACCGCTAGTGCCATAATGAAGGCACAAGCACCCATCCAACACTGCCAGCTTGAACGTGGCCTTGTCTAGGCCGGATGCCAATGGGGGCATCAAGAAACCGAAGGTCTCGTCGTGTACGTCGAAAGTGACGATGCAGTCGGCACGTTCCTGCTGGAGGAAGTGAAGGCGTCCACCGAAGAACACGGCCGGCGTGCATGGACGCACGGTGCACAAGGGGGCGCGCTGAGCAGAGGGCCTCCAGTGTGCGCACGCTTGGCGCCCTCCGATCGAGAAAACCTCACAGGCAGTCACAGGGGCGGCGGAGCCTCCTTCGGCGAGGTAGAAGATCCGTACGACTTTGTGTTCCTTGGCAGCTGGATCGTAACCCAGGCCGTAGGAGACGCAGTTTAGGTGGGTGCCGGGAAGCTTGTACCGCCAGCACATCCTGGACGGAATCTTGGTGTCCGGTAGAAGCGAGAGCGCGCCGGTGCTCGGGTTGCACACGTAGTGGCCATGGCAGGGCCAGCGGTGGAGCATGACGAGGCCGTGACAGGGCTTCGGGGTGAGCACCCGTAGAGTGCGGTCGCGGTCCAGCTGCGGGAGAAGAGAGAGGGCGGCAGCGCCGGTCAGCCGAGGCAGTGCCCGCGTACCGTCATCGTCGTGGCGCCACCGCCACGCGTGGAGGCTCCGCTGCGCCGTCGTGAAGAAGAGATTGGGCGGCGTGCCTTCCTGCTTCCCCTGGTGGTTGTGGGTGGCTTGCTGGTGGTGGTGGAGGTGGACAAAGGAGGCCGACGAGAGTGTGGCCGCCCATGAGCGCGAGAGGCAGCGGCAGCGGAGGACTGTCTTTGCTGGCAGTCGGACGAAGATCTCGGCGAGCATCTCCTCTGGAAGAGGCGGCGAGGCATCCTGCTGGTTCTTGCTGCGCTTGGCCGGCTGCGGCCGCACCACAGTGTGCGTCATGTCGATGGCTTTGCTTGTTTGATTGGCGAAATTGATTTGGAGGTCTGGTTTACTCGATCGGGTGTTTTCGGGTTGTGCTTGGTACTGCATTATATAGGGTAGGGGCAGAAACCGTCTCGAGATCGGAGTCTTGCCGATACCGATACGCAGTCTGGGAGGTCGGGCGATCCCCAAATTGCCTCCAACTAGGAGTACTCCGTACGGTACTCAGCTCCTTATAAATTTCCCAGAAGCTAGAAATCGCGCGCTGTCTCGTCGTCTCGCACGGCTCTCGATCGTGCACGGAGATTCGTACGTACGTTTCGGACAAATCCCCGCCTCGTCCCGACTAGGTGTCGTTTCGAATTTGGGGAGAAGCGCCGGCCGGGTGTCGTTTCTTCTCGTCTTCATTTTCCCTCACCCCGTACCATTTCCATTCTTATTCCTCTCTTGTCCCTGTTCCTCCTCCAGGAGAAATCACCGCCCGCCGTGCGCCTATCTTCGGTTTGCTCCTATCTTCGGTGGTTGCGCGGCGGCGATGACGGCGAGGCAGCTGACTAGTGCGGCTGGGTGATCTGGATTTGCTACTCACCGGCGAATCCATTTTCTGCAGTTCATCTTTGTTTCGCCCGAGGTAGATCTAGGCGCGATTTTAGGGCTTCCTCTCCCTAGCAGGACGGTCAATCACCCTCTAGAGCAGAGTAGCAGTTCGGGCGGGCTCGTCGGAGTCAGATTTCGTCAGGTATGCACATGCACCTTCTCCCCCATCCCCAAATCAAAACCCCACTCTGCTATATGAGGTGCGTTATAGCATTTTCGTGGATGATTAGTCAGGATTTAGGATCGATCTAGGTTGGTGTTTGTTTTGCAGGCAAGTTGTTGGTGAGCCTCAACTGCCTGCATTCAGTATACTGTATACATCAAGGTTCAGTTATGTTTTGCTTTATTCTGATTTGCCTCGGGCAATTTTTTTCTCGCAACCATATGATTGGTTTTTGATCATTGCATGTTATAAGTCTGCATGAGTTGGGGTCTGGCTTGTTTGATCCATTTTTATAGGGAAGTATGACTTGTACTGTTTTTCTGAGTTGTACCAATGTGTCGTTAATTTTGTTTCTAAGTTTGTATCAACCTCAGTATGTTTCTCTCATGTCCTTTAGATGTGGTATATGTGGCGATTATTTTCGGCCCTGAATAATTCACTTCTTACATTCTTGTCTACAAAATCCGCTGCTACTTTTTAGTTGCTTACTATGTATTTGTTTTCAGAACTTAGAGGGAAGGAAACAGTATTGATGGTTGATCAGGCAAGCGAAGGCCTCCATGAGGTATACTTGTTTTTCCCCTGCAAACTTTCCATCTGTTTTGCAGAATGATATTCTATCATGATGTTTGAAGACATGGTGATGTTTTTCTTAGGATTTGCTTATGTCTATCATTTAGATGATTTTTGGCATGCGACTAGTTTGTTTACCATGCGTACGCAGTTGTCAGTGCATAGTATTTGCTAGTTTGTAATAATTTGGTAGGCAAGTATGTGAATATTAATGCATTTTCATCTGGACAACATGTTACGGAACTATAGTCAGAATTTTAGGCAGCTAAAATGTTAAGCAACTGTTTGTAATAACCCAATAAATATGTAGGCAATTATATCTTTTGCACCAATTGCTAGGAAATAAACTTTTGTATTGTGGACACTTGATTTGTTTCTTATACTGGCCAACTTTTTCTATTACATGTGGGAAAAAAAAGCAAAACAATGATAATGACGGAAGGAACAGAGCATCACCTCACAGCCTAATGAATCTCAATGACATCCTTAGTGAAGACCAGGAAGATTTGATTGTCTCATATGATCTTGGTGGTTTGTTGAAGATAAGTGCAACCTCATTTCCCTCGGATTACAACAAATGGGTTTTGCAGAATGTGGATCCAGTAAAATCATGCATTGTGGTGCAAGGGCAGGGTGAGATTATGCTCAATCCAGATGGAGTTACAGAGGTTCTTGGCCTTGCAAACAGAGGTGAAAAGGTTTTCTGTGGCATGGATAAAAAAGATACTGAATTCATAAGCAATTTGTATGGACTAGGCTCAACTCCTGAAATGACCCCATTCTGCAAGATGATTGAAGAAATGGGAGGAAAGGCGGATGACAACTTCTTGCGTGCCCGGATAGTATTGACAGTCACTTGTTTCTTATGCCCCACGACGAGGCTTTGCATTAGTCCAAGGTGTTACCCCATGGTTTTTGACTTGAAGAAAGTAAAGAGTCTCAACTTTGCAAAGTTTGTCCACGATCAAATAATGATTGTTGCTTTTAATATGGGCACAAAGAAGAAATCTGTAACCTATTGTGTTCACCATCTTGTGGTAACATATTCTTTCCCTCTCACCACTGTTCTCTTTCTTTTCTTTTCCTTTTTTTTATGCTATTGTATACATCTGACAAGCAAGTCTTTGATTTCTTTGTTTAATCCATTGTTTTGTAGGTAAAACATGTGGATTCATTGGTGGTTGGTTTTACCGTACCAAGTTGCAAAGTTCGTGTCCAGGCTTGGGACAACAAACGCTTAGCAAAAGTTGTTAAAGCTGACAAGAAGCTAGGTGGTGGCTTTGGTCGATTCAGAGTGAAACCTAGTGTATCGCAAGAGTATAGGGGCAGCTTGTTTTTCGGATATGAGGAGACGGAACGTTTTGTTTCAGCGAAGCTTCCATCCAATTTCAGTCCAACTCTAAGTGTCTCTCCCATCTTGCAGTTGTACTTCTTCTGTATGGTCTTTTACAATTTTTCTTACCTTCTGTGGTACTAACCCTTCTTTTCCATGAACTTATTTACAGAAGTAAAGGAAGATCACTGCAATGGCAAGTGAATTGTGCAGATCGATATCTGACCAAGTTGCTACATTCATTGAGGGTGTGGGGGAAACTTACTGATGAGGTTGCAGCTGATAGACCAACAAAAAAACGGAAGCAAGTTTCGTTCGCGGAGCCAAGCAACGTCAGCAACAACGGATTCCCATCTGCAAGGAATGGAGTTAAACACATGGGCGAGGTCATTGAAGATGATGACAACGATGACTTTGTTGCTCCAGCGAGGTTCCCTAGTAAAAACCCAGCACATATATTCGAAGAAAAAGCCACTACGTCTTCAAATCCTACCCGAAGCAGTCTAAAAGTCAAGGCTGCACCAAAACGTGTCAAACCCGAACAACTCAAGAAAAATGACCCAATGAAGGGGCTCAACCTGGCTTCACAGAGAAGGTCAAAGATGGACTAAAAGAGGACAAGACGGATGAAGTTACTGCGGAAATAAATTCAGATCACACCATTTCCAAGTAGGCACCACTAGAGATAGGAAACATTGGAAGTCTACCAGTCCATGAAGCTGTCCCACTTCGCTCTCTTAAACTAGTGGCTCACCAACTCAAGGAATTTCCAGATTCCGAAAACAATGAAGGATTGCATCAGTATGTTCCTTCTATAGGTGTTGAGGCAACTTATCCGGTACAAATTGCTCCTCATGATGCCTCACGCCAAAAGAGAGTACCTGGATATGAATCTTGATATTATAACTGTAACAGAGCAAGCACTCCTCCACAGCATGTCCATTTGAGTAGTTACACCCCAGCTTGTGCTGATAACCAGGAAACATGCATGCCACCAGAGACACCAACAACCAAGATATTTCTGGGCACATCCCTTCCAGAACCAACAAAGTGTTTTGCGCCTCCTCTGCCAACACGTAGTTTCACAAATGACAAGCCAAGTGGCGTTAAAAAAGGTACATCAATCTTGCCCACCACCCCAACACCCAGTAAAGTTGTGCAACATCAGCTAGGCAACTCTGCCCAATGCGTACAGAGGAACCCGCGGAAACCCCCTGCTCCAACCTTACAGAGTAGCCCAAGAAGGACATGTATGCAGGTGAATTTTGAGTCCGCATCAATCAACCGCAATATGCTCCCACGCAAGTTGAAAGGCACTGCAGCCATACCTATAGAATTAGAAGATTTAGGCAATGATGATGAGGATTGGGACCCTACACTTCTGATCCAAGCTGAGGCT
Source organism: Alopecurus myosuroides (assembly GCA_028641055.1). Taxonomy (NCBI): domain Eukaryota; kingdom Viridiplantae; phylum Streptophyta; class Magnoliopsida; order Poales; family Poaceae; genus Alopecurus; species Alopecurus myosuroides. Next base: position 473,026,119 of record CM054057.1, on the reverse strand, counting down.
GAAGCAAAGAAAGTAATCAACCAGATACGCAACATGTAGCTCAACACCAACCATGTCGACGAAACAAACGCATATATCATGAACACTCTGACAGAACTAGCAGCAAGAGCTAAAGATTTGACAGGTAGCAGTTTGTTAATCAACCAACCAGCAATTGGGCATCAACACAGGGTTGTACGGGCATTTATAAGACTTTCGTATGTAGATCCTGCCAACATGAATCCCTTTTCATGTTAAAAGGAAGTAAATAGTGTGTATGACTCCATAAGCCAGAACATTAAAAGGAGAGTCAGGACCAGACCCAGCAATAAAGGGTAAATGCCTACCCATATAATATAGTTTCTTGTTTTTTGCTTATCAATTACAAGAATGCTCCTCTTTTTTTTGTACTTACTGCTATTCTGTCCCTCACGCCTTTTATACAGCAAAACTATAATCAAGTATGATGAGTTCTTCATTTATGCGGATGAGTTGGCTACTTCCATGGGACCTGAATGCAAGCTTGAATCATGTGTTGACGAGATTGGCATCGCTGCTCTAAGGACCACTGGAAAAGTCCACAAACGCGTTTCATGCCTCTCAGAATAACTGTAAGCAAGTTATCACTATGTTGTTTCCTTCATACTAGTTTTGTTCCTTTTATCTGATGACTAATTATATGTCATTTAACTCACCACTTTTCCTGCTTGCATTCTTACAGACATTCTTGCAAAATGGTAGTTTCATTAGAAACGAAATCAACAAATGGTTCAATAATTTTTCAAAGAGACTAAGCATGTGCGAAACGGTGAGAAACCCCCTATGTTCCGGGCTCTCTCTTACCATCTTTTTTACCACGTTGTATGTCAAGCAAATATGTAACAACTGCTGCTATTGGTTTCCTTTTTTTCAAATTATTGCCTAGGTTCATTTCCCAGTCCTAGAAATACTAGATAAATCTATTTCTAAAGAATCAGGGCATTATTGTCTGCTTTTCCTCAACATCAGGGGTGGCATGTTTGAAATTCTGGACTCCCTAAGGACAATGAAAGACAAGCAACTTGTTGAATGCACAAACAACATAGTCCAAGGAGTTGTTGCCAACTGGGATAAGCACTACAACACATCCAAGGTTCAAATTAGGGACTTTGATATCATAGAAATCAATTACCCCAAGCAATCAAATGGGTAAGTTTTCTCACCGTAATGCTAACGTCTCTGTCATTCATTTTCAACATTGAAGCAACTTTTTAAAGCCAGTGCTACCTACAATCGTGCTTACATGCCTTTTTTGTGTTTTTTCCTCCATGTGTTTGTTCGCAAGATTTCTCCATTGTGCGTACAAAAGGACCGACTGTGGCATTTTCATGTTACAAAATGCCGACGACTTGGAGGGCAGAGTTGTACCCCAATTTGGGCAACAAAACATACCAAGCATCAGGAAACTAATGGTCTACAAGTGGTTAAGCTGTGACCACAATGACGGTAATTGGAGGGAAATTTTGAAAGTCAAAAAGGTGTGCCACATGAACCTTCGTTTTTTACCAATGCTCTTCTGCAGTAATATTATCAAAATGAGTTAGGAAACTATTCAACAACTTTTCTTGAACTTAACATGTAATTAGGCATTCATTCAATCTTCTGTTTTCAGCTTCTTTTGTTTTTACTTGTGTTTCTCAATGTACATCCATTTTTCTCCCATATGGACCTAATATGAATCTTACATATTCGCAAAAAATTATTCAAAACACAAAATATGCCAACAATCAACATAAAACAGAACAGAACATTCTCCATGAACCATAAAACCTGAAACTGTTTTTAAATTAGTTGCATACATGAAACTTATCAACTTCTCATAACAAAGCTTTAAATTCAAATAAATTACCCAACCTACAAAATCACGCCATCCTTCTACCATTGTCCCTATAACATGATAATCAATTATTTTCAGCTACTCTGTTTCAGCCTCGCTCTGCAACCAGCAGAATTGTTAGTCCTTTTAGGTTGCAAATCAAGAGTTGAACCTAGTGCATGCGATTTCTTCCGCCCTTTAGTTGATGTACGCATAGGATTCTTGAATTTTGTTGCTCTAGGTGCTGGAACTGCAGGTTCACCCGCTGAGCCCTTTGTAGCTGTAGAAGCTGCTGCTGCTTCCACCGCTGCCTCGGCTTTATTTCTTTTCTCCCTCCTCACCTTGTCCACCTGACTGACTTCTGTCCTTACTGACGAATGTGTGCTTTGAAAATTGCAATTCCCTCTTTTGAATGAACATCCATTCTTGCAACTTTTGCAAAATTTATACACAGGTTTTCAAGAGCAATTTGCTCTACAGACTCAGCAGACATGTCATCAGGTGCAGAGGGGCCTGCAACAGGCTGAATGACATCCCGTCTCCACCTATGAAGTATGTAGCGAGACGGAATTTCATCCACACCTAGGTGTGTGAAAACCTTCGATATATGCACGCACAGTAGGCCAGGTTTGTAGAATTTGCAACATTCACACTCGTAGTGTTGATTTTCCAAAATAGTTGTCACCATGTAGTTCCTTCTACCATACACTCCAACATATGTGTTTGATGGGCACAATAAAGTACATGTCCCCACCTTGCGGCCTCACATTATATTGTCCAATCATTTCAAACTCATGTGAAAACCTGCAGTATATGTTTCGACTGTACATTTGCAGCGCTTGCTTTTTTATTGGGAAAGGAGACCAAGTTTTTGGTTCAAACTCACTAGTTTCAAACTCATTTCCACCCTCTTTGATAAGAATGTTGTTCTTAATCTTGATATACTGCCTCACAAAGTTCAACACTGAATTATGTGGGTTCACATACCGTTTTAAAACAATATTAAGCCGCTCGCTCCACTATGTGGACATAATGAATGGGTAACAATTCCTGCCGAAAAAGCATGGAACCCGGGATTCTATGATTTTGTGCAACGCTGGAAAATACTCGTTCTCTCCTATGTCGTGCTTCTGAATCATAATTTCCCAATTAATCTCAAACACAAATTCAGCCATGCTCAAATCAATACACTCATTAAAATTTGTAGCTAACTCTGGGTGCATCCCCAAGAATGAACCAAGAAGAGATTGAGCCTTTCTAATAACATGCAACCTGCAATTCCGGTGCCATGTGTGGGGGAACATCCTAGAAATTGATTGCCTCATTGTCTGGTATTGGTCTGTGATTATGTTTGCTATGTGTTGTTGGGAACCCCAAGAGGAGGGTGTGATGAGCACAGCGGTAGGAGTTTTCCCCTTGGTTAAGAACCAGGGTTATCAATCCAGTAGGAGAAAGAGGACCTTCAGAAGGTTGATCCACTGACGGTGGTGCTGGCGCTTCACCGGTGTCAGCAACAACGTGGAACCTGCACACAACATAGCCAAAATACTTTGCCCCAACGGTACAGTGAGGTTATCAATCTCACCGGTCTTGTTGAAAACAAAGATTAGACGTATAGTGTGGAAAACATTGTATGCTTGCAGTAAGTAAAGAGAGCAGGAAATTGTTGTGGTTTGTTTAACAGTGTGGAAAATGGACCGGGGTTCATAGGTTCACTAGTGGTGTCTCTCCATAAAGATAACATGCTGGGTGAGCAAATTACAGTTGGGCAATTGACAAATAAAAGTTGCACCGTAGTGCACATTATAATATGATGACTACTATGATACTTAGTGCGGGCATTACAACAAAATACATAGACCGAAATCCATCTGCATCTATGACTAATAATCCACCCTCATGTTATCATCCGAACCCCTTAGGTATTAAGTTGCAAGCAATAGATAACTGCATTAAACAATGTGTGTAATGTAAGCAATGCTTGTACACACGGGCACTCACACTGCAGTTTTCTCCCTAGTGGCAACAACACATCCTCCTCCGTCACGTTTCTCTCACTCGAGCACATGCGAAAAGGAGGCATGAGCCCACTATCTAGCATAAATACTCCCTCTTGGAGTCACTAGCAACTACTTGGCCAGAGCAACTGTCGAATATGCATCTCAACAAGTCCCTCGGATGAGCCCATAGGGTTTCGATTAAGAGTTTTCGTGTCTAGAAACTTTGTTGTGCCCATACGAAAGAAAATTTCATGTCTGGGGATTTTATGCGAATAAGTTTTCGCGTCTTGATGTGCCCATACGAATTAAATTTCGCGTCTGGGATCTTACCCGAAAGAATTCTCGGGTTTGATGAGGTACACAATGATGTCATTGCGCACTTTGTTCATTCTGACTCCTCCCGATGGGAAGTGACGAAGTGAAAACAGGGCACACTGGCCCACCCTGTCAGCTTTTGACCGGAAACGAGACGTCGTTTCCGGTTTTTCCGTGATCCACGCGCAGTAAATGCGCATGATCCGCTGTTAAGATTGTGGCATAAAACAACTTTTCACCGCCGCCTCGTTTCCGCTTCACGCGTGGTAGCCGCGATGGGTGCCACGTTGCTCGATGAGCGGTCCAGATCGATTTGTCTTGTATATACATATATCCTCCCTTAGGCGGAAGGTGAAAACTTCCCGGTCACTTGCTTCTCCTTCTTCTTCTTCCTCGCGCACATCTTTCCCTCTACAAGTGCTCAAAAGCTCTCATGGCGGGAGGGAAAAAGCGCGGAGCTGCCGCTTCATCGTCGAAGGCGACCGATGATGTCCCTGCGCCACCCGTCACGAGGTCAGGCGACGGGCTCTCTGCCAACACCACCAACAAAAGCATCAAGGAGATGCAGAGGGAGGGGCTGCTGCCCTCTGAAGGCGACAAGCGAGCTCACCTTGGCAAGAAAGAGGAGGTACCAAACCGACGCGCGAACGAACGCGCGATCTTCGCGGATCACGTTTCGCGCGGGCTCTCACTCCCCCTTCATCCCTTCCTCCTTGGTCTGCTGTATGTCTATGGCATACAGCTCCACGATCTTCATCCAAATGCGGTGCAGCGCATCTCGTGCTTCATCGTACTTTGCGAGTGCTTTCTGGGCATTCGCCCGCACTGGGGCCTTTGGAAGGCCCTGTTCAAAGTGCGGGTGTTTCGCGAGAAATCGCGGATGGAGAGCCAGCTTGGGGAGACGCTGCGTACCGGCGGCTTCGGAATCCAAGTGAAGACGGACGGATCCTACCCGGAGATGCACTTCCTCGACTCCGCGCAAGGATGGCGGAAGAAATGGTTTTACATTATTGATAACAGCGCGGGTGGAACTCACGAATTCCACCCGTTCGCTGTTTTGAAGCGACGGAAGTCCTGGGCGCACAAGCTCTCGGTTGAAGAGAACCGTGTCGTCGCCCCGCTACTCGCCAAGGTGGCAACTCTTCGCGACCAGACCGCAGGGGTCGGGTTGAATGGTTTGCATCTGGCGAGCGTCTTCCTCCGGCGCAAGATCCAGCCTCTCCAAGAGAGGCCCTCAACCATGTGGGAGTACCAGGGCATCGAAGACCCTAGACGTGTTAGCCAAGACATCCTCTCGAATGCTGAATTGGAGAAGAAAATTGTGGCCATCACCAAGCTGAAGGTGGGCGAGACCTTTGCTGCCTGCCGTCTCGATCCATTCGAGGCTTCGAGACCTCCTCCAGCCGATGTAAGTTTCCTTTCTTTTCTTTATCTTCACCACTTTTGCCATTCAAATCTTTATTGACTGGGGTTTCGCCTCTTTCTCATCATTCTCCTTTCGTAGAGTATGAAGGTAGCAACCTGCTACCTGCCAATATCCGTCGATGATGCTTCAGACCTCCTGGCGAGCAACGTTGAGGCTGCTCTTGACACCGGTGTTGCTGAGGCCGATTCGAGCTCGGAACACGGCTCTTCAGACGACGTGGAAGAGTCGGGTAGAGACCTCCACCACCGCAAGCGTCGCAGGGTGGTGGATGATGAAGCTACCTCCAAAGATAGTTCTTTGGGTGGCGGATCTGGAAAGGTGACAGAGCCTCTCATAGTGATGCCTCTGAGCGTGCTTCCTCCTCCAGCCTCCAAGCCGAAGGTCACCACCACCTGGAACGCAGATATGTTGGATGATCACGATGACGATGAGTGAGTTTTTGCTTTCGCGTTGTCTTCCAGTCGGAGGTTTTCTTCTCTTTTTCTTACGCTGTTGTTCAATCTTTCCTTTCATGATAGTCTTCGGACCATCAGCCTCGGACAGTTTGCTTCCTCTGTTCCTTCTGTGAAGAGGAAGGAAACTGCTGCGAGTGAAACTCCAATCGCCAAGCTTGCCTAGAAGTCTCTGAGCCCAGCTCCGGCAGCCGCGGCTACAGATTATAAGTTGCCTAGCTATGCGGGTGGAGCCTCGGCTTCAAAGGAAGTGTCGGGTAGCTCGGCGGACCCTCTGCGCATCGCCCAAGGCCAGGTAAATCTTGTCATCTTCTTTGTATCTTCCACTTCGTTTATTTATGATTTTTATCGGGTGCATGGCAGTGCTCCCGATAGGAGTAGCCCACGAGGTTGTGGTCAATCGCTTGCGATTGGCCATGGACTCAAGTTAAACTTCTTTCTTTCCTTGACTTTATCGGGTGCACGGCAGTGCTCCCGATGGGAGTAGCCCCCGAGGCTATACTCGACTGTGTGCAGTCGTGAATAGGCTCGATACCTTTTCTTTTTCTTTAACTTGACCTTCGTCTCGTGCTTTTGCAGTCTCTTCTTGACTCTCTTGCTGCTATTGGTCGCCGTGTGCTTTACGCTGAGGCAGATTGTGTTTCCCTTTGGGTGGATCATGATTTACTCGTCGAGGACGGCTAAGCTCTCCAAGGTAGGTTAATCCGTTCCCTTTTGTTGTTCCTTCTGATCATATAAGTTCTCTTAGGCTAAATTCACTGCTCTGTAGCTCAAGTTGATCTCCTGAAGGCCGAGAAAACTGAAGCTGTCACTCGGGTGAAAACCCTTGAGGCCGAGTTGGAGACTGCCCAAAAAGAACTGGAGTCCTCTCGCAAGCAGTCGACTGACTTCGAGGGGAAGCTCGTCGACACCCAGGAGGCGCTGAAACAATTGGAGGAGGCTGGTGCTAAACATGATAATGATCTTGTTGGCATCATTCGCCCTCTGGCTCAACAATTTGCAGGTAAGTTGCATTTAACTTCCGCTGTAACGTAAATTAATTGGTTATCTCGGGAATTTATGATGTTCTTTCGCAAATGTCCTTGGCGTTGCATTGGAGCTGCCTGGGGGCCAACGATTGGACGTCTTGACGGATTCTTGCGCCCAGCTCCAGAAACATGCGAGTGGGATCTGCTACTTCGTTGGCGAAGCCATTCGAGTGTTGACGCAATTCCACGAGCACCTTCTGGTGGATTCTATGGTTCCGTCTACGCTGGGCGGCCTTCTGAAAGTCTTCCTGGAAGATGAGAATCTCCTTCAGGCTTATTCAGACGCCCAGTCTGAATGAGGAGCTAGGACTGCTATCCAGTTTGCGTTCGCGCACGGAGTCGCGGGCCTGGATGAGGCATACTCAAGCCTTCCCTACGATGCCGCCACAGGCAGAAAGGTAGCGCTTCGTCCTTTTGGCGATCCGGCTGAAGCCCTTGCCAAGAAGCTATCTGAATTGCTTGCCCGTGCTAGTCGCAAGGGGCATCCTTCTGCGAGTGGCAGTACCTATGCAGTTCCATAGGATAATCTGTTTTTAGTTTTCTCTCTCGATGTAATGAACTTTGGGATGTATTCCCGTATTTTGCTTGTAATCGAAGTGTTTCTTTGATGTCTAAAATTTCATTCTTTGCGATTGACTGTTATGAGCTCCCGATGGGAGTAGCCCCCGAGCACCTGTTAACTAGGTGGTATGTTTATCGAGTGGGGTCTTGTAGTGTGTCTGAACTTTCTTCATCTCCTTCCAGGTAGTGAATCCTAGCGCAGATTCTCCGAGTGGATCTGCTATGCGAGTCGATCCCGTTATTGTTGCTGCTAGTACCTTTGTCGCGCTCCTTGATCGCGTCGCGGATGGCGAGCGCAAGCTGAAATCTTTGCGTGGAGTGGCCGATGTGGCCAAGTCGAAACAAAAGCTTGCGGCTGAGCGTGAACAGTTCGTGATGGAGGAGCTGGCAGCTGTTGCCAAAGATATGCTTTGTAAGCATGCGAGCCCCCTAGTACTTTGTTGATTACCTTCTTTTCACCTTTTAACTCTTTGTACTATTCTTTGTAGTTGTTGAGCCTGACGGTCCGTGTGAAGCGCATTGGGTGGATAACCATATTGCTCATGAAGCCGGTAGCTCAAAACCGCATGCGAACAACTTCTGGTCCGACCGCAGTCGAGGCTTCATCTTGGCTACTTTGAAGTATCGTGTAGGCCAGGCGAAGATACTTGTTGATTCTTGCCGTGAAGCTCTGACATCTATGAACCGGGATTTCTATCCGCTGGATACAGGTCCAGAATATTTGAGCCATCTGCTCAGAACCTTTGGTCGGGTAGGTGAAGTGCACGAGTGTGTCCTCCAACAGCTGATCTGCAGATCCCAAGTAGCACTTGCTTTTGTTCGGTTGTGGCATCATGAGGTCAACTTTAATTTTGTGGCTAGGCTCCCCAATGCTCCAGTCGATATGACCCCTCATTATGAAGTCATTCATCCTGCAGCAGAGGAGATTATACTGCTGACTTCTGAAGAGGTTGATCGAGTGTTAGCCGAGGAGTCAGCTCGTCGCTATATGTAATTGTAGGATGTAGATACCCTGTATTAAGATTGTAACGTCTTCGAAAATGTAGTCCTGCGAACTTTGTATAGTTTACTCTGTGTATTTTTAAGGTGTTTATAAGGTGTGTACCTTGTTGAACCTTGTTTTCTTTTTATGCTGATTAGGCGTAGCCCCCGTGTGTTTTGGGGTGTATGCATGTGATTTATAGCATGTAGAAAATCGAAGATGCGAATAGTTGTGGTTGAGAAACCATGTTTTTATTGATATGGCTGAGAAGCCATGTGTTTGATCAAACTACAAGATGGCTAGTATAGCCTTATTTCTTTGCGAGTAGGATAATCCTAAGGGTAGGATTTGCGGAGATGTGCCATGTTCCATGGGTTGGAGTAGATTCCACCAGTCTTCGGGTTCTTCAATCGGTATGCGCCAATAGGGATAACTTCTTGTATTATGAAGGGTCCTTCCCATGGTGGCTCGAGCTTGTGTCCTTCTTTTTTCTTCAGCCGCAACACTAAGTCTCCGACCACGAAAGCTATGTGGCGTATACGGCGACTATGGTAGTTGCGCAGCGATTGTTGGTATAATGCGGATCTTGCGAGTGCGATATCGCGTATCTCATCCAGTGCGTCCATGTCTTCAGCGAGTGCTCTGTTTGAATTTTCTTCACTGTATACGACGAATCGTGGAGCGCTGAATTTGACATCCTCGGGAAGGACAGCTTCAGCTCCGTATACCATGAAAAATGGTGTATAATTTCTTGATCGATTTGGAGTTGTACGTAGATTCCATAGTACCGATGGTAATTCTTCAGCCCAGTGCCCGGCTGCTGGACGCAGTCTGTCGAGTAGTCTCTTCTTGAGGCCAGTGCAAACTAACCCATTGGATCATTCGACTTGGCCGTTAGTTTGCGGGTGGGCGACCGAGGCGAAGCTGAGGGTAATTCCTTTTTTTTCGCAGAAGTCCTTCGTTTCCTTGGCCGTGAAGTTGCTCCCATTGTCTGTGATGATGTTGTGTGGTATACCAAACCTGCACACGATGGAGTTGAGAAATCTCATGGCGCACTCGGCGTGTGCGGAAGTGGCTTGCATGGCTTCTATCCATTTTGTAAACTTGTCGACTGCCACGAGCAAGTGGGTGTATCCGCCTGTTGTGGATTTACGCAACGATCCTACCATATCCAACCCCCATTGAGAGAAAGGCCAGACAATAGGTATCATGTGGAGCTCAGTGGCGGGGGAGTGTGGCTTGGTTACGAATTTTTGACAAGCGTTGCATTTGTCGACTAGATCTTTTGCGTCTCTGACTGCCGTGAGCCAATAGAATCCTGCCCTGAAAGCTTTGCCCACAATTACCTTCCAGCTTGCGCGGTGTCCACAATTTCCTTGGTGTATGTTGCGCAGCAGTTCCTCGCCATCCTCGGGTGCGATGCATCTTTGCAGTATGCCGGATATGCTCTGTTTGTATAGTTCCCCGTTGAGTACGCGAAAGGTTTTGCTGCATCGTACTATTTGTCGAGCCTCACAAACGTCTGCCGGGAGCTGTTTGTTAGACAAGTAGTCGAGGTATTTCTGCGTCCAGACTGGCTCAACCAGAAAAAACCTGTATGAGATATTGTGACTGAGCTCGATGACAGCGATTTGCGAGCTGACCTCTGTTTCCAATGCTGCGGGTGTTCCTGCAGGTTTCTTAACCTTGACTAAACGCTTGATCAATCTATAGAAATATATTCCTGGCGGTACGGGTGTGTTTGTAGATCCCATGTTTGCCAATTTATCTGCTTCTTCATTGCTGGATCGTGCGATGTGTTTCAGCTCACAACCTTTGAAGCTTCCTTCGAGTAGATTGTACATGTCCCGATAGGCAACCATGTTATCCGCGATAGCGTCGCACTCCTTCATTGTCTTCTATACGATTAGGTTTGAGTCTCCATATATCATCAATCGGGTGGCTCTGCAGGAGATCGCCATTCTCATGCCGGGAAGTAGGGCTTCGTACTCTTCGTCGTTGCTGGATGCTGGGTCGGCGGGTGGAAAATCCAACCTGAGGACGTACTGCAATTTATCTCCCCTAGGGGATATGAGGATGACCCCATATCTAGCTCTTTCGTTCCTATTCGACCCGTCGAAGTATATGATCCAGTTACTCGTATATTCTGGTGGTCCTGGTGTTTGCAGTTCTGTCCACTCTCTTAGGAATTCAGCAAGTACATGTGACTTCACGGAATTGTGTCCTGCGTATATGATATCCCAGGAGCCTAGCTCGATGCTCCATTTTGCAATTCTTCCGGATGCCATGGGATTGTTCATGATAGTACCGAGTGATGCGTCATTTAGCACCGTGACGGTATGCTCTTGGAAGTAGTGCTTGAGCTTTCGAGCTGTAAGTACCACGCCGTATGCTAGTTTCTGGTAATGAGGATATCGCTGCTTGCATGGCGGGAGTACCTCGCTGATGTAATATATTGGTCTTTGGACACCGTACGTCTTCCCTTCTTCCGATCGCTCGACTATAATGACAGTGTTGATTACTTGGTTAGTTGCGGCCAGGTAGAGGTATAGATGCTCCTTTTGTTTTGGTGTTGCTAGGACGTGTTTGCTCTGTAGTAGTTTCTTCAAGTCGATGAATGCATGTCTTGCTTCGGGTATCCACTCGAACTTATCTGTCTTTTTCAGCAGCTTGTAGAAGGACAATGCTTGTTCGCCTAGTCTCGCAATGAACCTGCTCAGGGCAGCTAATCGTCGTGCGAGATGTTGCACACCGCGAAGATTCGTTAGCTCCTTCATTGTCAAGATCGCTTGGATTTTTTCCGGGTTGGCTTCAATTCCTCGAGCGGACACCAGGTACCCGAGAAGTTGTCCTGCAGGGACGCCGAAGACACATTTGGTCGGGTTGAGCTTGATCCTATATGCGTTCAGAGCATCGAATGTTTCTTTGATATCTTCGGGGAGCATGTCCTCTACTCGAGTCTTGATGACGATGTCATCAACATACACGTGTACGTTCTTGCCAATGAGCTTAGCGAGGCATTTTGGAATGCAACGCTGATATGTGGCGCATGCGTTTTTGAGCCCAAAGGGCATTGTCGTATAGCAGTAGACACCGTGAGGTGTGATGAATGTTGTCTTTTCCTCGTCTTCCTTCTTCATCCTGATGTGATTATATCTCGAGTAGGCATCTAGGAAGGAGAGGCGCTGGCAGCCTGCAGTGGAGTCCACGATCTGGTCGATACGTGAGAGGGGAAAATTATCCTTAGGGCAGTGTTTGTTCAGCGACGTGTAGTCGATGCACACACGAAGGATGTCAGTATTTTTCTTCGGGGCCAGCACTGCGTTTGCTAACCAAGTGGATATTTTTGTCTCTCTGATGAATTTTGCTGCAAGTAGTCTGTTTACTTCTTCTCCGAGCGCTTTTTGCTTGGGCACTGAAACCGTCGGGTGCTCTGCTTGATAGGCTTGGCGTCTTTGAAGACTTCGAGTGAGTGCTCGGCGAACTCCCTGGGTATCCCTGGCATATCTGTAGGTTGCCAGGCAAAAATTTCCAAGTACTCACGGAGGAGTTCGACGAAAGCGCCTTCCTATGTTGGCGAGAGGGTGGTGGAGACCATCGCCATATTCGCAGACTCTGTTGGCTGCACTTGATGCTTGCGGGTATCACTGTTTGCGCTGAACTCGAGCTCTAGGGCGTTCTTCTTCGTGAGGGGCATCGCGGAATGGTCTGTGGTTTTTTGCTATCTCTACCAGTTCCTCTTGCATCCCGAAAGATTTCGCGATTTCGTTGAACTCGATGTCGCACTTGTTGGATTTTTCGAAGTCGCCGTCGATAGTGATTGTGCCATACTCCCCAGGTAACTTGAGCTTCAGATAGGCGTAATGTGGTACTGCCATGAATCTTGCGAACGCTGTTCGACCAAGAATGGCGTGGTACAGTGAAGGCCAGTCGACTACTTCAAAGTCGATGAATTCTCGCCTGTAATTGCTTTGATTGCCAAGCACCACCTCCAAATTGATTGTTCCGAGTGGGCGGACCGCCTTCCCTGGTACTATCACGTGGAAGGATGTCTCTGATTCTACGAGTCCGTCCAGGTTCCTGTTCATCCGACGGAGTGTGTCCGCGTAAATGATGTTGATTCCGCTGCCTCCGTCCATGTACATGCGAGCTAGTTCGTAGTTGCCAATTTGCGCCTGGATGACCAGAGCGGCGTGTCCTGGTCGATAGACTCGCGGGGGGGGGGGGGGTGATCTTCCTTGGAGAATATTATAGGTTGATCAACCATCTTAGAGTACTCGGGCCTTGTCAGTGGAGCTTGGACAGCCATGCATATTTTTTTTGTGTTTGTCTTCTCGACCATGCGGGATGGACAGACCTTTTGTATCATCCCTAAGAGTCCCGTGGTGTTCGGGTGTGTGTTTCCTCCCTGGTTTGTGGAGGGCGGCAGGTAGTGCGGCTAGCACCACATTTTGGTTTCCTGGTGGAGGCATGGGTTGTGGTGGGTGGAATCCCTGGTTTCCTCCTCCTGGGACCTGCGGGTAGCCTTGGCTGACTGCTACTCTGTTTTTCTTTGAGAAGGCCCCGTGTATGTCAAGGAACTTTCGGCAATCCTTGAGAAGGTGTGTTGCCTTGGTTTTTCCTGTGCGTTTATCCGTACATAGTTGTAGCGTACAGTAACCATCGAGGTCCTCCTCGGGAGTTGTATCCTCTGTCTTTGGCTTCCACTCGTGACTTCCACGGCGCCCACTGTCACGATTTCGCGTGAATTCTGTCGCCACTAGTTCTTCTCGATCGTTGTGGTCATAATACTTTCTATTTTTTCTTTCGACCATGACGGTCGTCTTCGGGTGCTGTCGAAGATGCCTTTTCGTTGTGCACTGAGTCTTCTCCATTGGCCCATCTATCGGCTATAGCCATTAGCTCTCCAATGATTTTGGGCGCAGCTCGTCCCAATTCTTCTCTGAAAGCAGTTCGTCGAGCACCCTTGGTGAAAGCTTCGACGACTACCTCTTCTGATATGTTTCCTGCTGTGTTCCTAAGTGTGGTCCATCGCTGGATATATTCGCGAGTAGACTCGCCACTTTTTTTCTTGCAGGCTCACAACTCCTCGATGGTTGCTGGTCTTTTGTATGTTGCTTGGAAATTATTGTAGAAGTCAAAGTGTAGATCGTCCCATGACCCGTAGCAGGCCTTTGGTCTTCCTTCGAGCCAGCTGCGTGCTGCTCCTACAAGGTGTAAGTTGAGGTCCTGCATAGCTGTGGTTTTGTTCCCATGTTGGCATTTTACTGCGGTGAGGTAATCCGACAGCCAGGACGAGGGTTCCAGTAAACCGTCGTATTTTGGTACTTCCGTAGTAAGCTTGAATCTATTGGGTAGAGGCGCCTCGCGGATGCTGCGAGTGAAGCATAGTGCGCCGCAGGCCTCTTTGTCAGAAGAGGAGGATGGGGATAGCGCGTTGCGCGATGTCGGATCGCGCGTTGTATCCTAGCTGGTCACGGCCGATCTCCTTCCGTGGCTCCTTATTGCGATGTCGCGAGCGGCTGCTGTGATGTCGCGGGCTGCAATCTCTATACCTCGGGCTGCCATCGCTGCTACTCGGGCTATCACCACGTCGACGGGCTTCTTTTCCTCGGGCACGACGAGGTGATTTCTCCTTTCTGGGCGATGTCTCCTATGTCTGCGGGATGCTTCTTTATCTTTCTGTGCAACTGCTTTCTTCCGGTCGTAGGAGGCGAATCTTGCGGCTGCTTTCTTCCGATCGTAGGAGGCGAGTCTTGCGGCTGCCATGCCCAGTCCTTTCTGGACTTGCCTGTATTGCTCTGCGCGGGGGTCGTTCTCCCTTGGTTGATTTGTCTGCATGTAGGTGGTTACGGCCAGTACCGCGGCTGCAGGAGTTGTCAGATACATGTTGCTATCCTCGTCGACGTGCATAACGGAGGCTTCGAGTGATTTACTGATTCCGGTCAGGGACTCTCTATCCATGGTCGCGGTTCTTGAGATGTATCTTTTCCTTGCAGAATGATTCCCGGCAGAATGTGTTTTGGATAGCGCGGCTCGGCGCTGGCTTGACTCATCTGCCAATTTCCTCCACTCAGCTAGATCTTTCCGGGCTTCCTTGATCAAAGTTGCCGCTCTCACTAGGTGGTAGTGGTAGGCGGTCATATCTACATGAGGGGCTCCATCTTCGAGTGGTTTTCTTGTGCGGATACATTGATGGCCGCGTGTTCCCTTGCGCTATTTTATGTTTCTTCGGGTGGGTCGCTCGATCCTGCCATGCAGACCTGGGCCAGATATGGCTCGTTAGTCCTAGGCATAGCTTGGAAAGCGTTCCTGGCCCGAGAAGGTTCTTCTACGGAGAGGGTGTGGAAGTTCCGGGTGGTGGGGCGGATAGATTCTCCGCTCTTTGATAAGTTGCAATCCGCGTAGTTGGGCAATGAATCGACAGCTCCTGGGCTCGAGATTGATTCAGATCCCGATCCTTCGAGAGTGCTAATCTCGGGGAAGTGAAGAATTCCCTCCTTATCAGCATAGAACTGGAAGCTTCCGAAAGTTAAGGTGATACTTTTCTCCAAGCCGCTGAATACCGGGCGTGATTCCGGCGAGTGAGAGGCGACGATGATCGACCCGATTCGGATCAGATTGGTTGGAGTCGAAGTCCGGGGCTCCAGCGTGAGTTGGTTATCGATGAGGCCGAAGGTGCCGGAGATCCAGCGCCCGCCGTTCCCACAGACGGCGCAAATTGTCGAATATGCATCTCAACAAGTCCCTCGGGTGAGCCCATAGGGTTTCGATTAGGAGAACGTGTAGGCGCTGGTGACAATCGTCGGCTAAACAGGGGCATGATTTACCCAGGTTCGGGGCCTTTGTAGAGGTAAAACCCTTACTCCTGCTTCTGTCGATCTGTATTGATGAGTAGATCGGTTACAATGAGGGAGGGGTGCTCAAGTAGAGAGTATGATCTCGATCTCAAGGCTTTGGTGGTGCGGTATTGCTTGTCCCTCTCCTGGTGGTTCTCCTGGCCTTATATAGGTGGCCAGATCTCAAACCGTACCTGGGGGGTGGGGGGACACAAACCATAACCTAAAGTCGGTTACAAGTTTCCAGACTTGACCCGGAAGGCCTTGCGGGTGGGCTTCAACTGGGCCTTCTAGAATAGTCTATGGCATCTCCTCTTGGGCTTAGGTTCTGGGCCTTGGACCGGGTATCTTCACCCGATAGGTCCAGGGTTCATCCCATTGTTAGCAACCACTAGCAACGGAAAGCATGCAAGATCACAAATAACATATGCAATAAAGACTATAATCAACTTGTAATAAGTTAAATATTCATCGGATCCCAGCAAACACCGCATATAGAATTACATAAGATCAATCTCGATCATGATAGGAAGCTCGCGAGATCTAAACATGGAGGCATATGAGGAGGAGACAACCAACTAGCTACTACTATGGACCCATAGTCCAGGGATGAACTACTCACGCATCACTCCGGAGGCAGGCATGGTGATGTAGAAGCCTTTGGTGATGATTTTCCCTCCGGCAGGGTGCCGGAAAAAAGCTCTAGAACCCACCTCATCTAGGGTTGACGACGACGGTGGCTGCGGAACTTTTTCGGGATTTTTTATCAGGTGCCTAGGGTTTTCCATCCGGGGGGAATAAATAGGCGAAAGGGCAGAGGCGGTGGAGGCCAGGGGGGCCCACACCCATAGCTGGTGCGACCAGGGGGACCTGCGCCACCCTATGGTGTGGCCCCCCTGATGCCCGTCTTCGACCCCTCTTCTGTGTTCTAGATGCTTTCGGGGAAAATAGGCACTTTGGGCTTTGCAGGGTCCAATTCCAAGAATGTTTCTAAAACAACTTTTCTGAAACCAAAAACAGCAGAAAACAGGGAACTGGCACTTGGCATCTTGTTAATAGGTTAGTCTCAGAAAACGTATAAAAATGCTATAAATAAGGGAGAAAACATGTAGCAATTGGCATAATATGATCATGGAGCATCAGAAATTAGGGATACGTTTATGACGTATCAAGCATCCCCAAGCTTAGTTCCTACTCGTCCTCGAGTAGGTAAACGATAAAACAATAAATTCTTAAGTGGCATGCTACTATCATAATCTTGATCATTAAAATGTAAAATCATATGTACGCTGAGATCATAAAACTTCAACACAAACATCATAAATATAAATTTAATAATAAAGCATTCCAATCACTTTACATCATGAAGAGTATCTTAAATAAAGGATCATGGATAATAATGCAAAGAAAGATAAACGTTTGTTTCAGGTATAGAGAAAGCATGGCAAGGTGGTATTTCGCTAGACCTTAAGAGTGGGACAAAACATAAATTCTAGGACACTTTCAAAGTTCAAGAGGAAGACTAGAACAAATAATATAAGAACAAATAATTCCAATCCGTGACCCCCGGATCGCCTATTTTCTTTTAAAACAGAACAACCCCTGTAATTTTGCAGAAAAGCCCCCAGCTTAGAACCTTAATAACCTTTGACCCCTTATCCAAATTGAATAATTTTGTACCTTTTGAAATCAGCACTATGTGTAGAATTTATTAAAATTATGAAAACTGAATCTTGATACGTGCACACACTTGTTATTCCTGAATCTATGTAAATCTTGTTTTGCTGATAACTTTTAATCTATAAATCCAATTTGAGCAAACTTGAACTTTTTGATAATCCCTAAACATGTAGAATAATAATGTACTGCCTAATTTTAAATTCTACTATTCTAAATATATTAAAATGCAAATATGCTTGTTTGGTCATTTTTGGCGTATTTTAAATTCTATAAATTCAAATTTTGTAGATAAAATATTTTTGTAAACCCTAGGCCGTGTACTAATAGTCCCAAATGACTAAAATAATATTAAGCTAAGTGTAAAAATGTTTCCTTGGAGTTTGATGCTCTTTTACTATTATGACTAATTTCAATAAAGGTTTTTAATATATTTCTCCTTAGCAAAATATCTCTAAGTGCTAACTCTTGACAAGAGACACCAAATACTAAGAACTTAGGATTTGGAAATATTTCTAAGTTAAATTAAGCCAGTTGGCATCTTGGTGAAAAAACCATTAAGAACATTAAGTCGAGTTTGGTGAAGACAATGAAGTGAAGAAAAGGTGCCCCTCTTCATCCTTGGGGTCAAGCTGAAGAAACTACATGAAGAACCATGAAGGACTTAGTCATATAAGCTAGAAGGCCAAACAAGTACTTAGCCAAGAATACAAACTTTAGAAGCATTTCCAAGAAGGAGAACTTAGAAGAAAACAAGAGGAACTACAAGAAGACTAACCTCCCTTTTTCTCTAAGTCTTTTCTCCCCTTCTTATATGTTCTCTTAGACTTTGTGCTATGGCTAAGTTAGATTTGACCAACCACTAGTTTGTATAAAAACCATCAAGTGTTAGAAGATTCAATGAAGTCCCCACACCAAGGAGGAAGCTACAAAGGATCCTGAAGATTTTCTAAGACCAAGGCTGTGAAGACTTAGTATTTGTTTTCCAATACTTAGAATTTATTTTCCAAGTAAGATGAGAATTTTTGACCAAGACTTCAACACAAAAAGAGCAAATGCAACTCAAGAAGAATACTCTCCCAGAAGATGAACAAGATGAAGATTTTTACAAGTTCTTTTAGGGAACTCTAACAATCTCTACTACCTATCTTATTCTATATGACTAAGTCCCTATAATTCTAGATAGATACTTCAAATGTTTTTATTCAACTCAATAAGGAGTACTACAAGCAAGGCCATAGAAGAAACATGAAAGACTTAGACATCAGAAGAAACTCAAGGAGGAAAAAGAAGGACTTGGAGAAAACAAGACATAAATTGATTTGATCTTTGTGTGATCTTTTGATCAAAAACTAGCCCTTAGTCACAAAGTGAAAACCACTAACAAGAATTTCTTAATTCTCTTTGTGTATCGATAACAAGTTTTCCTTTTTCATATTAGAGTAAAGGTGATAATCCTTAGTGAAACTTTTGTTCAATAAGTTTGGAATCCTCAAGACACAATCCTTAGCCATTTGCCATACACTAAACCCAAATAAAATAATTCCTTTGTAGAATAAATTGTTATGTTAAGATTGTTGGTTGTTATACTTTGTTGTTTTGCTTGTTATTGTTTGTTTATTGTTGTTTACTTGTGTTATTTAGATTGTACGGAGAGAACGTTCCATTTTGTGAAGAGAAGGTGATTGTTCTTCACCAACTTCAAAGGCAAGTAACACATCATTAACTACCCATTATGTTCTATATGCATTAGTGATACATGCATTTTATATCATCATTTATACCCTCCATATAGGCATTATTGGGATGTTTTATCAATGTTATGTCATTGTTTTGCATGTTTTAGATGATTTTATGGGACTTTCCTACAAAGTCCCTATTGTTGGTATTTAATTTCTGGGTGTCAGAAAACACCTGTTTTCATGTTTTTGATGTTTCAGGAGCTACAGGTATCCAAATTGCGAAAGGAAAGAAACCCTGTCAGTTTTTCTTCGGGAGAAAGGCTGTGGGCACAAGACACAAAGGAGGAGGGCCAGGAGGCCAAAAAGGGGGTAGCCCACGCGGCCAGATTCCCTGGCCGCGTGTGGGGCCCCCAAATGGGCCCACATCACCTCCTCCCCGAGGTCTTTTGGCTGACGACTCCGTCTTCCCCGAAAAGGAACACCCTAATTTTCCCGAGACGAGACGGAGCCGCCAGGGAGGCGAAACTCTCGAAACTCTCCGTGGGGGAGACAGATCCTGCTGCTCCGGAGCTCCGGAGAAGGAAGAAATCATCCCCATCTTCATCCCCATCTCCTCCTTGGCGTGGGAGGAGGCATCTCCATCACCATCCTCACGAGCACCTGCATCTCCACCATCACCATCACCGTGATCCACTCCGTTCCCCTCATAGTTTGATCATTGCTACACCCTAGATACGTGTTATTGTACTCTGTTGCATGTTTGGGATTGAGTACTTATCATTATTTGGTGGTGGATCCATTGTTTCAGATTGTGTTGTACCACATATGTCACCATACATGATCATGTTGGAACGTTGTGAGTAGTTCCCGCATGTTCCTGAGGGCATAGGATGAATTGGCAATGATTTGTTACATAAGATGAGTTGTTATTTGGTCTAGTATTTATATTTTATGTGATTCTATGATGGTGTTGTACGAACCTCGACTGTACAACACTTCACCTACATGGGCTCATAGGAGAACACCGTAGTGTAGTGACGTGATGATGTCTTTAGGTGACAGGAACTTGAGACAGAGTCGTTGAATTGCATTATGAGGGTACTTGTATCGGGGACCTTAGAGCATAAGGCTATGGTGGGACATCATGTCTTAATAATTCTCGTGCTGTCATTTTATTGGCCACGTGATCCATCATAAGGGGTGATAGTTTATTTATTTAGCTATTCCTATTTTTGGCTCCGTCCGAAGAAGATTAAAACTAGACAAGATATACAAACATGTTATGCAATGAATCACTATGCCAGCTAAATCCGTGCAGCCCTCGGGAACGTTTTCCACATATAAGACACAAACACACACTTGAGCTTGTCCTCTTGCGCATTAGAGGATTGGGCTTTTTATCTCATTGAGACCTACTACTTGCTGCAATTTACTTTCCGCATTTTACTTTACTTGCACTACACAATTAAAACACAAAAACACATGTTGCTTTTATTATTCCTTTGCTATTCTACTTACCAGTTCCTTCTGCTCCTCGTGGGTTCGACAACCTTTCTAATTCGAAAAGTACTACAATTGATCTCCTGCACTCGAGAGCCATCAAGACACTTTTCTGGCGCCGTTGCCGGGGAGCGTAGCGCTATTGGTAAGAAGTTTGGTAAGGAAACTTGAAAGCTGAATTTTACTTGTTGTTGCATCCTGTTATTATTATGGCTTTTATGAGAGATGCTTTGCTGAACCTTGCTTTATATGAGAGTGCTTATGCTATTAAACCTAAAGTTGTTGAAAAGCACCTCATGATGATGGTTATATTATTCCCCTTGAATTTGTTAAAGATGTTAGGAATGAGTATTTTGCAGGGGATGGAACAAAGGCTGCAAGTGATCACATACGGGCTATTGAGGATATATGTGGGCTAATTAGGCTCAAGGCTATTTCTGAGGAGGAGGTAAAATGCAAGTTATTGTACCAGTCCTTAACTGGTGATGCTCGAAAATGGTATATGTCCCTGGATGAAGAAATTACACATAATTGGGATACTTTTATGAAGGTTTTCTTTCTTAAATATTTTACTCCTAAAGAGGCTTATGAGAACCGTTACTTTATATTTAATTTTTGGCCACACCTTGGAGAGAGTATTACTCAAGCTTGGGGGAGGCTTAAGGACCTCCTTCGTAAGAATCCTTGTCATGATCTCACAAATAAACTTATATTGATAAACTTTTATGTGAGACTACCTAATAGGCTAAAGCAATGAATATTGAGACCTAGACAAAGGTAATGAAGCTTATTTTGATTATGGATATTAATGTGTAGAAAGTTTCTCTAGTTCTATTTTGTTCAAGAATGTTATTAAAGATTTTGGTCTTGATCCATATATTGCAATTGAAATAGCTAAGAAATTTGCTGAGCACATTCGAATTCCTAAAAGTGGCTTTGATTATTATGTTGAACCTGTTAAATCTTCTATTGTTGTCCCTAAATTTATTAAAGAAACACTTGTGTCATATGTAGTAATAGAAGAATATATTGAACCACCTCCCTATCCTGAAAAAGTTAAAGAGAATTTGCTTATTGCTGTTGCTGACAAAAGTAGAAAGAGATGTTCTCAACCTAAAGAACAGGTGGAAGTCAAGAACCAAGTCTCTATTATTAAGCAATTAAATGAAGAAGATCATGTTGATGTTTATTTATATGAAGATGCTACCAAAGTTATTAAAGGGAATTCATCCAAAGTTGGTAAGCCAATTATATCAGGCTCTATTGGGACTTCTTGTTATCATGGTTTATGTGATATTGGAGCAAGCATTAGTGTCATTCCTTATTCTCTCTATCAAGAAATTAAGCCTGATATTGATCCTGTCACCATGGAAGAAACAGGTATGACCATTCAGCTTGCTAATAAAGATTATATTAGTCCCTTTGGAATTGTTAGAGATGTTGAAGTATTGGTAGGGAAAATAAAATATCCTACTGATTTTATTGTGCTTGGTTGTCCACAAGATTCTTTCTGTCCTATTATATTTGGTAGACCTTTCTTACATACTGTTGGTGCTGAAATTGATTTGCCTAGAGAAAGGGTGTTTACTGAATGTGCTGGAGAGAAACTTGAATTTAATTTTTCTAAATTTGCTGATAAACCTGCTAAGAAAGAACCAAAATCTAAAGATATAATTGAAACTCTTGCTCATATAGCTGTAGCTTCATTAGACGTGGTGGAACGTTATATGCTTAATCAGGAAGAGCCATTTAATGATGCAGAAAAAGAAGCTTTAGAACAAATATTATGGCAGCAACCTCCACAATTACAATTGCATATCCCACCTGATAATCTAGGAGTACTCCCACCTCCTAAATGAGATCCTAGTTTTGAATTAAAGCCTTTGCCTGTAAATCTGAAATATGCATACTTGGATAAGAAAAATATATATCCTGTTATTATTAGTGCTAACCTTTCAGCTGAGGAAGAAGAGAAATTACTTGATGTGCTTAAAGCTCACCGTAAGGCTATTGGTTATTCTCTTGATGATCTTAAGGGCATAAGTCCAGCTCTATGTATGCATAAAATTAATTTGGAAGAAGATGCTAAACCTGTTGTTGATTTCCAACGCCGTCTACATCCAAAAATGAAGGAAGTGGTAAGAAAGGAGGTAATTCGACTCATAGAGGCTGGTATTATTTATCCTATAGCTGATATTAAATGGGTTAGTCTTGTTCATTGTGTTCCTAAGAAAGGTGGAATTACTGTGGTTCCTAATAAAGATGATGAACTTGTTGCTCAACGTACTGTTGTTGGTTATAGAATGTGCATTGATTATAGAAAATTAAATAAAGCAACTCGTAAGGACCATTATACATTGCCCTTTATTGATCAAATTCTAGAGATATTATCTAAACATTCTCACTTTTGTTATTTAGATGGGTATTCAGGCTTCTCTCAAATTCCAGTTCATAGTGATGATCAGGAAAAGATCACTTTTACTTGCCCATATGGTACATTTGCTTATAGGAGAATGCCTTTTGGTTTATGTAATGCGCCTGCTACTTTTCAGAGATGCATGAATGCTATATTTGCTGATTATATTGAAAAGATAGTGGAAGTCTTTATGGATGATTTTTCGGTGTATGGTACTTCTTTTGATAATTGCTTGTTCAACCTTAACAAAGTTTTGCAGCATTGTGAAGACCAACACCTTGTTCTTAATTGGGAGAAGTGTCACTTTATGGTAATAGAGGGAATTGTTCTTGGGCATCGTATTTCTGGAAGAGGAATAGAAGTTGACCCAGCAAAAATTGAAGCTATTGAGAAATTACCATATCCAAGAGACATCAAAGGTATAAGAAGTTTTCTCGGTCATGCAGGTTTTTATCGTAGGTTCATTAAAGATTTCTCTAAAATATCAAAGCCTCTAACCAATCTTTTGCAAAAGGATGTTTCATTTTCTTTTAATGATGATTGCATAGAATCCTTTAATGTTTTAAAGAAAGCCTTAATAACTACACCTATTATTCAACCTCCTGATTGGAACTTGCCCTTTGAAATTATGTGTGATGCTAGTGATTATGCAGTTGGAGCTGTTTTAGGCCAAAGGGTTGATAACAAATTGAATGTTATTTACTATGCTAGTAAAACACTCGATGGTGCTCAAAGAAATTATGCTACAACTGAAAAAGATTTTTTAGCGGTAATATTTGCATGTGATAAATTTAGATCTTACATAATTGATTCAAAAGTCAATGTGCACTCTAATCATTCTGCTATTAAATATTTGATGAATAAGAAAGATGCTAAGCCTAGGCTAATAAGATGGGTACTTTTGTTGCAAGAATTTGATTTACACATAGTAGATAGGAAAGGAGAAGATAATCCCGTAGCTGATCATCTTTCTAGAATGGAAAATATACCTGATGATCCTATTCCTATTAATGATAGTTTTGCTAATGAACAACTTGCCGTTGTTAGTGTTTCTAGTGCTAAAGTTGCATCTCCTTGGTTTGCTAATTATGCAAATTTTATTGTTGGGAAAGTTATGCCACCACAATTTACTTACCAGCAAAGAAAGAAATTCTTTTATGACCTTAGACATTATTTTTGGGATGATCCATTCTTGTATAAGAAAAGTGTTGATGGCATTATTAGACGTTGTGTACCTGAGCATGAACAGCAGGCTATTATAAGAGATTGTCATGACAGTCCCTATGGAGGACATCATGCAGGAGATCGTACTGCAGCAAAGGTATTACAATGTGGTTTTTATTGGCCTACTCTATTCAAGGATTGTGCTGAATATATTAAAACTTGTGATAAATGTCAAAGAGTAGGAAACATTGGTAGAAGGAGTGAAATGCCTATGAACTATACATTACCACTTGAACCATTTGATGTGTGGGGTTTTGACTTTATGGGATCAATTCCTGCATCTAGTACAAAACATACTCACATTTTGGTTGTTGTTGATTATGTTACAAAATGGGTAGAAGCAATTCCTACTAAGAGTGCAGACCATGCCACAGCCATGCAAATGCTTAAACAAATTATTTTCCCTAGATTTGGTGTTCCTAGATTTTTAATTACTGATGGTGGATCTCATTTATGCATGGTGTTCTTAGAAAAGCATTGGCAAAATATAATGTTAATCATAGAATTGCATCACCCTATCATCCTCAAACTAGTGGACAAGTTGAATTAAGTAATAGGGAAATTAAACTTATTTTAGAGAAAACAGTAAACAGAGCTAGATCTGATTGGCCGCTTAAAATTAATGATGCATTGTGGGCTTATAGAACTGCTTATAAAAATCCTATGGGTATGTCTCCTTATAAAATGGTTTATGGAAAAGCATGTCATTTACCCGTTGAATTATAACATAAAGCTAGATGGGCTATTAAGAAATTAAATTTTGATTTAAAACAGCGGGGGAGAAGAGATTGCTTGACCTAAATCTATTAGATGAATGGAGGAATGAAGCATATGAAAGTGCAAAATTGTTTAAAGAGAAAGTTAACATTTGGCATGACAAGAAAATTAAAAGAAAGGAATTTAAAGTAGGTGATCAAGTCCTATTGTACAACTCTCGTTTTAAGTTTTCTGCAGGGAAATTAGCTTCAAAATGGCAGGTCCATTGGTAGTACAGGAGGTATCCGTTCGGGGGCCATCCGTCTTCACGGTGATATGAAAGGTAAACCTCATGTGGTCAATGGACAACGCCTAAAACAATATATTGCAGGAAAGAGCTTCATAGGAACCATCGAGGAGATAAAGTTAATGACACCGGAGGAGGAAATTGTAAGGGATCCTGCAGTTTCAGAAACCCAAATTCAATAATTTACAATTATTGTGTTTGGAAGTTTCTCGGTATTGCGTGAAAACTTACGGAACTCATTTTTTATGGAAATTAACGTGTGGGACAAGAAAATTGGAAGGAATTGGACCTCGAGGGGGAAAAGAGGACCCCACACGCGGCCAGATTCCTTGACGCGTGGAGGTACCCCTTTTCCACCTCGGAGTCCCGTTGCGTCTCGTTTTCGACTCCGACGCTTCGTCCTACCCCAAAACCGTCAATATATACCCCCTTTTGTCGATCTAATCCCGCACCGAGAGTTCTCGCACGATCTTTGTTTTGCCTATTCTGTCTGTCAGGTTTTCCAAGCCATGACTTCGGGAGACTCCTACCAATGCACCTCCATGGACGATGATGATGATGAGCATGAGGGAAACAGCCCCACATCCATCCACAGGAGGAATGGGAAGAGGAAGGACTACTCGGATGACGAGGACGTGGAGCTTCGCGAGATCATGGATGAAGAACCTGACGAGGAAGATGACGAGGCCATCTTCGACATACCACCTCTTGCAACAACACCTCCATCACCAATCCCTGTTGCTGGCGTACGGGTGAACATGTCTTTTGGAAACAAGAGATAGTCCGCACGTATGAGCACCGGAGGGAAGGCTCCAAGGCACTCACTTGCTAGCAAAAACGTAGTTTCTCCTCTTATTGGCAGGGAAACTCCCACTGAGAAGAATTGCACTGGAGATTGGGATCACCTTATTCCCAAGAAGAAAGCACCAAACCCGGAGTGGAAAACTCCCAAGGAGACGGTGGAGAAGGACCTCATGGAAAGGTTGGGAAAAGATGCAGGAGCATTTGAGCAAGCCTATAGCCTCATGATGCGCATCATTGGAGAGCTTGAAGACAACTATGAAGAGAAGAAGAAGAAAGAGTGGTGGGCTAAGTACGAGAAGAAGGGAGAATGAAGAAATTACCGCAACCATCTAAGCTTGGGGGAGTTTCACCTATCCCCCGTCTTTTATCAGCTTTATCATGTCTATCTAGTTTTGGTGTGTCTTACTTTTATTATCTAGTTATCGTTTTCGTTTAGGCTTGAGTGAGCTCATTGAGCATTATCATGCATCCCTGTCTTATGGTTTATCAATGAATAATAAAGTATGGTGTCATCCATCATTCCCTTGTTTTGGGGATTTATGGGTAACACTCATGCAAATGAGCATGGCATATTTAGAGGTTTCAATCACATCTTGCCTTGAAATTAATTAACTTGAGTGTGTTGGACAATTGTAGAATTATCTCAATATGACATAAATCCACTATCTACCTATTAGCTTAATGTCTATTCTGAGCATGTTCACCATGTTATAGTTTCATTTATGCTCTAAATTAAGATGCTTATGTTATTAATTGGCATCGGCTGAATTTGGGATAAGACTCTCACGAACTTTTGAATGCACACATTTATTTCTATTGCACTTAACAAACATGACCCATTAATGGGAGCTAAAAGTTTTGTGCTTGACAAGGATTTTGGTTGGGAGTTGGCTAACACGTGCATCACGTGAAAATCTTTCAACATTGCACAAAGAAATTTTATATTTAGTTGATGTCATGTGCTTTTGTTTTTCGACTCCTGCCATGCCGAAATGAAATAGAGGAATAGTAAGTTTTGATGAGTAAGTATATATGACTAGAGAAATTGCATTGGGCCGCTAACCCAAGCCATGCTTGATCATGGTAGAAATTTACTTACAGCTAGAGTGGACTCTACAAACACATCCTACAATAAGATAAGAAACTATGCATATAGTGAATGAAATAAAAAAAGGATGATGAGTCCCGTTTGTTCATCTTGTTATTGTGACATGGGCTGGTTTCTATGGCATGGGGAAAGAGGTACCTCTTTGCAATTCTCTATGATGTCATTAATACTTATTATGATTGTACAAAGCTTATTAGGAATCTTAAGTTGAGTAATCATGGAGTAGGTTTTCACACTCACGGGCATGAGACATTCAACCAACACCTTGTCAACCACATTACTTCAACATTCATAAATTAAGATGCTAATGATAAAGGGGCAATGAGAGTTTTAGCCCAATGGATGCCACATTACAATTAGTAATTTAAGCTGAATAGTTTGGAAACTAAATGAGACAGATCATGTTTTACCTCTACTCATGTATCTTTCTCCAAATTAAAGAGTATAATTCGATTGTCCAACATACAATGGTTATTTTCTTTCAAAAGTATGGGGTGTTTGCTAGAGCTTCGAATATGTTATCCTTATGTGTATCAGTTCTATTCATTCATCTTGCATTATAACTGAACATGATGATGATACAATGCCTGTATTTATTTGTCAACCATAAGTCCATTGATGCATGTAATGATCTATGTCCTTATTTACTCGAGGACGAGCAAAGGTTTAAGCTTGGGGGAGTTGATACGTGCATTTTATATCATCATTTATACCCTCCATATAGGCATTATTGGGATGTTTTATCAATGTTATGTCATTGTTTTGCATGTTTTAGATGATTTTATGGGAATTTCCTACAAAGTCCCTATTTTTGGTATTTAATTTCTGGGTGTCAGAAAACACCTGTTTTCATGTTTTTGATGTTTCGGGAGCTACAGGTATCCAAATTGCGAAAGGAAAGAAACCCTGTCAGATTTTCTTCGGGAGAAAGGCCGTGGGCACAAGACACAAAGGAGGAGGGCCAGGAGGCCCAAAAGGGGTAGCCCACGCGGCCAGATTCCCTGCCCGCGTGTGCGGCCCCCAAATGGGCCCACAACACCTTCTCCCCGAGGTCTTTTGGCTGACGAATCCGTCTTCCCCGAAAAGGAACATCCTAATTTTCCCGAGACGAGACGGAGCCGCCAGGGCGGCGAAACTCTCGAAACTCTCCGTGGGGGAGACAGATCCTGCTGCTCCGGAGCTCCGGAGAAGGGGGAAATCATCCCCATCTTCATCCCCATCTCCTCCTTGGCGTGGGAGGAGGCATCTCCATCACCATCCTCACCAGTACCTGCATCTCCACCATCACCATCACCGTGATCCACTCTGTTCCCCTCATAGTTTGATCATTGCTACACCCTAGATACGTGTTATTGTACTCTGTTGCATGTTTGGGATTGAGTACTTGTCATTATTTGGTGGTGGATCCATTGTTTCAGATTGTGTTGTACCACATATATCACCATACATGATCATGTTGGCACGTTGTGAGTAGTCCCCGCATGTTCCTGAGGGCATATGATGAATTGGCAATGATTTGTTACATAAGATGAGTTGTTATTTGGTCTAGTATTTATCTTTTATGTGATTCTATGATGGTGTTGTACGAACCTCGACTGTACAACACTTCACCTACATGGGCTCATAGGAGAACACCGTAGTGTAGTGACGTGATGATGTCTTTAGGTGACAGGAACTTGAGACAGAGTCGTTGAATTGCATTATGAGGGTACTTGTATCGGGGACCTTAGAGCATAAGGCTATGGTGGGACATCATGTCGTAATAATTCTCGTGCTGTCATTTAATTGGCCACGTGATACATCATAAGGGGTGATACTTTATTTATTTAGCTATTCCTATTTGTGGCTCCGTCCGAAGAAGATTAAAACTAGACAAGATATACAAACATGTTATGCAATGAATCACTATGCCAGCTAAATCCGTGAAGCCCTCGGGAACGTTTTCCACATATAAGACACAAACACACACTTGAGCTTGTCCTCTTGCGCATTAGAGGATTGGGCTTTGTCTCTCATTGAGACCTACTACTTGCTGCAATTTACTTTCCGCATTTTACTTTACTTGCACTACACAATTAAAACACAAAAACACCTGTTGCTTTTATTATTCCTTTGTTATTCTACTTACTAGTTCCTTCTGCTCCTCGTGGGTTCGACAACCTTTCTAATTCGAAAAGTACTACAATTGATCTCCTGCACTTGGGAGCCATCAATTAGTTGATTTTTGAGTAGTATGCATGATAGGAAATTTTACTAAGTTATATTATGGTATGATATTACCTAGTAGTATGTAGCCATCCTTTTTACCTGGTTACTTTGTAGCCATTAAGCTTAGTAGATGCTTATCCTTGCTATTAAATTGTTTTCATTAGATGTTGAGGAAAATTCTAAGTACTAAGCTTGATGAACTACCTGGGTGGATTTGGTTGTTTGGTTGATGAGAGTTGAGTGTCGCCTCGAGGGGTGTTCACTTGCGGATTGCCACCCATGAACAAGAGATTACTATGTCCTTCTAAGTTTACTAGCTTCCCGTGCAGCCTTTAGTCATATGGGCTCTGGCTAGATGGATTAAGTTGCGTGGACTTGTCCCGACTTGACAGGTGGTGGTAGAATGGCTAGAATGGGAGCGCGTCAAGTCAGTATGGGATGAGGAAATGCTTTTGAAAGATCTTCTCTCAATCTTCTCCTTTCCTTAATGCACTCAGCGTGTATAGGATGTTTGGGCTGATTTGAGTCTAAAGGTGAAAGTGCACAAACTCTGCAGAGTCAACAAACTAAGATCTTAGCCGTGTCCCTGGTCAAGGAGAAATTGAGCAGCTAGACAAGGAATGACGAAAGAATCTCATCATGCCAACTTCATAATAAAATTTTATGGGTGAACATGGGAAGGAGATTTACCCTGGTCTCTATCAGTGGTACTCCTTATTTTAGTTCTGGTTCATTGGTTCCTATCAGTGATACCTTTTATAGATGAAAATGTTTTATGATAAAAGATAGGAGAAAACTGGCTTTATGCAAAACAGCCTTAAACTCCACCAGCCAAATTTGCATGTTGTATTAGTCTTGCCATTTATATCCACCATAGTGTTACCTGCCAATACATTAAATTGTATTGACTCTCTTGTGGCTGCATATTCCATATTGCAGATAAATCTGAAGACGAGTGAGGTTTCGTTCAGGATCTCGAGTCTATCGCCAACATGTTTTTGCCTGTGGCACATGAAGAGATGGGCTCAGTGTTGTACTTTGTTTTCCGATGTAATTCTGTTTTCTGCTAGTCTTCTAAGACTATGCAAGTTTTAGAGATATTTTGTAAAGACTGGATCATGCGATGTAATAGAACTTTGACGCATTTGCATGATATTTCATTTTGAACTGTGGTGCTAGCAATTGATCCAGGGACTAGCACAATAACACAGAGTTCTTGTGTCGGGGGGTTACCCCCGAGTAGGGTAAAGGCAAGTACTAAAAGCAAAGGATCAGAAGAGAAGTTTGGTCGAGTAGCCGCCTACCCGGTACTTGCTACCCGGTCGGTTGCTACTCGGTCTTACTGAAAGATGACCAGGAGAAGATGTCAAGCAAGTTCAGTACGTTCGAGTAGAAGAGTTGGCCCGAGTAAAACTGGCGGGAATCTACTCGGGCCAGAAGTCAAAGGAGCCGTTCTGACACAGGATCCCGCGTATCCTGGGTCCGTACTTGGCACTATTCGAACTACTGTTCATCTGGGACCGGCCTGCCTGACAGCGACAGTGTGGAAGCAGGCGGTCGCAGGATAAGGGGGCCCTACTCTGTGTTTGGCACAGTGATACCAGACTGTCCCCTTGGTTTTGCCCAACGACTTTCCGGATGCAGCCAAGATTGGGAACCAAAGCTGTCAGTGGGAACTCGGAAGAAGGACGATGTGCACACTATGTCGACACTTGTCCGTATTTGTACGTATCCGGCTGGGCACCGTGTATATAAGGTGCCCCGCCGCCTCCTGCGTGAGGATCGAACACACCGTGACCTAGATCGCATGCTTGAACACCGGAAACCCTAGATTCTTGACCTAGTTCATCACGTAGAGAGAAGGGTGGCTACTCGGTAGCAAGAACCATTGTACTGTGGCTACTCGGTGAGACATCAGAATACACAAAGAAAGGCAGGAGTAGGGGTTTTACCTCCTCACGAGGGCCCTGAACCTGGGTAGATCGTGTTGTTTGCAGTGTTTAGATCTTACCTCACGCGGCTACTCGTCGCGTGATCCCTCCCCGAGCACCTCCAGCGTCCTTCGTCCCCACATCTTTAGCCATCCTATGGCATCTGCCGTGACACCACCACGACAGTTGGCGCCCACCGTGGGGCAACCAGCGGCGCTGGCTGGAGTTTCTGTTCGGACGGGATCTTCTTCAGCGGAGCGCGTGGTCTGTGGCCTTGTCCACAGATTCGGCTCCTTCGACTTCGCCACCGACAACGCAGGCGACTTCGGCGGCAAGGCCATGCCGGAGGGCGGCACGGTGATCTCCTTCGGCGCGCATCTCGTCTACGTCGCCACCGTCATCGACCGCGAGTACCCCGAGCTGGTGCATGACGCGGAGGATCCGCCTGCCGTGATCGCTGCCCGCGGAAGGCCTACGCGCCGTTCTGCGGACTGCGCTGAGGTGATGGTGACTGGCTTGGCGGCAGACGCCGGCGCAGCTGCTGCTGGCGCCGCGGTTGTCGTCGAGGATCTTGCTGGCTCGAGTGCTGGTGGCAGGAACCACAAGCCTTATGAGAGGAGCTGCAATCTCCCTCCCTCCACCACTCCGGCTATCCCTGCATCCGCCGCGCGGGTTGACGTGCCGCCTCCCACCGACCTCGAGCTCCTGAGCATGAAGGAGCAGATCGAGCGGCAACGCCAGGAGCTGCTCGTCGAGCAGGCGGAGTTGGAGAAGATTAGGCTTGAGCTGAGTCTAGACCAGCTTGAGTACAACAAGGCTCACGGCTTCACGCCAGTCACCAGGAGAGCTAGCAGAGTAGGCGCTACGCGGCGTAACTTGGGTGCCGAGATGGCAACGGTTGCAGAGGTTCCCGCTCAGTCCGCCACCGCAAACACTTCCACCAGGCCCAGATACAGCACACCTGCAAAGACACTTAGGGCTGCAGAGGCCGTGGCCGCCGAGTTGCCTCGTCTCGACGGCGACGCGCGCATTAGGCAGCAGGAAAGGCTCAATGAGTTGGTGTTGGAGGCCGCTAGGCAGAACGAGGAGTTCAGAAAGGCCAACCCTGGTGCCGGAGCTTCTCAGGTGGTGCACTCGCACGCGGCTAGATCTAACGATCAGGCCTCATCTCCGCATCCCAGCCGCGAGAAGAGCCGTAGCGGGCGTTCTGGCAGAAGTAGGCAAATGCAGGTGTATGATCCGACTGCTGCCGCGAAACAGCTCGCTGTGCCGCAGCAGCCCGGTCAGGAACACAACGCTGCAGGAGCAGGCTTTCAAGCCCATAGAGCTCAAAGCCAGGCCCGAGATGGAGAGCGCCCAGGCCCTTCTCGGCATCCCGCAGCTCAGCCTACTCGGCAGAGGCAGCAGCCGCGTGCAGTGGCGCCAGTCGTCAACCCGGTGGAGCAGCCTGCAGCTGTGCAGGTGGACAGATATGATGACGGCTATTCGGCCATGGAGATGGCTGGCTATGATATCCATGATCGTGTTGGCGAGCGCGTGTTGGCGCCTAGAGATGCAAGGCATCAGCTGGACCGGATCAGCTTGTCGGCGCGGCTTGAGAGCACGGGTCCTCCTGGCCCCGAGTGCTTTGGCCCGCGCATCATGAACGAGCCTTCCGTGAAGGGTTTCCAGCTTGCAAGGGGCACCAAGAGCTACAACGGCAGCACCAAACCAGAAGATTGGCTCAATGACTATGTCACCGCGGTCCATATCGTGAACGGCAACCGGAGATGGGCGGTTCGGTACGTTCCTCAGATGCTAGAGGGTCCAGCTCGCACTTGGCTCAACAATTTGCCCAAGAACAGCATCAATTGCTGGCTGGACTTCTCGGACGCATTCATCAGCAACTTCAACAGCACATACAAGAGGCCGAATAGGCCACAGCAGTTGTCCGCTTGCAGGCAGCGAGAAGACGAGACGGACCGCGAGTACCTTACTCGGTGGAGCACATTACGGAACACCTGTGAAGGTGTGAATGAAGCCCAGGCGATTACTTGGTTCGCGCAGGGTTGCCGACATGGCAGTATGTTGTGGCAGAGACTGCAGAGGGAGATGCCAAACACTCTGGCAGAGACCATCAAGATTGCGGATCAGTACGCACTCGGTGATCCTACTCAGCCACTGATGGACTCCTCTGAGCCGAGAAGAAACTTCAGCAACATCAAGCGCAACGAGTTCCGCAACAAGCGCAGGGGTGACCGAATAGATACTCGGTACGACCCTGAAGAGGTGAATGCAGTGACTGTTGGAGCTGGGGGTAGCCAAAGGCAGAAACCTGCTGGAGCCTACGGGCAGAACCAGAACCAGGGCCAGGGCAACAAGAAACCATTCCGTGCTCCTCAGTCGGGTAGCGGTAACTCCGAGCAACCGAAGAAGTTTATCTTTGACGACATGAAGGATGGCCCATGCAGTTTTCACACTCATCACCCCTCAAGGCCTGCTAACCACACTACTCGGCAGTGCGAGTGGTGGGATGTGATCAAGAGTGATGGCTTGCCGCCCCCTCCTCCTCTGCCAGCGGCCAATGCCAATGTGCAGCCTACTCGCGCACCTGCAGCTCGGCCGCCAGTGTTTCCGAGAAGGGAAAATGTGAACCAAGTGGCTTTAGGAGCCAACCGTCACTTCAACAATGAGAGCTATCGCAACAACAACAACTACAACCGCAACAACAACAGAGGCAACAACAACAACTACCAGGGCAACAACAACAACAGCAACAATGGGGGCGGAGGCTCCAACCAGTACCAAGAGCACCATGAGAGCTACATGATCTTAACTTCTGAGCCTGTCGACAAGCAATCACAGCACAGGCGTGCCATGGAGGTCAATGCAGTGATTCCTGCTGTCCCTCACTACATGTATTGGTGTGACCAGGAGATCAGGTGGTCCCGAGTAGATCATCCCAAGGTGATGCCCAATCCGGGTAGCTACGCCTTGGTGCTGGATCCTACCTTCCTGGGTCCCGAGAAGAATGTGAGGTTCAGCGAGGTGCTAATCGACAACGGCAGCAGCATCAACATTGTGTACAAGGACACACTCGAGAAGCTCGGGATTGGCGAGAACCAGCTCCTTCCCAGCAAGACCACTTTCCATGGCATCGTGCCCGGGATCTCGTGCAACCCGATTGGCCGAGTATGGATAGATGTGCTATTCGGCACCAGGAAGAACTGCCGCACAGAGCGCCTGCAGTTTGAAGTGGTTGATCATCAGAGCCCCTACCATGCTCTACTCGGCAGGCCTGCTCTGAGCAAGTTCATGGCCTCTACTCATGTCGCATATCTGAAGATGAAGATCCCTGGTCCCAATGGCATAATTACTATCTCTGGTGATTACAAGAAGTCCATGGAGTGTGCCTCTGCTAGTTCACAGTTGGCGAAGTCAATGGTGATTGCTGCCGAGAAGAAGAAGATGTACGAGGTGGTGGCCATGGCGCAATCCGCGCGGGCTGGTGCGCAAGGTGTGCCGAGTACGCAACATGGGACCGCGTTCCAGGCCTCCCAGGAAACAAAGAAGATCCAGGTCGACCCCGAGTTCCCCGACCCCGTAGCCATCATAGGCTCCGGGTTGGCGGAGAAATAGGAAAGTGAGCTCATCCACTTCCTCCGTGAGAATTGGGACGTGTTCGCCTGGACCAATGAAGATCTGCCAGGTGTCCCGAGGGAGTTGGTTGATCACTCTTTGCATGTGCGTCCTGACGCCAAGCCCGTGAAGCAGGCTATGCGCCGTTTCGGAGATGAGAGAAGGAAGGCCATTGGTGACCAGATCACCAAGCTGCTGATAAGTAATTTCATTATGGAGGTGCTGCATCCGGATTGGCTAGCCAACCCGGTCATGGTCGAGAAGAAGAAAGAGGATCCCAAGGCTGCTACTGCATGGCGCATGTGCGTCGACTACACCGACTTTAACAAGGCATGCCCCAAGGATCCTTTCCCGCTACCTCGCATCGATCAGGTGATCGATTCCACTTCTGGTTGTGAACTGCTGTCTTTCATAGATGCCTACTCTGGTTTCCACCAGATTGCACTCAATCCTGTTGATCAAATAAAGACTGCTTTCATTACCCCGTACGGGGCTTATTGCTATCGTGTCATGTGTTTTGGCTTGAGGAATGCGGGTGCAACCTATCAGAGATGCATGCAGAAATGCTTGCACAACCAGCTCGGCAAAAATGTGCAGGTGTACGTAGATGACATTGTCATCAAAACGAATAAAACACATACTCTGCTTGCCGACCTGGAGGAAACCTTTGCTAACCTACGCAAGTACAAAATGAAGCTGAATCCAAGTAAATGCACCTTTGGTGTCCCGGCTGGCAAGCTGCTCGGCTTCCTGGTGTCTAGTCGGGGCATTGAAGCCAATCCTTCAAAGATAAAAGCTATTGAGAGCATGTCTTTGCCGAGATCACTGAAGGATGTACAGAAATTCACAGGTTGCTTGGCATCTCTGAGCCGTTTTCTGGGCCGAATGGGCGAGAAGGCCCTGCCTCTATACCAGCTGATGAAGAAAAGTGACAAGTTTGTCTGGACTCCGCAAGCAGACGTGGCATTCAACGAGCTGAAGGCAATGCTGGGTAGCGCTCCCATCTTGGCTAGTCCGCTACCCAAAGAGCCAATGTTGCTGTACATTGCTGCGACTAACCGAGTAGTCAGCGTGGTGATAGTGGTGGAGCGAGAAGAAGAAGGCAAGAGTGTGCAGCGCCCAGTATACTATCTCAGTGAGGTGCTGTCCAGCTCCAAGCAAAACTACCCGCACTACCAGAAGATGACCTACGACGTGTATCTGGGCGCCAAGAAGCTAAAGCATTACTTCCAAGAGCATCCTATCACTGTTGTGAGTTCTGCTCCCATCTCAGATATCATGGGCAACAAGGAAGCGAGTGGGAGAGTAGCCAAGTGGGCGATTGAGCTAGCCGCGTACGCTCCCGCGTATGCGAGGAGAGAAGCTATCAAGTCTCAGATCCTGGCGGAGTTTCTGGTGGATTGGGCCGAGGTGCAGTATGAACCTCCTGCTCCAGTTTCTAATTACTGGAAGATGCACTTTGATGGCTCGAAGGTGAAGGAAGGCCTTGGTGCTGGCGTAGTGCTTACGTCACCCAAGCGAGATCAACTCAAGTATGTGCTGCAGATTCATTTCAAGGCGTCCAACAATGTTGCTGAGTACGAGGCAGTGGTGCATGGCTTGCGAGTAGCCAAGGAAGTTGGAGTGCAGCGCATCATATGCTATGGGGATTCCGATCTGGTGGTGCAGCAAGTTTCTGGCACCTGGGATGCTCTGGATGCCAACATGGCGTCGTATCGCTTCCTGGTGCAGTCTATGACTGGATTCTTCGAAGGCTGCGAGTTCCAGCACATTCACCGAGCAGAAAATGAAGCGGCAGACGAGCTATCCAAGTTGGGATCTTCTCGGCAATCCATCCCGGCGGGGATTGCCTTGGAGCATCGAAGGAAGCCATCCATCAAGCCATCCCCCAATTCGGAGTCCATTTTTGTTCCTTCTCTGCCAGGTGAGGAATCTGATCCCATGGAGATTGACTGGGAGAATGCTACAGGAAACCCGGGGACTGCTGCTCCCAACTCGGGGACTTCCGCTCTCTACTCGGGGACTGCCGTTCTCTACTCGGGGACTGCCGTTCCCTACTCGGGGACTGCCACTCCATACTCGGGGACTGCTGTCCTTAACCCGGGGACTGTCGCATTCATTGAGGAAGTCCTCGCCAATCGATCAGGGCTCCAGAGAAGTGCTCCTAATCCCACAGAGCAACCAGAGGTGCCTGTCCCAATGGAACTGGATGAACCAGTGTTTCCCACACGGGAGACACCGAGTTGGGCCATGCCCATATTATCCTTTCTAAGGGACGGCACTCTGCCAGAAGATGAAGTTACTGCAAGGCAGATTCAGAGAAGATCCAAGGGCTACACTATATTCCGAGATGTGCTGCACAAAAGGAGTGCCACCGGCGTGCTGCAACGTTGTGTGGACCCAGAAGAAGGAGGAGAAATTCTGGTAGAGATACACCAAGGAGAATGCGGGCACCACGCCTCTTCTCGGGCATTGGTCAAGAAAGCTTTTCGGCATGGCTTCTACTGGCTCACAGCTCTGCAGCAAGCTGAAGACATCGTGAGGAAGTGCAATGGTTGTCAGATGTTTGCGAGTAAGATTCACATGCCTGCTTCCGAGCTGAAGACAATTCCTATCACATGGCCGTTTGCCGTTTGGTGCCTGGATATGGTTGGCCCCTTCAAGCCGGCTAAAGGCAACATGACACACATCTTGGTCATGGTGGACAAGTTTACCAAGTGGATTGAAGTGAAGCCTATTCGGAAGTGCGATGGGGCCACAGCTGTGAAATTCGTGAAGGATGTGATCATGAGATATGGCTACCCGCACAGCATCATCACCGACAACGGCACAAACATTGCTGAGGGAGCAATGGTGCGGTTCTGCAGAGATAAGCACATCCGACTAGACGTTGCGTCAGTCGCGCACCCTGCCTCCAATGGGCAAGTTGAAAGAGCAAACGGCATGGTACTGGCAGGCATAAAGCCAAGGCTGATTGAGCCACTGCTGAAAACACCTGGGTGTTGGCTAGACGAGTTGCCAGCGGTGTTGTGGAGTCTAAGGACTACCCCTAACCGGTCAACCGGCTACACGCCATTCTTCTTGGTATACGGGGCTGAGGCCGTGTTGCCAATAGACTTAGAGCATGACTCCCCCCGAGTAACCCTCTA
Organism: Alopecurus myosuroides; assembly: GCA_028641055.1. Lineage (NCBI taxonomy): Eukaryota > Viridiplantae > Streptophyta > Magnoliopsida > Poales > Poaceae > Alopecurus > Alopecurus myosuroides. The sequence goes on along the minus strand of CM054057.1, from coordinate 472,988,362 downwards.
CACTGAGGTGGAGGCGAGAGAAGCTCGAGAAGACGACGTTGACCTGCTTGAAGAAGCAAGAGAGCTGACTCTGTCACGTTCGGCTATCTACCAGCAAAACCTGCGGCGTTATCATAGCCGAAAGGTAAACCCAAGGGTTTTCCGAGAAGGAGACATGGTCCTTAGGCTTGTGCAGCGCACAGCCGGGATGCACAAGTTGTCTCCTCCATGGGAAGGGCCTTTCATTGTGAGCAAAGCGCTGCACAATGATGCGTACTACCTTGTAGATGTGCGCCCATCACAGGCGAACAGGGCAGATAAAGCTGGAGAGGAATCTAAGCGTCCCTGGAATGTAGCCCTACTCCGTCGTTTTCACTCGTGAGGCAAAAATGTGTATGTACTCTCAATTCTACTATGCAATCTGAAATTGAACTCGGGGACTGCCCTCGCCCAAAATTGCTCTAAGTGTTTCTACTCGGCTTTACTGTCTGTCTATTCGGTTGCTCCACTTCAAAATTCATAAGCGTATTGAGTACTGTGTCTGAACCTATATGCCAACTCTTCGACTCTGCTGCTGTCCGAAACCCGGCTTCATGGCAAGCAAGAGAACAAGCAAAAGGTCAATGAGCACAAGAAAAATCGCTAAGGAAGAAGAGAGTGCAGGAACCGAGTAGGGTGTTTTTTACTTCTGTTCTTTGTCTTATATTTTCGGCTAAGTGGTGGGATGCGTTACTATGACTGTTTCTAAGTGGCTAAGTATTTGCAGCTCTGCTCTTTAACTCTTGTGACTCGAATACCAAAAAAGCAACAAGTTGCGGGTAGAGCTGAGACGAAAAGAGAGGGTGAATAAGAAATGCAACTCGGGGACTCGCATGGAAACGCAACCCGGCATTAAGCCAGGGCTGCTCAAATTGACTAAATTGAAAATAACAAGTGTGAATAAAAATGAGTAGCAAATGGCATAAATAGTCTGATACATCTGCACCCGGCATCCCGGGGATCTGATAAGTGTTTAAGCGATAAGTTTGCAGGAGAAAATCAAATTCAGGTCGACGCGGCATTCTCGGCGCTGGCCTTGGCTGCTTCATCTTCATCAGTGGCCTTGGTGGCGTCCGCCTCTGTGCTGGCATCAACGGTCTTTGCTAGCTCGGCGTCGGGTCGGTGGCTACCTGGTCGGAAGTGGCCATGGCCACCGAGACGGGCGCTGTCGCTGAAGTGGAACCACTGGCCTGGGCGCGGAGGCTGACGGTGTCGTCAAGAGCGGCTCCGGACGAGGTGCCGAACTCGAGTGCGGCGGTGTCGATCACCTCATCCTCCTCATCGCTACCCGCGATGACCGCGGCCTTCCCCTTCCCGTCCTTGCCAGCAGGAGAGTCGAAGAAGCTCAGGTCCGGCTCATCAGTGTCCGTCTCCTCGTCTTCATCCTCCTCCTCGCCCTCGTCCACCTCGGTGTCGGGCTCGGTGAGGCCGTCGATGAAGGTCGCAGTGTCAGCATATTGAGCGACCTCGTGAGCAACCAGCTGGCGAATAGCCACGCAGTCGGGGTCCTTCTCCCACTTGGAGTCTCGGCGCATCTCGCGGATAATCTGCATATTGAGGTTTTCGTACCAGCTGGTGACGAAGAGCAGCATTATGTCCGCACCTGCCCGAGCTCCCGAGGCGCGCCATCTCTTCAGTTCGGCCTTCACGCGCTGCAACTTCAAGGCAAGTCCGGAGATTGTTGTCGGCGCAGAGTCATCAGGCCAGAAGAAGTTGTGGATCTGGAAGGCGACGCGCACCAGCTCGGTGCCCACGCCCGCTAGCCGCGGACACTGCCCCTGCATAATCAGGATGCTCTCCTCGATCTCTGCTCTGGTGTCCAAAGGCTCGCCCGTCTCAACACGAGCTGCTCGGGCCTTTTCCAGAGCGGGCACGCAAGAAGATTCAAGGTCGGGAAAGATTCCTGCAAGAGCTATCGAGAAGATCAGAAACAATAACAGAGTGGAAGAGTGAAACAAGAAGCAGAGAAGAAAGGTGCGGCCGAGTAGCAGAGGAGCAGAGAAAAGGGAACACTTACTGTTCAAATCATGGCGCAGCCCTTGCAGCTGGGTCTTCCATGTTTCCTCGTTGGATAGATGTTTCTCTTCAATCAGACGGAGTTCCTCTAGCTGAGTGAAGAGGCCAGCGTTGGCTTTTTTCAGCACCTCGCACTCCTGCTCGAGGGCTTTCACCTTGGCCTTGGCTGCTGTCTCGACCTTTGCCTTCTCGGCGATGACTCTATCCCTTTCGGCACCAAGGTTGATAGCATCCTGGAGCGCAGTCTGCAGCTGGACTTGGAGCTTCTCCATCTCAGTAGTGTGCTCTTTCACCAGCTCGACGGCCTGGCTGGACAACTGCTGCTGCACCTCAGCAGGTTTGAGGCAGTCTTGATGCTCCTCAGCGAACTTCTTATGATCTTCTGAAAAGAGCAAAGCACGGTTAGCAGAGAAGCGAAAGAAAGAAACACAGGAGAAGCCGAGTAGACGGCAACATACCCTCCAATCTCTTGATGGTGGCCTGGCCACTCTCAACGAAGGCACGACAGTTCTCGTGCTCGTCAGCCAGGGCCTTCAACTTCCCTGCAGAGTCAAATCGGTTAGCGCAAAAAGCAGAAGCGGGCGTGAACAATAAACGCAAGAACCGCGTAGCTATAAGCGTACCTTCCACCTCAGACAGCTTCATGGTGCTGTTCATCACTTCCTTGTCGGCTTCCTCGGCGGCTATCTTCTCTTTCTCCAGGGCGGTGAGGCGTCTCCTCGCAATGGCATGGTTCCAGAGTAGCCGACGATGCAAGTCGGTCCGCTTCAGTACGCTATTCTGAGAAGCAAAAGGAAAATGAGTCAGACAAAGAAGTAAAGATTCAACCCGAGAAGGCGGCTACTCGAGAGAGTATCCTCCTACTCGGCCAGAATCTCGGGGACTGGGTGGTGGTTAAGGAAAAGGGAGACGAGTAGAAGAGAAGAAAATGTGCAACTCGGAGAGGATGAGTTAAGGCTTACCGCGTAAGATTGCTCGAGATCCTCTGCGTTCTTGCGGTGGACAAACATCTTGGCAGCAAGTGTGGCAGAGGTGGTTGAGACAGTCATGGGTTTGTAACCCAAGTCCACTTTGTTCCAATCGACACGCATATGGTCGATGTCGCCCAGATCGGTGCCGTTCCAATTGGTGTTGCCGAGAACTTTGCTGTCCCACTTGGCATCAATGAAGCCGATCAGGTCGAGTACTTGCTCGAGGCTCTGGGACGTTATCGCCTGGTCTGAACTCCACGAGAAGCAATGGAGATGGACTTGTCCTGGTTTGGGGCCGGGGGCCTGGAGTCCACTGCCATGGCTTTCCTCCCTTTCTGAAGAGCGAGATTCCGATCCTTGGGCATCGGTGCCCTGTGTTTGTGCGTTGGCAGCGTTGTTCTCATCGTCGTCGAGGTCGATTAGATTGTCGACATCGACGGCGGCCTTCTTCTGGGTCTCAGTGGATGCAAGAGCGGCATCCGCATTCAAGGGGGCTCTGAAGAGAAAATTATGTTCAGAAGTAAGAAGAGGGCAGAGGAAATTGAGAGGAAACAAGGAAATAAAGGATCGAGAATCAACCGAGAAGAACAAGGTGAACCAAAGCGTATAACCGGGAAGGAACTTACCCCTGGCGGGAAGGAATCGTTGGTTTCTTTCTCTTCACGACCTTCTTGGTCGTCTTCTCGGTCGGCTTCTTCTTCTTGGCGGGGGGCTCTTGGGCGCCACTGCCGGCCCGTTTGCGGGTAACAGGAGCAGCAACTGATAGAGGTGGGACGACCAGGGTTGCGTCGCCCTCATTCTCATCCTCATCCTCTTCCTCGTTCTCAGCATCTGCTTCATTTATGAAGATTGAGAAGAAAGAGAGGAGATTCAGAAACAGCAGGAAAAGGGTTAATGCTTCTCGCAGACAGACAGCGTGAATTCACTTACCTTCTAATTCGTCCTCGGACCAATCGCGGAGGGACGTTTCGGCGTGCTGCTTCTCCGTCGAGGGGGAATGAGGAAGATTAATCTGGTCCGTGGTCTCGAAGGAGGCCTGGTCGTCTTCTTCTCGGTCATCTGACCAATTGCCCTCGAAGCGCTCACAGCTTTCAGCACGCTGGCGGTCAAGGACCTGAAGAACAGGGAAACAACGCAAAATTAGCCGAGTAGCACGAGGGCACTCTACCCGAGTAGGCGTGCAAACATAAAGCACACTAAGCCTAGGGAAATTTTCTAAGTGCCCTACTCGGCAAGGCGTGCAAACATCAAGCACAATAAGTCTAAGTCTTTCTCCTAAGTGTGCTACTCGACAAGGCGTGCAAACATCAAGCATACTAAGCCTAGGCAGTCCTGGAGAGTGCTCTACTCGGCGTAGAATGCGATTGCTAGTCGCAGCAAGGAGAGAAGGCTTCCTACTCGGATTGCATATACTGGAAGCAGAGTAAGAAGAACGTACCCGTGGAATCGGCTTCGTGCGGCTGAAGGGGATGAACCCATACTGCCAATTGTCGCGGAGGCCTGTGGTCAGGATGGACCTCGCGTGCGCGGCGACGTCCGCGTTGCTGAGTTCGAACGTGGTCGTCCGAGTGCAATCGCGGGGGCCTCCCAAGTAGCACATTGGATGGGAGCGCTGCTGCAGAGGCAGCACGCGATTCTTGATCCAGCAGGCGACGGGATCATCGCTCTTGAGGCCCTCTCCGATTAGTTCAGCGAGCCGCTCCTCCATCTGCACTGCGTTGCGGTCGTTGGAGGGATTCGTCTTCCAATTCTGCCCGGATGGAGCTCGGTTGCTCCAAGCGGGCAGATTGATGCGGTCCGTTACCTTTCCCCCCTTCGTGGCGGGGATGTTCTTCACGTAGAGGAAGGATTTTTGCCACATACGGACGGAATCCAAGCCCTTAATGCGAGGGTGGTTGGTTCCCGTCCGCTGCACCATCATGGCGCTGCCGGTGTCGGTTACCCGACTGCCAGCGGCCGCGCCGTCCTTCTTTCCCTTGCTCTGCTGGCGGAGGTGGAAGTACTTCAACCATGTCTGTACCGTGGGACGGACGCCAAGAAAGGCCTCGCACACCACGGTATGATAGGCGAGGAAGACGACTGCATTTGGGGGGAGATGATGCATCTGAACACCGAAGTGATCCAGAAAAGAACGGAGGAAATCGGAAGCTGGCAGGCCAAATCCTCGCGCGAAGTGCGCGAGGAAGACGACGTGCTCGCCCTCCCGCGGGGCCGGAACGATTTCGCCGTCGGACGGCCGGCACTGAACACCAGGAGGAACCCTCCGGGTGTTCACGAGCCAGGAGCATTCGTCGACGGTGACATCAGAACCAGCCCAGCCGGCGCGAGCAGCCATGGCAGCGAGTGAGAAAGTGGTGGAAAGTTTGGAAGAATCTGGTGGAGAGAATGAGTCCGCGGCGGCGCAAAGAGTTGCGCGGCGGCGGAGAGCTCGGCGGCGGAGAAGAAACAGAGAGGCGAAAGAGGAAAGTACGGAGGAAGGAGAAGAGGAAGTTACCGATGGGGGTATTTATATCCCCTCTTCGGATTACCGTTACCATCGGGGTAGTGGGATCGATCGTGGCCATAACTCTCGTGTGGTGGGGTCTGTGGCCGGTTAGAAACGCACGCAAGCACGGAACGCGCGTGTAACGGCCACAGTTGATCCCACGACCGGATCGTGGGCTATTACTGCGCTTGATGGGACATGACGAGCCGGTAGGCCCACTCCGCGAAAACTGGGCGCGTGGCACGTCGTGTCCTGGGCAGCGAGACGTCGGGGTCGCGGATGCTTGACACGTGTCCAGTTGCAGCACGGAAGGCTGGATTGAGCTCTGCGCTGCAAAGACTCTGCTTGAGAAATTCTCTAAGTCCTTTTACTCGGACGCAGAGAAGGAGACTAGCCCTATTCGGAAGAAAGGAGACCCAAGGTACTTTCCAGAGTGCTACTCGGAGGTTTTTACTCGGCATCTTGAGGTTCAAGAGCGGTGTTGCAAAGATTGGTTTTAAGCTGGCAGAGCCTAGTGAACGAGTTCGCAAGACTCTACCAGCTTCGGGGACTGCTGTCGGGGGGTTACCCCCGAGTAGGGTAAAGGCAAGTACTAAAAGCAAAGGATCAGAAGAGAAGTTTGGTCGAGTAGCCGCCTACCCGGTACTTGCTACCCGGTCGGTTGCTACTCGGTCTTACTGAAAGATGACCATGAGAAGATGTCAAGCAAGTTCAGTCCGTTCGAGTAGAAGAGTTGGCCCGAGTAAAACTGGCGGGAATCTACTCGGGCCAGAAGTCAAAGGAGCCGTTCGGACACAGCATCCCGCGTATCCTGGGTCCGTACTTGGCACTATTCGAACTACTGTTCATCTGGGACCGGCCTGCCTGACAGCGACAGTGTGGAAGCAGGCGGTCGCAGGATAAGGGGGCCCTACTCTGTGTTTGGCACAGTGATACCAGACTGTCCCCTTGGTTTTGCCCAACGACTTTCCGGGTGCAGCCAAGATTGGGAACCAAAGCTGTCAGCGGGAACTCGGAAGAAGGACGATGTGCACACTATGTCGACACTTGTCCGTATTTGTACGTATCCGGCTGGGCACCGTGTATATAAGGTGCCCCGCCGCCTCCTGCGTGAGGATCGAACACACCGTGACCTAGATCGCATGCTTGAACACCGGAAACCCTAGATTCTTGACCTAGTTCATCACGTAGAGAGAAGGGTGGCTACTCGGTAGCAAGAACCATTGTACTGTGGCTACTCGGTGAGACATCAGAATACACAAAGAAAGGCAGGAGTAGGGGTTTTACCTCCTCACGAGGGCCCTGAACCTGGGTAGATCGTGTTGTTTGCAGTGTTTAGATCTTACCTCACGCGGCTACTCGTCGCGTGATCCCTCCCCGAGCACCTCCAGCGTCCTTCGTCCCCACATCTTTAGCCATCCTATGGCATCTGTCGTGACACCACCACGACATCTTGCATTATTTAAATGTGGGAACGCTACAAAATGGTATCAGAGCATTGTGTTGCCTGTAGAATTCGAGACCTTAAGTTTGGAAAAGACCCTAGGTTGAAAACCTATTTTATTCAAATCTTCTAAAGACAGAACTTCTTTTATTTCTCATATCCTCTCATCTGCTATTCACCTTCATAATCTTCTTATGTTAATATAGATGACCTCCCTTTATACCATTAAGACAAGTTGGTGAATATCATGCCTTGAAGTACAAGATTTATCCTTCACACAACCTGAAGAAACGACAGAGAATATCATTGAAGAAACTTGGAGAAAAGGTTAGACTCTCTAGCAATCAGAAACACCTCCAGACAGTTGAAGAGACTCCAGAAGATATAGATGAGACCACCAATCTAGTTACTTTGTTAGAACAACGTTGTCGTGTTGGAGTATTGATCATACCAATGAGTGTGGTATGACAATATTAGTTTGTTTTATAAAAACCTTGTTGTTTGGTGTGAAGTATGCTTGTTAGAAGTTGTTTGTAAGATGTATTTTCTTGCTCCGTTGTGTTGGGTAGGAATCTTATTTAGATCTTTCTAAATTTCTACTCATCTATTCTAAACCCATCCAGATACCTAGCTAGAATGCCAACAACCAGGAGAGGATCAACAACAAGATGGAATTTTTCCAACGGCATCAAAATACCAAGGAAATAGTGACTCTTGGGACTTCTGATTGACCCAAAGAATGACCCCTCAGTGTCAAATGAAGTTCAAGAGGAACCAGTTAGTCTGCAGCTCTACTTCGAAAGAAAGTTCTACTCAAGCCAAATGGAGACACGATACACAATCAAGCCATGAAATTTGTATACCCACAAAAGTTTCTTTTAAGGGTGGTAGCCACCTAGTGGCAATGGAACCCAAGTAACCCAAACCTAATTTCTTTCTAGCCTTCCCAAATATCGGGACGAGATTTCTTTTAAGGGTGGTAGTCTATAACATCCCTGATTTTCGGAAAGTTCAAAAATCACAAAATTTTAAAACCTTTTGTTTTCCTCTAATACAAGCCATCAAAAACAAAATAAAACTTAAAAAAAGGAAACATTACTATGATAGTGGAAATGGATAATCCAAATGCCCATGTTTTCTAAAACCCTAAATCCTCAAAATAAATAATTATGCAAATAAAATATTTTCCTAATTGCAAATCCTGTAGAATACAAAAGTTTTTCTTAACTATAGGTTTTCCAAATGGTTTCAAATTCAAATTACTAGGAGTAACTACCTTCAGCATTTAGATATTTAAAACTGTTTTAAAAGCCCAAAATCAATCATAAGTATTTTATTTTGCTACATCAAAAATTGAAATTTGGAATTTACATAGAAAATATTATTTTCATTTCTGAAAACCTCAAATCTTATTAAACCAATTATTCATTTATTTAATTTTGAAAATAATTACAAGTGACTATTGATCAATTATTGAAATTTTGAAAGATTAATATTATAAATGTGTTTAAAACAACACATAAATGTTTTCTTTTGAAAGATATAAATTTTACAAAACCATAGAATTTTGTTTGAGGTTAATTGGACTCATATTTTAAAAGTAATGATATAATTGTTAAAAATAGAAAAGGAAAAGAGAACAAAAAAAAGAAGAGAAGCAAACAGCAGGCCCATCCTGTTTTCCGCTCTCTCACCCTCCCTCTCTCCCGCATGGTGCAGCAACAAGCCCGCTGGAAGCCCACTTCCTATCTACCGCTCGCGTGCACGCCAAGGCCCAGCAGCAGCGCAGGCCCAGCCCAGGCCTTTCCCTCTCCCTGTCGCCCACGCGCATGCAGCAGCAGTCAGCCTAGCCTTACGAACCCGAGCCCAGCAACAGAAGCCCAGACCGCGCAGCCCTTCCTCCTCTCACTGAACCATGGGCCCTACCCTAGCGTCACCCTGACGTCGCCCTCCTTCTTCTTCGCGTACAAGACATGGACTCCCGAGTCTGGGGAGATTTTTCCTCGCTGTTTCCGTGCGAATCAAGTCGCTAACCGTAGCCCCGAGACCACCCTTATATAGCCACAGACCCCCTCTGCAAAACCCCTCTCTCTCCCGCTCGAATTGCGCCTCCAGGCTGCCGCCATTGCTCGTCGGAGCTGCAAACCCTAGCCGCCATCTTCACTTGATTCCGGCCACCGTAGATCCCCTCTGCCGCGCTTTCCTGATTCTTCAACTCCCCCACATCGTGGCGCATCTCCCTGACCCATCTCCTCCTTTTTCTACGCAGCGAAACGGTGGCGCCGTCCATGCCCGAGGATCACCGGAGCAGAGGAGCAACCACTGCATGTCGCCGTCGCCTGAGAGCTCCGTTAAGGGCTCCTTTGCCACCACCTCGTTGCCCTTGTCTCCGCGCACCTCTTCGTCACCACCGTCGATGAGGAGGAACCCAAGAATGCCGCCCCACCGTTTTCCGAGCGTCGGAGCGTAGCCGCGCCACCATACTCCGGCAACCAGAGCCAGCTGGTAAGGCCCTCTCTCCCTCACCGTCGGATCTATCTAGACGGCTTAGATTAGATCCAGTGCAAATCAATCTCGTGCGTCCCCTGTTAAGTAGATCTAACGGCCGCTAGACTCGAATCGAGTCGAAGAGGTATGAGCCAATCAGAGGCCTCCAATCCGTGACCCCCGGATCGCCAATTTTCTTTTAAAACAGAACAACCCATGTAATTTTGCAGAAAAGCCCCCCAGCTTAGAACCTTAATAACTTTTGAACCCCATATCCAATTTGAATAATTTTGTACTTTTTGAAATCAGCACTATGTGTAGAATTAATGAAAATCATGAAAACTGAATCTTGATACGTGCACACACTTGTTATTGTTGAATCTATGTAAATCTTGTTTTTTTATAACTTTTAATCTATAAATCCAATTTGAGCAAACTTGGACTTTTTGAGAAGCCCTAAACATGTAGAATAATATTGTACTGCCTAATTTTAAATTCTACTATTCTAAATATATTAAAATGCAAATATGCTTGTTTTGTCATTTTTGGCGTATTTTAAATTCTATAAATTCAAATTTTGTAGATAAAATATTTTTGTAAACCCTAGGCCGTGTACTAACAGTCCTAAATGACCAAAATAATATTAAGCTAAGTGTAAAAATGTTTCCTTGGAGTTTGATGCTCTTTTACTATTATGACTAATTTCAATAAAGGTTTATAATATATTTCTCCTTAGCAAAATTACTCTAAGTGCTAAATCTTGACAAGAGACACCAAATACTAAGAAATTAGGAACTGGAAATATTTCTAAGTTAAATTAAGCCAGTTGGCATCTTGGTGAAAAACCATTAAGACCATTAAGTCTAGTTTGGTGAAGACAATGAAGTGAAGAAAAGGTTCCCCTCTTCATCCTTGGAGTCAATCTGAAGAAACTACATGAAGAACCATGAAGGACTTAGTCATCTAAGCTAGAAGGCCAAAGAAGTACTTAGCCAAGAAGACAAACTTTAGAAGCATTTCCAAGAAGGAGCACTTAGAAGAAAACAAGAGGAACTACAAGAAGACTAACCTCCCTTTTTCTCTAAGTCTTTTCTCCCCTTCTTATCTGTTCTCTTATTCTTTGTGCTATGGCTAAGTTAGATTTGACCAGCCACTAGTTTGTATCAAAACCATCAAGTGTTAGAAGATTCAATGAAGTCCCCACACCAAGGAGGAAGCTACAAAGGATCCTGAAGATTTTCTAATACCAAAGCTGTGAAGACTTAGTATTTGTTTTCCAATACTTAGAATTTATTTTCCAAGTAAGATGAGAATTTTTGACCAAGACTTCAACACAAAAAGAGAAACTGCAACTCAAGAAGAATACTCTCCCAGAAGATGAACAAGATGAAGATTTTTACAAGTCCTTTTAGGGAACTCTAACAATCTCTACTACCTCTCTTATTCTATATGACTAAGTCCCTATAATTCTAGATAGATACTTCAAATGTTTTTATTCAACTCAATAAGGAGTACTACAAGCAAGGCCATTGAAGAAACATGAAAGACTTAGACATCAGAAGAAACTCAAGGAGGAAAAAGAAGGACTTGGAGAAAACAAGACATAAATTGATTTGATCTTTGTGTGATCTTTTGATCAAAAACTAACCCTTACTCACAAAGGGAAAACCACTAACAAGAATTTCTTAGTTCTCTTTGTGTATCGATAACAAGTTTTGCTTTTGCATATTAGAGTAAAGCTGATAATCCTTAGTGAAATTTTTCTTCAATAAGTTTGGAATCCTCAAGACACAATCCTTAGCCATTTGCCATACACTAAACCCAAATAAAATAATTCCTTTGTAGAATAAATTGTTGTGTTAATTTTGTTGGTTGTTATACTTTGTTGTTTTGCTTGTTATTGTTTGTTTATTGTTGTTTACTTGTGTTGTTTAGATTGTACGGAGAGAACGTTCCATTTTGTGAAGAGAAGGTGATTGTTCTTCACCAACTTCAAAGGCAAGTAAGACATCATTAACTACCCATTATTTTCTATATGCATTAGTTTATTTTTGAGTAGTATGCATGATAGGAAATTTTACTAAGTTATATTATGCTATGCTATTATCCTAGTAGTATGTAGCCATCATTTTTACCTGGTTACTTTGTAGCCATTAAGCTTAGTAGATGCTTATCCTTTCTATTAAATTGTTTTCATTAGATGTTGAGGAAAATTCTAAGTACTAAGCTTGATGAACTACCTGGGTGGATTTGGTTGTTTGGTTGATGAGAGTTGAGTGTCGCCCCGAGGGGTGTTCACTTGCGGATTGCCACCCAGGAACAAAGAGATTACTATGTCCTTCTAAGTTTAGTAGCTTCCCGTGCAGCCTTTAGTCATATGGGCTCTGGCTAGATGGATTAAGTTGCGTGGACTTGTCCCGACTTGACAGGTGGTGGTAGGAATGGCTAGAATGGGAGCGCGTCAAGTCAGTATGGGATGAGGAAATGCTTCTGAAAGATCTCGTCTCAATCTTCTCCTTTCCTTAATGCACTCAGGGTGTATAGGATGTTTGGGACGATTTGAGTCTGAAGGTGAAAGTGCACAAACTCTGCAGAGTCAACAAATTAAGATCTTAGCCGTGTCCCCGGTCATGGACAAATTGAGCACCTGGACAAGGAATGACGGAAGAATCTCATCATGCCAACTTCATAATAAAATTTGATGGGTGAACATGGGAAGGAGATTTACCCTGGTCTCTATTAGTGGTACTCCTTAATTTAGTTCTAGTTCATTGGTTTCTATCAGTGAGAGAGAAACATAGTCACAAGAAAAGACTAACAATACACAGGAAACAGAGTCTTAATAGCATAACTTAATTTTAAAGGTTCACACGGCCTAAGCATAAGGCTTACAAATAGCACACACAAAGATCTAACAGAGTTTGCATGACACAAACACAAACAAGCGTCTTGGGTGGAAATAACACAACTCCTAACACCCTGCGGCAGTGCTAAGTGCTCGATGAAGCACGTAGCTATTCCTCCAACTCTTCAACTCTGTTCTTGTTCGCTGCAAGCTGAAGCTAAAGGGCTCTCACTCGTGTGCGGTGCTGGGAGTCAGTGTACTTCATGGTCTTCTTCAGTACCTTGAGGCGACGCTCGGTAGCAGAAGAAACATTCATGATTTTCTCCAGTTGGTCTATCTCTCTGCCTCGGAGGTCATAATCTGCTCTAACCTTATCAAGGGAGAGTTGGGTGTTGTACAGCTGTCCCTCCAGGAGCTGGAAGTGACGAGCAAACACAAAATCTCCAGTGACTTCTAACGGCTTTTCATCCTCGTCGCGTCTTCCAAAGTATCTATAGGGGGTGCCTGCAAACTTGCGGTGAAATAAGTTCGCGAGTTTGGCAATGGTCAGCTGCATCACTCTAAGGATACCATCTTCCCAACTGTTCTCCACCACTTCCCAAGTGATCTCTGGGGTTGACGGTTCTAGAAACGGTGCACGGATGGTACAGACCACCAACTAGGACAATTCTCGTCCATCCTGGTGAATCTGGGCTCCCTTCAACTCAGGTAGGGGACGACCGATAAGAGCATTCATCTTGATCAAATCCTCCTCAAAACGGCGGTAGCACGGTGCATGCGATCCCAGCCGGAAGGACTTGTTGAAGACAACTACCATCTACACAAAATTTTAAAGTAGATTAAGTTAGGTAACCGTGTGCAAAATTTTAAGATGCTCCTTTTTAACTTAGTGTAAATAGAGTTTTTAAACACAGAGGAGATGGAACATATAGAATGTTTTTGGTAAGTAGTCATCTTACTGACCTTGTTTTATTAACCTTTATTAATAGAGTACTAGCTAACGTCCATGCTAACTAAGGTCTCCTAAGGTCAGGATAGCTCTGATACCAACTCTGTAAGGTCCGCCCCAGAACCACTATTCAAGGACACCTTCCATATGTATACATTCACGATCCCAGATCACACCAGCCGTGAACAACATATCAAGTTGGTACACAGATACAATATCCATTACACGGGTGCATACAACACTTACAAAGAGACATGGTCACCTGACCAAGTCTACACAACTGCCACACAGGGCAAACACACAACACACACAACGGAAGACTAAACACACACAAACGTAGTAGAGCCCAAGTCATGCCTTAACCTACAGGCTGCTGACTGGGAGACGATCCTAGTTCGCAAGGCCATCAGCTCCGTACTCCTCTTCATCGATCTCCTTCTGAGGCTCCTTCTCAATGTCTGGCAAGTTGGTACCAGGGACAAAACCAATATGAGTACATTTGAATGTACTCAGCAAGACATCCATCATGTAACTTACCAAATGCAAGTATGCTTATATAGTGGAATAGGTAGGCTATACATAGGGTTCACTATCAATGATATATGAAAGATATATCATAGTTGATTTTGAAAATATTTGTACTTCAAAAGAAAATAATATAGTTTTATTTCTCTTGTAGATATCACATGTACAGGAGGTTTTGCAAACTCATTTTGTAAAAGAAGGTTTTATCTTTGCAACAAAAAATTCTAAAAACAACTTCTGGCTTTTCATCAACAGTACCTCCGTGGTATACGGTTTTCCTCCTTTCCGAACTTCACCAGTCCAACACCTTTTTGAAAACTCCTTTTTGAAAACATTGACACAATGCTAGCTACATGGCCATTCAACTGTCCCTATCCGAGGACGCGGCTACTTCGAAATAGTTGTACTCTACAGAGGTGTACACATCCACCAGATCCAGTACATCCGCCGTGAACAACCACGGACTGTAACAACAGTATGTAAACATCAGATAACTGATCCTAACCATCCACTATGTTCAAGCTAGAATATGTCTATCTCTTCAGTTAGGTATAATCTCCCCGGCACCAGGTCCCACCCCGCCACGGCAGGAGACCCAACCATCGCACCCGGAGGAGAACTTAATCCCTCACTGTGTATGACTAATTGAATTCATGACTGTCGGCATTTCGGTTCGAGGGACGTCATGCCCTTATAGAAAATTGAGATAGAACACACGCTAACAAGAACAAACTTCAAGTTAAGCCCTGTGCCCATGTTGGGGTAAAGTGGCAGTACGGTAAAGGTTGTCCGGCGAAGACTAGGTTATGTGTAATTTTTGAAAACATCTTTTCCCAAAAATGACCACTCCAACATCCTCCGGTGAGTAAGGCTCTGCCTTTACACCGGGTTTTCCATAAAGCCTTTGTTTTGTAAAAACATATTTTTAGGATGTCTTTTAGGGACTTATAATTTTAGTGGTAATAAATACCATATGGTGGCTATGGGCTTGGTAACACCAAGTATCAACTACTCGCATAGTAATGATATATATAATATTAATAGTAGTAATATTCACTCGAAAATAGTTTTTTTGGAAATCAAGGTTTTGTAGAACTTTTCAGAAGTAAAACATGCATGATAGATAAACATAAGTGTAGTAACAGCAAGCATCAGGATGGCTTGCCTTAAGTCTCTTAGTGTCCCTGGCCTTGAAGTAGTTTGAACTTGACGCATAGCTCCACAACTTCTTGTTCTTCTTGTTCGTTTTCTAGCGTAGTAAGCGAATAAAAGACATACACTCAGATCTAAAGGACAAACAACTAAACTAAACCACACATACAGCAAGCAAACTTATACTAGCGCAATCACTCCAAACGTTATCGAGAAATCTATATCACATGCCTCTCAGGGTACAAAACTGTCGTCAGACAAACATATGGTTTAGAAAACCATATCCCACATATTAAATATCACCTATGGAGTGGGTGTACAACTCTCAGAATCGGATATTTAAGAAGCTAAAAATATAGTTTGTGGGTGCAAAAGGTGGGGTTACTAAAATAATACAACCAATCAAAGTAATACCCATGGCAGTGGATATTAACAACACACACGCAATTATCACCAATCTAGTTCATGATTAACTAATGCATAGGTAACAAGATACTACTAATCACAACCATAATACTAACACAAAAATAACATAAGTACAATGCTCATGCTAAGGCAATTACTCAGGCAATTTCCAAACAGCAAGCAAACACACCAAAGATGAATAGGATAGCTATAGACTGTTTATGTCTACTTTAAGTTATGGGATCCATCAATCATGCAAATAAACAAGACATACCAGTAGCTAAAATAAATGGTAACAAGTCATAAAACACAATCATCACACAAGATAATACTCCTAATAGATTACATAAAAACAGGACTGCACTAATAGCATATTAGTATGGAAAATCTACACCAGCATGCTATAAGGAACAATTGTATTCTACAACTATAGCACAAGAAATTCAAGATTTCATGGCATCATAACAGAAGTAATAACTTCCTACACATTCTAGAATAAAGATTACACTCATAAAATGAAGCAAAACCACCATTTCTAGTGGTGACACTAGTTCAACACTAGAGGAGCAAACAATGCTACAAGGATGCTTAACTCTAAACAATCAAGTCATGAATATAAATATACCTACTAACAACACACAAACTTTACACATGCTAGTAATCAATACCATAAAATAATTCCATGATAACATCTACTAAGCAAGCATAAACCAATTCTAGTAATACATGTTATTCTAATAACTTTAATGGCAAGCAACCAAGATATAAACTACACAACCAGTAGCTATGCACTCAATGAAAGGTTTAACTAAACCTTTTAAAAAATCCAAACACTCAATTATCAATCATTCACAAACAATGTATCACTCACAAGGAATTACTTTGCATACAATTTAATTTCAAGCAAACAATAGTGAGGCACTTCTTAACATGATACCCTTAAGGAATATTATGCTAAAAAATGAATCACGCCTAAACATACTAGTATTTACAAATAAGAAATAAACCTTTCGCTTTCATAAGTGAAACAAACAACCTATTTTCCATGGTGAAAAATAATAATCAATCATATAATAAAACATGTTATTTTCACACACATGTATGGTTGGGGATTTTCATCCTCAACCAAGATGCAATGGGACCAGTGGGTTATGGGCCCACTAATACCAAGGAAAAAGAGTTACTAAGCCTCTAGTCACACATGACAAAATTAGTATGACAAAAATAAATAACACAAGGATATTCATTCTAGTGAAAACAATACTAGTGCAACAAAACTTACACATGATTTGCTATAAAATAACATGCAGGCTAACAGAGGTACTAAAATGAAAATAACAGTACCCAAAATGGTACTTGGTCAATTTCTAGCATAGCCTAACTTAGTCAGTCAAGCACACAAAGATTTGCCTCACAAAAATATTCAAAATAATAAAACTAGAAAATAACAAATGTTATTCCTATTTTATTTAACTTTCCAACCATGCACACACTTTCTCGGGTAGATATACTGCAAGAAAAAAACTTAATAACAAGTCCTAACAAAGCTATGCATGCTAGGAAACAAGATTCAAACAATCACTCATTTCATTTCAAACAAATACTCATATACAAACAAAACAGAAAAGCTGATGTTTTCTAGATGTGCTCACCAAAAATAATCTAGGGCTCCAAAAATTAATATAAGCTATAATTACATAGATCTAGCCAATATCAAACTCGTCCACTTGGATTTACTTCAAAAATCATTATTAAACTCACTCTAAAAATCTTAGAAAAGCCTACTGGCCTTTTATCAAAATGGACGTCATTTCCATTTCGTAGCTCACCTTGATGTGAGGAAAAGTCCTATGGATAGATCTATTCAAAAGCTATCCAAAACAATTTAGTTTTACCATTGTGGTTACATATCCAAAAAGTTATGTTTAAAATGACCCCACAGACAGTCTGTGCCATTTTAATTTCCGCAAACAAAATAAAGGTGCAAACAAGGATCTACCACTTGGAGAACCCTCCTTCTTATCCCTCTCTCTCTCTCTCATACGCCCGACGGGGAAAAGACGGCGACGTCCAGGAGCTCACCGTGGGGCGGCGGGGAGTGGTGGTGCGGGGTTGGGGGAGATGCTGGTGCTCGCGGGAGTCGAGGGGCGCGGTCTTGGTCGTCGGAGGCGGCGTACAGCGGCGGCGCCGAGCAGTGCGCCCGTGGCGGCGAGTCGGATGGCAGCGGCACTCCTGCATGAAGGAGAGCGCGGGTTTAGGTCAGGGAGGTTCAGGGGAGGGTTGGGGTTCGATCCAGGGCAGAGGAGGAGGTCGGAAAGGAGGGGATCGTGCAGTCCCACCTCGGGGCCGAGCGCGGTCACCGGCGGCACGCACGGGCTCGTGCACTCTTCCACGGCCTAGGCAGGGATGGATCTCGAGCTGGGGAGTGTAGTGTGGGTGTGAGGATTGGTTTGGGGCAAGGAATAAGCCAAAGGATCCTTGTACTCGGGAGGGCAAAAATGAAAAATAGGCTCGGGTTCATGTCAGTGAGTGGCATGAGGGCGCTCTAGGGGGTTTTGGTCTTTCTCCCTCGTGCTCTGGCTGTCCAAGGCATAGACCACATGGGGTCAGGTCAATAGATTTCCCTTGGAAGCAATGTGAGGCAAGGGCTAGGTCAATTCGGTCAAAGTATGGGCTCCCATACCATTCCACATCACCCTCTTCTCTCTCATGGTTTACTTCATCCTCAAGGCTTCTAGAAGCAAGCAATGCATCCTGGTTCGAGTGGGTACTGAGGTCAACACATTAGACATGGTCACACTTCCAAATTTGCAAAGAATCACAAATAAATAAATTGTACAAAAGTCTATCTCACACTGTTCACAAAATTCAGAAAATTCAGTCTAGACTTATAAAAATTTCTAAGTGTTGAAAACAGATTAAATGATCAAAAAGTTGGTTTATTTTCAAGGGTCAAATGGTTTCCAAAATTTGTTTTCAAAGTAGGAACTTGTTAACCATGTTATAAAATTTCAGAATAATCTTTTGAAAACTATTTTGAAGTAGTTTAAGGCCATGAAAACAATGTGGAAAAAGGTGTACTTTCTGTTTTTCAAAAATGCCTTTTTCTGCCTTAATTTTATACCACAAAAACAACAAGCAAAAGATAATTTTTATTAATCCAAAAATAAAACTAAGCTTATGGTTTTGTAGTACATGTACCAAGGAACAAATAAAAGTCAAGAAAACTTAAAATAACAATTTATAGCCTAGTGAAAACAAAGGTTGAAAACAGGTACTTGGCTATATTTTCAGGGGTTGTTTTCTATAGAAGACTTAAAAGAAAATTTTCATAAATCATTTTGAAAACTTGTTTTCTTGGATCCAACAAGGTTAAAAGTTTGTTTTAAGATGCAACCAAGAATAATTCAAGTCTTGGGATAAAAACCACACACAAAACATCATGCAAAATATCAAGAAAAATAATAGAATTGTTTTCAGGAAAAAATTGGTATTGTTTTTATTCAAGAAACAAAACTTGTGTTAAAAATATGACTAAGATCATAAACAAATGTTAGTTCAAACAATCATGTTGTTAAAAAAATTTGTTGGCCCTAATTTTTGTCTTCTTGAGCATAGTACAAGAATCCAAAAATTGGGGTGTGACAATTTTCTTCTACATCTCCTTCAGCTCCACTCTCTATCTTCTCATCCTGCTCCAGGTCTTGGACATCATCTTCCTTCGGTCCCTTCCCCTTGTTGTCGTTGGCGGAGACCATGATGCTTCTAAAACTGAAAACAGATCCTGGCAGAAACAGCTTGAAACTGAAACACGATGAGAAAACAATATACGGACCTCGGGGGATCCGCGGGATTATATGGAAAAAAGTTTCATAATGAAAGGAAAGTCCAGGTCGAAAACGAGTCGGAGAGGGGCCCACGCCACCCTATGGTGTGAAGCCTCCGGGCTTCGTCTCCCTCTCCTTTCCGGCTCTTAATTTTTCATATTTTCTAAAAACAGTAAAAATATAAGTTGGAAGATGTTTCGCGAACATTTTCTTACCAAAACTGTTACCTATTCGAAAACTGACTCTGCAGTTTCCGAAATATGCTTCTTAATGGACTCCTCCGGGATCATGGCTTGAATACAATCAACATTTTCATTATAAGGATCTCTAGAGATATAATGCTTGAGTCTTTGGCCATTCACCACTTGTGAAGAGTTGTCTTCAAGGCAAACAATTTTAATTGCCCCCAAAAGATATACCTCTTCAATAACAAAAGGTCCTTCCCATCTCGAGAGTAATTTTCCTGCAAAAAATCTGAGACGAGACCTATACAATAGCACTTTTTCACCAACATGAGATTCTCTTTTAATAATTCTCTTATCATGCCATATTTTAACTTTCGCTTTAAAAATCTTAGCATTTTCATATGCAACACTCCTCCATTCATCTAAAGAACTTAAATCAAGCAACCTTTTCTCACCAGCAAGTTTAAAATCTCTATTTAGGTCTCTCACTGCCCAATAAGCTTTGTGTTCTATTTCTAAAGGCAAGTGAAAAGCTTTTCCATAAACCATTTTATAAGGAGACATGCCCATAGGATTTTTGTCAGCAGTTCAATAAGCCAACAGAGCGTCATTTAATTTCTTAGCCCATTTTTTTCTAGATTTGTTAACAGTCTTTTGCAAGATGGATTTGATTTCTCTATTTGACATTTCTACTTGCACACTAGTTTGAGGATGATATGGTGAGGAAATTCTATGATTAACATCATATTTATCAAGGGTTTTTCTAAAACCACCATGAATAAAATGAGAACCCCCATCAGTCATAAGATATCTAGGTACACCAAACCTAGGGAAAATAATGTCTTCAAGCATTTTTTAATGAGGTTTCACCATCAGCACTTTTAGTAGGTATAGCCTCTACCAATTGAGTAACATAATCAACAGCAACAAGAATATGAGTATAGCCTTGTCAAGGAGGGAAAGGACCCACAAAGTAAAAACCCCAACAATCAAACGGTTCAATACCAAGAGAATAATTCATAGGCATTCCATTATGTCTACAAATATTTCCAACCCTTTGACATTGATCACAAGATAAAACAAATTTTCTAGCATCTTTAAACAAAGTAGGCCAATAAAAACCTGATTGTAGAACCTTATGTGCAGTTCTATCTCCAGCTTGATGTCCTCCATAAGCACTACTATGACATTTTCTCAGTATCTCTCGTTGTTCATTTTCAGGAACACATGTTCGCATAATACCATCAACACCTTCTTTATATAAGTGTGGGTCATCCCAACAATGATGCCTCAAATCATAGAAGAATTTTCTTATTTGCTGAGCTGTAAAGGTAGGAGGCAAATACTTCGAAACAATAAAGTTAGCATAATCAGCATACCATGGACTCTCTTGAGAGCTCACTTTTATTGCAGCTAACTGTTCATTAGGAAAAATATTACTAACAGGAAGAGGGTCATTAGGGATATTTTCCAATCTAGACAAATTGTCAGCAACATGATTTTCAGCACCCTTCCTATCCACAATATGTAAATAAAATTCCTGTAAAATAAACACCCATCTAATAAGCCTAGGCTTAGCATCTTTCTTTTCCATTAGGTACTCAAGCAGCATGATCAGTATGAATAGTAACTTTAGAATCAACAATATACTGCATAAATTTATCACAAGCAAAAACTACAGTTAGGAATTATTTTTCAGTGGTAGCATAATTCTTATGAGCAGCATCAAGAGTTTTACTAGCATAATGAATAACATTTAACTTCTTGTCTATCCGCCATCCAAGAACAGGACCTACAGCATAATCACTGGCATCACACATAATTTCAAACGGTAAATTCCAATCAGGTGGTTGAACAATAGGGGCAGATATTAAAGCCTTCTTTAAAATTTCAAAAGCTTCTCTACAATCTTCATAAAAAACAAAAGTTATATCCTTTTGAATAATATTAGTAAGAGGCTTTGATATTTTAGAGAAATGTTTAATAAACCTTCTATAGAAAACAGCATGACCAAGAATACTACGAATACCTTTGACATCCCTGGGACGGGGCATTTTCTCAATGGCTTCAACTTTAGCTCTATCAACTTCAATGCCTCTTTCAGATATTCCAAGAACAATTCCTTCATTAACCATAAAATGGCATTTCTCCCAGTTAAGAACAAGATTGTTCTCTTCACATCTCTACAAAACTTTATCAAGATTCTGCAAACAATTATCAAAAGAAGTTCCATAGATGGAGAAATCGTCCATGAAAACTTCCACAATTTCTTCACAAAAACCATGAAAGATAGCATACATGCATCTTTGAAAATTATAAGGAGCATTACATAAACCAAAAGGCATACCTCTATAAGCATAGGTTCCATAAGAACAAGTGAAGGTTGTTTTCTCTTGATCAAGCTTTTTAACAACAATTTGAAAGAACCCAGGATAACCATCAAGAAAGCAGAAATGAGTTTTCTTAGAAAACCTTTCTAACATTTGATCAATAAAAGGTAAAGTATAATTATCTTTCTTAGTGACTTTGTTAACCTTCCTAAAATCAACGCACATCATATACCCAACTACTACTCTTTAAGGAATAAGTACGTTATTTACATTTGGCACAACAGTCATCCCTCCTTTCTTAGGGACACAATGCACAGGACTAACCCATCTACTATCAGCAATAGGATAAATAATGCCAGCATCAAGGAGTTTCAATACCTCATTTCTTACGACATCCTTCATTTTAGGATTTAAACGACGTTGATGTTCAACAACTGGCTTTGCATCAGGTTCAATATTAATAGCATGCTGACATATAGCAGCAGAAATCCCCTTCAGATCATCAAGAGTATAACCAATAGCATTTTCTTAGATATCCCCAATAATCTCTCCTCTTATTTATCAGAAAGTTGAGAACTAATAATAACAGGATATAATTTCGTGTCACCAATATGAGCATATTTAAGATTATCAGGCAAAGGCTTTAAATCAAAAACATGATCTTCCTTGGGTGGTAAAGTTGTACCTAAGTCTTCCACAGGTCAATTATGTTTCAGCATTGTTGGCTGATGTAGGAAAATCTCATCAATTTCATTCCTTCCTTCCATAAAGACATCACTTTCGTGGTCTTCCATGTATTGCTGCAAAGGATTGTTAGGAGCAAGAGCAATAGCAGCCAACTGTTCAACTCTATAATTTTCATTAGGTAATTCAGCTCCATAGGGTGCTTTAGCAAATTTGGAGAAATAAATTCATAAGATTCTCCATCAAATTTTGTAAGGATTTTCTCCTTTTTACAATCTATAACAGCACCAGAAGTACTTAAGAAAGTTCTACCAAATATGATAGCACAAGTATCACTAGCAGAAGTGCCTAGTACTAGAAAATCAGCAGGATATCTAGTTTTACCACATAAGACCTCCACATCTCTAACAATACAAATTGGAGAAATAGTTTCCCTATTAGCAAGTTGAATGATCACATCAATGTCTTAAAGTTCATAAGAACCAATTTCATGCATGATTTCTTTATAAAGCTCATAGGGAATAGCACTAGAACTAGCACCTATATCACATAAACCATAATAGCAATGATCACCTATCCTAACAGATAGCACAGGAACACTAGGTTTCCTAGATTTACTAGGATGAGAGCCAATATTAGAAGCATCTTCACAAAATATAATGTGTCCCTCTTCTACATTTTCATAAACAAGGTCCTTTACTATTGCTCCTGTAGGCTCTACAGTTATTTGTTCCTCGGGTTCTACAAGTTCCTTTGCACTTTTATTAATTACATTAGCTAACATAGAGTGTTCTTTTACCTGAGCAGGGAAAGGCATTTTCTCAATATAAGGTTTACGCACAATAGAATCAACAACATGAACCTCTATATCCCTAGCAGGAACACAATTAATAGTATCTTTATAAGGTGCATGGTACTTATCCCATTCCTTTTTAGGAATATCAATGTAAGAAGCAAAAGCCTTATATAAGTTTGCAGCAACTTGAGAATCAAGCCCATAAACAACACTAACATTATGAAAATCCTCAGATGACATAAAGGTTTTAATGCATTCATAGTCATAATTTATACCTTACTTTCTACCTTTGTCATTCTCCCATGCTTCAGTGTTTTCTTGAATACGGTCAAGAAGATCCCATTTAGCTTCATCCTTCATATGTGTAAATGATCCAGAACAAGAAGCATACAATAAATCCTTATTTTTAAGAGGAAGCCTTGCATAGAAATTATTAATAACAATATTACTGGGGAGCTCATGAATGGGGCATTTGAGCATTAGTAACTTCAATCTCCCCCCTGATTGGGCAATACTCTCTCCATCATGAGGCCAAAAATTATATATATAATTCCGATCTCTATGGATTTCACTTGGAGGATAGAATTTAGAATAAAAGAGAGGTACAATTTCCTCCCATTCAATAGTCTGGCTATTTTTCCGCAGTTTGAACCATTCAAAGGCTCGGCCTATCAATGATACAGAGAATAATTTCCTCTTCACTTGGCTAATCGTAATACCTGCACACTTGAACAACTCGCATAATTCATGTAAAAAGAGCAAATGATCACCAGGATGGACATTTCCATCACCTGAATAGCAATTATCCATAACATGTTTTACAATCTTTATAGGTATTTAATAAGGATCCAAATCATCAGGCGGTGAGTCATTTACTACCCCAGTAGTGGCAGAAGTGCCCGCAAATAAGGACTCAAGAGGAGTTCCAAACATAGCGTAATAAAGCAGTAGACAGTAATAAAAACATCACTTACAGCAGAAGCTTCCTTTATCAATTCAACTTCCCAATAGCGCTTCACTCTCCGGCAACGGCGCCAGAAAATAGTCTTGATGACCCAAAAGTATAGGGGGTGTATCTTAGTACTTTAGATAAATAAGAGTGTCGAACCCAACGAGGAGCCGAAGGTGTTGACAAGCGGTTTCGATGAAGGAATAACTGTAAATACTTGAAAATATATTTGTAGGGGTTTTTGATATTGCAGATAAATAAAGTGCGAGTCAATAAAATCCAATAATAATAATTGCAGCAAGTGTCCCAATCATTTCTTCAGCAAAGGACAAGCCGGCGAGTTTTACTTATGACTAACAAACGTTCTCGAGGACAAACAGGAGGTTTCTGTCAAGTGCTTTTCTTCCATGCAGTTGAATAATGTTAGGTGTTTTGATAAGTGTTGTGTGGGTGAACCTATTCTAATGTACCGGACCATCCAAGACTAATACATACTTGTGATTATACCCCTTGCAAGAATCCTCAAATACAAGAAAGTAATTAAGAAATAAATCTAACCACAACTTTAAACTCCGGGATCCTACGCTCCCTCGTGTAATGGTTTCCTAAAGGGGGTTTAGGTTTCTGTCACTCTGGCAACCCCACAATTAGTATCCAAATACACGATGCATTCCCCTAGGCCCATAAATGGTGAAGTATCATGTAGTCGGCGTTCACGTGACACCACTAGGAGAATAACACCACAACTTAAATAGCAAACATTAATTATTATTCAACATTACTTCACTACTAACAACTTGACTTCTCCCATGTCCTCAAGAACAACACAAACTACTAACGACACATCATATGGATCATGATCAGATGTGATATAATGGATGATAACAATATGGTCATAAAGTGCAAACACCGATAAATCTCACAAGCATCAACTACTAACAAGTAATCCACACCGGGAGAGAGATCTAATGCAAAACAACGATAGAGGCCCCTAATTGTTACAGCGGGATGAAGGTGGATGATGAGGGTGATGGTGCTGGTGCTGCTGCTGATGATGATGATGACGATCTTGATGATGCCCGGAGTGATGACGGTGACGATGGCGGTGATTTCCCCTCTCCGGAGAGGAATTTCCCCGGCAGATTTCTCCCTGCCAGAGTGCTTTTCTATATCTGGTGTTTTCCGCCCCGAGGCGGCGGCGGAATAATTCTTCGGGGATGGAATGAGGCTTATGGTTTCCTGGGGGCCAAGCACGCCAAAGATGACCCCCCAGAGGTGGGCCAGGGTGGCCACACCCCTAGGTGGAGCGGCCAGGGGGAGGGCGCGCCAGCCTTAGGTGTGGGCCCCCTATGTGTAGCACCCGGACTTCTAGGGGATACTCGTAGTTCCGTTGAACAGCAGATGATTGGATTACGGGGCTTACCTGCACCCGCATCTCTTACGAGTAGGCCAACACACGTATGTGTGACAACCAAACTCTACTGTTCATCGTCTACGTAAACCATCCCATAGAAATCAGGATACTTCCATTGACGTACTTCAAAACATACACACATGGTACGTCAACGACGTTTGAACAAGTGATATCACAACAGATCTCTACGACACAAAATATTGAAATAAGTTGCAAATAGCTCTCACTAGAGTAGAGATAGCAAATACAATCATCCAGAGGACACACGTCCCAACATATCATCATTACATCACAGCGGAAGCATTCAACATGTCTGAGTACAGACAAGATCCAAATAGGCCTAAGAGGTCGGAAACGAAAAGACGGAGCCCATCCACGAAGTCTCGGATCCTGCGCGGGTCCACTATCTACTCGTCAGCAGCCTCGTCATACTCCACGTAGTAGCCACCATGGGGATCCTCGGAAACGTAGTCTGCGGAAACCACAGCCCCAAAGGGGTCAGTACATAAACGTACTGGCAAGCAAGACTCACGGTTCACCAAAGTGTAACCCGTCAACACCAAGCACAGATGCTTTGGGTTCAACGGAAGAAAGGGGATATAAAAGATGCTGCAACTGGCTGCTCTAACCAACTACAGAGGTACTACCACTTCCGGTTAAACAGAAAGAAGATAAGATAGCGTATCGTAACCAACTATAACTAACCACCAAACAAACCCATCCTGGATCTCGCCCCTTATCCAAAGAAGCAATCCGAGGATAACTCACACAGTTGGATTAGTGATGGTTCAGATTGTTGTGTCAATAAGCCTATTACTAGTCAAGTTATCATTAGTTAGGTGTGAGTTGTTCTGAGTACTTGTTAGCCAGTACTTTCACCAAGTCATCCATAACCGCGGAAAACACGGCTTCTCGAGAAGATTTATCCCTGCAGGGGTGCACCAATTTGGCCGTACACGTAAGAATAACCCGCCAGATGGAATGGCCTTTCCACCAAGCGGGGCACTCAACACAACTCAACTCTTCTTCGCATCAAGCCCAAAGAACCCCGTGCAATTGAGCGCACGGCTAATCAAGCCCCACGAAGAAAAGGGGACCCTCATAGCACTCTAAGAACGTGTCTCCCTAAATGCCGACTACAAAAGTTCCACCCTGGCGCCAAGGGTTCGCACCTGCAATATGCATGCGGCAAATGGAAAACCCGAAGTAAATGAGGCGATTTGGACGAGATGCGAATCGAATCAAATTGAGGGGGGCGCCCATACACGCTTCCCACATGCGGTTAGTGCGCTCATCATGGATCAGTAGACAAGACCCTTTTCCTAATTAGGGTCGACACTAGCAGGCCTCAAAACCACGCCGGGCCTCCTGCCGGTGCCTTATCAGCAAATTATTATTACCTCAAAATTAACAGGTTGTTGTTTAACATCGAGCCCTAGAACATAATAAAATATAGTAACATAAAGTAAGGGTAACAGACTCGAGCAAAACAACCCTAAGCATGCTAGTAAGACACGGGCAACAAGCAAAGGGGTTATAGGTGTGGAGGTGAGGCTATATCAGGGTTAAAGGATAACATGTGATAGGTTCGTAACAGAAGCAACGATTCATAGGGCTAGCAGAATAGACAACGGAAAGTATCGGTATCCAATGTTGAAAGGAACACAATGGTTCATGTGAGTGAATACTTGCCTGCAAACTCAGCAGCCTGGTACTGAGCTAGATCCTCAGAAGGGGTGTCGTAAGTATCGTCGGTCTCAACGTCGTCGTTTCTCCGAGAAGAAGCAAACAAACAACGCAGAGAGACAAACAATCAATAACATGGCATAGTGCACAATCATGGGATGATGCATGACCATTTAATTGATGCATCAAAATAAACTAGTGGACATGGTAACAACATGATTAAATGGACCCACATGCAATTTGGATTGCATATGGAAAGCCCATGAATTATGGTTGACTTAATTGTTCTACAACTAATCATCATGTGTAAGTGAATTAGCATGATGCATGGATGAAGAAAACAGAAAGGAAACAACAATAGAAACAATTAGAAATAAGGTTTACCAAGTTTAGGATTTTAGTTACTCCCTCCGATCCATATTAATAGGTGTTGAAGTGGATGTATTTAGACATGTTTTATTGCTAGATACATCCACTTCACCACCTATTAATATGGAACAGAGGGAGTATTAAGTTATGGAATTTTGGTTCCTTAAAGGTGTTACACAAGCATTTGTTGTTTTCATTAATTTTAAATGTTCAAAATAGATAACAAAGTTCATATTTGTAAAGTACACAACATTTTAGGTTGAATACATGTTTCACTTATTGAAAAAGGAATTGAGATGATTTACTTATGAATTAAACAAGTTTAAGCAAGATTTAAAGGAATTAATTCAAGTATGAAATTAATTGAATTTTTATTTGTGCAAAACATTAAGTGAGATTCATATTTGAAGAGTTTATACTTTTATGGTTTGAAAACATATTTTATATGTTCAAAAAGAAATTAATTTGACCAAGTTATGAATTTAGCAATATTAAATGATTTAAACAAGGTTTAAATTATTTAACAATTTTAATTATTCAAAACAGAAAATAAAGTTTATATGAAAGAGGGTTTAATTTAGCATGGAAAACATATTTTATTTGTTGAAAATGGATTTAAAATGAGCAAGTTATTAATTTGGCAATTTTAAATGCATTAATTAAGAAACAGTTGTTTTCAGCAACTTAAATTATTCAAAACAGCAAACAAAGTTGATATTTGCAAAGTACATGAAAAATGGGATGGAAAACATATTTAGTTTGTTGAATTTGGAATTTTTATGCCCAAGTTATGATTTTTGCAAAATTAAGTGAATTAAACAAGAATTCAAATAATTCATCAATTTAAAATATTCAAAACAGTAAACAAATTTTATATTTGGTTAGAGAATTCAATTTGGTACAGAATACATGTTTAAAAAGTTGAATTTGGAGTTGAAATGATTTATTTATGCAATTTACAAGTTTAAGGTGTAATTCTGCCATTTTTTATTAACTAGGGACTTAGGGAAAATACTACAGGGACCTAGAAGTTAACATCAGGGACTGTTCTGTGATTTCTGTGACGTTTCTGTACCAAAACAAAAGGAATAAAAAGTTGGGTTTTATTGCGGGAGGGGGGACTCGAACCCGCGATCTCCTGCTGGTGCGCAAGGGGCAGTGACCAATGCGGTATCGAATCGTGTGTTGACAGGAAGGGGAACTCGGGGGGTTAAGGTTCAGATCGGAGCCGTTTTTTAACTGAGCTGAAAGGTTCAGTTCGCCTGAACGTCGTTGTCAATCGCGCGGCCGCCGGCGGACTGCGGTGCTCGCGTGGTGGCCGTGTGCGACTGTGGCTGCGGCGTGGGGTGTGCGCCGTGGGTGCGGGCTGTGAAGGGAAGGGAGGAGAGCGAGAGGGATCGAGGGAAGGGAGAGCTCACCGAGGGGGGACAGGAGGAGGCGGTCGGGGCGGAGCAGGGAGTTTTTCCGGCGGTGAAACGTCGATGGCGGCGGCGCAGTGAGGCCTCCCGGTCCAAGCTGATGGGTGGAGGAGGAAGCTGGTGGCGCGGGGGATCCATTCCCGCGCCTACCTTGGCCGGAGGGTGGCCCCAACGGCGATGATCACCGGAGCAAAGGGGAGGTGGTGGTCGGGTGGAGTTGGGGTTCAGAGAGTTGCGGTTACAGAGAGAAGAGAGCAGAGGGGGTGGAAGGAAGAGGGAATGGAGGCGGGGAGAGAGGAGGGGAAGATGGAGGGTAGGGTTAGGGGGCTAGGGCACGAGCTAGGTCTTATGGAGGGGGAGGAGGTGGTGATCGCCGTTGCTCCTCTGAACCAGTCGACGTGGAGGCTTCAGATCGACGCCGTACGAGGAAGAAGACAGGGCGAAGGGGTATGGGCCTGAGGGGAAATTTGGGCTGGGCCTGCCCCTCTCTCTGTTGCTCTGTTTTAATTTTTTTTTGTTCTGTTTTATTTTTTTTGTTGAAAAGGAAAAGAGAAGAAGGATGGGTTTTTAGGGTTTAGAAATTTGGGTAAAATTTTGTATCAATTATTTATATTGTAACAGCAACATTGCAAAGTTTTGGTTTCCAAAAACTTTAATTATGTGGGTGTTTGTAAATTAAATTGAATTTACATAATTTTGATATTAAGTGAATAGGGGTGACATTAAGTAATTTAAAAGATTTTGAATTCAAGTTTATTTGAAACAAAGGATTTAGTTGTTTTGTAATATTCATAAAATTCAAAAGGGTTGCTGTTTGGTGATTGTTTGGAGAATTAATTGAATTTGAAAAGGAATTTGAATTAAGTGAATTTGCTATTAAATGAATTAATGAACTTAAAAAATTTGATGGTTTGAAATTTATAGTTTAATGGAAACACATGATGGAAGTGTTTTGTCATTTTCATAAATTTTCAAATGGTTGCTGTTTTGGAAATATAATTGAATTTGAAAAGGGTTTGGTATTAAATGAATTTTGATAGAAACAAAACAACAGTTTTGAAATCACAACTTTACTGGAAACAATTGATTGTTTTGATTTGAAATATCATTTTGGAAATTGTAACATCACAAGTATGAAACAAAAGGTTTGAAATTTGGTTTGAAATTCAAATAGAAAACAAAGGAAAACAAAGAAAAACAGAGGAAAACAAATGGAAAACAAAGCAAAACAAATGCAATGAACATGATGTCATGATGCAAAACATAAAATAACAGAGAGCAAAACATTCTAATGGCTATTTTTCATACTTGGGATGTTACACTATGGCTCCCCATCTGGCTGAGTTTCTTCTCTGAACTTTTAGGAACCCCCGAATGTCCCCCTTGTTCTTCTGATCTTCTGAAATATGGTATCTCGATGGTGCTTTTTCCATCAGATTTCTGGTCCCGGTGTTTATTCTCAAAAAATTATAAAACATGCAAAATAAGATAAATAACATAAGAGATGCATCATAACATGAAATATATCGATGAATAACAGAAAATTATGGTATAAAATAGTGATGCAAAGTGAACGTATCAGCACTATGTCGGGAGGGAAAATCATCACCGGAGGGGTCTACACCACCATGCCCGCCTTCGGAGTGATGTGTGAGTAGTTCATCCTTGGACTAGGGTCCATAGAAGTATCTAGATGGTTGTTCTCTCCTCTTTATTCCTCGTGTTTGGATCTCGTGAGCTTCCTCACATGATCGAGATCATCTATTTTTAATGCTACATGTTGTGTTTGCTGGGATCCGATGATTATTGAATGCTATGTCTTTTGATGATCGATCTATCATGTTGTCTTCATGTGTATGTTATTTATGATCTTGCATGCTCTCTGTTCTTAGTAGATGCTCTAGCCAAGTAGATACTAGTGACTCCAAGAGGAAGTATTTATACTCGATAGAGGGTTCATGCCTCCTTTGCATCTGTGCTCGATTGACAGAAACATGACGATGGAGGACGTAGTGTTGCCATTAGGGATAAAACAACAATGTTTACTTTGTTTACATTACACACTTTTCTTACTGCGATAATCTGTTGCTTGCAACTTAATACCCAACGTTTGTTCGGATGATATTCAGAGGGTGGATTATTAGTCATAGATGCAGTTGGATGACGATCTATGTATCTTGTTGTAATGCACGCATGAATCTCATAGTAATCTTCATGTCATGAATGTTTCATAATCTATCAATTGCCTAGTTGTAATTTGTTCACCATGCATGTTAGTTATCTTTTATGGAGAGACACCTCTAGTGAACTGTGGACCCCAGTCCATTTTATCGTACTGATAATACACACACCGCTTCCACCGTTTTCACACTGCTTCCACTGTTTTCAGACTGCTACTGATGTTTTCATACGGTTCTCGTACTATTTTCCACACCATACGTTTAATCTCTTTGTGTTCAGCAAAACCGGTGAGATTGACAATCTCAGTGCTTCGCTGGGGCAAAGTGAATTGATTGTGTTGTGTAGGTTCCACGTTGCTGCTGAACCGGTAGTGTGCCCTACCATCTCAGCCGCATCAACCTTCGGAAGTTGCTTCTTTCTTCTACTGGTCGGTTCAACCTTGGTTTCTTTCGGAGGGAAACTTGCTACTGTGCTCTTCATACCTTCCTCTTGGGGTCTCCGAACGAACGTGTGTTACACTCACATCACTCGCTAAAAGGATTCATGCCATCTGTACTTAGACCAAACCTCAAATTTCTTGCGTCATTAGCAAAATCTTTGAACTCTCTGTCAATATTTCTCCACTGCGACCCATCATCGAGCTGTCTCAACATCCTGTCTGACTTACATTCCTATTTGTTCCATCGCAACAACTTGGCATGCTCTTTGTTTCTTAATAAATGTTTCAACCGTGGCATTATAGGAGCATACCACATCACCTTGGAAGGAACCCTCTTCCGAGGGGGATCGCCCTCAACATCACCATGGTCATCTCGTCTGATCTTATATCGCAATGAAGTGCATACCGGGAATGGATTCAAATTCTTGTACTCTTCGCCACCGTAGAGGATGCAGTCATTGATGCATGCATGTATATTCTGCACCTTTAAACCTAGAGGGAAGACAACCTTCTTTTCTTCGTACGTACTGGAGGGAAATTCATTTTTCTTTGGAAGCATATTCTTCATAATTTTCGGCAACTTTTCAAAACTCTTATCGGATAAACCGGACTCTGCCTTCCATTGCAGCATTTCCAGTGTGCTACCTAGATTTTTCATACCATTTTCACAAGTTGGGTACAACAACTTTTTGTGAGCCTCTAACATGCGATCCAACTTCTCCCTCTCCTTTTCACTATCACAGCCTCTCCGTGCATCAGCAATGGTCCCACCAAAGTCATCAACGGGCTCATCATGTGCCTCTTCTTCAGCTTCCCCCATGAAAGTATCAATGTATTCAGAAGAGTAGTTGTCATCATCCACTTCTTCATTCTCTACCATTATAACCCCTCTCTCACCGTGTTTGGTCCAACAATTATAGCTGAGTACGAAACTGAACCGAAACAGGTGGATGTGAAGGATCTTTGAGTCAGAATAATCATTCTGATTCTTACATGCACTACATGGACAGAATACAAAACCATTCTGCTTGTTCGCATCAGCCACACGAAGGAAATTATTCACGCCATTAATGAACTCGGCAAAGCATCGGTCAGTACCGTACATCCATTTCCGTGGCATGTGCGTTATTGTATAAGTATATCAAACGCAATCACGATGCCAAAATCAGTACTTAGGTTTAGGTGCTAACCTCTTGGAACACTCCAATACAAGAGGTGACACCAAGTCTTCACCAATCGTGGAGAGAATGGGGATAAAACCGAGCTCGGTGGTGAAAAACAGAGGAGAACAAAGAATCTAGCTAACTCGGGAATTTCATCGAACACCTCTAGTGCATAGGAAATGAAAAACAAAGTAGCAAACACCTCTCACTTCCAAAATGGAAAAAGCAGGGGTAGGACAGGGCCGGTTATATAGAAACATAGGAGCTCTAGTCTAGTCCCGGTTCGTAACACGGCCCAGGACTAGAGGTTCTCTGTTCTGTCAGAATGCGCCAGAGCCCTCTAGTCCCGGGCATTGTTACGAACCGGGACTAGAGGTCCCGTTCGGACCGGGACTAGCTCGCCAGTGCCTTTTCTTGAGATTCAGGGAAATGGAACCAGAGCCCTAGTCGCAGATCAGCGACACGCCGACTCTCAGCGGCGGACTCTATCTTCCACCGCCCCAAGTTACCTGCGGCGGTAAGGGGAGGCTCCACTGCCGTGGCGAGGACCGGCGGCAGCGGGGCGAGGGGGCGGGGGCGGCGACGTAGGGGGTGTTGCTGGTGGCGCGTGGGGGTGCCCCATGTGTGAGGGGGTTTGGGTAGTACATATTGGCCACGCATTTTGGTTTATCTAGGAGTTCGTGGAAAAATTCTCTTATAATTAATTAATCAAGGTATTTTGTCTCCATTCCGAAGAAAAAGTGTACGTCCATTTCTAAAAGGCTCTTATTAGTGTTTTCCTATGAAAAGGCCCTTAGTATTAGAGTTGTGCAAACAATATTTTTTTCTTTTCTTGTTTAATTTTGGAGATGTGCGAGTGCGACAACCGAAAGGGCGCAGTGCAAAATAAAGAAAACCCTGAATTAAACGTGAAAAACAAATCAACGGAAAAAATCGCTTAAACCGATCGGTGCCTTGCGCCGCCCACTGGTAATACATCGCCCACGGAGGCAATAGTCCAGCCGTGCGTGATAACACATCGCCCACGGAGGTAATAGTCCAGCCGTGCGCGATGCATGCATCGCCCACGGGGCACTGCACCCCCTCCCCCTTCAAATATCAAACGCCCCGCGCATGCGGAGCTTTTCTCCTCCCACCTCATCCCTCCACGCTCCGCACCTCGACCCCCGCTCCGCACCTCGACCCCCACGGCCTGAGCCGTCAGAGTTTGCAGGGAAACACCAGTGTGCGGCCGCCTGACCCGTGACAGAGTCGGCAAGGAACAACAGCCTGCCGCCGCCATCGCGCTTTCGATGGGCTCCATCGAGGAGGAGGCGCGGCGGCTCTCCAGGGAGAGGCTCCAGAAGCTGATGATACCATACACCACGTCGCCGGAGCGCCTTCCGACGGAGCTGGCGCTTCCTCGTCTTTGGTCGTCGGCGGCGATCGGAGGTACGTTTTCGCGACCCCGAAGCTCGGTTCTTGGTTTCTTGCTGAAATTCAAGAATCATCATCGCCGGTCCGGCTCTTGACGAGTCTGGATTTGCAGGTTCCAGGACGCCGAGGCGGAGCGCCCGCACGGAGGGCACGGAGTCGTCGGCGGCGATCCCAGGTACCTTTCGCGACCCCGATAAGCTCTGTTCTTGGTTTCTTGCTGAAATTCAAGAATCATCATCGGCGGTCCGGTTCTTGACGAGTCTTGATTTGCAGGTTCCAGGACGCCGAGGCGGAGCGCCCGCACGGAGGCCACGGATGGCGGCGCGAAGCGTCGGAGGCGGGACAGCACTGAGGTCGGGCGGAAGAAGGTTCGCCCTTCCTCCACGTCGTCGTCTTCGTCGGCGACCTCGTCGGAAAGGTCCCCTTCCCCTTCGCCTCCCCCGCCGCCCCCTCCTCCTCCGCCTGCTGCTGCTGCGCCAGCGTGGTGCTGGCACTGCAGAGTACGGCATGCCAGGCAGGTGGAGGAGCCAGCTCCTCACCTGTGCATCTGCGCACCCTGTTCCGCCGGTGGGAACACTGGATGCCCCATGTGCAACACGCACCTCTGGGTCGACATTCGGACCGAGACGGAGGACGATTTGGATGCGGAGGAGCAGAGAACCATTCTTCTCCACATGCTTCGTCAGACAGCCGCTTGGCATGTTGGCTTCCGGCCCCCTGTGATCCCCTGTAAGTCACCAAGACAACTTTGTTCCTCTTCCTCTTCTTGCTAAGTCGGACGCACACGCACTCAATCACATTGTCTGTTTTGTGCCAGTCTGTGGCAAGAGTCCAGACGGATCCGACATGCGGGCTCTACCGCTGCTGCTGGTCAGGGAGCGCTGCCATGACTGTTCATGGCGACCAGCTGTGTGGATAGCGTCCTGCTGCTGCGCTCTTCTGTGCCCGAGGTGCCTGGAGACAGGTTTGCGACGCCGCCACGGGCCCTGCAGGTCGCCCGGCGTCCTGGGGACGCTTTCCTCTTCTCGAACAAGTTTTGAGCGAAGTGAGGTGGAAGGCACGTTTTACATCTGGAGAGAGTCCCGCTTCACACTCCGCGGGCGCGTAGGCAGGGATTTAGCACCCGTCGGTCGTTTTGTGATCCGCTACCTCATGTCCATCGCCGACCTCCATGGCCCTGGAGGACGCCGTCGCGGTGCACGCCGAAAGGTCATCCTCTACAGCGAGGAGGACGTAGCTGGAGGAACAGTCCTCAGACAGCTTACTTTCTAGCTGATCAGCCTTCAAAACGGAAGTCACCACCATGAAAACAGTAGCTCCTTCATTTTCGGATTCATTCTTCGAACTCAGTTGTGTGCGTTTTGGCTGCAACTGTCTTGACCTTGTGAATATTTGACGTAGCACATTGGACTGAATTTCATTTGAACTAGGATTGCGTCTTGGCATATTACCGAACAGGTTGCAGGCGGGGGGCGGGAGGAAAAGGTGACGGAAGCCGATGCTGCTGGCCAACACGCCGAGCGACACTGCGCCTTGGCCGTCGCCGGCACGTCAACTTCCCTTTCGCCGCCCCCCCATCTCCCTGCTCTCGCTGGAGGTTTTGTCCCGGCGGTGAAAAAAAATAGAAGTGAGATGGGAGAAGCAGTCTGAGAAAGATGCTCAGCTGGCGCGTCGTCGGGGTTCCACGCCACGCGTTCGCAGCCCACACCGACTGCTTCAGCCCGAAACAGGGCCGTGATACTACACTAAGGTGGATGATCGCCGTCCGATCTGAATCAAGCGCTGATTTGCTCCCCTGTTTTCTTTTTTACCAGACTAATGCTATCAATAGTGCGCTAACGCCATATCTAAGTGGGACCCAACTGTCCGACTAGGTAAAATTTATAGTGGCGAGGTATATATGTACCACGCCAATAATAACATTATATAATAGTGTTGCGGTCTCTACGATCCTCGCCGGTAGTAATATACTAGAAGGAGATGGGCGCGCGTTGCCGCGCCTGACGGCTGTTGATTTGGCCTTGCGATGCGCTATCGCTGGTGTGGCGACTTGGCATGTTTTGTGGCCGCATGCAAGGTGGGACATAGAGATATCTTTTTTGCACGTGATGCGTAAGTGTTGTGCTGGTAGTTTAGAAGGACGCGTGTGCCGATGGCTAGCTAGCTTTTTGCCGGACGCGTGGTGGCGGTTAGTTGTATTGATGACAAGGAAAAACCTCTGTAAGAATAGCCGCCTTTCGGTGAAAACTTAAGGACCTAAAAGTCGATCCTTTCATGCCGAAGCGAAAAGCGAGATACAGTCACTTCGACAACATAACGCGTTCCAACTAAACGACTGATTTCAGGCGGCATAAGAGAGTTGATGTGAAGGTAACCATATCAACCACTAAGTCGGTGCCAATATCTCCAAAGAAGTCTGTGGCAATATCTCTAAAGATAACCATATCGACCACATCATGGCCATCTGCTGTCCTAACGCTTCGCTTGTACCTATATCCATATAGAGATTAGTTCGTCATTCCCATGGAAGCGAAACATGAAATAATTCAAGTAAAAAAGAATACCTTGGAGATGCAGTCTTCTTTTGAGCAGCAGAATGCATCACCTTCTTTAGTTGAGCCAGAACTGCAACAGTCAAAAGACCGAAACCTCCAGTTCTGGGCAGAAGGCACCTCTTGGATGACAATTCTAGTTTTGTAGACTTTGTTCTGAAATGGCAAGGCAGATCATCCATGCTAGGCCACGTATCATAGAAGAACACATTTAGACAGGAAAGATAGTGGACTCACCAGATGCTCGTGAGGAATGAGACTTGCGAGATAACCCAGCAACATTCTCTATCTCGAAGAATCCAAGCCGACGTCCCTTATCTGGAATAGGTGTGATCCAGACCAATTATCCTACACAGGAAGAAGGAGGATAGGACACAAAAATGAACCCTCTCCATGTCCGACAATAAGGTAAGTATGTAAGAAAACTCCGCAAGCTAAAGAGCAAAGATAACGATCGAAGAACCGTGGCAGTATCTATTTAGACACCGGAAAAACATCACGCAACGAAAGCAGCTGTCAACAACAGGTGGCAACCTAGCCAGCAAAATCGGACATGATATGTAAAAACTGTAACATCAAACTCCATATAACAACGGCTCTAAAACGAAATTAATATCATATATGTCCGTCTATACACGAAATAATCAGAACTTACCCTCTACAACACTGTCTAATTCGAACATGTAGATCAAGACTGCCTATTTCAACAACAGATAAGCCATGATCTTAGATCGACGTATTAAGATATACCTGTTGCGAAATGCAGACACGTCACTATTAATAGGGTCGTAACAGACCTTCGATCCAAAGCTAGGAGACACCTGGAGCATACATGGTCGATGAGACAATGTAGTAAGCACATAGGCAGACAAAATCAGAAGAAAAGTATGGACATGAACTCCCATGGAAAAACCAGATAGGCACAAATTATTTATACCATCTTGCATCCTAAAACCACAACCCATGGACAATACAACAACTGGCTCATACCGGCTTCGCTGAACTAACGCGTCTGCATCCACGTCCTGTGGATTATCACCCCCACAAAGCTATGATCGACGTACATCTGCAAGCGTAGCGTATATCCCCATCATGTCATCAGGAAGCAAAAAAGATAGCCCCGCTATAGATGTGATCTGTCCAGAAAGACAAATGCAATAAGAAGGACACAAGAGGAGAAAAAATGCTGCTCCGGTCAGAAGCACCATACCTTCCATCGGTGACACGAAGATTTTTTTTTTCACAGTTGGCTTGCCCCTTGCGTTCAGTGAAGTCAGAGGAGATATCCCTATTATCAGACCAAGGATGTCTGCAGTTGATAAGTGAAAGTGCACTATGGTCAACTAGAGGGGGGGGGGGTGAATAGGTTGACTACCAATTTTTCTTTTTTTTTCCTTTTAAGGGGCTTAGTAAGATAAGATACGATTCTCTAGATGTGCAACTAGGTGAACAACCTATGTGAAGAAAGTAGTATGCGCAACGGAAGTAAAGCGTAAGGTAGTAAAGCAAACAACAAGTGTAAACAAGGAGACAAGGATATGATTCACCGTAGTTCCTTCTCAAAGAGAAGTACGTCTACGTTGGAGAGGTGGGGAGCCACCTAGGCGCTCCTCAATAGCACAGTTGTGCACACCTTGTTCTCCTTGAGCTTCTCCGGTGAGGGAGATGCTCGTTTCCACTATGAGGTTGACTTGAAGGCGTTGACCAAACCTTTACAAGGACTTGAGGTCACTCCACAAGATGGATGGAGGCTCTCAAGCAATCCGTAGCTTCTTGCAACAAGGTGGAAACTACAAGCACGAGATCTACTAAGGTTTCTAGGCCTCAAGTAGGATTCTAGATCTACTAGGTTGTGGTGGATGGATTCGAGATTCCTTTGGTGGAAGTGTGGATCTAGGTCTCCTCTAGCTCTCCACCAAGTTTGGGAGTGATTGGGTGGACGGAGTGGGAGATCTAGGTGGTTGAAGCTTTCATTAATGGCTAGGAGAGAGAATGGGAAAAGCTTAGCATTTATGAGGTAGGGGAAGGGGTATTTATACCCCTTGCATCCAAGTGACCGTTTGCAGTCCAGGGCACCGGAGGCTCCGGTGGTTTCACCGGAGGCTCCGGTGGTCTTCAGTGCACTGCGCAGTTGCGCAGTGCCTTATCCTTTGCGCGCTGTAGAGTGGGCCGGAGGCTCCGGTGGATTGAGCGGAGGTTCCGCCCACCGGAGCTGCACCGGAGGTTCCGGTGGAACCTCCGCTCTTCTCCAACAGAAGGGGTAAATAGCGGAGCCACCACCGGACCCTCCACCGGAGTCCATTTGCACTTGGACCAGGGGGTCCACCGGATGTCCACCGGAGCCTCCGGTGGAAACTCCGCTCTTCTCAAACAGAAGCCCATTTTGGCGGAGGTGCCACCGGATGCGCACCGGAGTCTATTTGCGCACAGGCCAAGTGATTGGCAGAGGGCGGAGCCTCTGGTGGAACTGGCGGAGGTTCCGCCCACCGGAGGTCCACCGGAGGGTCCGCCACAAGGTCCGCCCTACTCCAACAGAGAGGTGGTTTGGCGGAGCCTCCACCGGACCTCCACCGGACCCTGAGCGGAGCCTCCGGTGGATTCACCGGAGCCTTCGCTCCTGCATATTTTGATACTGCACTAAGGTGGATGATCGCCGTCCGATCTGAATCAAGCGCTGATTTGCTCCCCTGTTTTCTTTTTTACCAGACTAATGCTATCAATAGTGCGCTACTATCTCGCGAGATCCAATTCAGGTCTAACACTTTTTTCAATTAATATGTACTTTTTATCTATATTCTTGAACAAAAGTGAACCCTTAAACCAAAAATATATATCGTTAAATTCATAAATTTCAAATAAATCCAGATTTTTTTTTGCTCGATTAGCCTAATTACCAAAAAAAAAAACTTAACCCTTGAACCAAAAAAATAAATATCACGCATAAGACTCGTTAAATCCATAGTTTTAAACAAATCTGATTTCTTTTGCTTGATTGTCCACTGGTAGAAAATAGGCCTTCGGTACGCCCCCATTAGTCCCCAAAATAATGGACCCGCGACCATAGGGGTATTTAGTCACGGTTCGGAACGAGACCCGCGACCAATAGTCTGGGCCCAGCGCGCTCGGTCCACAGCTGGCGGAGGGGAGGGGCTTTAGTCCCGGTTGGCCAGACCAACCGGGACTAATAGGTCCTCGGGCTGGCCCCAAGGCCTTTAGCCGCGGTTGTCCAGGTGAACCGGGACTAAAGGCCCATCCCTATATATAGGACTCAGTTCTCTGCACTTAGCCACATTTGGTGTCACTTTTGCTCACAATATTCACAAGGGGTGGTGGGTATGCTTTTGGTTTCTACTATGCACACAAGGTGTTCGATGAAATGCCCGATAGCATGAAACACACATGATATAAAGTGTCCGAGCCGCACTTGAGCGTTTTCATTTATTTTACCTCCGTGATCGCGGTTAGCAACTTGAACCTTTCATGATTTGTATTATTTCCAGCTAGTTAGTTTAACAGATGCATGATGGTTAATTATATACTTTATATAATAATAATG
This sequence comes from Alopecurus myosuroides, assembly GCA_028641055.1. NCBI lineage: Eukaryota > Viridiplantae > Streptophyta > Magnoliopsida > Poales > Poaceae > Alopecurus > Alopecurus myosuroides. Next base: position 472,948,100 of record CM054057.1, on the reverse strand, counting down.
CAGATGAATCGGCAATGGATGTACGGTAACCGACTCTCCGGCGAGTTCACTACGGGTTTGAAAGATTTCCTCGTAGTGGCAAATGCGAACAAGCAGCGAGGTTTTATTATCTGTCCATGTGCTGAATGTAAGAATGAGAAGGGTCACTCCTCCTCAAGAGTCGTTCACATGCACCTGCTTCGGCACGGTTTCATGCCAAGCTATAATTGTTGGACCAAGCATGGAGAAAGAGGGGTTAGAATGGAAGAAGATGAAGAAGAGGATGATATCGATTTCAACTATCATGACCTTTTCGGTGATACTTTCATGGAGGATGATGCTGAAGGTGGGGAAGGGTTTGGTGAAGGTGAAGAAGAGGCACATGATGAGCCCGCTGATGATCTAGGTCGGACCATTGCTGATGCACGGAGACGCTGCGAAACTGACAAGGAGAGGGAGAATTTGGATCGCATGTTAGAGGATCACACGAAGTCGCTGTACCCAGGATGCGACAATAGTCTGAAAAAGCTGGGCTGCACACTGGATTTGCTGAAATGGAAGGCACAGGAAGGTGTAGCTGACTCATCATTTGAAAATTTGCTGAAAATGTTGAAGAATATGTTTCCGAAGAATAACGAGTTGCCCGCCAGTACGTACGAAGCAAAGAAGGTTGTGTGCCCTCTAGGTTTAGAGATTCTGAAGATACATGCATGCATTAACGACTGCGTCCTCTACCGCGGTGCATACGAGGATTTGAATGAATGCCCTGTATGCACTGCATTGCGTTATAAGATCAGAGACGATGACCCTGGTGACGATGTTGAGGGCGAGAAACCCAGGAAGAGGGTTCCCGCCAAGGTGATGTGGTATGCTCCTATAATACCTCGGTTGAAACGCCTGTTCAGGAACAAAGAGCATGCCAAGTTGTTGCGATGGCACAAAGAGGACCGTAAGTCCGACGGGGAGTTGAGACACCCCGCTGATGGAACGCAATGGAGAAAAATCGACAGAGAGTTCAAAGATTTTGCAGCTGACGCAAGGAACATAAGATTTGGTCTAAGTACTGATGGCATGAATCCTTTTGGCGAGCAGAGCTCCAGCCATAGCACCTGGCCCGTGACTCTATGCATATACAACCTTCCTCCTTGGTTGTGCATGAAGCGGAAGTTCATTATGATGCCAGTGCTCATCCAAGGTCCGAAGCAACCCGGCAACGACATCGATGTGTACCTAAGGCCATTAGTTGATGAACTTTTACAATTGTGGGGCAAACCTGGTGTAGCTGTGTGGGATGAGCACAAAGAAGAGGAATTTAACCTACGAGCGTTGCTTTTTGTAACCATCAACGATTGGCCTGCTCTCAGTAACCTTTCTGGACAGTCAAATAAGGGATACAAAGCATGCACGCACTGCTTACATGAGACTGAAAATGTATTTTTGGATAACTGTAGGAAGAACGTGTACCTGGGTCATCGTCGATTTATTCCCCGAAATCATAACGTAAGAAAGAAAGGCAAGCATTTCAACGGCAAGGCAGATCACCGGCCGAAGCCTGCGGAACATACTGGAGCTGAGATATTTGATATGGTCAAGGATTTGAAAGTCATCTTTGGAAAGGGTCCTGGCGGACAATCAGTTCCGCAGGGAGTTGACGGGCTCGTACCCATGTGGAAAAAGAAATCGATATTTTTGGGAGCTACAGTATTGGAAAGTCCTATATGTCCGCTCTGCAATCGACGTGATGCATGTTACGAAGAATGTTTACGTGAACCTGCTAAGCTTCTTGGGCGTGTATGGGAAGACAAATGATACAAAGGAAGCACGGCAGGATCAGCAACTTTTGAAAGACCCAGATGACCGGCATCCGGAATGGTTTCAAGGTCGTGCCAGCTACGCTCTTACGAAAGAAGAGAAGGTCATTTTTTTTTGAATGCCTGAGCAGTATGAAGGTCCCGTCTGGCTTCTCGTCGAATATAAAGGGAATAATAAACATTGCGGACAAAAAGTTCCAAAACCTGAAGTCTCACGACTGCCACGTGATTATGACGCAATTGCTTCCGATTGCTTTGAGGGGCCTCCTACAGGAAAATGTTCGAGTAGCCATTGTGAAGCTATGTGCATTCCTCAATGCAATCTCTCAGCAGGTAATCAGTCCAGAAGATCTACCACGGTTACAAAACGATGTGGTCCAATGTCTTGTCAGTTTCGAGTTGCTGTTTCCACCATCCTTCTTCAATATTATGACGCACCTCCTGGTCCACCTAGTCGAAGAGATTTCCATTCTCGGTCATGTATTTCTACACAATATCTTCCCCTTCGAGAGGTTTATGGGAGTATTAAAGAAATATGTTCGTAACCGTGCTAGGCCAGAAGGAAGCATCGTAAAGGGCTATGGAAATGAGGAGGTAATTGAGTTCTGTATTGACTATGTTCCTGACCTTAAGCCGATTGGTATTCCTCAATCGCGGCACGAGGGGAGACTAAGTGGAAAAGGCACGATTGGAAGGAAATCAACGATATGTATGGACGGTCATTCTATGACTGAAGCACACTACACAGCTCTGCCAAATTCGAGCTTGGTGGCTCCGTATTTCGAGCAACACAAGAATATTTTACGCTCGAACAACCCGGGGAAGCCTGAATCATGGATTAGAAAGGCCCACATGGAGACTTTCGGCAGTTGGTTGCGAAAACATTTAATGAATGACAATGATGTTGGAGATCAGCTGTACATGTTGGCCAAGACACCATCTTCGACTATAACGACTTTCCAAGGGTACGAGATTAATGGGAATACATTTTACACGATCTCCCAAGATAAAAAGAGCACCAACCAAAACAGTGGTGTCCGCTTTGATGCAGCAACCGAGATTGGGAAAAAGATCACATATTATGGTTACATAGAGGAGATATGGGAACTTGACTATGGACCCTATTTTAAGGTCCCTTTGTTCCGGTGCAAATAGTTCAAGCTAACAGGAGGTGGGATAAAGGTGGACGAGCAATACGGAATGACAATGGTGGATTTCAACAATCTTGGTTACCTTGACGAACCATTCGTCCTAGCCAAAGATGTCGCTCAGGTTTTCTATTTGAAGGACATGAGTAGAAAACCGAGGAAACGGAAAGATAAGAAAACGATCAGTGCATCATGCGATGATCCAAAGCGTCACATTGTTCTTTCAGGGAAAAGAAACATCGTGGGAGTGGAGGACAAGACAGACATGTCAGAAGATTATAATATGTTTGGTGAAATTCCGCCCTTCAAAGTGAACACTGACCCAAGCATTAAGTTAAATGATGAGGATGCTCCATGGATGCGTCCAAATCGTAAGAAAGCGGGGACACAAGGGACGAATTGATGTGTAATAATTTATTGTACCAAACTTTGTTGAATGGATCATGTTTAATGGATCATTTGAATTATATTATCTCTAATTAATTTATTGTACCAAACTTTTACTAAAAACAGAAAACAGACGCGCTAGCGCGCCGCGGTGTCGCCGGAATGCAAATTCTTTTATTAAAAAGAGAAAACAGACGAACACTACTCCTCGCCGTCGTCGTCGGGGAACTCGTCGGTGACCTCCTCCGGGTCATCATCGTCGCCGAACTCGTCCGTGACCTCCTCCTCGTCGTCGGAGGTGCATGATGGTATGTCCGAGATAGGCCCCCACCTCGGATCGTCGGAGGCCCAGACTTCGCTGGCGTGGTCGGCCCGACGAAGCTCTTGCAGCGCCTTCGTCCTGGCCTCCCGAGCGGCATCTAACGCGAGGTGGCGTTCGAGGCGGCGCTCCGCCCGCTGAGCCGCGCGGGTCTGCCAGAGCTCCTCGTCGGCGCTCTCCTCCCCCGGGTTGTTCCGGTAATACTCGCGGACGACGCGGTCTTCCCTGGCGTCGACTAGGCCCTGAAACGCGCGGTGGCGGAGGTGGAGGTGGTCGGCGGCAGTGATGATCTGCGGCTTCGGCGCCCTGGCCTCCGCTTCCCAGACGGTGTGGCAGTCGTTGAAGTTCATTAGCGACCGCGGGCGGTTGAGGCGCCAGGCCGCCGCGTCCCAGGCGCGGGCTGCCTCCGTCGCCGTCGCAAAGGTGCCGAGGGGGATGCGGTCGTCCCCCCAGCGGATATCTGCGCTGAACATTCCGTTCTGCCGTGCTCGGACGCCGCGGAAGCCGGTGGTGCTGTTCCTCCTCGGAGGCATGGTGGAAGCGCGACGGTGCAGAGGGATGGAGAAGAAGCGCTCGAGGCGCGGCAGTTTATACCGCGCCCTCCAGGCCACGCGTCACAACTTCCGCGCCACGCGTCACAACTCCCGTGCCACGCGCCACCATAACACAACCCAAGCATGGATGGATGTGTTAAAGGGGGGGTGTAGAACAAATGCACGGCTGGACGTATGACGGCGAATCCGGATGTTTTGTATTTGCTCGATGAACTGAATATATGATGTATCAACCTTAAAGGGGTGTAGAACAAAACAGACGGTATCGCCGTCATACAGCCCAACCGTGGCTACTGGGTGCATATATGCATACCAATTGCACGGCTGGACGTATGACGGCGAATCCGGATGTTTTGTATTTGGGAGATGAACTGACCGGTGTATGAAGCTGGGCTATATATAGGGTCCTCTGGCTCACAAAGTGTTGAGCTAGGGTTTTGATCCAACGGTTAAGAAACATCTCATTCAACGGCTCACAACAGCTCGAAAGGACCACACTGTAGCCCTGATCGAATGGCTCACAACAGCTGGAAAGAAACACACCCCGGATCCAACGAATCACAAGCGGTTGAAAGAAACACACGATCCGTGTGATTCTATCTGATTGGTCCAAACGAAACCCTAATTCCCATGTAGTCCCGGTTGGTGACACCAACCGGGACTAAAGGGATGATCCGTTTCCCAATGAAACCCTAACCATTTAGTCCCGGTTGGGGACACCAACCGGGACTAAGAGGATGTTTTCTTCTCAGTATATATATGTATGCATTGCCACACCATTGGCATAAACACATACAAACTCACCACTCTCTCATGGCTTCTACCGTACCCACTCTAACATTCATCCAGGCGGAGGCACTTTCCGCCTCGAACTACCCCTGCCCGCCCGGCTACAGTGTTCCCGACGGTTGGATGCTGAGCGCCGGAGGAGTGCCAGTCCCTCCTCTTCCTCAAGGTGTGGCACGTCGGGCGGCCATCACGAACCATTACTACCACGAGCTCACGCCGGAGCAGCGGAGGAATCCCAGTTGGCATCCCGATAACCAACAACTTGGGATGCCTTCTTCATCAATCGGCGTGAGAGGGCGCTCGCCAGGTATGAGGAGGAAGGCCTGCCTCCTGGGAACTTTCACGAGGCCGGTCGTCGGCTATGGTGGTCCGGCCGGACTCTACAGAGCGTCATGGACTACATCAGGGCCGGCGATATCCCCCGCCTGCGCTACCCTCAGGCCCAGTCCTGGAGTCGTCATCCTCCGAGGGAGTGCAGAGCACCGTCAGACGATAGTGACGACGACGGCGGCGACTACGACGACTACGAGTGGATGTACTATAGGCCTAGGCAGGAGTATGACTAGCAGCAGATATCAGATCATGCATCTATGCTCTCCGTTTAGGTTTAGATCCTCTATTGCCATTATGTACTGCCTTTTTTATCTATGGGAAAATTTCTGAAAGATCCTCTGACCCTGAGTAGACCTCACTATGCTTGCTCTGACCCTGGCCAGTCAAGCCTCCGTCCCTTCTGTTCACTAGATTTGACACAGCCGAGTCTCTCTCAGCTGAATTTTCTGATATATTATTTGTATTTTTAAGATTTTAAAATGAAGTAGTTTTATTTTTCTGAATTTTCTCATATATTATTTGTACTTTTAAGTTTTTTTAAAAAATTAGTTTTATTTTTCTGAATTTTCTGATATATTATTTGTATTTTTAAGATTGGAAAAAGAATTAGTTTTATTTTTCTGAATTTTCTCATATATTATTTGTACTTTTAAGATTGGGAAAAGGAATAGTATTCGAATAACCACCTTTAGTCGCGGTTGGTGTCACGAACCGGGACTAAAGGCTCGTTCTGCGCGGGAACGAAAACGCCGCGAAAATTTTCACCTTTAGTCCCGGTTCGTGACACCACCCGGGACTAAAGGCCCGCGGAGGGTACCCCAGGGGACCTTTAGTCCCGGTTCGTGACACCACCCGGGACTAAAGGCTTGACCTATATATGTGCGATGCCTTGCTGCCCCAAAATTTTCTAAGTCCCAAACCCTCGTCTTCCCTCGCGTCGGTGCCCGCTCGTCTTCTGCCCCGTCGCCGTCGCCCGCGCAGAGGACCGCGCCGTCGCCATCGCCGTCGCCGTCGTCGCGCCGTCGCCATCGTCGCGCCCTTCTCTGCACCGCCTCCACCCTGCTCCGCCCCTGCCCCGTCGCCGTCTCTCCGGTAGGTTCCCCGCGGGCCGTCGCCGTCGCCCTAGAACCAACGCCATCGAACGGCGACCACGAATCGCGCGCAAACGCGCCGCCCTCGAACGTCGACCACGAACTGTGAACGCGCCGCCCTCGCGCTCGCTCCCGCGGCCAGATTCGCCGCCGGCGAGACCACAGTGGCCGTGGCCTCGTCCCCATCTTCGTCCCCTCCCCGTGGCGAGTACCACAGTGGCCTCATCCCCATCTCCGATCCCTCCCCCGTCGCCGGAATCGTCGGAATCGCCGGAGAACCGAGAGCCTAATCTGCAACCGCCGGCCACCGTGTCACGCCAGGGGTGACGTCATGATGACGTCACCTGGCCACTGTTGGCGAGTTTTTTTTTTGATGACGTCATCGTGACACGTGGGCCCTCTTTATATGGAATTACAGAACATAAATAATCTTCTAAATTAAATAACTTTTAATTTATAATTTCAAAATTTTTGGAAAAATATGCAAAATGTTCAGAAAAATGTAAGCTATCTGTTTATATCATTTCCATTTATGTTTGACAAAGTTCAAAATGAGACCATATTTGAATTTGTATTAAATTCATTAAAATAATGAAAATAAGTTTTAATTCAATAAATTTAGAATATTAAGTGTAATATACCAAAATGACCAGGAAAGCAAATGCAACCTAGCTATGGGGTTCTCCAAGTCATTTGAGAAACTAATCTTGGACACACCTCTAAAGTATGGTTTTCCCCCTCCGGTGGTCATCGTTCTTCCACCCAAAACCCTACCTATTTGTTTTCCCTCCTTCTACGACAAATATTTGCTAAGTCTCCTATATACTTAATTAATTTTTACTACATGCATGTCTGCAGGAGTGACATATGGCGGACAATAGAGACTTGCCGTTTACGGATCTGGAGGCTGAAGGTATCTTATACGGCATGATAGCCAACCCGATCCCTTATGTGCCAGGCCCAGAAGATGAGCAACAAGAGGATGTAGTCTCTTCTTATCTGAACTTTGATGATCAAGAACATGAAGGAACGGACATTGTCGACGATCAAGAACATGAAGGAACGGACATTGTCGATGATCAAGGAGATGAAGGAATGGACATTGATGACAGAGGTCAACCGTCGACAAACGACAATCTCCAATTGCAAAGAACAACCACCTCCGGCGAGGTATATATTTTAGCCATCGGTCTTATTTTAGCCCTCGGTCATATTTTAGCCCTCGGTCCAATTGCAAAGACTAACGCGCGCGACTCTCTTTCTTATTTTAGCCCTCGGTCGGATCTAGTATGACAAAGCGTGGCAAATCCAAGTCGATGAAAGATGGAGAAACATATACCATCGAATCAGTCAGTGTAACCGGCAAGCCCCTACAGCACACCACAAATTTTATCAACCAATGCAGAGTCATTGTTAGAGACACCATCCCGATCACCGTCCAGGAATGGAAGGAGCCAAAGAAAGCACGTATTGGTTTCACTTATGTCGACAAGAGAACGAAAAAGATTATGTTTAGAAAGCTTATTGCACATTTCATTCTACCTCCGGAATACAACAAAAAAGATGAATTCGGTGAGGAGGTTCCGGGTGGACGTGAGAGGAGGAGGATAGTCAAAGAGTTCGCTCTTCAGAAGATGGCCGAAGCATTCCGGAACTTCAAGAAAAAATTGTTCCGTGAATATGTCAGCAAGGGCAAGACTCCGGTTTTCACTGGACAACATGAGAAACTGAGAGATGATTGGACAGAATTTGTGACACAACATAAATCGGAGCATTTCAAGGAAATGTCGAAAAAAAATAAGACTAATGCGGAAAAGAAACAGTACCATCATGTTATGGTGCCAGGAGGATACCGCGTTTCGGCGCCTAAGTGGCAGGCGATGGAGGACGGCCTGACGGCAAGAGGAATCCGTCTAGGTACAGAGGGATGGGACGAAAGAGCCAAAATGTGGTGGTACGGGCATGGGGGATCGCTAGACCCGGAGACAGGGGAGTGTGTTCACCGACAGAAAACGTTTGCTCCCACAAAAGACCTTGTTGACGCAATAACCAAAGCTCAACAGGGCGTGATCACGTTCAACAAAGAGAGAGACCAACTGACCCATGCCCTCGGGAATCCTGAACACGGAGGACATATACGAGGCAAAGGCAGATTGCCGTGGAAAGTAGGGTTTTCCCAGGAGGGTGACCCGTACTGTTACAGAAGCCGTAAGAGAGGTACGGACCGGAATGCAGATCAAATGACGCATCTTGCAATGGAAGTTTGTGACCTGAAGAAGGTCGTGGCGGGAATACTTGAGAAAGAAAAAGCGTCAGCTGGAGGGCCGCATCAAGAACATGCAGCGGATCTCGGTAGCCAGCATCAGCGGAGAAGCAGCGTGGCTTCCATGGAGGCCCCGACTGCAGGTGCTAATGCACCGATGATCGAGAGTCGTGCACCGGAGCCTCACTACCCCGTGGATGATGTAAAGGAGATGAAAGAATATGATCCGCATTATCCCGTGGGGAACATTTCCATGAAGGTAGCTACCGGCAGTGCTTTACCCTGTACACCTGGAGCACTCCATCACAACAATCCCATTCCATATGGCTATGCTCGTGTCACGGTGGAAGACATAGTCCAAGCGTTTGAGGACCTGGAGATTGACATAGCTACACCCGAAGGGGAGAGAAGACTTGGAGATGTCAAGAGCTAGTTCATTCTATGGAAAAAGAAGTACATAGTGTTTCCAGGTGAGACGCCAAGGCTAACAAGTCCACCCCCCTACGATGGTGCAGGTGCTGGTGGTGGTGGTGGTGGTGCTGCTGGTTCACATACGCCTCCTTCACGCCATTCGACGCCGTCCCCCGATCCACAATCTTCGGTGGGTAAGCAGATGTCGTCCACGATTCCTCCTCCGGCGGTTAAGCAGCCGTCGCCCCCCATTCCTCCTCCGGCGGTTAAGCAGAAGTCTCCCCCATTCCTCCTCCGAAGGAAAAGCAGCCGTCTCCCACTATTCCTCCTCCGGAGGAAAAGCAGACGTCTTCGCCCCCCATTCCTCCTCCGGAGGATAAGCGGACGTCGCCCCCCATTCCTCCTCCGGAGGATAAGCAGACGTCGCCCCCCATTCCTCCTCCAGCGAAGAAACAGAAGCAGGCGGACAGCAAGGGAACCTGCTCTTGGTCTATTAACCCGGAGCCTTATGTACCTAAGACCACACGGGTACCGGAGCCATCACTGAAGCCTCTCCCCCCAAGGCCTTGGGAACTTAGTGATGCTGAAACCAAATTGGTCGTGAAGGCTGACGTTGACAAATGGAAGGGCCGACTGAAGGCGCTAAAGGAGCCTGAGCCCAAGGAAGTATTCCCTCCGATTGTAGACTATTGGGCTACGGATTTTTTGTCGACAGTGTCCCAAGCCGTGAAGAATATGCCTAAAGACTATGATATTGAATTTCGTAAGCAAGCAGGAATATTGGAGGAGGAGAAAGCAAAAATAGTGGAGCAGGAGAAAGGAAAAGGAAAAATGATAAAAAGCGGGAAACAAGTTGTCCAGCTCGGGATGCAGAGTAAACAATCGATCCCCCCGCTCATAGTGAAAGCCGCTCCGGAACAGGACCCCGAGGTCATAAAAGCTGTGACAGCATTGTGATTGACTGTAGCTACTGCCATGAAAAATGCGTCCGAGGCCAGTATGTCTCTTCGTGCCTTTTTAGGCATGGACGATGCGCCAATGGCTGACGTAGCATTAAAATATGTGAAGAAAGGGCCTCTCGTCGAGCATGCGAAGGAAAAGGATCTACCACCACTAATGCAAAGTCTTTTACGTTGGTACAAAGATTTCATAGCATGGACCGACAAAGAATTTGTGTATGTGGATTATACAGAGGAGCATCACACCAAAAAGTACTCTGTAACAGTTGAGATGAGTGAATTGTTCCAGCTGTTCAATCTGCGTGAGCTCGACAAATCTATCCTGAGTTGCTACGTTCTGTAAGTGATTTATTTCTACCTCATCTCGTTCTTCATTGCCTACACTATATATATATATATATATATATATATATATTGTCCTAACTATATTGTTGCGTACGCTATTATGCATCCATGATGTTGGGTTCATTGACCCACAAATCATTAATGGAACTATGTTAGAACGTCATCTCAAAGACGTGGAGAAAGACTTGTACACTTTTTTTTAAAAGCATGAATCCAAAAGATATATTATATTTCCTTACCATTTTGGGTGAGTGTTTCTCTCATGTTCTCATTCTCTTTTGTTTACTCCATGCATGGTATGTCTAATCGATAAATTATGCATGACTGTGCATCTAATGTGACCGCAGGTACCACTGGCTTCTGCTAAAAATTGATCTTCACAAGTCCATAGTTTTGATCATTGACTCTATGAATTCAAATACAGATCTTTGGATCAACATGAGAAAAATGATGCAAAGGTAATTATTTTTCAATCATTTGCGCTCTATATCGATCGGTCTCTTTTGTTCATTTCCTAAGCTAATAACTCCCTTGTTCATTTAATTTTATTTGCATTGTAGAGTTTGGAGACGGTTCTCACTTGAACATGTCGGTGAATTCAAAGAACTGCTACAATTTAAAAATGTGGTCAAAGGCGTGGATAAGCAGCCACCGGGGACCGGTCTATGTGGATACTATGTCTGTGAGAACATACGGAAAGAAATATCTGAGAGGAAGAAGGACAAGCTCACGCGGAAGGGTCTCAATAACTTGCGGAGGGCGCTTACTCCAGAAGCTCGCTTCCGACCAATTCAAGAGGAAATAGCAGGATTTTTCCTTAGGCATGTCATCAATAAGAAAGGAGAGTACCATGCGTCCACCGACGATGACTATTATGCGCATGTATAAGCCCTGAGTACTTTGAAACTTGTGCGAATTTGTGTATGCTCATCCATCTTAATTGTGTAATATGGAAACTTGTTCGAGGTTGTATATATGGTCACCCGATATTGAATATATATTATATATTCCTATTGAATTCTCCTTGTTTGATATTTCATATATATATATATGCATGTATATAGTATCGTAAAATATATATATATGTGTACTGAAATTAAAACAAAACAAATTAAAAAGGAACCAGGTTTAGGGGGCCTAAAACCCTAAACCTGCGCAGGTTTTCAGTCCCGGTTAGCCACAAGAACCGGGACTAAAGGTCCTCCGCCGCGACGGACCCCTGGCGCCCACGTGGACGGGCCTTTAGTCCCGGTCCGTAAGTGGCGGGACTATAGGGGGGGGCCTTTAGTCGCGCATAGATAGTCCCGGTTGACCGGGCGGGATTAATGGGTCTGGCGAACCGGGACTGTAGTCTGATTTTCTAACAGTGGTCCTAGTGTAGTTACCGACTTATTTTTTTATTCTTGTGATAGGACATAGTTATTACTTTGCCATTTCTTTGTCGCTTCCTTGATTTATGGTAGGAGATAGTTCTAACTTGTCATTTTGCTTTCCGAATTTGTTCTCGTGCCTTACTAGGACCCTTATCATTTCATGTGACAATTAGTTATTTGCGCGTTATTACGATCCTTATTTCACTACAAGGAAATTGTTTCCAGCCAGAACCATAAGTCCACTCCGGTGGTAGGCTAGGACCGAGTTTCGTGAAATAGTTGTGGCGTGAAGACTTTCACACCCCCACATCCCCCCGCGAGTAGTAATAAAATACCACTGGCGTGTACCCGTGAGTCTTACGCCATATCTAAGTGGGACCCAACTGTCCGACTAGGTAAAATTTATAGTGGCGAGGTATATATGTACCACGCCAATAATAACATTATATAATAGTGTTGCGGTCTCTACAATTCTCGCCGGTAGTAATATATTCTAGATGCGCTCGTGTGGGTCGCAAATATTAATGGCGTGGTGCTACAAGAAGGTAAACAACTAGTAGTCTGGGTTTATACCGCCACGCCATCAGTAATGTCGTGCCAGACAAAAAGCCACATGACTTCCCCTCCACCTCCACTCACTTCATGCTTACCTAGATTTCTCTCCCTAGTCACTCTCTTCTTCTCCCTATCTCCATCTCCAATAATGGAGTACTAAATTGATGGGAGGTAGTAATTTGGGTGCTTGATTATAATTATCTATCGTCTAGGTAAGTTTTGTTTGGTTAATTTACTTGCATTTTTTATTGTGTTTGGCCTCTAGCTAGTGTTAGGCAAAGATTGTGTTCTGGGGCTAGCGGGAAAGGCAACATTGTGTTCCATACGACATGACCCGGTTGTGTGTTGTTTCTTCTTGCCGGGATGAGTTGCCAATGTTTTAGCGAAACGTTGATATTTGTTTCGTCAAATTTACTCATTACGTCCATTTTTTAGCAAAGATTAAGCCGGGTTTTCTAATTATGGTTATAATTTATATGTCTCTTGTAGGCATTGATGGCAGCTCATGTGTACATTTTATACACTATTTTACTTCATGAACTTATGCATAGAGGTAGGTATTCTAATATTTTACCGTGCAAAATGCACCATTTATATTTGTGTACGCATGATATAGAAATCTTGAAGATATATTTCATACAAGGCATAAAAGAGTCAGAATGTAAAGATATATGATGAAATACTGGCACTAAAATACATTCCCACAAACACCAAATTCGTAAATATAAAGAAGGAGCTCAAAAGAAACTTCTAGAAGGTTTGACGACCAAGGTTACGGTCGCTAGCGACCGTACCGACACACTATATGTGTCTCCGTATGCTAGTACCACTTAAGAAGTCAGGATTAGGTCGCGACCGATCGTACCACTCACCGCACCAGGAAGGAGGCCTTGGTGCGGCAGCAAAAGACTTAACCCTCAGATGGAGGAGACGGCCGCCATACCGACCAATCGTACGGTGGAGACATACCGTACCATGGTCCTTAGGAACCTCCTCTTCAAGTATTTCTACCCCGTGCTCTCGGAATTGAGAGAGGATAGACAAAACAACCGCCAGACGCGAAATAATACCAAATCCTATCCTCCGGAAGGCAACTGGAGGGGGAATTCGCATCTGGGAATCCATCTCCATTAACACCATCAACATGAAGGCTTCCGCATCGATCTCCATCACCATCGTCATCATCTACATGTATGTGATAGCATCCTTCACCCATCTCGTTGCAATTATAGAATATCTAGGTGTAGATTTGCATGTGCACTCATTCATACTTCCATTTTCGATTCGCCATATAATATGATGTTGTTTACTGCCTTCATGTGTGAGTAGTTTCCTTATTTCTTGGGGAGATGAGGAAAGCCAAGTACTACTATGAATATAGATAAACATGCAATATTTTCCGATGCTTGTTTTTGTGGTAACAATCGTCATAATATTGGTGTGGTGTCGACCACTCCAATATTGCGGGACATGTGTCGCGACCCTGGACCTAGAGGTATATATAAGTGTTATGCGCTACTAGTCATAGAACGACAAGGGCTTCGGGGTTACCAGAGTCGGTCGTAACACACACCAAAAGATAGACCAGAATGATCGGCGCGCAGACCGGAAACAACAATACTACTGCTCCTCGTGTCAATTCTAGTCATAACCAAATATGCATATCAAAAAATCTAAGAGACTTATAAAACTGTCAGAGCGGGACCAATCCAATACAGATATGATATGTGTCACATGAAGTGCTACACATGTCGAGGTTTACTAGGGTGTCGCACCCTGATTTCTAGGGGATACTCATCGGGCCGAACTGGATAGCAGGTGCTTGGATTATGGGGCATACTTGCTCCCACGTCCCAGCTTCCTGGTAGGCCTGCGCTTATGCGCGACAACACAAGCCCTGCTATTCCATCGTCGATGTAAACTATCCACTAGAGATCAAAGGCACTACTGTCGACGTACTTCATATCAATCACGCAGGGTACGTCAACAGCGTTAAACGGAATGATACCACAGAAAGTCTCTAAGACACAAAAGATTGAAATAATATTGCAAATAGCCTTCACTAAGGCAGAGAATAGCAGATACACTCATTCAGAGGACACATGTCCCAACATAGCATTCATTACATCAGCGGAAGCAAACAAGGTGTCTGAGTACAGACAAATCCAAAAGGCTTAAGAAACCGGGGAAAATAAAGAGGACGAAGCCCATCGACGTAGGTCCTGGATCCTGCCCGGGTCCGCTATCTACTCGTCTGCAGTCTCGTCAAACTCCACGAAGTAGCCATCCTGGTGATCATCGTAGTCGTAGTCGTAGTCTGCGTAAACCACAGCCCCAACGGGGTCAGTACATCCAAGTACTGGCAAGCAAGACTCACACTTCATCAAAGAGTTACCCGTCAACACCAGCATAGATGCTTGGGATCAACGGAAGAAAGGGGTGATATGAAAGCTGCAGCGGGCTGCTCTAACCAACTACAGATATACTACAAGTTCCGGCTAATAGATAGAAGATAAGATCGAGTATTGTAACCAACTGAAAGATAACTTCAAACAAACCCATCCTGGATCTCGTCCCTTATCCGAAGAAGCAATCCGAGGATAACTCACACAGTTGTAATAAAGGTGAATCAAGTTATTGTGTGAATAAACCTATTACTAGTCAAGTTATTAATCATTGGGTGTAACATGGTTAATCATTATTTTTAAGTTGTCCTGAGTACTTGTTAGCCAGTACTTTCACCAAGTAGTCCATAACCGCGGAAAACACGGCTTCTCGAGAAGATTATCCCTGCAGGGTTGCACCAATTTAGCCGTACACGCATGAATATCCCGCCAGATGGGAGATCACCCCACCAAGCGGGGCACTCAACACAATCCAACCCTTCTTCGCATCAAGCCCAAAGCACCTTGGGCGCACGGCTACTCGAGCCCAGAAGAAAATGGACCCTCATAGCACTCTAAGAACGTGTCCCCCTATATGCCGACTACGAAATTTCCACCCTGGCCTGGGCTCGCAAAATCATGCATGCGGCAAATGGAACACTCGAACTAAATGAGGCGATTTGGACGAGATGCGAATCGGGTCAAACTGAGGGGGGCGCCCATACTCGCTTCCCACATGCGGGTAGTGCGCTCATCATGGATCAGTAGACAAGACCCTTTTCCTATTAGGGTCGACACTAGCAGGCTTCAAAACCTCTCATGGGCCTCCTGCCGGTGCCTTATCATCAAATTATTATTATTACCATTAACATTAACAGGATTGATTGATTAACATTCGAGCCCCCGGTACAATAATAATAGTAAAAGAAGTAACCGACAACAGACTCGAGCAAAAGCAACCCTAAGCATGCTAGATAAGACTAAGGCAACAAGCAAGGGGTTTTAGGTATGGAGGTGAGGCAATATCATTGGTTCAGGGTATCATGTGATAGGTTCGGATAACAAGCAACGATACATAGGGCTAGCAAAAGTAGACAAAGGATAGTATCGATAACAAGTGTGGAAAGGAACTCGATGATTCATGTGAGTGATAACTTGCCTGCAAACCCAGTAGCCCGGTACTGAGCTAAAATCCTGTGAAGAAGTACCGTAAAGATCGTCCGTCTCAACGTCGTCGTCTAATCGAGAAGAAGCAAAAACAAACAACGAAAGAAGACGGGCAATCAATACATGGCATAGGTGCACAAACATGGGATGATGCATGTCATGTTAATAGTTGCATCAAAGTAAACTAATTAACAAAATAACACAATTTAATTGGACCCATATGCAATGTGAATTGCATATGGATGCAAATGGTTTAGGTTGAAGCAATGATCTACATTTGATTAACAAGTGTAAGTAGTTAAACATGATGCATGCATGATGATAACAAGAAGTAAACAACAACAGATGCAATGGAAAAGGAAATTACCAAGTGTGGGATTTTATTTATCATGTTAAGAATTTTGGTTCCTTATTGATGTCACACAAGTAATTGTTGTTTTCATCAAGTTAAAGGGGTCGAAACAAATAACAAAGTTTGTATTTGAAAGAACACCAAATTTTAGTTGGATTACATGTTTCAAATATTGAAATTTGAATTAGGATGAATTTATTATGACTTAAACAATTTAAACAAGATTTAAATTGGAATTAATTCAAATAGGAATATTAATTGAATTTTAATTGTTCAAAATATTAAACCAAGTTCATATTTGAAAAGGTTATGTTTTTCTGGTTGGAAAACATATTTTACATGTTTAGAAATAATTAAATTTGAGCAAGTTATGATTTTAGCAATTTTAATTGAATTAAACAAGATTTAAATTGTTTAGTCAATTTTAATTATTCAAAACAGGAAACAAAAATTATATTTGAAAAGGTTATTCAAAATGGTATAGAAAACATATTTTATTTGCATTTATTGGGTTAATAATGAATTAGTTATTGAATTTAGAAATTTGCATTTGAATTATTCAAATTTGAATTTTAAATGCATTTGGGAATTCCAAAACAGTAAACAAATGGATTATTTGGATAGGTAATTAAATTTAGAACAACACACATATTTAGAGTTTATTATTTGGTGTTATAGTTTAAAAGTTATTCAAGTTTTAAATTTAGGGGTCAATTGGCAATTTAAAAAGGATTGTTTTGGAAACAGAAATGTGCAGAAAACATTTGTTACCGCGTACTACCCTACACACGGCCACTGCCCGTGGACCAGGGGGCCAGCGTGGCCACTGTGCGCTGGCGTGGCAGGGGGAGCCGGGGTCGCGGCTAGGCTAAAAACTTGGAAAAGAAAATTGCGCCAGAGGGGGGTCGAACCCGCGCCCCCCGGGCTGGGCGTGCGGTGCGCTGCCACTGCAGCTGGGAGCGATTCCTTGTCAGGTAACGAGCAGGTCGCGGGTTATCCTTCAGTTAAAACTGTTAACTGAACTTTGGTTTCAGTTTGTGTTTTCTGAATTCCGACGGGAAGAACAGAATGGCCGGCGGCCGCTGGTTCGCTGCTCACGGGCGCGGTCCGCGCGTTGCTTGTGCTGCGTGCTGTCGCGTGGATGGACAGGAGAGGGGAAGGAGGGATACGTGGGCGCTCACCTTGTTTGATCGACGCAGTAGCAGCATGAGGCGAGGACGGTGGCTGACGGAGGTGGTCGCCGGCGGCGGAAAACGGAGGCGTGCGAAGCGGCCGTTGCTTCTCCGGCCTCGATGCCTTCGGCGAAGAGGAAGGCCAGGCCACGGTGGCTCCATTCCCGTGGCTGGCTTGGCCTGAGGAGGAACGTGGCGTGGGGATGGTGGCGGTGTCTGACGGCGGTTTGGGGTGGAGGTGGTGCAGGGTTCAGAACAGAGGGCGGATGCGAGCAGTGAGAGGAGAATTCGGCGGCGGGGAGGGAGATAGCTAGGGGAAGGTGGCTAGGGTTAGCAGTGGGTAGGTGCTCTTATGGGGTTCCGGGCTCGTACGGCGCACCATCGAGCGGGGGAGGAGGGATCGCACGGTGGGAGGTGCAGTCGTACATCGTGACATCACCGCGAGGAGGAAGAAATCGACAGCGATGGATGGGGTGGGCCAGAAAGGAAAAAGCCTGGGGGAAAAGATATTGGGCTTCTAGGGGGGAAATGGGCTGGCTGCTGTGCTCTCTCTCTCTCTCTTTTCTATTTTTCTGTTTTTTTTGTAGCAAAAGAAAATAGAAGAGATAGATAGGTTTTAGAGTTAGGAAAAATCCTAGAAAATTAGGGTGAGTTTATTATGTTAATTTCAAACAGTTAATAAGTTTGGATTTCAAAAAGGTTTAAATTGTGGTGCTGTTTGGAAAATAAACCAATTTAGATGATTTTTGAATATTTGGAATGCTTAATAAAATAAACCTTTTAATAAGGTGACCCAAAGGATTCAATTTGGAAACAAAGAATAAAGAATGTTTTGGTTATTATTTTTATAGTTTTCAAATTGGTTCTTGTTTGAAATACATTTGATTTAAAATTGAAGGTGATTTAATTAATTGATTGAATTAATGGTTTGATTAAAACCAACAATTTAATGAGTGATCAACATGGAATAAAATGGAACAATTTAGTTGTTTTTTATTTGTGATCTTTATCCCAAAAGTTGTAACAGAACAAGTATGAAAACAAAGCAGTTGAAATTGTTTGATTTTCATTGTGAAAACAAAGAATAACAGATGCAAAACAAAAGAAACAAATGCAACAATATGATGACATGATGCAATACTTTAATAACAAGAAATCAAACATTCTAAATGGTAGGTTTTCATACTTGGGCTGTTGCAAAACGCCCCCCCTTGAAGGAATCGCGCCCCGAGATTCCTACTGAGAAAAGAAAAGGTCCGGATACTTCTTGGGAAGATCCTTTTGAGCTGTTACACGTGAAACACATCGTGCACCTTGGATAGTTTAACTGGAAGTTGAAAACAATAGGAATTCCTGGCAACTCTTCTGTAAAGATATCAGGGAATTTGGAAACCACCAGAACATTTCAATTAAAGGGAGAGGTTGTATGGAGGATGTATAGCTGAATGGAACTTGATTCATTTGGAGGATAGATTATCTGGGTAGGATGGTGGAACAGAGTTATTGACATCAATCCAACCAAGAATGACATCAATGTCAGAATTTCCAAGTAGTATGAGAGAAGCAAGGAATATGTGGCCTCCCGTTAGAATTTGATTTCTGTGACTGAACTTGGAAGTCAACATTTGAGTTCCCGGAGAGTGAACAGTAATTTGATTGCTTAGTGGAACCACATCTAGGTTGTTTGTTGTGGAAAGGATCTTTGACACAAAAGAATGTGATGCTCCGGTATCAAATAACACTTTAGCTGGATAAGAGTTTACGAGGAAGTTTTGATTAGACGCCGGTAGAAGATTTGAAGTGGAAACAACGACAAGATTTCAACGGACGAAATGTTCTTTAGAAGAACAGGATAACGAAGCAACACCGGGGAAAACGAGCACAAAACTCCTGAGGTACTACGGAGAACCCAAAACTCGTGAAAACCTAACTTGAAAGTTTAGATGAGAAGGGAGAAATCAACGTTGCACTTCCTTACCAGAAAAGGGAGGGAGGGTGGGGAAAAGAAGAAAAAGAACAGAATTCCTACTCTCACGTTTCATTTTTCCTATATAGCTACAAAATAGTTTCTAGACTCAACTGCGACCAGTAAAAAGGGATCCTACAGGCAGACAGGCTCTGATACCATTTGTCGCACCCTGATTTCTAGGGGATACTCATCGGGCCGAACTGGATAGCAGGTGCTTGGATTATGGGGCATACCTGCTCCCACGTCCCAGCTTCCTGGTAGGCCTGCGCTTATGCGCGACAACACAAGCCCTGCTATTCCATCGTCGATGTAAACTATCCACTAGAGATCAAAGGCACTACTGTCGACGTACTTCATATCAATCACGCAGGGTACGTCAACAGCGTTAAACGGAATGATACCACAGAAAGTCTCTAAGACACAAAAGATTGAAATAATATTGCAAATAGCCTTCACTAAGGCAGAGAATAGCAGATACACTCATTCAGAGGACACATGTCCCAACATAGCATTCATTACATCAGCGGAAGCAAACAAGGTGTCTGAGTACAGACAAATCCAAAAGGCTTAAGAAGCCGGGGAAATAAAGAGGACGAAGCCCATCCACGTAGGTCCTGGATCCTGCCCGGGTCCGCTATCTACTCGTCTGCAGTCTCGTCAAACTCCACGAAGTAGCCATCCTGGTGATCATCGTAGTCGTAGTCGTAGTCTGCGTAAACCACAGCCCCAACGGGGTCAGTACATCCAAGTACTGGCAAGCAAGACTCACACTTCATCAAAGAGTTACCCGTCAACACCAGCATAGATGCTTGGGATCAACGGAAGGAAGGGGTGATATGAAAGCTGCAGCGGGCTGCTCTAACCAACTACAGATATACTACAAGTTCCGGCTAATAGATAGAAGATAAGATCGAGTATTGTAACCAACTGAAAGATAACTTCAAACAAACCCATCCTGGATCTCGCCCCTTATCCGAAGAAGCAATCCGAGGATAACTCACACAGTTGTAATAAAGGTGAATCAAGTTATTGTGTGAATAAACATATTACTAGTCAAGTTATTAATCATTGGGTGTAACATGGTTAATCATTATGTTTAAGTTGTCCTGAGTACTTGTTAGCCAGTACTTTCACCAAGTAGTCCATAACCGCGGAAAACACGGCTTCTCGAGAAGATTATCCTTGCAGGGTTGCACCAATTTAGCCGTACACGCATGAATATCCCGCCAGATGGGAGATCACCCCACCAAGCGGGGCACTCAACACAATCCAACTGTCGGATATATACCGAATAGGGGTATAGAAGATGGTAGACAAAAGAGCTGGACTACCAGGGTGGCCTGCAAGGTAATGGACTTAGGTCCATTGGGCGGCCCAGTAGTCCGACGCGTAGAAGCCGGATTCTAGAAGAACCCGGATCACGGCCCGCGTGATCTGGCTTGGAGGAGAAGACGGATTCCTTACTTTCCAAGTTACAAGTTAAACGTAGTCTTCTAGGTTTCTGGTTCTGTAAGCCCTAATCCGGCTATTATATAAAGCCGGACGGGAGATAGATTTCATAAGTTGAATAAGTTCCTTTAGTCCAAGGTTCTAGGTTCTAGCTTAAGCCTTGCGCAACTCGCCGGGAAGTTCATCCTCGTCGAGTAGCTAGATCTATTCCCTTACATTGTAACCTTATTATACGGGCTTTAGTCCCTCATAGTGAGAAGTGCAGGAGTAGGTACGCCGTACTGTCGCGACGTACCGAACCTGGGTAAATCCCGTGTTCTGTGTTTACTACGCTATCCCGTTACCCCACGTCTCTACCGTAGTCTCATGGCACCCCAGTCTATGAAAACTACTACGATGTCTCGACAGTTGGCGCCCACCGTGGGGCAAACGATGTCAGGCGTGAAGTTCCGATCTGGGATTTTAGGCGGAATCGGAAGATCGATCACTGTCGGAAGCTTGGAATTCGACAACGACGTCGGGCGCTTCCTCGACAACGGATCCTACATCCCGGCGCAAAACCATCTGGTAAGTGCCTGCGTTTTACCGATTGGATCTGCAAATATCTTTATCGGATTAACCGCGGAAGCAATGGGGTTTTGCGGTGAAAGCAATTATCTCCCACCCGCCCTATACCCAGTCGAAGACGACTATGATGCCGGATTTTGCTCAGATCGCCGACAAAACAGTGATACCCACTTTATCGGCATGGTGCAATCCGAGATCGCCGAAAACACGGATGACGGAAATCCCGTGCAAGAGGCAGACAACAATACACCCGTCCCAGAAACGGAAGAACCAATACCCGTCACAGAGACGGAAGATCCGACATCTGTCAACCAGACGATGAACTCGGAAACAGAGTCCGTGCTTGCCGCCATTGAGGCGAGACTGGAGTCGGAAACCGGATCGGATAACTTTTCCGAAGACGAAGATGACGATGCCTTCGTACGAAAAGTTAAATCCTTTCAAGAGGGATTCCATGAAGTGCTAATGGCAAAACCAGCCGATACAACGGGTGCCGATAGCCAGGAAAGCCCTAAAACCCCTCCGCCAGCAGAGGAGAGGGAAGACGGAGAAACTTCTCCGATATTTCCTAATGTCAAGGAGATGACAGAGGATGAACCTGTCAAAAAACCTCCCTCTTCCAAGAAAAAGCACCGTGCTTCTAAAAAACTCCAGTACAAACTCCGGAAGAAAAAGTCAGCTGATCTCGCTGATGAAAACCTGGAAGTTGGAGATGTTAGTGGCACAAAGCCTACGGAAAAGAAATCTAAGGAAATCACTGCTCCGCCAATGACAGAACTGGAAGAGCAGGAACTATTACAAACTCCAGTGGGACCCAATGAACCCTGTCGAGACATCGTAGTAGTTTTCATAGACTGGGGTGCCATGAGACTACGGTAGAGACGTGGGGTAACGGAACGGCGTAGTAACACAGAACACGGGATTTTACCCAGGTTCGGTACGTCGCGACAGTACGGCGTACCTACTCCTGCCTTTCTCACTATAAGGGACTAAAGCCCGTAATTCTGGGTTTACAGTGTGAGGGAATAGATCTAGCTTTGCTCGGCGAGGATCAGCTTCTCGGCGAGATAACCTAGAACTTAGAGCTTATTCAACTTAGAACTTATGAAATCTACCCTCTGTCCGGCTTTATATAATAGCCGGACTAGGTCTTACAGATTAGGAAACCTAGAAGGCTACGTTTAACTCGTAACTTGGACGGTAAGAAACCCGTCTTCTCCTCCAAGCCAGATCACGCGGGCCGTGATCCGGGTTCTTCTAGAATCCGGCTTCTGCGCGTCGGCCTACTGGGCCGCCCAATGGACCTAAGCCCCTTACCACTTGGGCCACCCTGGTAGTCCGGCACTTTGTCTACCATCTTCTATACCCCTATTCGGTATATATCCGACAGTAGCCCCCAGGAAGGATCAAAACTCTGAAACTCCGCCTTTCGTCAAATACATTTTGTCCGGGAAACTTGATTCAGCAGTCTTGATTCTTTCTTCTTTTCCTTTCAAAGGAGATGGTAACATAAAACTCGGAACTATGAAAATCCGGCTTTTCTTCTCGCGATCCTTCGCGGAAAAGGAACACGTGACATCAGCGCTTTAATCATGCTGACGCAAGCGCCGCTTGGTTTCACGCGGGAAACCCTGCAACGTATCTCTGACAGATTCTCACGAGAAACGAGGAGATAGCCATCATTCCTCTGTCGTTCCGTTTCCCGGATTTTCCGGCGAGCGACACGCGTCGAACATCCAACGGTCAAAAGAGCCGTTGGCACGTATCCTCGAGCCCATCGGCAATCTTCTTCACTTCCCTCACTGCCTTCACCATTGGTACGAACGCAAGCTCGAGAGCGAAAGCTAGTTCCTGCCCCGACGAGCCCTTGCTACGCCGGAGCGCACCAGCACCACCAAGCACGATGGCGTCCCCGAAATCATCACCGGCCCGCGCCTCCATCGACGAACTTCTGGGCGATCTAGATCCCCAAGTTGGGTCGCCCAAGCACGCCGGCGGCGAGCCAGAGAAGAACATGGCGTCCGCGGCGGGCGGCGGAGGAAATGCTTCCGCCGCCGCAGATGTTGCGGGGTCCAGCACCAAATCGACTCCACCGTTCGCTCCCGAAACGGTGGAGGAGAAAGTAGAGCTCCTTGACGAGCAGCTCGCCGCCGCGAGGGCCGCGTCCGCTGCCGCCGCCGGTGGAGACGAAGAAGAGGAAACTGCAGGCAACTGGAGTGCCTGCAGTATTCCTCCGGCTCTTCTTCCTAACTTGGAGAAGGAGGGCCTGGTGCTGAAGAAGAAGTGGCGGGTCCCAGAGGAAGAGACCGAGCCTACGCCCCAGGAGAACGAAAGAGTGCTCCTTACCTCCCACCTTCTGCGAGGTATGGGGCTTCCACCCTCTTCCTTTTTTCTCCAGGTTTTATCCCACTATAACATCCAACCACATAATCTCCCTCCCAACTCTATTCTATACATGGCCGGCTTTCAGGCCTTGTTTGAGGGTTACCTAGGAATAGAGCCTAGGTTAGATTTCTGGATGTATTGTTTTGGGGTAAAACGCAACTCTGTGGAGGGTGCTCTCCCCACTTGCGGGACCATTTCCTTTACTCTTCGGAGATTCCGAGAGGATTGGTTCCCCAAGATTAAAACTTCCGAGTCCGTCAAATTTTGGACGGGCTCTTTCTTCTATCACCCCGACGTGCCCTTTCCTAAAAAGGCCGTCGGGGTTCCACCTTTTGTAAACTCCGCCGCCGTTCCCCAGGATAACTGGGTGACAGAGGCCGTCCAGGTTCTGCCTCCTGATCTACTAAGGATCAAGAGGCGCATCGCCAAGCTCACCTCCTCAAAGCCACCTTTGACCGGTATGGACACGGTCATCTGCTGGCTGAACAGGCGGATCCAGCCGTTGGCGAACCATGAAGGCCGCCTTTTGTGCGAGTACTCGGGGGCCAAAGATCCTATGCGGACAACCGACAAGGATTGGGCCCCGAAAGAGCTTAAGCGGCGCATCAATCAATTGGTCGCATCACGCGACCAGTACGCGGAGAGTCGGCCAATGTACACGGCCAACAACCCCGCTCCCAAGGTAAAATTTCCGTCATTTGGGTACAACTTCAATTCTTGGATAATCTACCTTTTGGTTTTGATTAGTTTTTTCCGACAGCTTGCGGATCTTCCAGACTCGGAGTTAGCCTCCGAGGCTGAGCTGGACGCGCTGCGCACCGCTACTACTGGTGGCCGCAAGCGTAAGAAGATAGTTTCCTCTGAGGAAATTATCGATCTTGACGGAATCCCCGTCGCCACGTCCAGGTTAGTTCTTCTGGATTTTTCTTTCATGGGAGCTTTTTTCATCCATCTTCGGTGTTTTGACTTTTATCCGGATTTTGGTTTTTAGCTTGCCCCCCTCCACCTTGAAGCCGAGGAAGTTGAAGAAGCTCAAAGCTGCTTCCAACCGAGGCAGCCAACCATCTCCCGCCGTCGCCCCGGATACGCCGCAGTCAATGGCGGAAGAACTTACTGCCACCACCACCACCACCAAGCCCCCAGAGCCCAGCCAGCCCGTTGTGTCCGAGTCGGACACGAGGGAAAGGGCGGCCCCGAAAGTGGGGGAATCTTCTCGGACTTTTGACGAGGAAATCCCCACCTTCGACAAGGATTTCAAGGCGATCAATGAAGGCTTGGACGCAGCCGGGAACCATTTTGCAGAATACGCAAAAGGATTCCAAGAAAACTTGGCAGGTTTGCAGCGTTTGAGCCAGGTATGTAACTCTAGCCCCCAAGCATTAAACAAAATGCGTGCTTTTTTGCTTTGATGTTTTTATTAACCATACTTTTCCTTGCTGTGTTTCAGCAAACCTCCGAGGCCATAAACCTTGAAGTTTTCAGGAAGCTCACTATCAAGAATAAAGAAGTTCGAAGTCTTCTTTCTATTCTTGAGGAGAGAGAGGCGGAGCTGGAATCATCTCAGCTCGCTTTGACGGAAACGAAAGGTAGGCTTTTTCGCTTTGACATTTCCGGTTTAAGACTTTGTTGTGGTTTTCTTCTCGAGGAAATTGATCAACTCGGATTTGCCCTTTGTTTTTTTTAGCTGCTTTAGCTGAAGCTAAACAAGCAGCGGAAGATTCCGGCAACGCCGAGATTCTCCGCAATGAGAATTTTGAGCTTCACAAGAATCTTGTGAAGGCTCAAAAAGACCTGGAAGCCAGCAATCTGGCCCTCGGAGTGGCTAACTCCAAGGCTTCCGAGCAGGCGGAGAAAGACAAATCCACCATCCAGGATTTGACTGAAGCTCTGAACCTTCGCCTGGAGGAAGTTTCCGAGATCGATAAACTCATCGGTAAATTTTTACCCTTGTCTTCATATTTCCATGTTTTGCTTTCTCTGTTTGTCTCCTTAACCCTTTTGTATGCTTTATCGGATCAAACAGGAGACACCCCAGATGGCGCTCGGGCTGCAGGCATCCGAGCTTTCGGGGAAACATGGAACTTGATGAAGGCTGCTGCAACGCAGTTGGTAGGCAAGTTTCTTCCCGAAAAATCTGGGGAGTGCTCGGAAGTTGAGAAACTTCCGGGTATCATCATGGAGGTGGCGGAGTCCAAGGAGTCCGTTCTCCGCTCCGCTGCACGGGGTGGTGCGCGCATGGCCTTAGGCCTTATGCGCATGCACTACCCTAGTGCCAAATCCTGGCGTGTGGCCACCGGTGTCCCTCAGGGATACACGGATGCGCAACGATCCACCATCTTTGGTGAAGTTAAGGGCCACGCCACCCAGATTGCCGCCATGGTAAATGTCGGCGTCCACTATCCAGAAGAAGAAGCTCCTCCGATTCCCGATGAAGAAAGCAGCGAGGAGGAGTCGGATTCTTGAAGGGTTTACCTGGAACCTGGATAGAAGATGTAGACAATAGGAGCATTACTGTTCTTTCATTTGTAATCCAAAATGTAATGCTTCTTATGTATTAATGAAAATTCCGCCTTTTGCAGTTTAAACTATGAAATTACTTTGCAAGTTGTTTGAATTTTACCATTCCTTTATCTTCTAAGTTCTCTGGTGTATATGCTTTAACTGTCCTTAGTGTTTGAAATGGCTCAAATAGCATTATGAATCGTTATGCCGAGTAACTGGGGACGAACCAAGCAGTTTTGAAACTCGAAAACATGAATCGTGCTAAAGGCATTTTTACTAACTAGTTCCAGTAACCCAGCATACGCACGATCAGATAAGACTTAGAGAAACAAGGAAAGTTTTAAGTGAAACTTGGGCACGCAGGCAATTCAAGTTTCCTTTAGCCGTTAAAAGGCTGAAAAATCATTCAGTTATGTAACGCCGAGTACGCAAGCACAATTCGGGTTAACATTGAGAAATTTGTAAGATCATTGGGAAATAGATGAGGCGGAAACACTTTGCACTTATAAGAAATATGGATGACAGCATTCCGACAACTTTATTTCATGATCTCAAAAGATGTTTACATAGATTTGAACTAAGTACAGAAGGGGACATAACTTGTAAGGCGCTTCCAAGCTTCTGTAATCCTCTTGACTTTGTCGAATTTCTCCAGCAACTTGTAGATTTCAAGGGTTTTAGCCCCCAGCCGATTAATAGATCTTTTCACGGCTGTGGCATAACCCAGCAATTCTTGAACACCTTTTCCATGCGTAGGATTTGAAATGTCCGAGATTACTTTGATCTTTTCCGAGTTTGTTTCTTTTCCTCTATGAGAAGTGATGAAACCCGGAAGTTTACTTGAGGGAACCCCGAATACACACTTAGATGGATTCAACTTCATCTGATAGGTGCGCAAGTTATCGAAAGTTTCTCGCAAATCCTCAAGGAGTGAATCTTTTTCCTTGGTTACGACAGCAATATCGTCCACGTAAACATGGACGTTTTTTCCAATCTGACTATGCAAACAACGTTGCATGCAACGCTGGTAGGTTGCACCTGCGTTCTTCAGGCCAAAAGGCATGGTTACGTAGTAATACGTCCCGTACGGGGTTATAAAAGAAGTCTTGATTTGATCTTCCTTTTTCATGCGTATTTGGTGGTACCCGGAGTATGCATCCAAAAAGCATAAAAGCTCAGAGCCTGCAGTGGCATCTATTATTTGATCGATTCGCGGCAGCGCAAACCTATCTTTCGGACATAACTTGTTCAATCCTGTGTAATCTATACACATTCTGAATGCAGTTGTGTCTTTCTTCGGTACTAATACCGGATTTGCGGACCAGTCAGTATGGATTACCTCCTTGATGAAATCCGCTGCTAAAAGCCGGATAATTTCCTTGCCAATAGCCTTCCGTCTTCTTCCGTCAAATCGACGGAGACCTTGTTTGACGGGTTTTGATCCGGGAATAACCTTGAGTTGGTGCTCAGCAAGTTCCCTGGGTACGCCTGGCATGTCAGCTGGACACCAGGCAAAAATATCCCAGTTCTCACGGAGGAACTTGATGAGCTCGCCTTCCTATTTGTCGGTCATCCCAGTCCCTACAACGACGAATTTTGTCGGATCTTTGGGATCTAGGATTACCTGTCTTGTATTCTCGGATGCCTTGAAGCTATCTGTTGGCTTCCGAGTTTCTTTCCCTGCCGGCATTTCTTTCGGCGATACCTCCTTGGCTAACTCCTTTAGTTCTTCCTGAGCTATAACTCTTTGAGCGCAAAGGGCGTTTTGCTTCTCCAACTCGTTTGCCAGCTTGAAATCACCGGCAATGGTGATTACTCCTCCTTTGGGTCCTGGCATCTTCAGCTTGTTGTAGATGTAGCAAGATCTTGCCATAAACTTGGCGAAAGCCGGACGTCCGAGTATTGCGTGATACACGCTCTCGAACGGCACAACTTCGAAGGATACTTTTTCCTGTCGGAAGTGATCTTTATCTCCGAAGGTGACATCTAGGGAAATTTCTCCTAGGGAGCGTGCTTGCCTGCCAGGAACAATACCATGGAAGCGTATATTGCTGTAATTGAGCTGGGACTCGGATATCTTCAAGTGTTTCAGTGTATCCAGGTACATTATGTTGATGCTGGATCCTCCGTCCATCAGCACTCTTCTTAGCCTAGTGTTTTGAACAATAGGGCTTACAACAAGAGCTTGTGTGCCGGGTTCAGGGATATTTCCGGGATGATCAGACTGATCCCAGATTATTGGTGTGTTGGAATACTTCAAGAATTTCGGGGTTGCAGGAATGACTGCGTTTATCTCCCGGAGTGTTCTTTTGGCCACCTTTGCTGATGGAGTTGCTAGGAAAGTTAACATTGCTTCTCCATCAACTCTCGGAAATTTGGGTTCGCCTTGCCGCTGTTGTTCCTGGATTTTGTTATCAGTGTCCGATTCACTGTCTTCTTTGTCAGCTTCTGGCTTTTGTCTGGCGGGCTTCCTCTTGGAGCCCTTCCCCTTATTCCCGGATCCTGCATTGCCTTTCATATGCTTATTTAGCCGGCATTGCGCGTTTGTATGGGTAGGTTTGCCAAATTGGGAGTGGTGGACGCAGGGTTCCGACTTAATTCTCTCCCATTCTTCAGGAGTGTAATTGATGGGATCCGGACTGCGGCCTTTCCACTTGTTCCCTTTTTCTCCTCCAAAGGCTAAGTTAACCTCCTTGGGCTTTGTTGTTGACTCCGGGGTTGCTTTTTTATCAGAACGAGGTGTTTTCTTGGCCAGTATTAGTGACTCAATATTGCCTCCTCTTGCTCTGATGTCGTCTTCGGCTGCAGCATGCTCATTAGCGGTTGTAAGCATAGACCCGAGATCTTTGTGCTTTTTAGAGCCAACCATGAACGGTACGAGTCCGGGTTTTAGGCCATTGACGAAAGCATGCATTGCTTGTACGTCAGTTACCCCAGAGCAACTATTCTTCATTGCAGTCCATCTGGAGATGAAATCCACGTATGGTTCGTCTTCAAATTGGGTGCAACGGTTCAGCTGGTTGATGCTATTTGGGCGTTTGTATGTTCCTCGAAAATGCTGAGTGAATACTCTCGCCATATCATCCCAACTGTCGACAGTTCTTGATGGTAAACCATTAATCCAATCTCTGGCTCCGTCTAGCAACATTAGGGGAAGAAACTTGACAGCTTCCAGGTCTGTCCCGTTGTTGATCTGGACGGCTGTGTAATAATCTGAAAGCCAGGTATCCGGGTTTGTACTGCCGGTATATTTTTGGTAGGTTGGACCAACTTTGGCAAAGCCAGAATGCAGGGTTATCCTTCGGATCCTGTCAGTGAAACACTTAGGACCAAAGTATAGATCATCCTTTTCTGCTCTGTCAATATGCGCAGAATATCTCCCGGCTGAATGGACAGAAGGGGATCTACTCCTTTCTTTTCCATTGTTACGCGGACGCGTTTTTCCGAGGTTATCTCTATCTCTTCCGTTGTCACGCCCTCTGGGATTAGGTGGAGTCCTGCTCCTGTACCTTTCCTTATCTTTGGGCGGTGTCCGAGATCTTTCACGCCTGTGAGGTGTATCGTATCTTCCAGCTTTTTCGGCTGGGTTTCTCGGAGGTGGCATTATTTTGCCGTCATTCCGGTGTTTGTCTTCCCGATCGTGTGGTTTATATCCATCTTTCGGGAGATGAGGTCCGGTTCTAGACGCTGCGTCCCGGTTGTCGGGGTTTTTCTTGTCTTTTCTCGGATCCTCTTTTTTGTCCGAATCTCCTGGTTCTTCCGGTCCAGGTGCTCCAGCAGCGCAAGTAACAGTTTTGCAGAGGGCGGAATTATCATGCAGCCTCCCTGATCGCTCTTGTCCTCGCTGTTGCTGCTGTAATGCTTTTCCTAGGAAAGCATACACCCCTTGGAGTTTTTCCCCGTTAGAATACAGATCATTGTTCAGGATGGCGAACGCTGCTTCCGCGTTTTCAGCTGCGGTTTTGTATATTGGTTCACCCTTGGCATCTTTGCCGTTTAGCTGCTTTTGCCAAGATGGGTTATAGAACCTTTCTTTCGGCGGCAGCTCTTCCGGTTTTGTAATTCCGGGTAACCTTGTAGGTTTTAAGACAGATCTGTGCTTTCTCTCGTACTCCTCAATTTCTTGCTTCATAATTTTGATGTCATTATGGGTTTGTTGGAGGTGTTGCCGAGATCTAAGCAGTTGTTGCTGTTGCCGTTGGAAAGCTTGTCTCCTGGCTTCCAGCATCTCAGGGGGTTCATTGGGTCCCACTGGAGTTTGTAATAGTTCTTGCTCTTCCAGTTCTGTCATTGGCGGAGCAGTGATTTCCTTAGATTTCTTTTCCGCAGGTTTTGTGCCACTAACATCTCCAACTTCCAGGTTTTCGTCAGCGAGATCAGCTAACTGTTTCTTCCGGAGTTTGTACTGGAGTTTTTTGGAAGCACGGTGCTTTTTCTTGGAAGATGGAGGTTTTTTGGCAGGTTCATCCTCTGTCATCTCCTTAACATTAGGAAATATCGGAGAAGTTTCTCCGTCTTCCCTCTCTTCCTCTGGCGGAGGGGTTTTAGGGCTTTCCTGGCTATCGGCACCCTTTGTATCGGCTGGTTTTGCCATTAGCACTTCATGGAATCCCTCTTGAAAGGATTTAACTTTTCGTACGAAGGCATCGTCATCTTCGTCTTCGGAGAAATTATCCGATCCGGTTTCCGACTCCAATCTCGCCTCAATGGCGGCGAGCACGGATTCTGTTTCCGAGTTCATCGTCTGGTTGATAGATGTCGGATCTTCCGTCTCTGTGACGGGTATTGGTTCTTCCGTCTCTGGGACGGGTGTATTGTTGTCTGCCTCTTGCACGGGATTTCCGTCATCCGTGTTTTCGGCGATCTCGGATTGCACCATGCCGATGAAGTGGGTATCACTGTTTTGTCGGCGATCTGAGCAAAATCCGGCATCATAGTCGTCTTCGACTGGGTATAGGGCGGGTGGGAGATAATTGCTTTCACCGCAAAACCCCATTGCTTCCGCGGTTAATCCGATAAAGATATTTGCAGATCCAATCGGTAAAACGCAGGCACTTACCAGATGGTTTTGCGCCGGGATGTAGGATCCGTTGTCGAGGAAGCGCCCGACGTCGTTGTCGAATTCCAAGCTTCCGACAGTGATCGATCTTCCGATTCCGCCTAATATCCCAGATCGGAACTTCACGCCTGACGTCGTCTGCCCCACGGTGGGCGCCAACTGTCGAGACATCGTAGTAGTTTTCATAGACTGGGGTGCCATGAGACTACGGTAGAGACGTGGGGTAACGGAACGGCGTAGTAACACAGAACACGGGATTTTACCCAGGTTCGGTACGTCGCGACAGTACGGCGTACCTACTCCTGCCTTTCTCACTATAAGGGACTAAAGCCCGTAATTCTGGGTTTACAGTGTGAGGGAATAGATCTAGCTTTGCTCGGCGAGGATCAGCTTCTCGGCGAGATAACCTAGAACTTAGAGCTTATTCAACTTAGAACTTATGAAATCTACCCTCTGTCCGGCTTTATATAATAGCCGGACTAGGTCTTACAGATTAGGAAACCTAGAAGGCTACGTTTAACTCGTAACTTGGACGGTAAGAAACCCGTCTTCTCCTCCAAGCCAGATCACGCGGGCCGTGATCCGGGTTCTTCTAGAATCCGGCTTCTGCGCGTCGGCCTACTGGGCCGCCCAATGGACCTAAGCCCCTTACCACTTGGGCCACCCTGGTAGTCCGGCACTTTGTCTACCATCTTCTATACCCCTATTCGGTATATATCCGACAAACCCCCTGAGATGCTGGAAGCCAGGAGACAAGCTTTCCAACGGCAACAGCAACAACTGCTTAGATCTCGGCAACACCTCCAACAAACCCATAATGACATCAAAATTATGAAGGAGGAAATTGAGGAGTACGAGAGAAAGCACAGATCTGTCTTAAAACCTACAAGGTTACCCGGAATTACAAAACCGGAAGAACTGCCGCCGAAAGAAAGGTTCTATAACCCATCTTGGCAAAAGCAGTTAAACGGCAAAGATGCTAAGGGCGAACCAATATACAAAACCGCAGCTGAAAATGCGGAAGCAGCGTTCGCCATCTTGAACAATGATCTGTACTCCAACGGGGAAAAACTCCAAGGGGTGTATGCCTTCCTAGGAAAAGCATTACAGCAGCAACAGCGAGGACAAGAGCGATCTGGGAGGCTGCATGATAATTCCGCCCTCTGCAAAACTGTTACTTGCGCTGCTGGAGCACCTGGGCCGGAAGAACCCGGAGATTCGGATAAAAAAGAGGACCCGAGAAAAGACAAGAAAAACCCCGACAACCGGGACGCAGCGTCTAGAACCGGACCTCATCTCCCGAAAGATGGATATAAACCACACGATCGGGAAGACAAACACCGGAACGACGGCAAAATAATGCCACCTCCGAGAAACCCAGCTGAAAAAGCTGGAAGATACGATACACCTCACAGGCGTGAAAGATCTCGGACACCGCCCAAAGATAAGGAAAGATACAGGAGCAGGACTCCACCTAATCCCAGAGGGCGTGACAACGGAAGAGATAGAGATAACCTCGGAAAAACGCGTCCGCATAACAATGGGAAAGAAAGGAGTAGATCCCCTTCTGTCCATTCAGCCGGGAGATATTCTGCGCATATTGACAGAGCAGAAAAGGATGATCTATACTTTGGTCCTAAGTGTTTCACTGACAGGATCCGAAGGATAACCCTGCATTCTGGCTTTGCCAAAGTTGGTCCAACCTACCAAAAATATACCGGCAGTACAAACCCGGATACCTGGCTTTCAGATTATTACACAGCCGTCCAGATCAACAACGGGACAGACCTGGAAGCTGTCAAGTTTCTTCCCCTAATGTTGCTAGACGGAGCCAGAGATTGGATTAATGGTTTACCATCAAGAACTGTCGACAGTTGGGATGATATGGCGAGAGTATTTACTCAGCATTTTCGAGGAACGTACAAACGCCCAAATAGCATCAATCAGCTAAACCGTTGCACCCAATTTGAAGACGAACCATACGTGGATTTCATCTCCAGATGGACTGCAATGAAGAATAGTTGCTCTGGGGTAACTGACGTACAAGCAATGCATGCTTTCGTCAATGGCCTAAAACCCGGACTTGTACCGTTCATGGTTGGCTCCAAAAAGCACAAAGATCTCGGATCTATGCTTACAACCGCTAATGAGCATGCTGCAGCCGAAGACGATATCAGAGCAAGAGGAGGCAATATTGAGTCACTGATACTGGCCAAGAAAACACCTCGTTCTGATAAAAAAGGAACCCCGGAGTCAACAACAAAGCCCAAGGAGGTTAACTTAGCCTTTGGAGGAGAAAAAGGGAACAAGTGGAAAGGCCGCAGTCCGGATCCCATCAATTACACTCCTGAAGAATGGGAGAGAATTAAGTCGGAACCCTGCGTCCACCACTCTCAGTTTGGGAAACCAACCCACACGAACGCGCAATGCCGGCTAAACAAGCATATGAAAGGCAATGCAGGATCCGGAAATAAAGGGAAGGGTTCCAAGAGGAAACCTACCAAACAAAAGCCAGAAGCTGAAAAAGAAGACAGTGAATCGGACACTGATGATAAAATCCAGGAACAACAGCGAAAAGGCGAACCTAAATTTCCGAGAGTTGACGGAGAAGCAATGCTAACTTTCCTAGCAACCCCGTCAGCAAAGGTGGCCAAAAGGACACTTCGAGAAATAAACGCGGTTGTTCCTGCAACCCCAAAATTCTTGAAGTATTCCAACACACCGATAATCTGGGATCAGTCTGATCATCCCGGAAATATCCCTGAACCCGGCACACAAGCTCTTGTTGTAAGCCCTATTGTTAAAAACACTAGGCTAAGAAGGGTGCTGATGGACGGAGGATCCAGCATCAATATAATGTACCTGGATACACTGAAGCACTTGAAGATATCCGAGTCCCAGCTCAATTACAGCAATATACGCTTCCATGGCATTGTTCCTGGCAGGCAAGCACGATCCCTAGGAGAAATTTCCCTAGATGTCACCTTCGGAGATAAAGATCACTTCCGGCAGGAAAAAGTATCCTTCGAAGTTGTGCCGTTCGAGAGCGTGTATCACGCAATACTCGGACGTCCGGCTTTCGCCAAGTTTATGGCAAGATCTTGTTATATCTACAACAAGCTGAAGATGCCAGGACCCAAAGGAGGAGTAATCACCATTGCCGGTGATTTCAAGCTGGCAAACGAGTTGGAGAAGCAAAACGCCCTTTGCGCTCAAAGAGTTATAGCTCAGGAAGAACTGAAGGAGTTAGCCAAGGAGGTATCGCCGAAAGAAATGCCGGCAGGAAAAGAAACTCGGAAGCCAACAGATAGCTTCAAGGCATCCGAGAATACAAGACAGGTAATCCTAGATCCCAAAGATCCGACAAAATTCGTCGTTGTAGGGACTGGGATGACCGACAAATAGGAAGGCGAGCTCATCAAGTTCCTCCGTGAGAACTGGGATATTTTTGCCTGGCGTCCAGCTTACATGCCAGGCGTACCCAGAGAACTTGCTGAGCACCAACTCAAGGTTATTCCCGGATCAAAACCCGTCAAACAAGGTCTCCGTCGATTTGACGGAAGAAGACGGAAGGCTATTGGCAAGGAAATTATCCGGCTTTTAGCAGCGGATTTCATCAAGGAGGTAATCCATACTGACTGGTCCGCAAATCCGGTACTAGTACCGAAGAAAGACACAACTGCCCTCAGAATGTGTATAGATTACACAGGATTGAACAAGTTATGTCCGAAAGATAGGTTTGCGCTGCCGCGAATCGATCAAATAATAGATGCCACTGCAGGCTCTGAGCTTTTATGCTTTTTGGATGCATACTCCGGGTACCACCAAATACGCATGAAAAAGGAAGATCAAATCAAGACTTCTTTTATAACCCCGTACGGGACGTATTACTACGTAACCATGCCTTTTGGCCTGAAGAACGCAGGTGCAACATACCAGCGTTGCATGCAACGTTGTTTGCATAGTCAGATTGGAAAAAACGTCCATGTTTACGTGGACGATATTGCTGTCGTAACCAAGGAAAAAGATACACTCCTTGAGGACTTGCGAGAAACCTTCGAAAACTTGCGCACTTACAAGATGAAGTTGAATCCATCTAAGTGCGTATTCGGGGTCCCCTCAGGAAAACTTCTAGGTTTCATCGTTTCTCACAGAGGAATAGAAATTAACCCGGAAAAGATAAAGGCAATCTCGAGCATCTCAGAACTTACGTGTGAAAAAGATGTCCCAGAATTGCCGGGTTCCGCCACAGCCATAAAAAGATTTCTCAGTTGGCTGGGGGCTAAAACCTTACCATTTCGCAAAATGCTGGAAAAGTTTGACAAGGTCAAGTGGATTGCGGAAGCCTGGGAACACCTAGCAAGTTATGTCCCCTTCTGTACTTAGTTCAAATCTATGTAAACATCTTTTGAGATCATGAAATAAAGTTGTCGGAATGCTGTCATCCATGTTTCTTATAAGTGCAAAGTGTTTCCGCCTCATCTATTTCCCAATGATCTTACAAATTTCTCAATGTTAACCCGAATTGTGCCTGCGTACTCGGCGTTACATAACTGAATGATTTTTCAGCCTTTTAACGGCTAAAGGAAACTTGAATTGCCTGCGTGCCCAAGTTTCACTTAAAACTTTCCTTGTTTCTCTAAGTCTTATCTGATCGTGCGTATGCTGGGTTACTGGAACTAGTTAGTAAAAATGCCTTTAGCATGATTCATGTTTTCGAGTTTCAAAACTGCTTGGTTCGTCCCCAGTTACTCGGCATAACGATTCATAATGTTATTTGAGCCATTTCAAACACTAAGGACAGTTAAAGCATATACACCAGAGAACTTAGAAGATTAAGGAATGGTAAAATTCAAACAACTTGCAAAGTAATTTCATAGTTTAAACTGCAAAAGGCGGAATTTTCATTAATACATAAGAAGCATTACATTTTGGATTACAAATGAAAGAACAGTAATGCTCCTATTGTCTAAATCTTCTATCCAGGTTCCAGGTAACCCTTCAAGAATCCGACTCCTCCTCGCTGCTTTCTTCATCGGGAATCGGAGGAGCTTCTTCTTCTGGATAGTGGACGCCGACATTTACCATGGCGGCAATCTGGGTGGCGTGGCCCTTAACTTCA
The DNA here is from genome assembly GCA_028641055.1 of Alopecurus myosuroides. Lineage (NCBI taxonomy): Eukaryota > Viridiplantae > Streptophyta > Magnoliopsida > Poales > Poaceae > Alopecurus > Alopecurus myosuroides. Next base: position 472,911,655 of record CM054057.1, on the reverse strand, counting down.
CCAAAGATGGTGGATCGTTGTGCATCCGTGTATCCCTGAGGGACACCGGTGGCCACACGCCAGGATCTGGCACTAGGGTAGTGCATGCGCATAAGGCCTAAGGCCATACGCGCACCACCCCGTGCAGCGGAGCGGAGAACGGACTCCTTGGACTCCGCCACCTCCATGATGATACCCGGAAGTTTTTCAACTTCCGAGCACTCCCCAGATTTTTCGGGAAGAAACTTGCCTACCAACTGCGTTGCAGCAGCCTTCATCAAGTTCCATGTTTCCCCGAAAGCTCGGATGCCTGCAGCCCGAGCGCCATCTGGGGTGTCTCCTGTTTGATCCGATAAAGCATACAAAAGGTTAAGGAGACAAACAGAGAAAGCAAAACATGGAAAGATGAAGACAAGGGTAAAAATTTACCGATGAGTTTATCGATTTCCGAAACTTCCTCCAGGCGAAGGTTCAGAGCTTCAGTCAAATCCTGGATAGCGGATTTGTCTTTCTCCGCCTGCTCGGAAGCCTTGGAGTTAGCCACTCCAAGGGCCAGATTGCTGGCTTCCAGGTCTTTTTGAGCCTTCACAAGATTCTTGTGAAGCTCAATATTCTCATTGCGGAGAATCTCGGCGTTGCCGGAATCTTCCGCTGCTTGTTTAGCTTCAGCTAAAGCAGCTGAAAAAGCAAAGGGCAAATCCGAGTTGATCAATTTCCTCGAGAAGAAAACCACAACAAAGTTTTAAGTCGGAAATTTCAAAACGAAAAAGCCTACCTTTCGTTTCCGTCAAAGCAAGCTGAGACGATTCCAGCTCCGCCTCTCTCTCCTCAAGAATAGAAAGAAGACTTCGAACTTCTTTATTCTTGATAGTGAGCTTCATGAAAACTTCCAGGTTTATGGCCTCGGAGGTTTGCTGAAACACAGCAAGGAAAAGTATGATTAATAAAAAACATCAAAGCAAAAAAAAGCATGCATTTTGTTTAATGCTTGGGGGCTAGAGTTACATACCTGGCTCATGCGTTGCAAACCTGCTAAGTTTTCCCGGAATTCCTTCGCGTATTCCGCGAAATGACTTTCGGCCGCGTTCAAGCCATCATTTATAGCTTTAAAATCCTTGTCAAAGGTGGGGATTTCCTCGTCGAATGTCCGAGAAGATTTCCCCACCTCTGGAGCCGCCCTTTCCCTCGTGTCCGACTCGGGCACAACGGGCTGGCTGGGCTCTGGGGGCTTGGTGGTGGTGGTGGCAGTAAGTTCTTCCGCCATTGACTGCGGCGTATCTGGGGCGACGGCGGGAGATGGTTGGCTGCCTCGGTTGGAAGCAGCTTTGAGCTTTTTCAACTTCCTTGGCTTCAAGGTGGAGGGGGGCAAGCTAAAAACCGAAAACCCGGAAAATGTTAAAATACCGAAGATGGACGAAAAGGATCCCATAAAAGAAAAAACCCGGAAGAAAATAACCTGGACGTGGCGACGGGGATTCCGTCAAGGTCGATAATTTCATCCGAAGAAATTATCTTCTTGCGTTTGCGCCCACCAGTGGTGGCGGTACGCAGCGCATCCAGCTCGGCCTCGGAGGCTAACTCCGAGTCTGGAAGATCCACAAGCTGTTGAAAAAAACCAATCAGAATCGAAAGGTAGATTTTCCAGGAAGTGATATTATACCTAAATAACGGGAAATTTACCTTAGGCGCGGGATTGTCGGCCGTATACATTGGCCGACTCTCCGTATATTGATCGCGTGAAGCGACCAACTGGTTGATGCGCCGCCTGAGCTCCTTTGCGGGCCAATCCTTGACGGATGTCCGCATTGGATCCTTGGCTCCTGTGTATTCACACAGGAGACGGCCTCCGTGATTTGCCAGTGGCTGAATCCGCCTATTCAGCCAGCAAAAGACCGTGTCCATTCCGGTCAAAGGGGGTTTGGAGGAAGTGAGTTTGGCGATGCGCCTCTTGATCCTTAGTAGATCTGGAGGCAGAACCTGGACGGCCTCTGTAACCCAGTTATCCTGGGGAACAGCGGCGGAGTTCACAAAAGGTGGAACCCCGACGGCTTTTTTAGGAAAAGGCACGTCGGGGTGATAAAAGAAGGAACCCGTCCAGAATTTGACGGATTCCGAGGTTTTTATTTTGGGGAACCAATCCTCTCGGAATCTCCGAAGAGTAAAGGAAATGGTTCCGCAATTTGGGAGTGCGCCCTCCGAAGAGTTACGCTTAACCCCAAAGCAGTACAACCAAAAATCTAACCTAGGCTCTATTCCTAGGTAACCCTCGAATAAGGCCTGGAAGCCGGCCATATACAGAATGGAATTAGGAGGGAGATTATGAGGTTGGATGCTGTAGTGAGCTAGAACTTGGAGGAAGAAAGAAGAAGGGGGAAGCCCCATACCTCGCAGAAGGTGGGAGGCGAGAAGCACCCTTTCGCCTTCTTGTGGCGCGGGCTCGGTCTCCTCTTCCGGGAGCCGCCATTTCTTCTTCAAAACCAGGCCTTCCTTCTCCAAATTGGAAAGAAGAGCCGGGGGAAGACTGCAGGCAATCCAATTGCCTGCAGTCTCCTCTTCTTCATCTCCTCCAGCGGCGGCGGTGGTGGCGGCCTTCGCGGCGGCGAGCTGCTCGTCGAGGAGCTCCACCTTTTCCTCCGCCGTTTCGGGAGCGAACGGCGGGGTTGATGCGGTCCTTGGTCCCGCAGCATCCGTGTTGGCGGAGATGTTCCCTCCGCCCGCTGTGGACGCCGAAGTTTTTTCCGGCTCGCCGCCGGCGCGCTTGGGCGACCCAAGTTGGGGGTCTAGATCGTTCAGGAGCTCGTCGACGGAGGCGCGAACGGGCGATGATTGCGGAGACGCCATCTTTCTCGGTGGCGTTGGTGCGTTCCGGCGTGGGAAGGGCTCGTCGGGGCAGGGAATTGTTCTCGCTCTCGAGCTCGTGTTCGCACCAATGGTGAAGGCAGTGAGGGAGTGAAGAAGGTTGATGAGGAGGAAGAAGACGGCTATTTATAGCCTGAAAACCCTCTAGATACGCGCCAACGGCTCTTTTGACCGTTGGATGTTTGACGCGTGTCGCTCGCCGGAAAATCCGGGAAACGGAACGACAGAGGAATGATGGCTATCTCCTCGTTTCTCGTGAGAATCTGTCAGAGATACGTTGCAGGGTTTCCCGCGTGAAACCAAGCGGCGCTTGCGTCAGCATGATTAAAGCGCTGATGTCACGTGTTCCTTTTCCGCGAAGGATCGCGAGAAGAAAAGCCGGATTTTCATAGTTCCGAGTTTTATGTTACCATCCCCTTTGAAAGGAAAGAAGAAAGAATCAAGACTGCTGAAACAAGTTTCCCGGACAAAATGTATTTGACGAAAGGCGGAGTTTCAGAGTTTTGATCCTTCCTGGGGGCTACTGTCGGATATATACCGAATAGGGGTATAGAAGATGGTAGACAAAAGAGCTGGACTACCAGGGTGGCCTGCAAGGTAATGGACTTAGGTCCATTGGGCGGCCCAGTAGTCCGACGCGTAGAAGCCGGATTCTAGAAGAACCCGGATCACGGCCCGCGTGATCTGGCTTGGAGGAGAAGACGGATTCCTTACTTTCCAAGTTACAAGTTAAACGTAGTCTTCTAGGTTTCTGGTTCTGTAAGCCCTAATCCGGCTATTATATAAAGCCGGACGGGAGATAGATTTCATAAGTTGAATAAGTTCCTTTAGTCCAAGGTTCTAGGTTCTAGCTTAAGCCTTGCGCAACTCGCCGGGAAGTTCATCCTCGTCGAGTAGCTAGATCTATTCCCTTACATTGTAACCTTATTATACGGGCTTTAGTCCCTCATAGTGAGAAGTGCAGGAGTAGGTACGCCGTACTGTCGCGACGTACCGAACCTGGGTAAATCCCGTGTTCTGTGTTTACTACGCTATCCCGTTACCCCACGTCTCTACCGTAGTCTCATGGCACCCCAGTCTATGAAAACTACTACGATGTCTCGACACCAACCCTTCTTCGCATCAAGCCCAAAGCACCTTGGGCGCACGGCTACTCGAGCCCAGAAGAAAATGGACCCTCATAGCACTCTAAGAACGTGTCCCCCTATATGCCGACTACGAAATTTCCACCCTGGCCTGGGCTCGCAAAATCATGCATGCGACAAATGGAACACTCGAACTAAATGAGGCGATTTGGACGAGATGCGAATCGGGTCAAACTGAGGGGGGCGCCCATACTCGCTTCCCACATGCGGGTAGTGCGCTCATCATGGATCAGTAGACAAGACCCTTTTCCTATTAGGGTCGACACTAGCAGGCTTCAAAACCTCTCATGGGCCTCCTGCCGGTGCCTTATCATCAAATTATTATTATTACCATTAACATTAACAGGATTGATTGATTAACATTCGAGCCCCCGGTACAATAATAATAGTAAAAGAAGTAACCGACAACAGACTCGAGCAAAAGCAACCCTAAGCATGCTAGATAAGACTAAGGCAACAAGCAAGGGGTTTTAGGTATGGAGGTGAGGCAATATCATTGGTTCAGGGTATCATGTGATAGGTTCGGAGAACAAGCAACGATACATAGGGCTAGCAAAAGTAGACAAAGGATAGTATTGATAACAAGTGTGGAAAGGAACTCGATGATTCATGTGAGTGATAACTTGCCTGCAAACCCAGTAGCCCGGTACTGAGCTAAAATCCTGTGAAGAAGTACCGTAAAGATCGTCCGTCTCAACGTCGTCGTCTAATCGAGAAGAAGCAAAAACAAACAACAAAAGAAGACGGGCAATCAATACATGGCATAGGTGCACAAACATGGGATGATGCATGTCATGTTAATAGTTGCATCAAAGTAAACTAATTAACAAAATAACACAATTTAATTGGACCCATATGCAATGTGAATTGCATATGGATGCAAATGGTTTAGGTTGAAGCAATGATCTACATTTGATTAACAAGTGTAAGTAGTTAAACATGATGCATGCATGATGATAACAAGAAGTAAACAACAACAGATGCAATGGAAAAGGAAATTACCAAGTGTGGGATTTTATTTATCATGTTAAGAATTTTGGTTCCTTATTGATGTCACACAAGTAATTGTTGTTTTCATCAAGTTAAAGGGGTCGAAACAAATAACAAAGTTTGTATTTGAAAGAACACCAAATTTTAGTTGGATTACATGTTTCAAATATTGAAATTTGAATTAGGATGAATTTATTATGACTTAAACAATTTAAACAAGAGTTAAATTGGAATTAATTCAAATAGGAATATTAATTGAATTTTAATTGTTCAAAATATTAAACCAAGTTCATATTTGAAAAGGTTATGTTTTTCTGGTTGGAAAACATATTTTACATGTTTAGAAATAATTAAATTTGAGCAAGTTATGATTTTAGCAATTTTAATTGAATTAAACAAGATTTAAATTGTTTAGGCAATTTTAATTATTCAAAACAGGAAACAAAAATTATATTTGAAAAGGTTATTCAAAATGGTATAGAAAACATATTTTATTTGCATTTATTGGGTTAATAATGAATTAGTTATTGAATTTAGAAATTTACATTTGAATTATTCAAATTTGAATTTTAAATGCATTTGGGAATTCCAAAACAGTAAACAAATGGATTATTTGGATAGGTAATTAAATTTAGAACAACACACATATTTAGAGTTTATTATTTGGTGTTATAGTTTAAAAGTTATTCAAGTTTTAAATTTAGGGGTCAATTGGCAATTTAAAAAGGATTGTTTTGGAAACAGAAATGTGCAGAAAACATTTGTTACCGCGTACTACCCTACACACGGCCACTGCCCGTGGACCAAGGGGCCAGCGTGGCCACTGTGCGCTGGCGTGGCAGGGGGAGCCGATGACGGGTGGGGTCGCGGCTAGGCTAAAAACTTGGAAAAGAAAATTGCGCCAGAGGGGGGTCGAACCCGCGCCCCCCGGGCTGGGCGTGCGGTGCGCTGCCACTGCAGCTGGGAGCGATTCCTTGTCAGGTAACGAGCAGGTCGCGGGTTATCCTTCAGTTAAAACTGTTAACTGAACTTTGGTTTCAGTTTGTGTTTTCTGAATTCCGACGGGAAGAACAGAATGGCCGGCGGCCGCTGGTTCGCTGCTCACGGGCGCGGTCCGCGCGTTGCTTGTGCTGCGTGCTGTCGCATGGATGGACAGGAGAGGGGAAGGAGGGATACGTGGGCGCTCACCTCGTTTGATCGACGCAGTAGCAGCATGAGGCGAGGACGGTGGCTGACGGAGGTGGTCGCCGGCGGCGGAAAACGGAGGCGTGCGAAGCGGCCGTTGCTTCTCCGGCCTCGATGCCTTCGGCGAAGAGGAAGGCCAGGCCACGGTGGCTCCATTCCCGTGGCTGGCTTGGCCTTAGGAGGAACGTGGCGTGGGGATGGTGGCGGTGTCTGGCGGCGGTTTGGGGTGGAGGTGGTGCAGGGTTCAGAACAGAGGGCGGATGCGAGCAGTGAGAGGAGAATTCGGCGGCGGGGAGGGAGACAGCTAGGGGAAGGTGGCTAGGGTTAGCAGTGGGTAGGTGCTCTTATGGGGTTCCGGGCTCGTACGGCGCACCATCGAGCGGGGGAGGAGGGATCGCACGGTGGGGGGTGCAGTCGTACAGCGTGACATCACCGCGAGGAGGAAGAAAAGCGACAGCAATGTATGGGGTGGGCCAGAAAGGAAAAAGCCTGGGGAAAAAGATATTGGGCTTCTAGGGGGGAAATGGGCTGGTTGTTGTGCTCTCTCTCTCTCTCTTTTCTATTTTTCTGTTTTTTTTTTGTAGCAAAAGAAAATAGAAGAGATAGATAGGTTTTAGAGTTAGGAAAAATCCTAGAAAATTAGGGTGAGTTTATTATATTAATTTCAAACAGTTAATAGGTTTGGATTTCAAAAAGGTTTAAATTGTGGTGCTGTTTGGAAAATAAACCAATTTAGATGATTTTTGAATATTTGGAATGCTTAATAAAATAAACCTTTTAATAAGGTGACCCAAAGGATTCAATTTGGAAACAAAGAATAAAGAATGTTTTGGTTATTATTTTTATAGTTTTCAAATTGGTTCTTGTTTGAAATACATTTGATTTAAAATTGAAGGTGATTTAATTAATTGATTGAATTAATGGTTTGATTAAAACCAACAATTTAATGAGTGATCAACATGGAATAAAATGGAACAATTTAGTTGTTTTTTTATTTGTGATCTTTATCCCAAAAGTTGTAACAGAACAAGTATGAAAACAAAGCAGTTGAAATTGTTTGATTTTCATTGTGAAAACAAAGAATAACAGATGCAAAACAAAAGAAACAAATGCAACAATATGATGACATGATGCAATACTTTAATAACAAGAAATCAAACATTCTAAATGGTAGGTTTTCATACTTGGGCTGTTACATAGGGTTACCAATCCCAGCCCAAGTAAACATCGGCAGACATTCTCGGAATGGATCATCGGCACCATAAGCCCTCGACTTCGATTGTCAACACAAGCATAGCCAAAACTGTATAGCTGATGTGGGGATACTCGAGAGAAACCCCACGGTGAGCCTACCGGGTGCGGCCCACCAGGGGATACCCCAAGAAGGCCTTGGGAAGCCGCACCCGAGCCCATTACGGAGTCCAAGCTGAAGCCGCTGCAAGGAAATACTTGCCCATGATGTTAGGAACGATTAGAACCGACTCAGAATCGAGTCCTACTCATGTATGGCCCTTGAGACTCTGCTACCTATATACAGGATGGGAGGGGGTAATAGAACGACAAGTAACCCTACATTATAGCAGCACCAGATCCAATCTGCGCGATACCTTGTAATGTGTCTCACCCCATCAAAATAACCAATCAGGCGAGTAGTAACTTGTTTATCCGAGTAGTCCACCAGCGCCTTTCCCCTTATGAAATCCCAGATCCCTCGCATGGGTATTGTTGAGGTACCATCCTCTTCATTGGCGTTGTCTGTGGGAATCTATGGCGCTGGACTTGAGGCTTCTTCGGCCTCATTTCGGTGAAACGAGGATTCATCAATCTGGGTGGACTCGATCTGTTTCGGGTCTGTCAACTTCAACAAGAACTCGCCAGCAATGCGCCCAGTGTTTGACTCCGTCAACATAAGTATCGACCTCACATTTGGTGACCTGAACTTCAGTGTGAGTCGCACAGGGGTATTACGTCTGCAGGACTCCCCTCGCCTCGAAGCGACGGAGTCGATTATAGGAGAGATCCCATTAATGCACCTCTAGGAGCTTGCGAATTTCAGGCAGCCCTACGTTGCTGGCCCCCACCTTCACCTCGCCGCAATGGTTAGGCGATCCAAGAATTCCACCTCAGGAATAAAAAGCAAACGCGATCGCAAGGACCTAATCGATCCAAGCAGCCATTAGACACAACCGACGATGGGGTGGTTAGAGATGGCGAGCAACTCGGAGAGGATCCACCAAAGTCTCGAGCACCCAAAGATAAGGACCCGGACGACGACGGTGACAGACTCGACGGGCCTGCTAGGTCCATTGATTTTTGGGTCCGCAGCTAAAAACAGGAAAAACAAAGAGGGCCTCCCTACGATCCACGTATCGGCTGACTCTAGTTGAGCAGGGGCACTCCCTCCCAAAGGACGCCACCTCAGACGAGTGGGGGGCCTACCGCTACACGCTCAGCATGCAAAGGAGAAAATTGAGTTGGATAGTACACGTCATGTTAAAGAGTGTCCTTTTGATCCAAGAGAAGAAACTGAAGGCAAACTTATTCAGAAAGACAAGACCAAAGATCCTTAAAACAAGAACTTTGCAAGAAGAGTTCCAAGTGATCTATATGGTCAAGAAGGCGTCGTTTTGGAAACATACATCTCCGGAGATGAAGAAGATGAAGTTGTAGGTGTGGCCCAATCCCTCTATTTGAATCCCCCAATGAGAACGTGCATATCCGACCTACATGTATTATGGAAAAAGCCACTTCGGTAATTTATTCCACCTCCAAGACTATTGCCACTAACCCTCCTTCGTTATTGGATTGTGTTGAAAATGTTCGCGAGGGGGAGGATGAGTCTAAAGAATTAGGCTCATGGTTGGCTAGTCTTAAAGGTGAAATTAAAGAAAAGGTGAATGCCCTTTTAAGGCAACTTGATGAGTCTAACTCTCTTGTAGATGAAAAGGAGGACATCATGACTCTGGAAAAATATGGAGGTGGTAATTATATCAATGACAAAGAGCTTGAAGAGGCTTTTGAGAAAGAACGTTCCAATAGAGCTTCTCTTGAGGAGAAATTATCTAGTATATAATAGATTTGTGTTTCCAATCTTAGAACGGACAATTAACTATCTGTTTATTTAGCTACAACTTGTGAAAATGAAAATATGAAGCTAGGGATTGCTCATGATAAACTCGTTAATAGTCACGAAAAACTAGAAAAAGAGTTCATGTCTCTTAAAGAAATTTATGACAAGCTTACCAAGTCCCGTGATAAACTTCTAGCTCAACAATCTAATAAGAAAGTTATGCATTCCTCCTGCACTAGAATTGTTATCTTGTCTAGCAATCCTTGTGATACACCTAACATTGTAGGAGTTGAGAAAATTCTCAATGATGTGATAAACTCCCAAAGGGTCAAGAATGGAAAGGAGGGACTTGGCTTTGTTGATAAGTCAAAGAATAAGAACAACAAGAAGAAGAACGTCACCTCACCTTCACAAAATATTGCCTATCTGAATGAAGGAGAGGTGATCAAGGAGAAAGAGACAAACACCATCATGGATGGTGAGACCTCTAGGGAGAGCACCACTCACAATGAATTTTCCGGTAAATATAACCCCTCTTATGTTCTTATGAAATCTAGAGATGGTCATGTTTATGCTAAATATGTTGGTACCTCTTATGGTGATGATTATCATTGGACTATTTGGGTACCTAAATCAATAAATTGATCTCTTGAAGGGAAGTGATTCCGGGTCCCGTAGAAAGATGGTGGATAGTGGTGCACCCAAACATATGACCGGAAGCGAAGACTCAATGAGTAATTTTTATCCTCCTTCACCATATCTCAATTGTGTCACAATTGGTGATAACTCCGAGCTAAAGGTATTGGGACGAGGCAAAGTGTCTATCTCAAATGATTTATCAATTTAGAATATCCTCCTTGTTTTGTCCCTTGGCTATAATCTTATGTTAGTTCTTCAACTTGCAAATTGTGTCTTTACCTCTTTCTTTAATAAAGGTAACGTGATTGTCACTTCGGAAACGGCTCTTAAATTAGCCTTTGTTTGGTTTGTCAATATTGACATGCATGTAGTGGACTTATCTAAAAGAGACACGTGTCTCGCGACATGCCTAATGGCCAAAGTTGACGTGGGTTCGCCTTGGCATCACCGGTTGGCCAACACCAATATGAGGACATTGCATGACCTTCAAAGTGGTAATCACGTTCTAGGACTAACCAAGGCTAAGTTTTATATAGATCATGCATGTTGCTCTTGCATTTTTGGAAAGCAACATGGAGAACCCCATCCTAGCAAGACCACCATCACCACCGCAAGAATTCTCGAGCTTATTCATTTGGACCTCTTTGGTCCACTATCCTATGATTGTCTTGGTGGAAAAAAGTATTTCTTAGTGATTGTGGATTATTATTCTAGATATTATTGGGTGTATTTATTAAAGAGGAAGAGTGAGACTAAAAAAGAGTCATTGAGTTTATCACTTTGGCTAAGTGCCAACATAATGCAAGCTTCATGGCGATACGAAGTGACAATGGTTTAGAGTTCGAGGACTACACCGTGCAAGGTTTTCTTAGTGAAGAGGGGATATCTCATTAATATTCCACTCCCTATACCCTTGAACAGAATGGTGTAGAGGAGACGAAAAACCAACTCTTATGAATGCAGAAAGGACAATGATTGTGGAGTTTTCTTCTCCATATAATTTTTTGGGCCGAAGCCGTCTCCACCGCTTGTCATGCTAGCAACCGGTTATATCTCCGCAAGAACTTGAACAAGAATCCCTATGAGATTATCAGGGGCAAGAAGCCAGACGTATCTTACTTCAAGGTCTTTGGATGTAAATTATTCATTCTTAATAAAGGTAAACACTTGTCAAAATTTGAGACTAAATCATATGAGGGTATGTTTGTTGGATATGCCACGAATTCTGACACCTATAGAGTCTACAAAAATTCCACTAGACAAGTTGAAGAATCTATATATGTGGTGTTTGATGAGGATAATGGCTCCCAAGGGGGCGCATAGATCATGGTGTTGTCGGAGATGCAATTCCTCATCGTAATAAGAAGAATGGGGATTGGTGAAATAATCCCCGTCGAGGGACAAATTTTGATAGAGGGAGAAGGACTATGCTCTACCCAAGTGGATCCATTGACTACATTCAATTATAATCAAGCTATCCAATAAGATGCACCAAGCTCTCAAGCTAATGAACAAGGCCAAGGTGAAGATCCTCCCGTCGTTGAGGTTGTTCAACCAAGTGGAGATCCTTATCCCACTGATGATCAAGGCCAAGTACAAGATCGACATGACTCCGATAAAGAAGGTGATCCTCAAGCTATATCCAAGGAATATTTGGAGGAGATGCTATCTTGAAGAGCAAAGAGAAGGATAGACAACCTCGAGAGTGTGGGTCACACTGAAGACAAGATTATTGGCAACATTCGGGGAAGGGTTGTTACTAGAAGGCAATTGGAATATTTTAGCAAAGCTCGTGTTTTGTCTCTTTCATTGATCCCAAGAAGGTATATGAAGTTCTCGAAGATCAAGATTGGCTTGAAGCCATGCATGAAGAACTCAATAACTTCGAGCGCAACAAGGTGGAAGTTAGTGGAAAGACCCAAGGATTATAAGCATGTTAATGGGACCAAGTGGGTGTTCAAGAACAAGCAAGACAAAGATGACATTGTCATTCACAACAAGGTGAGATTGGTCGCTCGAGGGTTGTCTCAAGTCGAAGGTGTTTATTTCGATGAAACCTCTGCTCCCGTAGCTCGTCTTGAATCTATTTGCATCTTACTTGCATATGCATTTCATCATAATTTCAAGTGACAACAAATGGATGTTAAAAGTGTTTTCCTAAGTGGTCCCATTAATGAGTTAGTATATGTCAAGCAACCTCCGGGTGTCGAAGATCCCAACCACCCCGACCATGTCTATAAACTTGATAAGGCGCTCTAAGTACTTAAACAAGCTCCAAGTGTGTGGTACGAGCACCTTAAAGAGTTTTTCGTAGATTGTGGGTTTAATGTTGGTTTAATCGATCCCACCCTCTTTACCAACACGGTTGGAGGTTAATGGTTCATATGCCAACTCTGTGTGTATGACATCATTTTTTGGTCTACTAACACTTTGTTCAATGAACAATTTTGCAAGCCTATGACTGATAAGTTTGAATGTCTATGATGTGAGAATTGGAGTATTTTCTTGGATTCGAAATCAACCAATATCAATAAGTAACCTTCATCAAGCAAGCTAAATATACCCAATACATGCTCAAGAGGTTCAATATGCATGAACACAAGCCAAGACTGCCAAGAGCGTCAAAACCGCCAAATCTAACGTTAAGAAGAGTCCAAGCTCCACCTACCGGATACCGGCCGCCACTGCCGGAAACACTCCAAGTCCTCCAGTGTCGAGAATGACGCTAGTGCCTAGCAAGAGTGGCCCTATTACTCAGAGCTCCACGCTCGTTCATACAACATGTAGTTTGCTCCCGAGGACCAACAGGCTGCCGGAGCAGGCATCAGCGGAATCGTTTCCCCGGTGTACTTTTCGGAACACTGGCGTGAGTTGTAGGAGGAACACCAGCAGCGGCATGAGCGCGAGGCCGAGCGGCGAGAGGAGCCGAAGAGGCGGAAGAAGTTAGCTGCCACCGGGTCCAAGGGCAAGGAGGGTGCACTGACCATCCAATCCGCTGCCCCACTCACGGAGCTTGCCCATGAGCTCCGAGAAGATGTGGAGACCGTCCTGGATCGGATAGGTCATATCGATGCAGAGTGGGACAGCAAGAAGCTCGGTCGTCCAGAATGGGACGGCCAGAGACTAAGCAGCCTGGACAACTACCGGCAGGCCTGGAATAAAGCCGATGCGGACCTGTGTCGATGGACATAGCCGCATCCAGCAGTACTTGGGCACACAAAATGTACTGCCTGCGCAAATCTGCTGAGGATGACGAGAACACCAACCGGGTAAGTACCTTTTTATTCTATTCGTATTTTCGAGTTGCAATTTTTTCCATCTTCCTTCTATCTCTTCTCTATCCACCATCCAGTCCCCGAGATTTGGGACGAGTAGGCAAGGCTCGACCGAGTTGCGGTCTACTTGGGCCGAATATTCTCACTCACATTGTTTCCTTTTTCTCTTCAGGAATATACTGAATCCTGCACCAAGCTCTTCCGACAGCTCCTTTGGTCCCATCTAGCTGTCAAGGCAAAGAATCGGGAACTGGAGGCGGAGAAGGGTGAAAGAGGTAATCTTTGATCTCACCGAGCTACTGCCTATGCTTTTATAGGCATCAGTTTTCTAACTCGGTTCACACTTTCATATTCAAAGCTATCCTGGATGTGGTGACCCAGCACACCACTGCATGTGTAGTGCGCAAGTCGGTGACATAATACTCACATAAGGACTTATCCGTGAATATTACATCTCTCAGGGTGGTACAACAGAAACACAGCGGGTCCAAGCAAAGCTATAGGATACAAACTTCGTTACAAAATCTTGAGAATCTCTTTGATGAATCAGGAAGATCTCTGAAACATCAGAAGAAGCAATTCGAAATTCCAAGCTGGAGAATGACTCTAGCTCAGGACCTAATCCACTACGGGTGATGTCAGCCCTAAACTATGGCTTGTAACTGCTAAGTCCGAGAATGGTCGCCACCTACACCTTGATAGCTTCTCCACCAGCGTTGTTGATGACGATGTTTTACCGACTAAGTAGTAGATCACTCCACCTAGCTTCATGAGGTAGCGATGGCTTCACGATGACGGCTTCCGTAGGGCTTTAACTCTAAGCAGGGGGTCAAACGGGGGCGAATGAGTAACGAGCGTTACTCAGCAAGTTCATGATATATAGTGGGTAGTTTGATGCACCAACTACAACTTTAGACTCAAAGGAGTCATAATCTAATGCAAGTTTTTTGTAAATCTTTCTTCAAGAGGTTGCTTTTAATTATGAAAACTATGCCCGCCAGACCATCACAGGACTAGAACTTCATGGAGTTGCCTTTCCTGTAGCGTTCGCAGCTCCTTCCCGGAACATGGGTAGCATGCCACATCCTTTTACACTCTGCAGAGGTGCGTTGCTTTACCCATGGACGACCAAGATCATTTTGCACAACCAGGTGTACATTCCTGTCCACTCCCACTCAGGCGTGGGGCCCGGTTGTTGGTCCAAGCCAAACCGTGCTTCTCCGCACAATGCATGCCCACCCATTTCCGCCAATAGGTTGAACGCCTGATTCCACCCCTCACGATGGAGATCTACGCGCCCCTGGCAGACACTCATAGACCCCAGAGTCTATGGGACGTAAGGGCTCCCACCCATGTGCATGTAGTCTCGCAAGACCTACAGCGTACGTCTCTGGCAGTCCGTTGACATGCGAACGAGAGAAGATCACAACTGACTTACTCCCCCATAGAAGACCCATGGTTAACGCGGTATTTACGGCGCACCGAGTTCTGACGGCATTTGTGATTAGTTCCTAGGTAATACTTTCCCATGCAGATGGAACCTTCCTTTGACCTATTCATCTTACCATGGTCCCATTCGCCCACCAAACAGAACACTACCACTCGAGTAGTCATTCAATTAGTCATATTATTATAAAAATAGGATCATGCATTCTTTTGAGAATAGGTGATAATACGATAGGGTTTTTGCCAATAGTTTGTTATGAGATACTACAAAGGATATGAGCAACTGATGAACTTGCCTGAGATAGAAATAATGACAATAATAATCCAAGTCTTCGGGTTCAAGGGTCTCGTAAGATATCCGGACATCTGAAAGATAGCAAAGTAGTCCCGGTAAGGACTACAGAAAACACTGGCAAGATGATATATGCATAGTAATGAGATGCATCGTGAAACACTCTGGAAAATACCCCAGCTTACGAATGTAAGCCACGTTTGATACGATATCTCAATAACACAAGTTTTAGGTGAGTTGTTTCATTACTTGCGGTAATGTGGTTATTACTTTTATACTTATGTGTGATTCACTTTTATATAACAAATTCTATTTCTCATGTTTAAGTTATGGTTAGAAAACTTATGGTTAGGCAATAAGATTATAACACATGGAAACCAACTCTTGAAAAGATAACAAACACATTTTATTTTATGCTCAAAGGTGTAGAGCTAATGACAAGGAGCTGAATTTAAAATGAAGAACTAATACAACTAACTCTATCATCACATTATTTTCTGATGACCATGATGATAGGTTTTGTATATGTGAAAACATTTGAGGTTTAATTGTATAGAAGATAATGATGTGGTAGTTATTTTTGGTTATAATGGAACGCAATAGAATTTTATTATACTCTTAGAAACAAGTTTATAAGTTAAACAAAATGTTTTATGTTTGACATATTGGAGTTGGAAATGCTTTTCTCTTTAATTTAATATAACATTTTATGTTTTCTGAACATATTTGAATAAGTTATTAATTTGTTAATTTTAAATGAATTAAATGACTAGGAAAAATATTGCACGGATGAAAACTTAATCAAATGGATTTATAAACATCATAGATGAGTTGCATTTGTCATTTCGAGCATTTTGGTATATAACTTGTATTTTTATGATTTTATGAATTATTTATTATTTTTCTTAATTTTTAAATGATTTAATTAATTAAAGAAAATGTTTAATTTTAAAATTTATCAAATTCATTTGAAAATGTCATAATCAAATAAATTTTATTTTTCTCATTAATATGATATGTTATTTATATTTTTCTGATTTACAGAATTAAAGATATTGAATTAACAAGTTTTAAAGTTTTTCTGCCAATATTCAGTCTATACCTAATAATAAAGGCGTTAAGGCTTCCTTGGTTTGGTTTGGTTTGATAGGTCATTAAAACTACCCTCAAAATTGACACAAATTATCCACCTTGCCACCGGTAACTTATACCTATTGGGATCTTTTTCTATCTCTATACAAGCAAACAATGCCTGTGCGCTGCTACGGGAGTGCAAAAAAAAAAACCATTGACCAAAAATTGTAAACACGACTCAAACTTTCTCCCAAAATAACCGAACACATGTAATTTTATTTTCTACCGGATGAACATCAAGTTAACAATACATTAAAAAATGGCTCGACGGGTAAGAAATATATGTTGATGCATTCATATAACCTTTTGTACTAAATGTAGATGTACAAACTTTTTCTCCTCTTGTGATGTGTTTCTTCTTCTGCTGCGATACATGAAGGGTTCGGCATCGCAATTTGATTATTTGCATGACGTGTTGTGTTTGAACGCACGATTCACTATAATTTGTTCCAGTCTAGCTTTTTTTCCGCCGTTGCATATTTGCATATTTCTGCCTTTTTGTGCATATAGTTTTGTGCTTTGTTCTGGTTCTAAATCTACATATTTTCTTAGATTTTTAATTTCTTTGTTTTTTTATAAGCTTCATGGCGTTGTTGTTTCTGCTTTTCTTCATTTGTCCTATGCGCATACCGGTCTTTGTCTCTATTTCTTCTTTGTTCGTTGACATCCATGACTTGAGCTTGGGATCCAAATTTCTTACGTGCATGGGAGGTTGCATACTATAAGTATCAAACCTAGATAATATAAATGATAGGTCATATTTCCTGTAACCAAAGAAAAATGCTTAGGCGAAAGCATGACACAAACAATCATTAAAACGGAGCGAGTTGAAACATAATCTAGACTGCATACGTGTTTCACTTAATCAGAATCCCCATCTTTTCGAAACTGTCATTGGAACAATAAATCTCCAAACTTATGAAACATGCAACCATCTCATCTCACTATAAGCATGGAGTAATATAGATCATGTTACGAATCATGGAGTCAGGAACCTTGGTTTCAGACTCGTGCTACAACCTTAGTGTTTGTTGATTATTTCTACCATTGATATTTCGGCATGTAATTAGGGTGATCAAGAGGTGAACTATAACGATAAACTATAGTATATATTGTAAATAAAACCCATTATGATCGAATAATATTTATAGAAAAGCATGCACAGTAGCAAGTGTATTGCTTTCTGGGAATAGAAAAATCACATCGATTAGAACTGAAATGATCTCTAGGAATCTCTATCTCTATCTCTACTACCTAAAAAAAAGAATTCGGTTCCGTAGTCTGCCATTGCGTCGTTTCCCTTCGTCCGCGTCATCCTGCACCCTACTCTCGCACCCCTCACCCGCACCTGCACCGCGACCGCGAGTACGCGGATGGCCAGGCGCCTAGGCCCATGTCCGTGAGTCCCTGTCCATGCTCGTCGCTTCTGCAGTTCTGTTCTCCGCAGGCTCCACCATCACCATGTCGCACGCTGGTCAACCCCGACGCCGAAAAGGAGACCGCCGCCACCATCACCATGCACCTCGTCTCTGTTTGGATCTAGGTAGCTAGAGTGTTCCACCCGCTTTCGATGTGGAGCGCGCTCCTTCCCCCACCGGTCCCTGTCCCCACGCTACATACACGCCTTCCCATGGAGGGGCCGCCGGTGAGCACATGATCCTGGATTCTCCGCCCCTGCTCGCTGCCGTCATCCTGGAACACGCGGGAATCTAAAAGGTAACCACCGTTTTCCCAAGATCGATCCGCTCGTATTGGCCCTTCTGTGGCTAATGCTAGGTGTTTTTTAAGCTGCATAAGAAGGAGGAGGGGGCGACCCCGTGAACGGCCACATCATCTCAAGTTCTCAACCACCATCGGCTGGAAGCGGTTAGCAGCTTGTACGTGTGCACTGGTATATGCCAGAATGTATCTGTTCTTCACTTCTGGGTACAGTGGGTTCCCTTGATGTAGTGTTACTGGCATATTGCTTTCTCTGCCAAGGGATTTGTGTTAGCTGCCTGTGTTAGGCTCTTTTGTCCCTGGCTTAAAATTTTCATTCTTTTCAGTTCCGAGGTCAATAAGCTTGGAGTTCTGATGTCCAGAATTAGATGAAGTAATTCCTTGAGCCAGGGACCAATGTTATTTCTACCATTCCACAACGTTTGCAACCTTCACCTTTCTCTACATACTGTATTCACCAGAATGCATAACCTCTCTTTTTGAAACTACATTTTTGAAATGGTAACTTAAAAATACTTCCATTGTGCGTCATAAACCTGAAGTTGACATTTGGTAACATTGGTTTTGTCGGGTGCAGGCATGATACTGTCCCGTACTAGAGAGATTGTCAAGGTCAAGGAAACATAGAGTGTTGCAGGCGCCACGAAATTAGAGAAAGCCCACATCCAATTCATGAGCAAGGATGTGCACGCTTGTGTCAGTGGCAAAAGCATAATTGAGGATATTAGGAAGCTTGAGACCAAAGTGCAGTTGTGTCCAGAACCCCGTGCAGTGTCTGTGATATGATCAAGAGAAGGACCCTGCCCACAAGGGCCATCAAGATCCTAATATTGGTTAGTGTACTCTCCATTCGTGCTGCATTTTTTCTGTTTGCGCAAGTGATGTCGGGGTATAACATGCTTTCATGATAGGATTCTGCTGATGAGATGTTGAGCAGAGGTTTTAATGACCAAATGTATGATTGCTACATATATCTCACTCCAGTTGGGCTGCTCGGTGTGCTGCTTGTGTTCGCCGGCATGGAGAGGTCGGGTCGAGAGTGGAGTTTTCATTGTCCTGGCGCACATAGCAGCTGGAGAGTGGGAGAGTCTATGGAAATCTTTTCCCTGGTAATTTTACACAACCTACAAGGATAAACTATTCATCAGGATCGGGCTTTCATCTTCTTGAGGACCATGACTGCTCATTTGTTGCATTATGCACATATTACATGTACTTCATGATCTCATTATTTTTATTACCAGAGTTTGTCATCAATTACTATTTTTCTGAAACATAAATAGATGCAAATAGCATTTATCACATGAGTGGGATAATTATGTGGAGAAAAGCAATGTGATAATATCAATCTATCAAGCTGTTAAACCGTGATTCTTATATTTGGGGTTGTGTGAATTCGAGTATACTCTATAATTGGAGTTCCCATGGATAATTGGTTGGTCATGGCTTTGATACAGGATTCTCATGATAACTGTGCATTATATTTTCATTCGATGAATTTTATAGTGTTCTACGTAAATAGTTTTATTTTCTTTCTTCAGATAGATTGTGTAGGGATTTGATACTAGAGGTGATTTGGATGGAAGTGGAGGAGGAGAAACATTTATCGTAAATTGTTTACAAATCTGTTTGTATTTACTTGTTTGGTACATCTATCCAACACCATCATTTTAAGCACATGAATATGAAAGCCGTAATTTGGCATTGCTTGCAAAGATTTGTCATTAAAAAATTACCCTGCTTGTGCAAGGTAGTTTCAGAAAAAATGGAATTGACCGTGTTTCATAGAACGATGTATGAATGCACCGTGCATGAGGAGCCATAAGATGGGGGACAAGGTCAGGGCGCTTTAAGCGCATGGTTTCTCTTCAACATAGAGAAAAACCACACATGGTATGGTCACACATATTCAGAGCTCGTATGAGCAGAGAGAGATTGAGAGTAGAAAGATGTGAGTGAGTACTGTTGTGCTGATGTTGTTTTGGACTTCATTGTCGTAAAGTTTATTTTAATGAATTGCTAAATGTGGTTTTGCTCAAAACTTGACGAATATATTTGATGTACACAGTAATTCTAAAATTACATATTTTGACATTGTTAGTATGTAACCAGTAGAATATGTATGTCCCGTTGCAACGCACGGGCATTTAGCTAGTAAATTATTAAAAAAGCAACCAGTCTGCCCTTTTCCTCTGTACCATTAATGAATCGAATTTTGCACCAGAAACGAATATTATGCAATTATCCTGCATGTTTGACTTTTTTCTGATGCAGAGCACGCAGTTAAAGGCGATGCAAATCAATCACTTTCTCTCCCAGCAGCTTATAAGCTTGTCTATGGTATTGCTATGCAGTGGACATACAAAATTGAATTTATTTTATCTACGTCAAACATTAGGGTAATCCCGATGTGTGCGGCTCTTATGAAGAACCCGCGAACTGAAAAAAAGTATAGGAGGTAAAGGTGCGTTGCTGTATCTGCAAACCACAAAGAGTAGAACAGACAAAAACGTGTTTGGTTAATCAGAGATCATCGGTTCTATACTTCTAATGCAGTACAAATTAATAATTCAGCTCGATGTGTACAAACCAACCCTCCGCACCGGTGATGGGAGGCCGCTGAAAGGCATGCGTGGTCTTTCTCGGTACAGACCAGCTCGACAACCGCCCAGTGCCCGCCGTTGAGGATGAGGCATGCGGTCTGCTGCTGTGGATTTTCGTCTGGAAGGGCAAGAAATCTGAATTAGATTTGTTTTCGGAATCGAGTTCGGGAGGAACTCGTCTTCCTTGTGTGGCAGTGTGGGAATGAGAAAGACTCTTCGTTGGACTTGAGAAATGGTCCACATAGCTAGCGTGCCACAGAAAAATTGCAGTGGTCACGGGCGTCCGCCGCCGCCGTGCTTGGCAGGACTGTAGGAGCAAGGCCAGATCTGCTGGCAGCGACGACCTTGGGGCCTGTAGGCTGTAGCTTTGCTCTGTATTTAGGTGTGAGTCACTAAACTGTTCCGGCCCGCTGAAACGGCACCGTGCCGCACATCACCGTGCACCTGGACGGGGATTCTGTCCCGCTGTGTGCCGGTAGTTGGACGCCAGGTCTGCCACGCCTAGATGGCCATTCCCCGCGAGCGATGGAAACTTGCAAGCCGGCTGTAAACCAGTATTTCGGAGAGTTGATTTAGAGTTCAGAGGAGACAGCAGCACCCTCCCAGATTCGGCCAAACGCGCGCTCATGTACAGTCCCTCGAGAGATGCCCAAGACCGGACCTGCGGGCAAGGTGCTGCTTGAGCTCGCAGGCAAACGGCGCGTGTATTTTGGTGAGGGAGCAGCGGCCCTCGATGTCTTTCTGGAGCCGAGTGCCTTCACCCACGTGGTCGTCTAGTCGGAACCCGCCGCTTTCTCCGCTGAGGGCATTCGTTGCGCGTACCGCCAGTAATCAGCGCACTTGCAGGTTGAAACCGTAGGAGACGGGTAGCAGCAGTCCAGGCGCCATCGCCGCCCGAGGTTCAGCACCTTCGCCATTAGGTGCCTCTGTCGGCTTCTTCATGTGCGGCAAAAGCTGAGGAGGGCGGCCGGTGAGGCGACGGTCAGCTGTAGGCTTTGGCCCCTCTACCGGCTTCTTCATGGGCGGCGGAAGAGGAGGAGGAGGCCGGTGATGCGACGGTCACCCGTATGCCGGGCGGTGGTAGGAGGAGAGGAAGCGGAGGAGTCCGTCCATGCTCCGTGCTCCATGCTCTGCTGGGGACGGGTAGCGGACGTGGATGAGGACGACATTACGCACGGGTAGAGCAGAAATAAAAGCAACAAAACGGTTGAGTGACATCTTGAGCGTAATATGTATTTAAGTGGAAGGGAAAAACGGTAAAATACCAGGACGGACCAGAAGTATATATATATCTATTACTAGTTAAATGCCGTGTTGCTACAGATACTTTTTTTCTCAACGTTATGTGTGATTTATAGTAACTCTACTCTTGAAGCCATCAAATTTTTCATTTTTTTTTTGTTTAGAAATGGGAGCCTGTGCCCCGGCCTCATCAAATTTTTAATAATGCGTGTGCTACTTAAAAAATTGTTCTTCTTCTACCCCTTCTCACCCACCATTTGGCTACACAACGGATACATCATCGGTTTGTTCGAATTTTCCCGTTGCTCCTACAAACCATTCATTCCTAGAGTGACTTCTTTTAAGTTTATGGAGCAGTTTCTGGGTTTCAAATGGACAAACTTAAAAGAAGTGTCCAGCTTCTCCCTGCTTATTTCTACCGCAAAACGGCCTCGTAGTGCACCCGAGCTTCTGCGGATAGGAAATCGTACCGGTAAGTAAGATGCCCTCGATGTTTGCTGAAATAACGATGGAAATGCCACCGTGCTAACAAAATGATTCCTTCTCATCTCTTCCGTCGGCAACAAAGGAAAAAGGATCCAAAAATCCCACACGGGACCTGCTCCCGTTGACCCGCACCTGACCGAACCCTGGCGCCATCACTACTCTGCCTGGCCGTCGCGTGCCCCGACGATCCCCTCCGCCACAGTTTGTTCCAGCATCTATTGCCCTGAAATTTCCCTTGCTCGTACAAACCATTCATTCTTAGAGCGGAGAAACTTAAAAGAAGTGTCCAGCTTCTCCCTGCTTATTTCTATCGCAAAACGGCCTCGTAGTGCACCCGAGCTTCTGCGGATAGGAATCGAAACAGTAAGTAAGATGCCCTCGATGTTTGCTGAAATTACGATGGAAATGCCACCGCGCTAACAAAACGATTCCTTCTCATCTCTTCCGTCGGCAACAAAGGAAAAAGGATCCAAAAATCCCACACGGGACCTGCTCCCATTGACCCGCACCTGACCGAACCCTAGCGCCATCACTACTCTGCCTGGCCATCGCGCGCCCCGGCAATCCCCTCCACCCCGCGCCTCCACCGAGCTTCGCCGCCCTTCTCCCCGTCCCGACGCCACTTGCCTCGCCCCACCCCTCAAGCCCTGCACGGGCGAGCCACAACGCTCCACGGATGTTGGCGCCACGTCCGACCCGTAGTTGCACCTGTGACGTCGACCTCGACCTCGTCTGCACTAAGAACGCCAGCATATCTTCAAATCAGGGGCGTTCTAGTAATCTCACAACTCACACCAGTTTTTTCATAAGCCTAAAAGAAGTCTGAAGGTAGTAATCTCACAACTCACACCAGTTTTTCCACAACAGTTTATTCCCACCAAAATTCATAAGCAGGCTTCTGCATAAGCGGAAGTTTAAAAGAAGTGTCCCTTATTGTGTTTATCCCACATTATTATAGATGTAAACATGTAACAGTGACAACGTTCATCCCTCTATATTTGGTGTTGTTGCAGTGGAAGTGTTGAATACATGAGAATAGCATTTGTTAGTACTAAAAATCAATTTTGTCGGACAAAGAATTAGGACCATCCACATAACGTAGCCGGAATTGAGAACTTCTTTCATGAGACTGATTTTTTTTTTCCATGACACGATCTTGTGCAGCACTGGCCACGTGTAATACTCGTTGACGAAAACACAGACGGGTTTTACTGACATGTGTAGCTAAACAAAAGTAAAAAAGAATCCCAAAAATACTTCTTTCTACTCGTGACACCATTACACAAATATATAATATTTAATAAGTCATAATATGTTGTATCTAATCCCGCTGGTCAGAATCCATCATCAATTCAGCAGAAAGTGACTCCCTGAACTTCGATCTAGCAGATTTAAAATGCTGACGCTGAACCTTTGATGTTAGCTCATCTGCGGCTTGACGCTTGGGACAATGTAAATTTCAGCATTTGAAGCTTAGGAGAAATAACAGTCTGCTGAAGTTTCTTTTCATCATTTCGGCGACAGCTGTGATCTGATCATTATTGACAAAGATGTTTAAAAAATCAGAACCTTAGGAGGTGGCCAAGTACCAACTTGGGCAGCTTGTTGACTCATAGGGACAAAACAATAAGAAGTGACTGGTATGGAAGCTCCCATCGAAAACATTGGTTGTACACTCCAACCAGCAGAAAGGGGTGGACAGAACACAATGGGGATACTCAGCCTGAGCAGATTGGATATTTTAAGACGGAAATGCTTGAGATCCCATCGGTTCCTGGCCTTGCTTTGATAACACTCCAGCATGCAGACTTTGTTCAAAGCTCAGGGATATATATCTATACCTAAGAATGAGATAAGTCAGCTGATCTTGTTCCAACGAAAAATGAATTTGATTTCCACAAGAATAATTAATAGTCAGTTGATGAAGCTTAAAGCGTAATATAATGATGATGAAATCAAAAGAAACTCTCGCACTAATTCGTAACTCAGGTGTGGCCTATATATCAGTACATAATAGGATCTATTGCACAAGACCCATGCTAGCATAGAACTAATAAAATACTACTGATCAGAAACAATTTTCTAAACATTCTAAAACTCTAAAGATGACGTTCTATTCTCTATGTTCCTTGGAAAGATAAAAGACACACTGCTAATATAATTTGTCATGACATACACAATTGCAAATTTAATTCTAAATTTCTAATTATTTGTCTTGTAATTCTCTTCAAGTCTCTTTTCTACAAATTTGAAATTCATACAAAAGCACACACTATAACCCATTCCTGCTAAACAATATAGCCACTTATAGTAGCGCGGTACTACTGATCACAAACAATAAGGGGAAATCAAATGGTGATACAATTAAGGACTTCTATTTTATATTTATAAGTGCATCATAATTCAAGCTGTTTCAACACATTATGTACTGTTTGCATCCCTTTGCAGTGCAAATCATATAGTGGGCTCGCGGCTGTCTTGATCCACCTTCAAATCATAGATTTTTAGCTTGTTTTTAAAATGTATCTGCTACATCTTCAAACTATCATCATAATTTAATTGGCAATAGTAACTGCAGTAAGACATTCAAGCAAACATGTGGTGGGTACCTATACCTTGGTCCAAATAGTACGACTTGGATGACGAGCCATCCTACTATAGTAAACACGAAATAAAAACTCAGGAGGAAAATGCAAATATTCACCACAGTAAGATCGGGCCATGCTGGAGCTCCTCGCCTTGGCTCTGCTTGATGCCGGTACACGCTGCTTGCTGTACGTCTCTGCTTAGCACTGCTGCGTCAGCCTTCTTCTCGGATGTCGCTCAGGTTGGTAGAGAACGTCTTGACCTGGCCCGTTTCTGCCGGGCGGCGGCGTGCAGCTGATATCGTGGTGGATCTGCAATTCCCGAGGTTGACGCCCCTTCTGCACACTGCACTGCATGGGGGCTCCGTGGTCGCTTCATGATTTTGGTATTTGAAATTGCAGGGCCGATTTCGAGGGGGAAAGGAAACAGTGAGGGCATCTCCAACAGCTGTAAGATAAGTGTTGGTAGATTTTGTCACATAGGATTTTTTTATGATGTGGCATTAAATAAATAATGTGAGAGAGTGAAGTTGTATGTAGATTAACCAACAATCCTTGCACAAGCTCCGAGGTAGAATAGAGAGAGGTCTTGCACATTTTCTCACCTCCTATTGGCCAAACTACATACAACCATTGAAGTGGTTGTAAGATGTGTTGTTGGTTGATGACATGTCTAATTTTACCAACAAGCTAACCAACAAACTGTTAAAGATGCCCTTAGTCGGCACTGCCCTGCATCGTCGGAACCTGCTGCTTGTTGGGGAGCTGGATCTTCTATGCGACGAGAAGCACATGCTTATCGACGGCGAGCAGGTTAGTGTTTCCAGCGGTGGAGACGACGTCGAGGAGACTGAGACTTCGCCGCAGACGGGAACCCGCTGGATCTCGAATCTCCTGAAGGTGTGGATATGTTGGAGGCATGAAGAGAAGCGCAGGATCTCAGACTCGATGTGGCCGATCTCGGCGCAGGATGCGCAGGATCTCGGCTTGGAGCAGCGGTTTTCCTTGTCACCTCTGGTGCTGACGGGGGTAGCCTGCCCGTTCCAGGTGTAGGTGGTGGCGACGCTTGTGCGAGGTGAGTGCGCGAGAGGCGTTGCTCCTAGGGCTAGGAAAGAAATTGAGGCGTTGCGGCTGGCGGGTTGGTTTTCCAAATTACAAGGGGCTATGTGCAAAGTTGAATTGTTGGACGACAGGACGCTGGTAGAGGCCGGTTGAAGGAACGAAATTTCATTTTTAGATAGGGAGATTTTTAGATAGGAGATACCAGGACGGACCAGAAGTATATATATATCTATATACTACTAATAAAAGAGCAAACTTCGTAGATACATTAAATCTCGGACGTTAAATAGCCTTAGATCAACGGCTCAGATAGTTGCAATATTGAGTTGCCCAAACGCTATTAATAAATCTCTCATGTATGAGTCTCCAACACGATCCTGAGTTCGAGTACGTATCGTCATCAATATTACCTAATTAATTGCTCCTCCGCGGCAGCAACAGTCCAAGTTTGCAAACAGCTGAGTTTCGAGAACTCTGTGTTCCAGCAGTCTTGCTGCACGTGAGGAAGACATCAGCTGAGTTTCGGGGACTTTGTGTTCCAGCAGTCTTGCTGATTTCAAGTAAGGTTCCAACAGAGTACGCTTTGTTTCTGCGTCTAACAGTTTTAGAATATTGGACGCTCTTTTGTCCCGAAGGGGTGCACCCATCGCCAAGGGCACTCCACTGTCTGCGGTCGCCAAGGCTTCCGACTCTCAACGACACGGGTCGCTGGAAAATTTGAGATATCTATATATCCGTCATGTTACGTGGAGTCTGGCAGCCGCGAAGCGTGGCGAGACGGAAATTTGTGCAATGAGCTATGTCTGCACGATGATGCCAATGTCTTGGGACGTCGGAAAATTATTAAATTTTGTTCACACCTCATGTGCAAATGGTTAAGCATTCCCTTGTGTTTTTCAAACCCAAACTGACTGAAATTTTGCTCTATTTTTTCCATTTATATTACCGGAGGTATTGCATTATTTTGGAGGTTCTCTCCGTGTTCTTTTCTTGGCATGGAAGCCTAGATGGCGATTCAACTTAAGAAACGAAATCATATTATTTTCAATGAATTCCGAAATCTGTTTTGTTGGAGATTCTCAAATGTTATTTTAATAAAAAAAAAGTGTATCCTATTTAATTAAATGGGACCAAATAGCAATGTTCTTAATTCTGATATTCAAAATAAAAAAAAATATTTTATTTATTCTTATGAAAAGTGCAAATATATTGATAAAAACATGGATCGTGCGTTGCACGTGCTTGACTACTGGTATTAGGTAAAGATACGGTATACTATAGTTTTGCTTAGCAACATACGTACGTCAAGAAAACCGGCAGGGTTGTCTTTCTCTCGCAAAATAAACCAATCGGCAGGTTGTGCTTCTCTCGCTGAATAAACCATCTTGGTGCGGACACACGTGGAAAGACTGGAACAATTTGTACTACTTCAGAATAAACGGACACACCTAAGAAAACCGGATTGGATTCCGTCCGTGCCGCTCCCGTCTCCTTGTCAGGTACGATTGGCAGTGATCTGTTTCCCTTCTTTCTTCTTGCATGCAGTTCCCTGTGATTATCTTTCGTGTACACAGTAGACAGCCTTTACGATCGACGCCGTCAATCCGGCCGGTGACCGCCGGCCTCCCGTTGGAAGAAATCTGGTGTCGACGACTAGGACCTCGCCGAACCTGAAGTCACTGGGACGGCGTCCATCCGGCACCCAATTTTAGCCATGGCATTGGCATGGTACGACAGCAGACTGCTTCACTTTGCTCATGAACACCTCAGCGCTAGCTCTACATATCCCAAAGAAGTTCATGGAGCCGTTGCCGCTAGCAGCCAGTACTCGTCGGGAGACGGATAAAAAAAATCAAACTTCCTAACATGATCAGCCTCGTCAGCGTTACACTATTGGGCATCTGCCCACTATTAACACCTCGCCTCAGCGAGAGCCATGCGGCTTGATCGGTAGGTTTCCTTGTAAATTTTTCTTCATGGATATGGTCGTTATAGGTTGCCCGACCTATCAAGAATTCAGGACTCTCGCCACCGAATACATGATCTGAACCGTTTATCATACACCCAAGATTAACATTAAAAAAATCAAGATTATTCTTTTTAGACGAAACTGGCAACCGAGAACGTGGGACGTCGTCCGCCGGCCGGCCGCTAGTTAAAAATAAAAGAAAAGAGCGGCAAGCAGGACGTTGCCGGACCAGGTCGTCGGCGGCGGCACGCCTCTAGCCTTCTGGCCGGAGGTGGAAGAAAGAATGAAATAAAACATTTCCAAGAAAACCCTTGCAAGTTTTCTATAAATTACAACTAAGTCCTTCTGATTACTAAACTGAGAGAAAACCCTTGTTTTCAGGGCCAAATTGTAAACCTAAAAATTATTACAAATTATATTTGGAAAACTTATCAAATTTGCAACCTCAACATGTTTTGTTTTTGTGAATTTGAGAAATATTTGTATTATTTTATTTAGTGTGCTAGATTTAGTGATTTTATTGTTTTCACTCTATTTAATTTATTTAATGTCTTAGAATTTATTTTGGGCATGAATATCAAATTCACACAACACACATATGGTTCCCAAGTGGTGTGTTATAAATGGATCATACTGGACACAATTCCTTATAGAAAATAACTTAGTAAAACTAATTGGTACTAGTTCTATGCATTGTTATGAAAATCATTTAACATGGAATTTTATTCCATGTCACACCAGATGATTAATGGGTGAAGGAACTTGTTTTCCTTTCATAATACTATGTTATTTTCATAGCTAAAACTCTTAGAAATTTTGGTTGGCATTAAACTTAGGTGTGTGTAAACCATGTTTGTTGTTTTCAGTACTTGATTAAATGGAAAACTTGTGTGTCTTTGAAATCTTATTTGTTTGTTTTCCACCAGGTTCCAATATGGATATTATCCCATGTTTGTTTTAGATCATTTAATCATCTACATGGTTATGTGTAGATGAATTTTTGTTATCATCTATTAGTCTTATCTATGAAAAGGATTTGGAAAACAAGGTATTAAGCTTGTTACCATTAACCTCCACATATCAAGGCATGTGGATGAATTGGCTGGTTATCATTTCATACTTGCTAATTATTTCCATTAAAGATCTTATTATGAGCTCCTCATCTCTGATGAGTTTGACATAGGTTATTGGTTCTCTAATATATCCTAATGATTCACTGGATAATTTCTTATGATCCCTTACTGAGGCAGTGTTGCTTCTTGTGGTCTTCTGTTGCTTGATGTTCTTCTCTCTAGTTGCTACTAGTCTTCTGGTACTGCCTTTGTCATTTGCAAGGAAGATCAGCTCATGGATTCCATCTTCAACTATCTCACCCTTGTGGTGAAAACAACCAGTGTTTCCAAGCAAATATTTTACCTAGATGATTATAATAATATGCAAGTTTGTTTTATGACATCAATTAGCCTTAAGCATATAAGAAGAATCTGTTGACAAGTTTGCAAGGCTCGTCCCCAAATTACTTTTCATATCCAGATGGCATAGATGTACTAGATTATTCAACCTTCTGTTTGTTTGTGTATGACACTCAATTGTTTGAGTATACAAAAGTGATCTGTTAACAGGGTATACAACTTGTTACCAAACTACCTCTATAAAACACTAACATTGGAGCATCACGCTATTTCAAGAGGAGTTAATAAGATCATTTCAAGATATAAGAGTTTCCAAATACTCTTATGGTAGATTTTCCACATACTCTTATGATAGATTGGAATAACACTTCCAGACCAATATTAAGAATCCTTCTGCATATCTTCTTGTGGTAGTTCCTCCTTTCTTGTGGTTGCTTCTCTTTCAGAATGATTTCAAGAAGATTGGGAAACAAGATATAGTGGTCTAGCCAGAATGACAAGATCTAGGTTAAGATTTAGTTCAGGCTTTTATTCTCTTTCCGTATGCTTCTCATTTGGTTTCCCATAAGATATGTGCTTTACTCATACATGATTGGTTTTATTAAGCTTTCAATCCAATTTCTCTAATAGAGGTTATAACTTGTTGTTATTCATTAGTTGTCTCCGGGGTGTACTTTAGTTACTGAATGTTATTTTGGATAGAGATGTGGAGTGTTTGTGGAATGAGGACTTAAAATAATAAGTTGATCAAATGGTTGATTGATGGGTTCATATCTCATATGCTCACTGGTATAAGGTGAATGAGACAATGAGCATATGAAGATTGTTGGGGTTTAATGACTTATGGCAGAGTTGTTAGTTATTTTTCTCAGGTGTCATGTTGTTACTTTATATTATTCCTTTGTAATCTTTGTCGTGCATAATGTAGACATAGAGATTTGGAAAGATCATAGATAATGATCAAGGTTTCACAGTAGTTTAAGAAGATTTAATTCTTCCTTTAGGTACTTCATTTATGGTTGAGGAGATATGTACATATTCGGTAAATATATTAATACAATTATTAAGTCATTTCCCAGTTGTGGGTTTTGGGTTAATACTTGTTTGTATCATTTGTGTTCTATTGAACCTTTGTTATTTACATGTGAAGGTTAACTTAGTAGTTACTAAATAATTTGGAAAGATGTGGTGTGAATGATTCATAACTTAAAGAGTTATTGTTTGAGAGGACATAACACCTCTGTTGATGAGATGGTTCAATTATGTATTACTCATTGGTGGAAGTATGATTATCAGTTGTGTGATTTGGGTACTCACCCCTCTTTGGGTTGTAGATACCTAATGAATTATCCCAAGTCACTTAAAGACTTGAGGTTAAGGTTGTTGATAGTTTGTGTTTGATCATAACCAATTATGGTTTGTGTACCTGATGATTTGGTTTCTTAAGATACTTGTTATAAATATCACTCCAATTGTACTCTTTACTAGATGAACTAGACCTATTTCATCATGTCAAGTGAAACATTGGTCACTTTGGTTTGTTTAAACTTTCGCGCCAAAATTTCCCGTATTTTTAGATGCATTCTTTGCAAATGCATATATTATATTTAGATCCTTATAACCTCCCAAACACTGGGATGTTACACTGGAGCAGAGTGTCACAGACACCATTACCAAGATCTCCGCTTTAGAGAGTAAGTACCCATGCTTTGGTTTGTGCGTTTTGTGTTTACGCCCATTTTTATCTCTGCTCAATTTTTGCTTCTCTGCAGGTGAGTATAAGGCGCTTGCTGACACGCACCAGGACTGCGAAGTCATGGCCGCATATGCAAAGAGCAAGATCTCCTCTCTGGAGAGTGAGTTGGCTTCTCCTCTCTTCCATTCAGTTTAAGTTTCTTCTTCGTGTTGCTGACCGGGTTGCCTTTTTCTCAGATAAGCACAAATCCTTTCTTGCACAGCACCAAGGGTGTGTTACCCCGGCCGAGGTGCAGGAGCAAATATAGGCCAGAGAGGCCAAGCTGGAGAAGGACCTGACTGCCGAGAAGGAGGAGGTGCACAAACTCAAGCGTGAGCTTGCTGAGGCCCTCAAAACTGCGCTGCAGGCCGGTAATGAGAAGACTGAGGCGTTGAACAAGGTTGTCGTCGAGAAGCTGGAGCTTGAGAGGGAGATCGAGTATCTGAGAACCAGAAACCAAGCCCTGGACACCATGGTGGTCGACTCGCGCCGCCTACAGGATAAGCACTTCAGGCTTGTTGAAGACTGGACCCGCCGGCTAGGGGCCCTTGTTCTGAGTTATAGAAAACCCTTGCTCTATCCGGTTTCTTCCCTTTGGTCTTTTATATTCGTTTTTTCTTCTCCTTGGTTCCTTCTACTCGGTTTTCCTTCTTCTGACTCTACCCAACATCTCCCATCCTAGGGACCTTCACGGATTTCAATCTCATAGCTGAGACTGTCGTGGAGAAGGCCATCAAGCTGAGGTCTGCTGTAGGCCTCAATGTCGAGGACTCAGCTACGATCGATGATCTGACCGAGAACGTCAAAGCTCGGGCAATCTCCCTCAAGGGAATGGGCACCTCCATGGTGTCAACTGTTGTGAGCATGCACAAGCTCTTCTGGCCGGAGAGGGAGGTCCCAGACACGATCAATCAGATCGCCTCCGACCTGGATTACGTCAAGGAGGAGTTCAAGAAGTGGCGCGCCTCAGTAGCCCGAGCTGGCACAGATGAAGCCCTCCATTTCGTGTTTTCCTCGTATAAGAACTTGGACCTCGAGAAGCTCAATGATCTCCGTAACAACTCCAAATGGACCGAGAGGGAGGAATTCATCCTACGCCGCAAGGAGAACGCCTACCGGCTCGCCTCTTACGCTGATACGCGGCAGTTTATCGACGGACCCACGGAGCCAGATACTGATGCCGAATACGAAGAGGATGACGCTGATGATGGTGATGATGCTGACGCCGGTGAGGACGAGAGCATAGACGACGACAAGGAGGATCAAGATGAAGCCGGCGATGAAGGAGCCGAGCAGACCAACACCGAGGAAGCAGCCAAGATGAGCGTCGATCGGGAGGCGACCGAGCAAGGAGCTGGCTCCGAGGAACTCCGGACTGACCCGCATCCCACCGCCCCGACCGGAGCTGTCACCACCGATATGGTGATTGACACTCCAGTTCCCGAGTTGGGCGCGACGGATGCCACGACCGAGAACGCCGCATCTGGGACCGCTCCTCCAGCTGGTGATTCTGCGACTCCGGCCTCCAATGCTGCTTCCGAGCCTACCTCCGCGACTCCGGCCTCTACCGCTGCTTCCGAGCCTACCTCCGCGACTCCGGCCTCTACCGCTGCTTCCGAGCCTGCCTCCGCGCTTGTTTCCGAGTCTGCAGAACTGTCCAACACAGAGGCCAACTCCACTCCATCGACAGCGGCCTAAGTTCCTGCACTATTTTTATCCTCAAACTTTTTTATCAGATCCCCGGTATGCCGGGTGCAGATGTATCCAACATTTTATCGTGCTAAGCACTACTCGGTTTTATTAAGTTTCTTAGCAATTCTAGATCAATGCCAGATTGCGTTAAATGCAAGTCCTCGAGTTGCTTTTCTTATCCGCTCAGTTCTTTTGTCTTTGCTCTTACCTGCGACTTGTGGCTTTTTGGTAGTCGGGCCACAAGATTTCAAAAAACGAGTTTCTAATACTTAACAACTTTGAGATTTGAAATTAACACTGCCCGGTACTCAGCCACAAAAACCGAAGGGAAAACACTCAACTCGATTTACACACTCTTTTTTCCTTAGCAATTTTTCGTGTGTTCATTGACCTTTGGCTTGTTCTCTTGCTTTCCATGAAGTCGGGTTGCGGACACCAGCAAAGTCGAAGAGTTGGCCCTTAGGTTTAAACACATTACTAGACATGTGTACAAAATTCCGAGTAGATGAACCGAGTAGACAAAGTAATGCAAGTGAATGACACAAAGCTAGTTTGGCACATGCAGTCCCCGAGTTCGAATTGGGAGTGCCGACTTGGAATTTAACTCGGTTAAGGAGATACATAGAATGTTTGCTCAGGAATGAAAACGACGGAGTAGAGCTACATTCTAGGGACACTTGGATTCCTCTTCGGATTTATCCGCCCTAATCTTTTGTGCTGCATGTGCGTCAATGAGGCAGTACACATCATTGCGCAGAGCCTTGCTCACAATTAAAGGCCCTTCCCACGGAGGGGAAAGTTTATGCATCCCGGCGATGTGTTGCACAATCCTGAGGACCATGTCTCCTTCTCGGAAACCCCTTGGGCTTACTTTCCGGCTATGATAGCGTCTCAGATTCTGTTGATATACAGCTAAGCGCGATAGACTTAATTCTCTTGCTTCCTCGAGCAGATCAACATCATTTTCTCGGGCTTCTCTTGCCTCCGCCTCAGTATAGAGGGTTACTCTGGGTGACTCGTGCTCAAGGTCAGTGGGCAACACGGCCTCTGCTCCATATACCAGGAAGAATGGTGTGTATCCGGTTGATCGGTTAGGGGTAGTCCTTAGACTCCACAACACCGCTGGCAAATCATCCAGCCAACAACCAGGGGTTCTGTAACCCGGTAGGCCTGCACCTGGGACGAGACCCGACCAAAGGGAAGCTACGCAGGGCCCCGCGTTGTGATGCAAGGCCGGATCTTGTTGATGGGCCAGTGGGTGCGTAGGAGACCCGGCCCAAAGGTCTGGAAGGTCTAAAAGGCGGTGTAAACCGTGTGATTTGTGACTTGAGGGTAACGGTAGGAAAGTTAGGGTTGTGTATGGATCCCGAGTAGGATCCCGTGTGTATCTTGTAAGGAAAGCCTAGGAGCCGGGTCATATATAAACCGGCCTCCAGGGCATAGAAACGAGAGATCAAGAGAAATAGAGGTATTGGTGTATTCTAGGTATTCGAGAGATAGTCCTTGAAACCCTAGACCGGAGTCTCGGCGACATTGCAGCTCGAGTCTTTAGATCGCGAGTTGATATGATTTCCCTTGAGCTAAACCCTCTCCCAAACACCAGAGTCGATTCTCCCCATACTAAGTTACCCCTGGTAACTTCTGCCGTGAATATCCCGCGACAGTTGGCGCCCACCGTGGGGCCTACGTCCAAAGGTGTTTACGTCATGGGAGAAGCCCGGGAAAGCATGAAGAACCTCGTCATCGGCGAGATCATCACCAACCCTGAAAGAGAGAAGATCGTGGAGGACTTTGGCTGGGGGCCAGAGTCGGATCAGATGGAAACCGGATCTGTTGTCACGGTCGGCCGGGTCAACGTCTTCGTCGGTATGGTACGTGCGTCTGGTTTTGCTTCTGACAATAATGAGTATGATTCTGTGTCAGGGGACACCACCTGTGTTCAATTGGACGGGGAAGAGTCGGTCGGGACAGCAGAGCCGGAAAAGGAACCCACCACGAAGAGGGAAGAGCCGGAGGAGCCGGTATGGACCCCGCGTGTCCGGGTTATTAGAGAAGACGATACCGAATCTATCTTGCATATGCTAGAAGATCGGTACGAAGAAGATAGCTGCGAAGAGGAAGAGTACGAGTCTTCATGAGGGCATTGCGCGCCGAGTTGCGGTCTACACAGCCCCTGCAATAAACCTTAATCAGGGTGATGTGTCGGCAGCCGCGACAAGTGCGGCGCAAGCGCTGGCCCAACAGCAAGCACCTATTAATGGAAACCCGGTTATAGCCCGGGTAGATGGTGAGCCGGCAACGGTCACCAGCGAGACAGGGGAAAATGCTCATCTCAGAAACACGTTCGGGTTCATGGCGAACAGAACAGCAGGGGCATGAACTTCACACCCACAAAACCCGGCTCTGTTCAGTAATAACCTGATCTTGGATTCTACAGTATTGGCAACGGTGATAACCCCTGAAAACGCAGCAACACGTTCCCGAGATCTGGATGTAGCTCGCCGTGCGTTGGAGCAACAAAGAAGATATGTGGAAGCCGAAAGGCAAGGGATGGCCGCGCGCCAGCGCGAGTTGGAAGAATTGGAGGATCGTATTCAGGCTCAAACAACTAGGATATATAATCAGAGGCATCAGACGAGACTACCTGCGACAGGTGGAAATTTACAGCCGGCCGCGTTGTTCATTACTCCTCAGGACCAACCAATCCCGGTCGTGAATCAAGGAACCGGGTATCAGGGTGCGACCCTGGGAGGACAGCCGGCAAACGTGCCAGCCGGGTTACCCATGTTACAAGTTGGGATCGCTGCCGGCAATACCGTACCACCACCGTCACGATTTCATACCCCACCGGGTCACTTCAATAACCCCATGGATAACGTGTACGCCGCAACTCTAGCACTCTACCGTATTCCTGTGGGAGAATCACCTCCCGCGATAGAGACCCGGCGGGCTATAGACCTGCTACGTACCGCAGTTGCTCAACATGCCAATTACCCGGATAACAGGAGTGGCATGCATGGGACGCCATATGTTAGTCGGCAGTACGGGAACGAGGCAACATACAGTCTAACTCGGCACGACGGAGGGAAGAGCAGCAGCAAATGCCGCCTCCTCCTCTTAGACCAGCAACTCCTGCAGCCTCGGCAGCACATGCCATCGTGGATAGTTCTCGGGCAAGGCGCGCAGCAGCCGGGTCTGCAATAAGAGGGCCGGTAGCGGTTGCACCCTCCGCCGCGCCCGCTGAGGCCTCACATGTTTCCCGAGTAAGGCCGGTGCCGGCAAATTTAGCCGGGCCTAAGTGTTTGTCGGACGCCATCAGGGCTGAACCTTAACCGGACAAATTCAAAGAGCCAGGTAAAGTGGTTAACTATGAGCCAACCATGGACCCAGAGACCTGGTTGAGCAGTTATGAGATGGCTATGTCAATTCGTAATGCATCAAAAAGGCTCCAAGCCAAGTTTATTATGTTATGATGTCTGAAGGAGCGGCAAAATTGTGCTTCAGTAACCTGCCTGAGAGATCCATCAATTCATGGAGCGAGTGGAAGACAGCTTTCGTCAAGCACTTTCATGGGACATGCCGGAAATTATTCACAATTGATGACTTAGATCGATGTGTTCAGAGAAAGGGAGAGTCGGCACGCAGCTGGGTGCGCCGGGTCATGGAGATACTCCACTCTTCCACTGACATTCAGCCAAAGGATGCGATACAGGCTATGACAAAAACATGCAGATACACGCCCTTGGTGCAAAAACTGACGCGCATGAAATCCAGTCGGCATGTTTCAGATATTACAATGGGAGAGTTGATGGACTCATGCAACAAACATGCCTCCACTGACACCACAGAAGAGGATGTCGAGGACAAAAAAGGGAAAGCTAATGTGAACAACAACGGAAGACCCGGCAGTAGCGTTGCACCGGGTAATAATGGAAGCAACAAAAGAAACAATCAGCATAAACGTCCGTATGAGGGAAACTCCGAGTTAGTCGCCAATACCGAGGCCGGGTTTCCGAGACCTAGAGCAGATGGAAACTTTAACGGAGGAAACTTCAACGGAGGAGGCAATTACCAAGGACCACCACAGCCGGCTAATTATATAGAGGCTTTTAGGATGCCCTGTCCGCGTCATAGTAGGAATGGCAAGCCGGCTAATCACTCACTGGAACAAAGTGTGGATCTACAGAGATGAAAAAACGAGGAAATACAGAAGGCCCTGCGAAGTGCAGGCCGGGGAGGAGGACCGGGTCTGGGTGGAAACCCGGGCAACAGACCACCCCCCGCCGGCAGCCCAGGAGGTGGCAATCCGGGTAATAACCAAGGGGGTGCAGGTGGTTTCCAGGCTAACCCAAAGCAGTTAGGACAGTATCATGTCCACACTACCGGGACTTCCAACAGAGAAAGAAAGATACTTAAAAGGGCGGTAAACTCGGTTTCGTCAGGTGTTCCGAGATACCTGAGATGGTCAGATCAAGAAGTAACATGGAGCGGGAGGGATCACCCGGAAGCGATAGAACACCCGGGTGTGCTAGCTTTGGTGGTGGCGCCGCAGGTCAATGTCTATGAGCTGAAGAAGGTTCTGATGGATGGCGGAAGTAGCATCAATATCTTATATTGGGAAACCTTTCTACGTATGGGGCTCAAGGAGTCTCAGCTGCAGAAAAGCTCCACAATTTTCAACGGAATCGTGCCAGGACACTCGGCCTGCCTTGAGGGAAAGATAACGCTCGAAGTCGCTTTCGGAGAATCCAAGGATAACTACCGAGTAGAGTGGCTCACATTTGAGGTGGTGAAGTTACGTAGTCCTTATCATGCACTATTCGGAAGGCCGGCTTACGCCAAGTTCATGGCAAGGCCGTGTTATGTTTACCTGCAACTGAAAATCCCGGGTCCTAAGCAGACCATCACTATACATGGAAACAGGGTTGTGGCAGCAGAGTATGATGAAGGAGACGCGGCACTCGCAGAGCAAGCTTGCAGGAAGGAAGAACTCAGGTATTACCGGTCTCAGGTAGACCCGGAAGATCGAACCACCTTGAAGAAACCGAACACGGATGACGAAAGAGCAAAGTTTAAAGCAGCCCAGGACACCAAGATGGTGGCTTTCATTGAGGGTGACCCCTCCAAACAATTTGCTAGAGGTTCTAACCTAGACAACAAGGAGGAAGAGGCACTCATAGAGTTTATTCGCGAGAATCAGGATGTCTTTGATTGGATGCCTAGTGACATGCCGGGTATCCCGACCGAGCTCGCTGAGCACAGTTGGCATGTTGATCCCAAGTCTCGGCCAGTGAAGCAGGGCCTGAGGAAAATGAATGAGGAAAGGAGAAAGGCTATAGGGGCAGAGATAGCTCGGCTCCTGGCAGCCGGCTTTATCATGGAGGTTTTTCACCCCGAGTGGTTGGCAAACCCGGTTCTAGTGCTGAAAAAGAACAATGAGTGGAGAATGTGCATAGATTATACGAGTCTCAATAAGCATTGCCCAAAGGATCCATTTGCCCTTCCATGGATAGATCAGATCATAGATGCAGTGGCGGGAAATGACCTATTATGCTTCCTGGATGCCTATTCCGGGTATCACCAAATAAAACTCAAAAAGGAAGATTGGGAGAAAACATGGTTCATAACCCCCTTTGGAGCTTTTTGTTACAAAACCATGACCTTCGGGTTGAAGAACGCTTGCGCAACATACCAATGGTGCATTCAGAAGTGCTTCGAGGATCAGATTGGACGCAACGTCCACGCCTATGTTGACGATGTAGTGATTAAAACAATGAAAGCAGAAACGTTCATCGACGACCTAAAAGAGACATTGAAGAACCTGAGGAGATACCAGATGAAGATTAACCCAACAAAGTGTGTATTTGGGGTTCCTGATGGGAAGTTACTCGGTTTCATCGTTTCTGAGCGGGGGATCGAGGCTAACCCGGAAAAGATCAAAGCCATCCAAAGCTTGAAAAAGCCGGAAGAGCTGAAACACGTTCAAAAACTTATAGGATGCATGGCAGCATTAAGCCGGTTCATATCTAGGCTCGGAGAAAAAGCGATACCCTTATACCGACTCTTGAAGAAAACATACAAGTTCGTATGGGATCAAGAGGCGGACGAGGCATTTGAGGCTCTGAAGAAGCAGTTATCTGAGGCGCCGGTTCTGGCTGCGCCGGGTCCCAAGGAGCCTATGTTATTATATGTTGCGGCTGGTCCCCGGGAAGTTAGCGCAGTGGTTGTGGTTGAGCGCAAGGAAGATGGGAAGGATCACCCGGTTCAAAGGCCGATTTACTATGTGAGCGAGGTCTTATCGGAAGCAAAACAGCGATACCCTCACTTGCAAAAGCTAGTTTTTGGGGTATTCATGGCTAGCCGGAAATTGAAGCCATATTTTTACGAACACCCGATTACGGTGGTAAGTTCAATTCCAATGGCATATATCATAAGAAATTCAGACACAACAGGCAGGGTGGCCAAGTGGGCCATTGAGATGGGAGACTATCACATCAGTTACGAGCCCCGCTTTGCGGTCAAGTCTCAAGCAAGCATGCCCTTAGCAGTGCCAAGTTCAGAATCTTGGGTGATGCATTTTGATGGTTCCAAGCAATATGAAGGATCAGGAGCTGGTGTTGTGCTCACGTCGCCAAAAGGAGATAAGTTGAGTTACGTTTTGCATATTCACTTCGATTGCTCTAACAACATATCCGAGTATGAGGCCCTGTTGCATGGACTAAGAATATAAAAGTACATGAACATCAAGCGGATAAGGTACTACGGAGACTCGGATCTCGTGGTACAGCAGGTCCCAGGAACATGGGACAGAAAGGACGCGACAATGGTAGAATACCGCAGAGAGGTGGACAGGGTAGCCGGGTTTTTTTCCGGGTATCAGGTGGAGCACATTGATCGGCGAAAGAATGAAGCCGCAGACGCACTCTCAAGACTCGGTTCTCGCCGTGAGCCGGTTCCGCCCAATGTCTTTCTGGACGAGTTATGGCGACCCTCTGTCAAAACCGAGTCATAGGAGGAACTTGCTCACCAAGACCCGGATTTGGAGTTTCTGGCCGCGGTGCGCGCTATACCGGAGTGGACTGAGCCGTTCTTGGCATTTTTGTCGCAAGGCGAGTTACCACAGCAGGAAGTTCTAGCTCGGCAAATCCCGAGACGCGCGAAGGGGTATTCTATTATTAATGGTGAGCTCTATAAGAGAAGTACTACGGGTGTCTTTCTACGCTGCGTAGCCCCAGAAGAAGGCCATCAAATACTAAAGGAAATTCATGAAGGTGATTGTGGACACCACGCCTCCACAAGATCCCTTGTGGCCAAGGCGTACTGGCACGGTTTCTTTTGGCTTACGGCGTTAGCCGATGCGGAGCGCTTGGTCGCAAGGTGTGATGGATGTCAAAGGTATACTCGACAAATACATGTGCCGGCTATGGAGTTACGGACAATCCCATTGACCTGGACGTTTGTTGTCTGGGGTATGGACATGGTAGGCCCTTTCCACATGTCCCCATGCAAAAATACTCACCTACTGGTGGATATCGACAAGTTTACAAAGTGGGTCGAGGTTATGCCCGTTACAAACTGTGAATCGGCCACAGCTGTGAATTCTTAAAGAGGATCATATATCGATTTGGATACCCCCATAGCATAATCACGGACAATGGAACCAATATGTCTTTAGGAGAGATGGAAAAGTTCTGTGAAAACAATGGCATCCGCCTTGATGTAGCCTCAGTATCCCATCCGCAAGCTAATGGACAGGTGGAGAGGGCAAACCAGGAGTTACTTCGTGGGTTGAAACCCCGATTACGAGTCCCGTCTCTCCGAGCTGCTGGAGCATGGGTCGAGGAGTTACCATCTGTGGTTTGGGGAATTAATACCACACCTAACAGGTCTACTCAAATGACCCCATTTTTTATGGTTTATGGTGCAGAGGCAGTCCTTCCGAGTGATATCATCCACGACTCGCCACAAGTGGCGGCTTACGTTGAGGTGGAAAACGAGAAGACCCGGCAAGACGCTGTGGATATGTTAGAAGAACACAGGGAGCAAGTATTAGAGCGATCCTCCATATATCAGCAGGACTTAGGGCGATACCACAGCCGCCGGGTGAAAACCCGCGTTTTCCAGGAAGGATACCTGGTGCTGCACCTGGTGCAATCTAAGGAGGGAAAACATAAGTTATCTCCCCCATGGGAGGGTCCGTTCATTATAAGCCGGAATCTGCATAATGGATCATATTACCTGGTGGACACAAGGGAAGAGTCAGATTACGCGAACGACACTGCTCATTCTACCGCATCTATGCAAGAGCGTGAACGACCATGGAATGTGGCTCAGCTGCGTCCCTACTACACTTAGTATAGACTCGATTTGCAGGTTATATTGCACGATGTAACGGGCAGCAGGTTTCAGACACACTCTTTTCCTATCCAGGGTACCTAAGGGGACTGGAGGGTTTTTAATGAGGCGGCCTGCTGACCTAACCTTTTCATATCAATAAAGAGATGGTTCAATCATGATATTTCTTGTGTTTTCTTTAAATTTACACACCCTTTTGCTTCTATTCAAGCTATTTTATAAGCCGGTAAAAGTTGAAAATCCTAATAGAATATATATCCAGGTCTTGGGGGTTGATTGCTTGAATAGCACAGCTACAATCTAAAGACTCGGCCATGATGCCATTGAGTTGTGAGGACTGATTACTTGCAATAAGTACAGTTGCAATCTCATAACTTGGACAATAGAGCCACACTTTTCTTGATCTTTCTTGTTTAAGCTTGATGTGACTCGCAACAAAGTGGCATGTTTTTGCTAACCTATGAATTCAATCAGTCAGGATGCCCATTGGGACTTGCCTGACCCTGTTTCTATAGAGTTATAACAGCATTGAGTATCCACGCGAAAGCCGTCTTACAACACAGAGGTTCAAAAGGGTCATCCAAACCACAAGTTGTGCAGAGTGATGGCATCAGCCGGAAACTCATAGTACATGAAGCATAACTTCAAAAATGCATGAACACAATAACCTGGTTGGGGACTTAAGAAAGCAAAACGTTTTCTTAAGCCAAGTAACTCAAGACCTAAAATCTGGGTCTTGGGGTCTTGGGGACTTGAGAAGGAAAAAAGTTTCCTTCAGACCCAAATCCGGGTCTTAGGGACTTGAGAAAACAAAAAAAGTTTCCTTAAGACCCAAATCCGGGTCTTGGGGACTCGTAAGAAATTTTTCACCATCCCAAAACCAAATATCGGTATTTTATCACGAAAAAGTATAAAAGCAAAGTTGCACCAACACAAGGTTGCAAAAAGTGCATATCAAATTGATAACCAGAAGGGTCATCAAAAACCATAGTAGTTTAAGCGTATTACAAACCAGAGGAATAGTATCAAAAGTGCACAGGCGCACTATCAAATAAACAAGTGTAAAAGGCATATTATAATGCCTATTGGCCGAATGAGTGTTTGCTGGTAAAAAAGAGAACATTACTCGGTGGCCATAGCCGAGTCATCAAGGGTGGTCTTGGTGGCCGGGTCTTCGGTGTTCTCCTCTGTAGCTTTCTCTGCCTCCGTGTCCGGGTCAACCGCGGAATCAGCGCGAGTTGGAGGAGGAACAACTGGAGTCAATGACGTTGGCGCAGAATCGGCCCCGACTTTCTTCTTGGCAACCTCTTCCTTGTATCGAGTCAATATATCAAAGGGAGCAGGGAATTCAGAGGGTATCGGCTTATCTTCAGCGTTATATGGGGGAGTAAGCTTGTTTACATCGAGCTTCTCGGCAATCAAGCTGGTTGAGTGACGAATCTGAGCATTGATGGCCTTAAGGTCCTTTGCCGTGAACTTCGAACCATCAGTATTAAACTCGGAAAATCCATTCACAAGCGTTGCTGGCTCAATCTTCGGATAATAGGCTTTGGCCAATGCAAGAACGCGTATCACTCCAAGTCGGCACGCCGAGCGTTTCCAGATATCAATCCAGGCAGGGATTGTCGAGTATGCTTCAAGCATATGTGATACACCGCCATAAGTGCCGGTCC
The DNA here is from genome assembly GCA_028641055.1 of Alopecurus myosuroides. Taxonomy (NCBI): domain Eukaryota; kingdom Viridiplantae; phylum Streptophyta; class Magnoliopsida; order Poales; family Poaceae; genus Alopecurus; species Alopecurus myosuroides. Next base: position 472,869,108 of record CM054057.1, on the reverse strand, counting down.
ACTTCACAGCTTCGAGGGTCCACTTTGTCCCCGCCGAGAATTGTCGGATGACAGTCTTGAGTATCTTCAGCTTCTTGAGATCATCGTGTTCCCCAGCAACTTCACCCGGACATGCAGTACAAAAGGAGAAGTAAGATGGTGAGACTCGGGTCAAAAACCCTCTAAAATGGGAAATTCGAGTGATAGTCAGGAGTTTAGATGTGCTTTACCAAGGATTGAGCTATAAGAATCGGCAATAAAAGTTGAGAGTTTCTTCAAAAGCTCCTTGAAAGTAACTCCTCTAGGCTTCCTTTTCTTGCCAACCTCAACTTCCGGCTCTGCCTCGCTCTCCTCCGATTGAGAGCCGTCCTTGTCAGCAGGTGCTGGTGATTGTGGTGCATTGTCGGAAAGAGGAGAATTTCGATCTAATAGATTGACAAAGTATCTATTTAGTAGTGACTCGGAATTACCTTCATCACTGTCACTCGGTTCTTCCTCCTCCGAGTTTTCAGAGGGGGGAGGGGTGACAATCATCCAAAACTCATTGGTTTCCTGGGAGAAAAGCAGCAGAGATAAATGTTAGTATGTGTATGTTAGAAAAATCAGTCGGTACAGAAGGTGTTAGCCGGTTTTTACTGGAGGAGCCGGGTTTGAACGAGTGAAAGGGCCGAGTCCGGAGATGCTCTTGATAACATCTACTTTCTCGGCCAAGAATTTCTTCATGGCCTTGTTGACGTCCGCGGTCGGGTATGATTTCTTCGAGTATCGGAGAGAGTCGGTTAAGTGGCCCGAGTACTCACAGATGAGTTTGGGGCGGATGCTGTTTGGCTGGATGCTACAGCTAATCCAGGTTTTAATTAAGTTTAGCCCACAAAGACCATGGGTTGCGAGAACGGCTAGCTTGGGGAGGAGAGGTTGGATAGGTTGTCTGTCGGCGTCTGGCGCAAACAAGCTAAGGTTGTCGCCGGGTGAGAGGGTCTCAACGGAGAAACCCGGCAAAGGCTTTTCGCTGGGTGTGGACGTGTCTTTGCAGTAAAAGAATGTCTTCTGCCAGTGCTACACATGAGTGTGAAGGCTGAGAGTCGGCATTAGAGAGTTTTTACGTCTCTGAATGGACACCCCCCCACAGACGAGGAGGGGTCCATCCGTGCTCTCCCGGCAGGGCTTGCATTGAAAAAGCTCTCAAAACAGGACAAGATTCGGGGCGATGCAAAGATAGGCCTCACAAAGAACGATAAAGTGGCAGATATTCAAAATCGAGTTAGGACCGATGTAAAAAACTCGGAGTTTATAGTGGTGGAGAATTTCGCGGAAAAAAGGTTGACCCGGGGGGCGGAAACCCTGGGTCACGTGCTCCAAAAAGATGACAACTTCACCTGAGCCGGGTGAAGGCTGGGTCGCTTCCTATGGCTCTCTCCAGGAGATTTCCCACTCTGCGGGAAGAACCCCAGACTCGGCCAGTTCCTCCAATTTTGCCTTGGTGACAGTCGACCTAGCCCAGTTGGCTGAGATCGACAGACCCGGTTTCTGCTTCAGAGCCGGGTTTTTTCCCTTGGACTTAGTACCAACCTTGGGAGCCATGGAAATGGATCTAGAGAAAATTGAAAACCAAGAATAAAGCAAGGAAAAAGAAATGGAGGATATGCGTGCGATGAACAACAAGCTAAAAATTAGAGAAATGAATCTACCATCTAGATCTAAAAGTGCTTACTGGAAACGGCGGCAGAATGAGGCTCGGCGTGCACGGCGGCGGTTCGGTTCTTGAAGATGACGGCCGCGCGCGTGCGGCCGGGCGTTCCGCGTCCAAGATGGGTCTCGAGCTCTAATGGCGCAGCGAGGTCCTCGAGGCGGAATCCGGCGAGCGCGGTGGTGCGAGCACGGAGGCGGGAGATGGCGGCACAGGACGGCGATGCGGAACGGCGGCTGGCAATCGAGGTCGACGGCGCGCGCGCAGGTCCGGTGGCTAGGGTTTGACGTCGGGCTCTTGGGCGCAAGTGACGAACGGGAGGAGGAAGAAGGAGATAGAGTGGTGGCGTTTCAAATTTTAGGGTTTCCCCCCCGGGCATATTTATAGGCGCATGGAAACCCTAGGGGCCAAACGATAAGTAGAGTGATTTGTGGGAGGATATGATCCGGCCCGTAAATTATGGGATAAGGATCTTTGGAGTTCTGGCGAAATGGCCGAGTCAGTCAAGCTCGTCAGAAGATCCGGACTTGAAAACTGTTACTCGGACTAGCTAGCGGAGAAAGTGAAAGCCAGGTTATAAGACGTGCCTCTGGAAATTTGATCCGAGGAAGCTGCGCAGGGCCCCGCGTTGTGATGCAAGGCCGGATCTTGTTGATGGGCCAGTGGGTGCGTAGGAGACTCGGCCCAAAGGTCTGGAAGGTCTAAAAGGCGGTGTAAACCGTGTGATTTGTGACTTGAAGGTAACGGTAGGAAAGTTAGGGTTGTGTATGGATCCCGAGTAGGATCCCGCGGGTATCTTGTAAGGAAAGCCTGGGAGCCGGGTCATATATAAACCGGCCTCCAGGGCATAGAAACGAGAGATCAAGAGAAATAGAGGTATTCGTGTATTCTAGGTATTCGAGAGCTATTCCTTGAAACCCTAGATCGGAGTCTCGGCGACATTGCAGCCCAAGTCTTTAGATCGCGAGTTGATATGATTTCCCTTGAGCTAAACCCTCTCCCAAACACTAGAGTCGATTCGCCCCATACTAAGTTACCCATGGTAACGTTTGCCGTGAATATCCTGCGACAGGTTCGCTGTAATGGCTCAATTAGCCTTGGCTTTATTCCGGATAGGACCATGCCATTAGCTCTTTCAACTTGTCCATTGGAAGCCGAATGGGCGACTGATGCAACATCCAGCTGGATCCGCTTTTCCTTGCAGAACCGAGCAAAAGCTCCCTCTGCGAAATTGGTTCCATTATCTGTGATGATCCCATGCGGGTATCCATATCTCAGAATGATATCTTTCAAGAAGCTTACTATTGTGTTTCCATCACACTTCCGGATAGGCTTCACTTCAATCAATTTGGTGACCTTATCAACCATGACCAAGATGTGAGTCATGTTGCCCCTAGCTGGCTTGAAAAGACCCACCATATCCAAACACCATATAGAAAATGGCCAAGTGATGGGGATGGCCTTTAACTCGGATGTTGGTGTGTGTACCTTGCTTGCATACCTCTGGCATCCATTGCACTTTCTCACTAGATCTTCTGCTTGCCGCAAGGCAGTGAGCCAAAACAATCCATGCCGGAAAGCCTTGTTGACTAGAGCCCGAGAAGAGGCATGATGTCCACATTCTCCTTGATGTATCTCTCTGAGAATTTCTTTTCCTTCTTCTGGCTCAACGCAGCGTTGGAGCACGCCAGTAGGACTTCTCTTGTGCAGCTCTTTGTTGATGATGGTGTAGGCCTTGAATCTTCTTTGTATCTGCCTGGCTGTGAGCTCGTCACTTGGCAAAGTGCCATCCATCGGGAAAGATAGTATGGGAAGAGCCCAGCTCGGCGTAGGCCGGATAGAGAATATAGGTCCATCCACTTCCATTGGATCAGCCACCATTACTTGCTCTGAGTTGGATACGAGTCCCCGAGTACTAAGAAATGACACCCTCGATGAAGGCGAGAGTCTCCGAGTTGGGAGGGGAAGTCCCCGGGTTGGAGACGACATACGCCGGGTTCTCCTTTGCGCTCTCCTCGTCAATCTCCATGGGAACAACCTCTAAATCTGGCAGAGCCGGGATATATATGGACTCCGAGTTGGGTGACGGCTTAATAGAGGGCTTCGTCAGATGTTCGGGAGAAATCCCAGGTGGGATGATTTGCCGAGAAGATCCCAACTGGGGTAGAGCATCCGCTGCTTCATTTTCAGCTCGGTGGATGTGATGGAACTCACACCCATCAAATAATCCAGTCATAGTTTGAACCAGAAACCGGTAAGACGCCATGTTGGCATCCAAAGCGTCCCAGGTCCTGGAGACTTGTTGGACTACCAGGTCCGAGTCGCCGTAGCATACAATCCGCTGGATTCCAATCTCCTTGGATACTCTCAGGCCATGGACCAGGGCTTCATACTCGGCTACATTATTGGATGCCGAAAAATGGATCTGAAGCACGTACTTGAGTTGGTCCCGCTTGGGTGAGGTGAGCACAACACCGACACCGAGCCCTTCTTTCACTTTAGAGCCATCAAAATGCATCCTCCAGAAGTTTGTTTCCTGCAAGGGAGGCTCATATTGCATTTCGTCCCAATCAACCAAGAAATCCGCTAGAGTCTGGGATTTGATGGCCTCTCTTCTCAGGTACTGAGGGGTGTACACGGCTATCTCAATCGCCCACTTGGCCACCCGGCCAGTTGCATCCTTGTTTCCCGTAATCTCTGAGATGGGAGCAGTGCTCACCACTGGGATTGGATGCTCCTGGAAATAGTGCTTGAGCTTCTTGGCACCCAGGTATACGCCATAAGTCATCTTCTGGTAGTAAGGATAGTTCTGCTTGGAGCTGGATAGCACCTCGCTGAGATAATACACCGGCCTCTGCATGGTCTTGCCTTCTTCTTCACACTCCACTACTACCACCACACTCACTACCCGGTTGGTAGCTGCAATATAGAGCAGCATTGGATCCTTAGGCAGAGAGCTCGCCAGAATGGGAGCGCTACCCAGCATGGTCTTGAGCTCCCTGAATGCCACATCAGCTTGTGGGGTCCATACAAATTTTTCACTTTTCTTCAGGTTCTGATGGAGAGGCAAAGCATTTTCCCCATTCTTCCCAGAAACCGGCTAAGATAAGCTAGGCACCTAGTGAACTTTTGCACATCCTTCAGTGATCTTGGCAAAGACATGCTCTCAATAGCTTTTATCTTGGAAGGATTGGCTTCAATGCCCCAGCTAGACACGGGAAAACCGAGTAGCTTTTTAGCCGGGATGCCAAAGGTGCACTTGGTTGGATTCAATTTCATCCGGTACCTCCGCAGACTTGTAAAAGTTTCTTCAATGCACTCAGCAGCGTGTGTTTTTCTTTGGTTTTGATGACAATGTCATCCACATACACCTGCACATTCTTGCCTATCTGGTCATGAAGGTATTTCTGCATTCACCTCTCATATGTGGCTCTAGCGTTCCTAAAACCAAAACACATGACACAATAGCAATAAGCCCCGTACGGGGTAATAAAAGCAGTCTTTATTTGATCAGCCGGGTTAAGAGGAATCTGGTGAAAACCAGAGTAGGCATCAATAAAAGAAAAAAACTCGCACCCGGCAGTGGAATCAATCACATGATCTATCCGGGGCAGCGGGAACGGGTCCTTGGGGCAGGACTTGTTCAGGTCGGTGTAGTCGACGCACATGCGCCACACCACAACGACCATGCACTAGTAGAGAAATGCTTATAGCAGCATTCATTACCACAGGCGAACAAGTAAGGGCATGCGCCTGGGCTAATTAGCGCAGGCGAACAGAGAGCACATGCGCCTGGGGTAAGAAAGTTACCCCAGTCGAACAAGAACACGATGTGCCTGGGGTAAAAGGTGGCAGGGCACCCCACCACCACCCTGTGGCACTGTGCCTATACCGCAGGCGAATCCTTGCAGGTTGGCCTGCGCTATTACTCCCTACCCTAGGCGAGTAAGGCAAAAAAGCGCCTGGGTTTTTACTAGGGTTAATTGGATCTATGCCATTCCTCTATTCTTGGATTGGAGATATGCCATTACAAAAAGTGAAGTTGGAAATATGCCACTCTCAACTCTCTGTACATCTATCTATGCCATTTTGTCCACTAAAAAGAATACCGGTTCAAAAAATACATGTATTTGAGCGTATAGTGGTATATTTACCGTACTACCCATGTGTCCATACTTTGGCAGCACTTTAGGGTCGTCCGAGGGTCCAAAAAATTCGAAAAATTCAAATTTTGGCAAAAAATGAACTTTGTCAGAAAAATCTAGAAAAATTACAGAAAATCAAAATCATCAATATAAGCCTACTGTTGAAATATGAGCCAATTCTGAGCAAATATGGACCCTTAAACTAACATTTCAAGTTCTGTCCAGAAAATTGGCCGAAAATTTTCACTTCACAGAAAAATCTAAAAAAATTACATAAAATCAAAAACATTAATATGAGTGTACTGTTCTAATATGGGCCAATTCTGAGCACATCTGGACCCTTTAACTGACATTTAAAGTTCTGTCCAGAAACTTGTTCATACCATTAAGAGAGAATTTCGGCACCACTTGAATAGTATATTTTGGATGACAATTTAACATAGATTTTCAACCAGAATTCAAGCACAATTCAAACATGCCCATACATAGGTTCACAAGCAATTTAAGAGAGTTTCATGACAAATAGAGTACCAAAAGAAAACATACAGTTAAGTCATCCACTAGCCACCAAGCCAATGCGAAAGGCTTCTTTTTGCACCATATGGAGGCTGCACTACTGGAGGTGGAGGTGGAGGCATAACAGGAGCAAATGGAACGTTTTTCTTGGATTTTTTTCCTTTAGATGTAGTATTCTTTGGTGGGGTCTTTTTCTTGGCATCCGTCTTTTTAACTGGGTCTTTTTCTTAGATTTTTCTTGTGTAGCTTTCTTCACAGGAGTCATTTTCTTGGCCATCTCTTGTGTTGTAGCTATCTTCATAGGTGTTTTCTCCTTGGTTGATGTGTTGGGCTTTTGTGGAGTTGTTCTAGCCTTTTTCCTACAATACAACATTGATTTAGATTGAGCAATAACAGATTAAGTCAAGTGCATCAATTACCTTATAAGATTGATAAGGATCTCATCATCTGTTGCATCACCATCTGCTGTAGCAACTGTTTCTTCATCTTTCTTCCTGCAATATGAACAAGATAACTCATCAATCTTACGATATATAAGTCATGAAAAAGAGATGCATAAACACAACTATAGAATCACCTTTTGTTTGTCGGTGTAGATGGATCCGGTACATCATCGGGTAGCTCATCATTATTTGCAGCCACATATTTAGGATCCGGGACTTTGCATGTTTTCTCAAAATGCCCAGGTGCACCACATTCTTACACTTGACTATTTTCCTCCCAGGTTCCAGCCATCCTCTAATTCTCTGAACTCTTGGCCTACCAGCCACCGGTTGCTGCAAAGGTGGGTGCACCTTGAACCCCAAATCCACATTTATCCACTGTGACTTGTCTGTCATGGAAGGGATTCCTCCGGCATATGCTTCCTTGAACTTGTCCACGGAATAATAATCATCAACATACGTCTCAATCTGAGCACCATTAATGCTACAAATGAAGGCTATTGCGTGCATGCATGGCTTCCCAGAAACTTGCCAAACTCGACATGTACATGTGCGACTTTGTAAGTTGACAATGTGCCTTTTGACAAATTTCAGATCCAACAAAGTAACCTCTGCCTCTTGTTCAGTGGTCCAAAGAATCTTGTTCCGACCAATGGTTTTGCTAAGAGCATTTAGCTGCTTTATGACATGAGGAAGAATTCTACCCTTTAGTTTTCCACCTACCTGTCTTCTAAGGCAGAACTTTTCCATGATGAGCTCCCTAAGTCTCTCTACAAGATTGCAAATATTGAGCCCTTTAAAGTCTTTTATTTGCTTGTTGAAACTCTCCGATATGTTGTTTGTCAAATAGTCAACCTTGCTGGCCTCTCCAAAACCACACCTATACCACAACCTATGGTGATAAAGATCTAGATATTCAAGAGCTTCTGGATTTGCTTCCTTAATTATGTTCATATGATGCATGAACTTGCGCTCTGAAAAAGTCCTAGCAGCTGGGTACAAGTTATCTGAGTATACTTTACCATGAAATTTCTTCATGAAATTTCCATACATGTGCCTCGCGCACTCTCTGTTTTCACAGCCAGGGAACACAAGGTCAATGGCTGTTTCTAATCCTTTGCATGCATCACTGGAAATAACAAGTCCATGTGGCGAACCTATGGATCTATGCAATTGTTTCATGAACCATTCCCAGTTGTCACCGGTTTCAGAATCAAACACAGCAAATGCCACATAATATAGCCAATTGTGCCCATCTACAGCGGTTGCTGATGCTAATTGACCCTTAAATTTCCCATTAAGTGCAGTTGAGTCAATACCAACATAAGGCCTACAACCAGCTAAGAAACCATCGATGCAAGGCTTGAATGCAACAAACATTCTGTTGAAGTGATATTTGGTTCCATTTTTTACTAGCTCTATCTCTACAATGCTCCCTGGGCTCTTATGTTCTATCTCAGCTTTCCAATTAAAAAGCAATGGAAAACTATCTTCATAACTACCATGAATTTGGTCGAGTGCTACTTTCATACCATGCCAAGTCTTATTGTACTCCAGCTTGATGTTGTACTCATCTTCCAGCTTCCCTTTTGCAGCTTTTGCACCAACACCAGGATTTTTCTTCACCCAATCCCCAATCCTATCTGCAATCCATCCTTGTGAAGCCATTGTGCAATTTGACAACTTTTGCGTTGGACAATTGTGCTCAAATGGGAGTGTTTTTATCTGCAAGTGATAACACACTACATAAGTCAGGTGCGACAAAGAAATGTTACAAGTAAATAATAGAGATATAAACAAGACACGTAAGCAACCCATACCATGACTGTTCTACCATCCTGCACTACAGATGCATGGATGCGCCATTTACATGTCGCATGTGCACACCGAGCAATAAATCGAGTGGGATCAGTTTGGATTTTAGCCAACTTGAACCCAACAATAATAGCCCGCTGCCTTATAGCTTTTCTTAAAGCCACAATGTCAGGAAAAAGAGCCCCGACTCGGATGTCTGGGTTCTCGGGGTCATGCACCACATTATACCCAGTAGGGTTAGTGTCAGCCACTTCTTCCTCTTCATGGTGCGCAAACACATCATCACACTCTTCTGTCTCATGTACGCTGTCACTTTGCTCGACAAATTTTGCTGATACATTCAAGGTTTGTACATCATACATGTACTCATCATCTACACCTACATACTCCTCAACTATGTCAAATGGGTCAGTTTCTATAACTGGAGCAGATGGCACCACTTTGGTTGATTGCTTTAACGGCGAGGTTAAATGAGATGATGCATTCTCACTTGGAGTTAGAGGACGACCTTGGAAACCCACCAGCAGCACATCATTGTCAGCAATTGTTGGTTCAGCCACATGAACACCATTTTCAATCATAGGTGCAGGAGTTTCAATACAAGGGTTATCAAGCACAACAATAGAAAGTGCAAGATTCCTCTCTGCTTTGTACATGTCAAACATCACATGAAATTCATCGCTTTGAGTTAGTCTAACATCTTGCGCCATTAACACATTAAAATACCAGACAGTGATACTCTGATCCCTACCAACTCTCAGCTCTGCACTTAAGACATCTATGAGCACATCCATGGTGAAATCACCCAAATTTACATTCCATTTAATTGTCTTCCCCTTCACATATGATTTCCTACCATTTTGTTCCTTGAGCATAAATCCTTGAATGACAAGGTCTAAGCTAAACATATTAGTCAATTCCAGCCTACAAATTTCAGCAAGAAAAGGAAAATTAAGAGAATGAATGCACACATATGTACATTCAAGGAGAGAATGAGGAGGCACCGCACTGGGAACTTACGAAGAATCGGACAACTCCATGCCCTCCTCCATCCTCTGTCGCGGCAGGCCCTCCTCCAGGAGCGCCGCCGCCGACCGCTGTCTCCAATACTCCGTCGACCTCCACCTGCAGCAGCGCCGCCGCCGACCCCTATCTCCAGTCCCCCGTCGACCTCCACCTGCAGCAGCGCCGCCGCCGCCGCCCTGCCAAGACCCGCGGATTCGAGAGTTGTGCGAGAGGGGCCTCCAGCCGCGGGCGGCACTTCTCCTCCGGCGCCTGCGGCCACCGCAAGCACACGGCCAAATCAAAGCCGGCGGCGGCTAGGGTTCTTGAGGGCGGAGAAGGCAGAGAAGGCAAGGTATCGGGATGGCCAAGGCACAGGGATGCGGTCGGACGTGTGGTTGAGTGGTTCTGCTTGTAATTGAGTCACGGTCTCACGGACCAGTTTTTTTTTTCTCCCTGTATGTACACAACGTATAACCGTAGTATGAGAATATAATTCCCGTATATGCTCTTCTAATGGACGAAATGGCATAGGTAGATGTACAGAGAGTTGAGAGTGGCATATTTCCAACTTCACTTTTTGTAATGGCATATCTCCAATCCGAGAATAGAGGAATGGCATAGATCCAATTAACCCTTTTTACTATGGCAGTATTTGGCTCCCCCCCCCCCCCGAGGACGGCTCATCTCTCCTCCTCCTCGATCCCCTTTGCTCCACCCTCCCAAATCCCCCAGGACACTCCTCCCTCCCATCCCCAGCGAGCACCCCGGCGAGGGTGGGCAGTGCGGGAACCAGATCGGGGCCAAGTTCTGGGAGGTGATCTGCGACGAGCACGGCATCGACGCCACGGGCCGCTACGCGGAAGACTCTGACCTCCAGCTCCAGCGGATCAACGTCTACTACAACGAGGCCAGCGGCGGCAGGTTCGTGCCCCACGCCGTGCTCATGGACCTCGAGCCCGGCACCATGGACTTGGTGCGCTCGGGCCCCTTCGGCCAGATCTTCCGCCCCGACAACTTCCCGGTCCGTGCTGCTGCTTTATTGCGAGGGGTTCGGTTGGATCGATGGCGAAAGAGGCGAGGCACAAGGGGGTTGTGAATTGGTTCAACGAGATCAAAGGGTTTGGGTGTTCATCGACCCCGACGACGGCAGCGACCTGGTCTTCGTGCACCGCTCCTCCATCAAGACCAAAGGCTTCCACACGCTGCTCCCCGGCGAGGCGGTCGAGTTCGATGTCCCCTACAGCGACGACGGCCGCGCCAAGGCCGTCAACGTTACCGGCCCCGACAGATCCGACGTCATGGGCCGCCGAGGAGGGACCCGCACCGGCGAGCCTAGTCTCAGCGACGCTGCCGGCAGTGGAGGAGGCGGCGGCGACAACCACTACAACTGCGACCAGCCTGGTCGCTCACAAGTCCAGCGACTGCAACCAGTGAGGTATCGCCTCCCGATCTCTTCTCCGGTCCCGATTTTAGGATGTGCGTCAATTTTGCATTCATGCGAGCCCGCAGCAACTTGATCTGGCCATGGTTCTTTGTTTTACCTTTCGTTGCGGCCACTGCAAGGACCAAGAAGAAGCAGAAGGAGAAGAGATAGAAGGACCTTAGCTTGGGCCTCCGGGATTTGATTGTGGGCGACGGTGACACTGCTAATGGCCTCAAGGTGAATGGCAATGGTGGAGGGCACAGGGTTGTGCGCAAGAAAGTCGTGAATGCCCCCGCAGCGCCTGCAAGGTAATGCTTTTTAGCCGCTGCCTCGGCCTACTCCAAGTTAGTTGATGCATCAATCTGAGAGGTAGAGCCAATAAATTTGACCTTTTGTTCTCCAATGCTTGTTTAAGCATCCTCTTATGATCCAATGAGAAAGGCTCTGTAATTCACTTTTGGCATGATATATACAATGTATCCACTGGGTTTTGAGATGGAGTATTTATTAAAAAATACTCAACATATATGTTGTTTCTTGAGTTAAATGTGGCCTACTTTTGCTCTCGAATGATGAACTTAGGCTGGACTATTTTGTTTCGATTCACATCGGAGATAACACATGTGCCTCTGCTTATTACTGGCAATATTTGTTCATACTTTACATCCTCTTGTTCGCTTGCTACAGCTGACTGTAAATGTACTGCAAGACTGTGAATGTACTGTATAATTGTTGTCCACTTTGTTGCGATTCAAATTGAATTTCCTGGTTGTGATCTATTCTGATGCAAAAACCTTGAACAAATTCGTCGAAGATTGGCATACTTACTTCTCAATTTCCTGCTGTTATTCAACCTTGGGGTTATCTGACCATGTCATTGCTCCGGTGGTTCCCATAGAAAGCTCAGTAGGATTTTTTTTGTTTCCTTAATTTCATGCCACATGCGCACACACACACTAGGGCAGGCGCACTAGCAAATTCGCCTGTGGTAACTGGGGCTTACCACATGCGCACTAGCTAATTCGCCTGCGGTAACCTGGGCTTACCACCACGCAGCTAATTTGCCTGCGGTAATGCAATATCACTGACGTATTGGTCGCAGGCAAAAAAAATTCGCATGTGGTAAGCAAATAGTGTTCGCCTGCAGTAAGGTTTTGTTTTCCCTAGTAGTGATGGGATCATTCTTCTTCTTCTCCACCATGACCGGATTGGCCAGCCGATCCGGATGCAACACCTCCATGATAAATCCACTTGTCAACAGCCTTGTGATCTCGTCACCAATGGCTTTCCTTCTCTCTGCCGCAAAGCGGCGCATCGCCTGCTTAACTGGCTTTCCTTCTCTCATGGAGTCGAAGTTGTCGTGGTTGGTGTGGTGCTCCTCCATGTCGATGATGCTTGGGGAGTAGTCGGTGTAGAGCTCGACGTCGTGGTCGTAGTAGTGGTGGTGATCAACCATGTCATGCTCGTAGTAGTGGTCATCCACAACGTCGTGCTCCTAGGAGTGGAGGTCCATGTCTAGCTCGTTGTAGTCGTAGTGGTCCATCATGGACGCATCATGGTCATCATGGCCTCCATATGATCCGCTCTCGCTACACATTGTTAGACACAAGCACAAATGTATATATAGAGTGTGAAGACCTAAGAGCTCAACCTCCCCTTTTAGCAAATATTGGAATTAGTGGACCATGCCACGAGAAACCGATAACAATAAGAATGAAGTGACTTTAGTTTGAAAGATTCCAAAAACACGCTCCAAAACACACACGGCTTATGGGTGGATGGCAATGGGTTAGAAATGTGGCGAGAAAACGACAAATCCAAAGAAAAGTATGTTGTAAAACGTGGAGAAGAATCAAAGAAAAGTTAGCACGAAAACCAAACCTAATGGAGAAAAATGATATGGTGGAAAAACTAAAAACACACACACACAAATGATAAATGGGGTTAATGTGGCCAATGGACGAGCGGAGACGAAATTGTACCTATCGAATAAGCTCAATGCCACACCAACGCAAGAAGGACGCTAGCTCAAACCGCAATTAATTAGAGGCAACAAGATTCGCAATGTGGCAACCGGTCACTCTCTTCTCTTTTGCAACTCGAAGCTATGCGTTCCTACAAATGATAGCAATTGGCATCGATCATTTTCTTCTTTTGGATCCTTTTGCTTCTTTTGCTCTTTCTCCTTTTTTTTTGATTTTTCGCTTTTTGATGGATGATGATTCCCAAATGCCAAAGCCTACTCGAACTATTCTCTCACAAGCGCTAAACTCGCACTCTCGGTGCCACAAATGCGATGCCAAGCGATGTAAAAGAGTTAGTCCAAGTGGGTAAGGTACACAAAGGAATGGGTTAGTTCAAGCGGAAGCAAGTTATACCTATGCGGTGGATGATCTCGGACTTGCGGCCGACGGATGTCGATGTCGTGTGGATCCGTTGATGTAGATGCGTAGGCAATGTCGATGGCGACGCGTAGGAACTTGCCTCACTCAAATCGGAGCAACGACGACAAAGAAAAACAAGATACAAAATCTGTCCAAGAATCTAAAAAAAGCAGGAATTTTCTGTGATTTTGCTCAATTTCGAAATTCCTCACAAATCAAGAATTTTTTTGGACAAATTCGAGGAAAGTGGCTGAATAGAAAGGTGGGGAATGGTCTTTGGCAACAAGTCTATGAATCAAAACCACGAAAAACTCAACAAATCGAGAGATCGGTCGAAATCCCTTTTGGCTATTTTTGGTCAAATTTTTGAATTTATGGTGGATAGAAAAAAAATTGGTGGATGGGGAGGGGTGTGGGTGTCGGATTCGTGTCAATCTAGCTCTAGATACCAAATGATATAGGTGTTGACCTCTAAGTTGGCCCGATCTTCACGAATCGACAAGAACGCACGAAGAACACACAAAGAGCGCGAAGAACACGATGAACACGAGATGGGGAATCGAGGGGAAACGTGGGAAAACGCGTAGAAACACAAAAAAGGGGAAGATAACTCGTGAAGCCTACGAGGGATCGCAAACCCAAGTCAACAACACGCTAATTGAAACCGATTCCTCTCACCAGCCGGTCCATCGATCCAACAGAAGCCGCAGGGGAAAGGTTGGCAAGCGCTACTAGAATCACAAGGTGAGAGAGTACCTCCTTGGAGAGATCTTGATACAATCCGATAGATGAATCTATAGAGTAGCCATGGATCCCATGGGGGAGGTTCTCCACATGGGAGGAGGAGCAACAAGCTCAAATCTATCTCAAAGTCAACTCTAACCCTAGAACTATCCACCGGAGTCCCTTATATAGCCGGGGGTCGAAGCAGGTGAAAACATGGTCAAATTCCGGGTCTTTGCGTGCATTTTGGGGCCACGCCGGCCTGGAGGCCGGGGTGGGGGCAGGGCGCGGCCCAGGGCGTGCCGGCCTGGGGCCGTCCTGGCACCCGGCCTGAGGCCAGGGTGGGCGAGGTGCGCGCCGGCCCGAGGCCGAGGTGGGGAAGGGCGCCGGCCTGTGGAGGGGGGGGGGGGGGCGCCGGCCCGAGGCCGGGGTGGAGGCCGGGCCACTCGGGCAGGGGGCATGCCTGAGGAGGAGGTGAGGCCAGCCCGAGGCTGGGGTGGGGGTGAGGGAGGCCGGCCTGCTCGGGTGGGTGACCGACCTGAGGAGGGGGGAGGCCGGCCTGGCCGGGGGGTGAGGCCGGGAGACCCCTTTTCCCTCCGTTCTTCCTCCTCGGAGCTCCGATCTTGACGCCGTCTTCGCCCACGTTCTTCCTAACTTCATGTGCACCTTCTTGGATGTGTTCTTGAGCATCTTGGCCACCATCTTGGGTCTCCATGTGGTGATCCCACCTATGCATGTAGAGGGGTATTTCATGAGGTAGAGCACCGTTCACCAAGACACCGGAAACATACGGAGATAGGAGTGAGTTCACCTTGTTGTGTATCGATGTTGTGCTTGGTTGAATACGGTGGGCTACATCAGGTTGGCTCCCTGAGCCACTTGGTTCACATTCTCTCTCCTCTGATTCTCTGCCGTCCTGGGAGCATCTGCCCGAATAGGCCGCATATTTTAGCCCGAGAGCGGAAGAGGAGGAGGAGGAGGAAATTGGCCAAAGCCCTCACTCTTAATTCGATCCCACAAGCTGCACTGCCGAGTAGTATGATTGGCAGGCCTACTCGGATCCCGAGTGTGAAAGTTGCAAGGCCCGTCCTTCACGGTCTCAAAGATAAATCTCTGAGCAGCATCACCGGACTCTTGGGTGGCATTGTTCTGCTGAGGAGCATTGTACTGCTTCTTGAAGTTCTGGCCCTGAGTGTTGTTTTTCCCATACTAGGCTCCAGTAGTTTTTTGCCTCTGGCTGCTTCCGGCAGAAGCGGTATCTTGGTTCACAACAGCTACATGCTCCGATCCATATCTGGCATCGGGGCGATCATCTCTTCTCTTGTTGCGGAAGTCTTGGCGGTCATTGTGCTGGGTACCATCATTGTTTCTTCTTCACGGCTCGAAGGAATCGAGCAGAGGCTGAGTAGGGTCACCGAGAGCGTACATATCAGCAATCTTGATAGTCTCGGCAAGCGTACTCGGCATCTCCCTTTGCAGCTTCTGCCACATCATGCTGCCATGCCTACAGTCTTGAGAAAACCAGGCAATGGCCTGTGACCCATTCACACCTTCGCAGGTGTTCCTCAGTGTGATCCACCGGGTAAGATACTTGTATGATGTAATTCCCAATGTATGATGTTGGGAATATGCCCTAGAGGCAATCTTGTATGATGTAATTCCCAATGTATTCATAAAGTTATTAAGTCGTCCTTGTTTTGAACACATGATACATGTCATTGAATATGTGATTCGATTGTGGAACTATGTATTCATGTTATTCATGCTAAATTATCCTTGGTCATTAAGGTTGTGCTGGACACACACCCTAGACTAATGTGAGTGTTGGCTGATGACTCGGTTCCACTTGTCATGGGCATGGCGATGCCATTCCAACGTTCACAGACTTGGCTAAAGAGTTTAGCAAGTCGGATTGACCCATATTGAGATGCAACGAGTAAGTCGTCATTTGCATGTCTCAATCAATATAATCCTTAGACCTGAGGTTGTCGCACAATCCGAGATGTGGATCACCGACTTAGGTTCTATCAAACGTTGTTCCGTGACAAGGCAGTTATAAAGGTAGAGTTCGGGTCGATTGAGAAGCAAGTTGCGTGATGTGGATAATCAAGATGGGATTTTGCCCCTCCGAATGGAGAGGTATTCTCTGGGCCCTCTCGAGTGATATGATTCCAGAAGCATGGCCATGCGTGACTCAGTTAAGTGTTAACTGGGTCTATTGACTAAGAGTTAGTCAGATGAATCATATATCACGGAACGAGAAGAGAGTTGAGCTATTAAGTGATGACGATAATCCGCCTATAGTTCAACAAGGTATATCGTGCGGCAAAAGGGACTCATATGAAAGTCACATTGGAAGATATGTCGTCATGCCTCTATGGCACTTGGGAGTCGGCACGTTCTGCTAGGAGCCGCTACCGATTGATCGATTGGGAGTCGGACTCCAATCGTGTCCAAGTCGCCATGAGCCTGTAGGGTCGCACACTTAAGAGCGGGAGCAAATGTATTGGTAAGGTTGGACCCGAACCGGAAATGGACCGATTTTATGAGTCGGACTCACAGAGGGAATGGGCCACAAGCGTTATGAAGCCCACTACCACTCGTTATATAAAGAGGGGCGCAGGTTGCCCAGCGGGCACGTTATTCCACTCCCATGCGTTGGGGACCCTAGCCCCACTTTGTCCAGCCGTCGCACCGGACCTAGCAGTCCGTCGTCGGAGCTCCTCCTCGTACATGTGGATACCGGCATAGGTTCTATACGTTCAGCACTTTGACGATCGTGGGATAGGATCGGATGGATCGGATCGGCTGGATCGGATCGTGGGACTACACTGCATCGATGTGCTTCATCAATAATCCGCACCTACATGCGCGTCTAGTGGTAATCCTCGTGGCCTTCTACCTCGGCTAGATCTTGGAAGTACCGCGTAAAAAAGTTTTCGTTTATCTCTACGCGTTTCAACAGTGGTATCCGAGCGGTAGCTTTGGGTTTTAGGCCTGAGATCCGCACATATATGATATGTAGTTAGTGTTAGATTGGATCTAATTGTTGTTTTGGTTGTCGTTTTATGAGATAGATCGGTTTTGTACAAGGTTGATTAGATCAATCGTACTCGGGATTAATGGATGATATGGTTTCCGTGATCATACTTTAAGGTCGTGGAACAACATACCCCTACCGGTCGGTTTCCGCCATCGGGGTATACAGTGACACATAAATCCAGTTGCGGTGATCGAAGATCAAAGAGTTTGATCGAATCGGAATACGGATCAGATTTGGGTAAAATCGTTTTATCCGATGAACAAATCCATGACCGCCGGCTTCGCCCTGTCGTAGCGCCTTAGATGTCGTCACGAGTTTCACAACGCCGGTAGATATTGTTTCTATGCATAACTTGTTTTTGCAGGATGTTGTGAATGATATGGCTTATGTGCATGTGATGTGTGTAATCCATACATGATCTGCGTATCGTGTTTTTGTCAGCCTTCGTGTCGGATTCTCTATGTAATTTTTCATTTACTAGCTAGTGTAGCTTCTTGGAGAACCCGGATGACATGCAAGTCGATGTACAAGTCGGCTACATGGAGTAAGATGGCACGTGGCAAGAGTTGGCATGAGTCGACTTACAAGCTTTGTGGAGATGGAGATCACCATGAAGAGAGCCATACCATTTCAAATTATAATTGCTTTATTTGTGTTATTGTTATGTCTCCTTTTACCTCTATTTAGATAGTTGGTAGATTTTAATCCCTCAAATAAGGTCTAGTCGGTCGCCCCGTCAGTGCTGCACCATCACAAGTTGAACATTCTTGGTAGTGGGCTCATAAAATTGAGGTGCTACCAATTCTTTCCGACTAGATGGATTTGAGTCGGACTCTTACAGCGGAAGCACTTAGTAAGCTAGACGAGTCCATCACAACGGTTGTGGGGCTCGGGGCTCGGTAGGTTGGGATCCGGGGCATGTGATGCCGTCCAACTAACATGAGTCGTATAGGATACGATTGGCAAAGTGTTGCCTACCTAGATAACTTGACGGCTAGGGGTGATGCTAAAGCTCACTAGTCAGCTTGCTTATTTAGGATCTTGAATCACTTAGAAACTATCGGAGGGGTGTTGGTTCTAGTGTGAGCATAAGTATTAAAGCGTTTAATATATCTGCTCTTTTATGAATACATGTCTTAAGTGTTTTTGCATATTTTCTGTTAGTGATCAATGGCACCTAGCAACCTTCCTCAGTGGTCAGTTTTTGCGTTGAGATCAATCCTAGAGAAAGATAAGCTTAATGGAACTAATGTCACCAACTGGTATCGTAATCTGAGGATAGTCCTCAAGCATGACAAGAAAGAACATGTTCTAGAAACTCCACTTCCAGATGATCCTGATGATGATGCGACTGTCGCTGTCATGAATGCCTACCGTAAGACTAGAGATGAGTCTACGGAAATTAGCTGTCTTATGCTTGCACACATGGAACCGGACTTGCAACAACAGTTCGAGAATGTTGAGGCCTACGATATGATCGAAAGCCTCAAAAATATGTTCCAGGCTCAGGCAAAGACCGAGAGATATCAAGTCTCTCAAACTTTGCTGGGTTGTAAGCTCAAAGACGGCGATCCACTGAGTCCGCATGTAATCAAGATGACTGGTTACGGGCAGTCTCTGGATAGGCTGGGCTTCCCAATTAACGAAGAGTTTGCTACTAATATAATTCTGAACTCTATTCCTACTGTGTATGGTCCGTTCATCTCAAACTACCATATGCATGGTATGGATAAGAAGATCACTGAATTACATGGGATGCTCAAAACGTCATAGGCTGATCTCAAGAAAGGCGCCAGTCAAGTGTTGATTCTGCAGAATAAGGCTAAGTTCAAGAAGAGTTCTTGGACTAAGAAGAAGAAGGATAAGTCAGGAGGCAGCGCCCATGGCCCCGTCCAGAGTGCTTCCTCAAATACTAAGCCATCTCCTACAGCCGGAGCCAATTGCTTCTATTGCAAGCAGGATGGCCACTTGAAGAGGAACTGCATCAAGTATTTGGCTGGCAGAGCCAAGAGTGGAGGTGTGACTTCCAACTCAGGTATGCTTGTATGCAATGTTATAGACATTATCTTGCTGATGCACCTAACAGTTCTTGGGTATATGATACCGGATCAGTTATTCACATATGCAACTCGTTGCAGGGACTGGTAAGAACTAGGAGCGTGGCGAGAGGAGAGGTTGATATTCGAGTCGACAACAAGGAGAGAGTCGCTGCGTTGGAAGTCGACACGATGCAACTTTATATACCTTCAGGAATTTTATTGGAGCTGAATAATTGTTATTATGTTCCAGTGCTTAGTCGAAACATTATTTCCGCATCATGTTTGATGAGACAAGGCTATGAGTCGAATATTAAGAATAATGGTTGTTCTTTAGATTTGAAAGATATGTTTCATGGCTTTGCACCCGTTTAGAACGGGTTATTTATTTTGAATCTTGATAGTGAATCGGTCTATAACATAAATGTGAAAAGGTTGAAACCAAATGATCTAAATATGACTTATTTTTGGCACTGTCGGCTTGGTCATCTAAGTTGGAAGCGCATGAAGAAGCTCCATGATGATGTACTTCTAACTTCATTCGACTTAGAGTCATTTGAGACATGCGAATCATGCCTATTAGGCAAAATGACCATGACACCTTTTGCAAGGAGTTGTGAAAGGGCGTCTGACTTGTTGTAACTAATACATAGTGATGTATGTGGTCCAATTAGCACGACAGCCAGAGGTGGTTATGAGTAATTCATTACCTTCATTGATGATTTGAGTAGGTATGGATACATCTATTTAATGAAACACAAGTCGGAAGTCTTTGAGAAATTTAAGGAATTCCAGAGTGAAGTACAAAATCAGCTCGGCAAGAAAATAAAGTTTCTATGGTCGGACCGTGGAGGCGAGTACATGAGCCATGAGTTTGATGACCATCTAAAGAGTTGTGGAATAGTTCCTCAACTCACTCCGCCAAGTACACCACAGAGAAACGGTGTATCAGAACGGAGAAATCAGACCCTATTGGACATGCTACGATCAATGATGAGTCGAAGAGATCTACCTTTATCATTTTGGGGTTACTGTCGAGAAACTGCAGCGTTCACACTAAACAGAGTACCATCAAAGTCAGTAGAGAACACACCGCATGAGATGTGGACTGGCAAAAGTCCAAGTTTGTCTTTTCTTAAGATTTGGGGTTGTGAAGCATTTTTCAAGCGACTTTAGTCGGAGAAGCTCACGCCCAAGTCGGATAAGTGTATTTTCGTGGGGTATCCGAGGAAAACCTTGGGGTACTACTTCTACAACCGGGAAGAGGGCAAAGTGTTTGTCGCTCGGAATGGTGTCTTCCTTGAGAAAGAGTTTCTCAATCGGGGAGTCAGTGGGAGCACAGTGCAACTTGAAGAAATTCTAGAGGAACCGGCTAGGGGCGAGTCGGCGAGTGCCTTGGAGGCTGAGCCGGTCGTGGTACCTACGCCGGTAACAGCACATGAACCACGGAGATCTGCCAGATTACAAAATGCTCGTGATGTTTTACTGTTAGACAGTAACGAGCCGGCAACTTATTCGGAAGCGATGGTGGGATCTGATTCCGAGTCATGGCTTGGAGCCATGAGATCCGAGTTAAAGTCCATGGATGAAAACCAAGTTTGGAATTTGGTTTATCTTCCTGACGGTGCAAGACCCCGTCAAGTGCAAATGGGTCTTTAAGAAGAAAACTGATATGGATGGAAATATTTCCGTCTATAAAGCACGACTTGTTGCGAAGGGGTTCCGACAGGTTCAAGGAGTTGACTACGACGAGACCTTCTCGCCCGTAGCGATGATTAAATCAGTTCGGATCATGTTAGCCATAGCAGCCTATTTTGACTATGAGATATGGAAGATGGATGTCAAGACGGCTTTACTTAATGGAAATTTAACTGAGGACGTGTATATGATACAGCCCGAAGGTTTTGTCGATCCAGCCAACGCTGACAAGGTATGCAAACTTCAGAAATTCATTTATGGGTTAAAGCAAGCATCTAGGAGTTGGAACATTCGTTTTGATGAGGTAGTCAAATCGTTTGGCTTCATCAAGAGAGATCATGATTCTTGTTAATACAATAAGTTTAGTGGGAGCAAAGTAAATTTTCTAATCTTATATGTGGACGACTTATTACTGATTGGAAATGATGTCATGATGTTGCAAGAAACCAAAGAATCATTGGAAAGGAGTTTCTCAATGAAGGATTTGGGTGAGGCGACTTACATACTGGGAATCAGGATCTATAGAGATAGATCAAGGCGGCTCATTGGATTGAGTCAGAGTACATATCTGGACAAAGTTTTGAAGAAATTCAAAATGGAAGAGTCTAAGAAGGGGTTCTTATCGATGTCCCATGGTATAAAACTTAGGAAGACTCAGTGTCCTTCGACGACTGATGAGCGAAGTCGGAGTGTGATCCCGTATGCTTCGGCAATTGGATCCATCATGTATGCCATGATTTGTAATAGGCCAGATGTTTCCGATACTCTAAGTGTATCGAGCAGATACCAGGCTTACCCTAGCGAAGCCCACTGGGCAGCGGTTAAAAACATCCTTAAGTACTTGAGAAGGACTAAAAAAATATTCATCGTTTATGGAGGTGATGAGGAATTTAGTGTAAAGGGTTACACGGATGCGAGTTATCTCACCGACTCAGATGATTCTCGTTCGCAGTCTGGATACGTGTTCGTAATGAACGGAGGAGCTGTGAGTTGGAAGAGTTCCAAGCAAGATACTGTGTCTGCATCTACAACAGAGGCTGAGTATATTGCTGCCTCGGAGGCCGCAAAGGTAGCTGTTTGGATCAGGAACCTCCTGATAGATCTTGGTGTGGTTCAGGGCGTGTCCAATCCATTGGACGTATATTGTGACAACAATGGTGCTATCGCACAATCCAAGGAACCTAGACAACACCAGAAGAACAAACATATACTCATGTGTTACCACCTCATTCGCCAGTTTGTCAAACAAGGTGATATCAAGTTATGCAAACTACACACGGATGCAAACATTGCAGATCCGTTGACAAAGGCGCTACCACAGCCGAAGCATGAGGCGCACATGAGATGTATTGGCATTCGATGCCTAGGCATATGATGTCGAGATGATTTACTCTAGTGCAAGTGGGAGACTGTTGGAAATATGCCCTAGAGGCAATCTTGTATGATGTAATTCCCAATGTATTCAGAGAGTTATTAAGTCGTCCTTGTTTTGAATATCTGATACATGTCATCGAATATGTGATTCGATTGTGGAACTATGTATTCATGTTGTTCATCCGAAATTATCCTTGGTCATTAAGGTTGTGCTGGACACACACCCTAGACTAATGTGAGTGTTGGTTGATGACTCGGTTCCACTTGTCATGGGCATGGCGATGTCATTCCAACGTTCACAGACTTGGCTAATGAGTTTAGCAAGTCGGATTGACTCGTATTGAGATGCAACGAGTAAGTCGTCATTTAAATGTCTTAATCAATGTAATCCTTAGACCTGAGGTTGTCGCACAATCCGAGATGTGGATCACCGACTTAGGTTCTGTCAAACGTTGTTCCGTGACAAGGAAGTTATAAAGGAAGAATTCGGGTCGAATGAGAAGCAAGCTACGTGATGTGGATAATCAAGATGGGATTTTTTCCCTCCGAATGGAGAGATATTCTCTGGGCCCTCTCGAGTGATATGATTACAGAAGCATGGCCATGCATGACTCACTTAAGTGTTAACTGAGTCTACTGACTAAGAGTTAGTCAGATGAATCATATATCACGGACCAAGAAGAGAGTTGAGCTATTAAGGGATGACGATAATTCGCCTATAGTTCAACAAGGTATATCGTGAGGCAATAGGGACTCAGTTGAAAGTCACATTGGAAGGTATGTCGTCATGACTCTATGGCACTTGGGAGTCGGCATGTTCTGCTAGGAGCCGCTACCGATTGATCGATTGGGAGTCGGCCTCCAATCGTGTCCAAGTCGCCTTGAGCCTGCAGGGTCGCACACTTAAGAGCGGGAGCAAATGTATTGGTCGGGTTGGACCCGAACCGGAAATGAGCTGAGTTTGTGAGTCGGACTCACAGAGGGAATGGGCCACAAGCGTTGTGAAGCCCACTACCACTCGCTATATAAAGAGGGGCGTAGGTTGCCCAGCGGGCACGTTATTCCACTCCCATGCGTTGGGAACCCTAGCCCCACTTAGTCCAGCCGTCGCACCGGATCTAGCAGTCTGCCGTCGGAGCTCCTCCTCGTACGTGTGGATAACGGCTGAGGTGCTGTACATTCAGCACTTCAACGATCGCGGGATTTGATCGGCTGGATCAGATCGTGGGACTACACTGCATCGACGTGCTTCATCGATAATCCGCACCTGCACGTCTAGTGGTAATCCTCGTGGCCTTCTACCTCAGCTAGATCTTGGAAGTACCGCGTAGAAAAGTTTTCGTTTATCTCTACGCGTTCCAATACTATGGCCTATACGGCCTCTTGTAAGTGCTAGTGAAATTGCTGATGAAGGCTTCCGAGAAGTCGAGCCAAAAGTTGACACTATCCTTTGGCAAATTATTGAGACAGATCCGGGCAGGGCCCTCCCGCATTTGGGGCACATACCTCGCAGCGCATCTCATGTTACCGCCAGCAACGTACACAGCAGTAACATAGTCATTCAGCCAGTCATCTGGCTTGGTGCTTCCATCATAGGTCTTGGTCCCCCTGGCCAACTGGAACTTGGGCACTGCTGGCTCTCCCATGATCCTGGGACCAAAACAGTTTGGTCCGGGTGGGCCCCCTTGCATCTATCTCCTCGTACCGGTAGATCCGGTCCACCTTGTATCTTGCATCACTTGGCTCCAACATTCTTGCTCCCAATCGAGTCGCAACATCTCTTGGATCGGCGTACCCGGCTTGCTCCATCGCCGAGTACCCGTCATTATAGCGGTCCTGTTGCACAGGGCCGGGCTGAGCAATCGGGTTGGCGATTGCAACAATTTCTTGTGGTTGAACTACATGCTGAACCGGGTTGGCGGCATGACGCCGAGATGGGCCATCTCGGTTTCCTCCTTGCCCTTCTTGGTGAACTCGGGCGGCCTGATAGCCAGTACCTGCAGCGTTGTGTTTCTGTCGGGCTGCCGCTCTACAGTGTGCTGTTTTCCGGCGACAGCCGGATACCTGCATCTGTTTATTCTTCCCAGAGTTCACAATCTGGGCCCTCTCACCGCCGGGAAGTGGCGATGAGGCCTGTTCGCCGGATCTTGCCCCATGCGACTAAACCATATGGGACATACCAGCTCCCGGATTTGCTTGCTGAAAAGCCTCATTCTGCCTGCCAGCTTCAAGAACTAGCTCATTGAGCCAGTCCTGCTGCCTAGTGCAACCTTCACCGGATAGGTGCGGTAACTCGGCGATAACTGCCTCTGCGGCTCTAAGTGTTTTGGCAGGAGAGCTATATTTTTGCCTACCGGCCGAGGTCATGCTATCAGATTTGCTAGCAGTTCTACCATCTCTAGCTAGCTAAACACCTAGGTTCCGACGAATGATCCCTATCATGCTAGGATTTCTAGCAATAGGAGTAAAACCATGGGCTCTATTGTACTCATTTTGATCTACGTTAAGCTCAAGCCTAACCTTTTCCAACTCCTGGGCCTCCTAGAGCAAGGCCTGGCGCTGCTGCTCGAGCTGCGCCCTCACCGCAACCGGATCCGCGTCCGTGGCGAGAGGCATGCCCAGGTTCTCGACGACACCAGCAAGAGGTGCCAGTATCACTATCGATGTAGAAGGAGCCACGTAGCCCGGTTGATTCTGGGGTATGTCGTAGGGCTTGTGGCCCCGGGGAGCAGCCGGCTTGTCGACGACTTCAGGCGCAGCGGGCGCGCCTTTCCCGGTAGCGATAGCCGGGTCAGTCATCATCACATCCATGCTGCCCACAGAGCAGCCTGTCGGCTTCCCACGGACAGCGAGAACGGTAGGAGGGTCCTCAGCAACGAGCACCACCTCGGGGTACTTGCGGATGACGGTGGTGGCGACGTACACCAAATGCGCGCCGAAGGAGAGGACGGAGCCACATGCACGCACGGGCATGCCGCTGAAATCACCAGCATTATCGGTGACAAAGTCGAGGGAGCCGAATCTGTGGACATGGCCACAAACCACGCGCTCCCCCCGAACGAGAAACAGGTCCCGTCTCCGGATGGCAATGGGGCACCGAAACCCGCATACCCGATGGGTACCCGCACTAAATGGGTAGGGTATGGTTGAGAAAAAGACCCATGGGTCTGCTTATCCGTAAGAACTCACACCCGTCGGGTCTAGCGGAGGCGGGTATGGGGGTGTCAAACCCGTACCCTATAACCCGTAGACCCGACAACACAAAGTTCCCCCACATGTCATTGTCTTAAACTCGTAATGAAACCCTAAATCAGTAGATCCCCACTCCCAGTCCCAGGCTCCCAGCGACCGACATGACACAACCCCACGAGGCCACGACGCCCAGCCCCCCGCATCTCCTCTCGCAGTCTCGCTCCTCCTTCTCCAACGCCACCCGAGCTCCTCTTTCCCCGACGTCGGAGCTCCTCCTTCCCCGACGCCGGAGCTCCTCCTTCCCCGCCGCCAGAGCTCCTCCTTCCCCGAAGCCCGAGCTCCTCCTTCCCCGCCGCCGGAGCTCCTCCTTCCCTGACGCCGACGCCGTTCCCCACCGCCATCCCCCGCGCTCCCGACCTCTCCTCCTTCCCGATTCGGTCGCCGTGCTTCCACAAGATCGAAATCGCCTGGCTCCTGCACGTCCTCGTCCTCGGCGCCCCTCCGCCGACCGCCGCCCATGCTCCTCTGTCGCGGGTCCCCGTCAGGTCCCGCAAACCCGACGGGTCACAGGTCTGGGGGAGAAGCTGACCCGACGTCGGGTATGGAGGCGGGTGGCGGTTGCAGGGAGAAGTGGCGGGGCGGGTATGGGGGGGGGGGGCAGAACCCGGCCCCGAACCCGGCGGGTGCCATCCGGAGTCCCGTCCGGATATGCACCCCAGCCAGCGCCGCTGCTGGCCCCACGGTGGGCGCCAACTGTCGTGGTGAGGTAAAGACAGATGCCATGGGATGGCTTATGGTTGGGGCCGATGGACACTGTAGGTATCCGGGGAGGGATTGCACACCTAAGATGGCGCGCTCAGAACACAGCAAACAACACGATCTACCCAGGTTCAGAGCCCTCGTGTGTAGGTAACACCCCTACTCCTGCCTATCTCTATCAATTATGGTATACCGAGTACAGGAAGTTCTCTTTCTATGTGTATCTCTCTCTCTTGGTGAGCTGCCGAGTAGCTTGTGCACAACCCAGTGAGTATCACTACTAGGAAAATGGCTATAGGTGACTTAGCATCAGTGGCGCACCATGTAGCCGTGCGCCACTGATGTGGTTGGGAGGAAACATGATCAGGCATCAGTGGCGCACCATGTAGCCGTGCGCCACTGATTGTCATAGCATCAGTAGCGCACCATGCACTGGTGCGCCACTGATACTTGGCACCCATGTATACGTGATAGAATCAGTGGCGCGCCACTAGGCGGTGCGCCACTGATGCTGTGTATGTATGCCCATTAACATGAGTGGCCCTGATATGGATATTATAGGGGTACATGATGATTGTTCATGCTTGAGTTGGAAGAAAATATTGAAGTTAATTTAAGATTACTATAAGGTGAATTCCTTCTTAATGGATTGTGTTGTTTGTGTTTATAAGAATGTTATACTACCTAAGCATATGTATTTATGTATGATAGGTTTATTGATAACACAAACATGGATGGAGGGGAGTATCAAGAGGAGATGGAAAACAAGCATGCAATGGTGGAAAACAATGGTGCACACATGGAGGAAGACGTGGAGATTGTTTCCCACAAGACCTAAAGGAGCTAATGGAGCCATCCATGCATTGGGGGATGATATGGGAGCACCAAGGACATGTCCTAGGCTGTCCCAAACGTTTTTAGTAGAGGACCTGCGAGTCCAATGGGCTGAACCCAAGTTGGGTTCGGTTTGTAATGGTTTGGTTGCACCAAACCGAGTTGGAGTGGGCTAGGGGGCGCATTAGGGCTGTTTGTGGACGCACCCCCCTCTCTTGGCCGCCACCCCCCTCATATATACCTCTTAGCCACGAAATTAGAGAGGGGACCCAGTTAAAATTAAACCCTAGATTCCAGAATTGAACTATGTTCATCTGAATTTATCCCCACCAGTTTGGTGGAGTTACCCCTTGCAAATTCTGCGTGTTATCTGTTGTTCCATTGGGAATTAGTAGATACAGGACCACTCGTAGTCTTTGATTACGTTGTGCAAGTGTGTGGAGTTGAGAATATCAAAAGGGATTGAGAGCTGTTGCATTGGCATCAGGGATCAGCCGGAGAGGTTTCAGCGAGACACAAGTTATCCATCAAGTTATCGTGTGAGTTCATCGAGAAGATCGGGCAACCCCTTATCAGGCGCACCACTAGGAGGTGCACCACTGATTCTGTGGAGCATCAGTGGCGCACCACACCCATGTGCGCCACTGATACCTGCCACACATGTATTCTCTAGAGAAGGTGCCGATGTTTCGTATCAGATAGGCCAAGAACATCGATAGAGAAAGCCAGAGATCTCTCACGTCCTGGCGGCAGCGGCGGCGGCAGAGCATTGCGCAGAGGCGGAGGTGGCAGGGACCTAAAAGTGATGGGGAAGGCTGCCATTCTCAGCGACCCCTGTATCTTGTCATCCATACAGAGCCGCCCTCCACTCGCATGCCCCCGCTGCCGCCGAACATGAGCATTGCATCCCTGACTCCCGGAACGGCCGCTGCGTGACGCCCGCGCTGTAACCTTCTTGCCAGATCGCCGCCCGGGAGCCCCGAATGCTGCCCCTCGCTGCAGATTTTTTTTTACGCTCGGCGGGGGTTGTCTTCTCTGATTTTCTCCGTGTTTTGCATTTTGGGGATTGATTTGGATTAGGAGGCGTTGTTTGGGTGTGGAACCTTCTTTTCCGTTTTTGCCGAGGCCTATTGTTTCCTGTCGTGTCCATGATTGGCCGAGGCCGGCTCACCATTCATTCGGTGTCGCTTTCCGTGCTGGTCGTCCTGTCCCGATCCTTAGGATTGTTATACTGGATTCTTCTCCCTGCTGGATTTTTTGTCTTAATTTTGTTCTGTATCGATGTACTGGCTCATCATTTCCACGGTGTTGTTTGCCTGTGTGGTGTTCTTTTGATTGCAGCCTGTGGGGGGTGTCTGCTGCTGGCTGTTTGTTTTGTTCCCTTGTTTCGTTGCCTTGCTGATTAGTTTCTTGCATAGGTGAGGAGTGAGGACTGCTTGTGTGCTTGGTTCTTTGGCTTGGTCGCTGGATGCTATTGAGAGATACAATGGCGTTTAGCTTGATGGGAAAGCCAATGAAGATTGAGCTCATTGGAAATAAGACCGAGCCACACCCACCAACACCTTTAATTTACAACCATGCTTCTTCAGAGTTCAGACTACAATGCAATTCCAAACATGTTAGTTTTGATTGTTCCTGAATTTCTTATGTATGCACCGTGAAACAATGAAATATCACTTCTTCTTCTTCTTATACATAGCCTTTCTCTTGCACCCGGTGGTATTTGTATAATCCTTTGAAGGAATCTATCATTTTTATGCATCATGTTTATTAAGTTTGTCCCAAACCATAATTATCTAGTCAAATATAAGTTTAGAAGAGTATGTGGAGATGCATATGTTTAGACTCTGATACACTTGTTGATGTTTGTTAACGTTTCAATCTGTTTCGTTCTTAACAATTGCGATTATTATTCTCAGTGATCATGTATCCATAGACCATACTGAGTAATTTCTCCTACAGATGCAGCTGCAAGATAGTAGTATTCATATAGTAATATTGTCCAGTCCAATTGGTCTTATAATCTTGTGATGGTTGAATCCTGTAATATAGGGCTTTGGTTTGCTGCCTAAAAATGCAAAGCCAAATATTTTTTTGGAGCTCAACATGTTCTGGTATGCATTTTCACTCTGTAAATGATTTATGGCTTAAAATTGTCCATGTTGTGCATACGGTGGTTCTGTAACTTGTTCAGTTGAGGACTCCAATCGATATCATAAAATGAGAT
This sequence comes from Alopecurus myosuroides, assembly GCA_028641055.1. Taxonomy (NCBI): domain Eukaryota; kingdom Viridiplantae; phylum Streptophyta; class Magnoliopsida; order Poales; family Poaceae; genus Alopecurus; species Alopecurus myosuroides. Next base: position 472,839,825 of record CM054057.1, on the reverse strand, counting down.
ACAGAGAATGTTGTGCTATATCTTAGGTGCACCGTGAACCTCGTAAAAAAGTAAAACAAAGAATTTTTTGTTACATTGAAAGGGTCAATGAGTAAAAAAGTGGAAATTTTGATACCACAAATGTTAGAGCTCCTTGGTAAGAAGAATTACTATTTTCAACAGTACGATTTCTCATGCTTGACTGGGTGGGTTAGTATGTATAAGTAAATGATAAATTAAAAAGTAAAAAGATCTACTTTTCATCCCTGCGCTATTGTAGTAGAATTGAACTTGTGAATTAGGTTACTTTACCCCATGTCTGTTTCCCGAAACGGATTTGTGCTTTTGGAGAAGGAAAGGTATCAACACTTTTACACGTGAACAACAATTATGCCAGCATCTTAACTTTAGAATCTAGGAAAACCACGTAATTGGGGAAAGTACTAACTAAAAATATTTTTCTTTTTAAAAACTAGACTTTTAGAAAACTAAAGAAACAAAATTTCCAGGTTAACATTGAATTTTCCGTTTAAATATTAGGATTTTATTTACGAAGTTCAAAATATTTATTAAGATCGGCTATTAAAAGAAGTCAGCCTGTGCATACACGGTTTTATCCGGTTTTGGTTGTAAACCCAACCCAGCCCGTAATCAGCTGGTTTTGGCAGTTTGCTTTTGCGGTTTCGACGGGTTTAAACCGTGACGTGGAGCCGGCGGCGCGGTGGTGCTTATCGGCTAGATCCATCTGACTACCTGACGGCACTCCGTTCAGCGCTAGCCGCCATCGCAACTGCCATGATGATTGATGCCCAGCGGACTCGCTGACTTGCGCGAGGCTCGATCTCGCCATCGACGGACATCGGACTGGAGGAATCGCTCTACCTTGCCGACGGCCAGCGGTCTAGCCGAATCGCTCGAGCTCGCCGTGATAAACTGTCACGCTGCACCACTCGTCTTCCGCGTCGGTAACACAATGGTTTGCAAGGGCAACTGCTGAAACACATCCACGCTGCATCAAACGAGAAAAAAAAAGATGCGCATGCGGACGGCAGTGAGGCTGCTAGCTCGCCGGCGGCGTGAGTCCTTGTCATTTTGGCGGTTCCACGGTTTCCACCGGTTTCAACCCAGTCGGTTCAGAAACCATCAAACTGGTTTGGTTTGGCTTGGGTCGACGGGTTGGACGGTTTGGAACCAAATCATGAACAGGCTGAAAAAGAAGCTTAGCTACATGTCATATGTGGACTATTAAATCCCTTTTTAGGCTGGCTGTTGACTATTTCCGATTTTTTTCTATATAAAGTTGAATTTTATTAGAAAAAATCTTATATTTTTTTTATCTAGGTTAAAACCAAAAGAGGGGTCAAGGCGGCGGTGCCGGAGCTGGACCGGCGAGAAAGCGACTCTACAGAAGGCAACACCGTTGCGCAGGAGCTAGGCCACAACAAAGGCCAACCATTGTTCATGTTTGGTTATATTCTAATGTATCTGGCTGTTTAAGTTTTAGGTTACATGTTCAGATAGTTTTGGGTTGCATGTTCAGATAAAGAAGCTAGATTTGTAGTCATTATTGATATTTTCATGCTTCTGTATGTAATATGGTTAAGTGTTAAATTTTTATTGTGCCAACAACTTGCTTCATCCACCCCCGGGATTTAGAGGATGTTTCCTTAAAAAAGACAAAAGGTCATAGCAAATAGACTGTGTTTCCACTTAATAGTGGTTTTTTTGTGTGTTTGTTTCTATTCAAAGCTCTATGTGGATAAATCAAATCCTTTCTCCAATACACACAAGTATTGCCCTTGGGTGTCTCCCAGCATGAGATAGTGTTTTCCCAAGGCAAAGACCCAGTGAGCATGCCATACTACTATACCTTTTGAGACAATTTATCAATGGTTATTCTCTTAATGAATTATGTCTTTGTTTAGATAATCTATGCTTGAACTGTAGGGGACATTCCATCGTATAGGCTACATCTGCCATTAAGACAACATCACTAGAAACAAACAAGTTACTGAGTCCTTATGAGCCACACCGTGTGAAAACGCCATGCAGACGGCGCGGCGAAACGCGCATGTCCATCTAGTGTAATTTAACCATGAAATGAGGCATCCATGTAATCTCCGCCACCATTTTTTCTTCAGATTTTTTTGATTTTTTTTATAAAGGGAAATATATTAATTTCAAGAAGACATTAAAGTACACTCAGCCTCTACAACAACTCGATATCAGTGACAGCCGAGAAACCGAGGATGCATACAACCAAAAAGTAAAAGGAAAAAAACATATGACACAACAACAAAGACAACGAACACCGCCCTAAGACAACACAAGGTTTCCGAGAAAGGATTTCCAAAGGCAACGCATTCATGGAGTGAACATGCCGCCTTTGCCGTCACCGAATCCGGTTATAAAAGACAAGATTCTGGGTTTTCACCCTGGAAAAAAGGTTGAGATCACTGCTGAAGACGGATCTGACTGGGATAGCCCTACTTAGATCCTCTGGCATCCGTCGTCCAGCCGCTTCTCCCTCCCTTGACACCCGCAGAATCGCCGCCACCCATATTGCTTCCTACATCCTCACCTGCAGATCAGGAGGCGTAGTACCAAGCAGGTTGCAGTTACCGACAGACCGATTCCACGCAACCAGATGCCGTAAACGAAATCTTCTCCTCATCGCGCATCGACTGCCTCCTCGAGTGGTCGTCATCAGCTTGGTCTTGCAAACCGCGCCACGACAAGCCTCAAGAATTATCTTTCCCATTAACAGTGCCTGATGTCTACGCACGCTTCTATTCTTGTAGACAGTGTTGGGCCTCCAAGTGCAGAGGTTTGTAGAACATCATCAAGTTTCTCTTAAGTGGATCACCCAAGATTTATCGAACTCAGGGAGGTAGAGATAAAAAATATCCCTCTGAAGCAACCCTGCAATTAAGATACAAGAAGTCTCTTGTGTCCTAACACACCTAATACAATTGTCAGTTGTATAGATGCACTAGTTCGGCGAAGAGAGAGTAAAATGCAAATAATATGGATGATAATAAGTGATAATAGCAATCTGAAATAAAAATGGCAGCAAGCAAACATGTAGCTGAACAGGCGGAAAACGGTGTTTCAATGCTTGGAAATAAGGTCTAGGGATCCTACTTTCACTAGAGGACACTCTCAACAATGATCACATAATTGAATAACTAGATATCTTCTCTTCACTATGTTACTCTTAACCACTCTCCGGTCGAATAACAACACCACTCCATGCGTAAGGCTTTAACAACACTCCTCAGAGTAATCATTTTCCCAACCAAGTAACCCCCATGCTATCACCATGGGACCCATATGGTTCCATGCAAACACCACAATTTCATAGGGTTATCCAACACAAAATTTAAATATAATGCTAAACCACATGGTGCACACACTGTCACCTTTACACCGTCATCAAAGCGCTTACGAAGATCTCATAACAAATAACGAACACTAATAATTGCGTACGGCTGCAAAAAGCATTCCTTAAAGTAAGTATTCCCGTGTCTAGTTAACCTCACGTTGTCACTATGAGCGCCCTAGATGGTACTAGACAAACACCACAATTCATAGAGGAGACACACACGATGTGCACACTGTCACCTTCACACCGCGATCAAAGTGACTCCAAAGTTCATATTAATAAAGCACTTGAGTAGCAAAAGATGAAGAGTAACATCTACGAATTCAACTAGATTACAAAGCTCATGATCACATATAGATCACACCATGGGAGAGAGAGATGAACCACATAGCTACCGGTAGAGCACTCAACCTCGGGGGAGAACTACTCCCTCCTTATCATAGGAGACATCAACGACGATGGAGATGTTGGTGGAGTCCATGGAGATGGTTCCGGGGGCACTTCCCCGTCCCGGCAGGGTGCCAGAACAGAGATCTGTCCCCCGAAACTTGTTGGCGGCAGAGGCGGAGCTACGGATGTATTTTGTGGAAAAGGTCGATCTATTTAGGGTTTTCCCTCGGGGAAGTATAAATAGGCGAAAGGGCAAAGACGGTGGAGCTCTGGGGGCCCCAAACCACCAGGTGGCGCGGCTAGGGGGGACCCGCGCCACCCCATGGTGTGGCCACCCTATGGCCCCCCTCCGGGGCTCTTCGGGACTTCTGGAAGCTTCCGGGACTTCTAAGACTTCTGGCTTTCAAAATTTTCAATTTCGAGAATATTTCCAGAACAAGTTTTATATGAAACTAAAAACAGCAGAAAACAGGGAACTTGCTCTGTGGCATATTGTTAATAGGTTAGTCCCTGAAAACGTGTAAAATGATATAAATAAGGGAGAAAACATGTAGCAATTTGCATAATATCATCATGGAGCATCAGAAATTATAGATACGTTGGAGTCGTATCAGTGCCCAACCACCACACTCATAGATCTGAGATGAGAGTGAAATTGGGATCTATGGGGCAGTTGGGACGTTGCATGTGCGGCGACGAGGCTAGATAACCAGTAGAATTCAATACTCCAAGGATGAGTACGGGCAAGATACGAATACTAACGTCACTTCCGGCAACGCCGCCTAAATTGGATCCACTCGATTTGCATCTCCACACTTCAGCACCCCTGCTATGCCCGCGTCACCGCTGCTGCATCACCTCAAACGTTCCTGATCCGTTAGAAGAAATTGATTGAAGCCTTGCCGTTGGGAGCTGGTTTTTAAAATGTCTTACTTTTTTTTTTTTGAAATGTTTTACTATTTTTTCCCTTTTCTTAATTCGGGCAGAGCATATAGCCTCGGGAGCCATTGTGGATTTGCCCTAAATGGGACCCAATTAAGAACTATATTCATGTTTGAACATTGTAGGATATTCAATGTTATATAGCAAATAATGTGGGTCCCAAATCTTCTTGAGAAATAAGGATAGGAGATGCCCTCATGGACCACTTGTTCGATTTGTGTGTAGCAATATAAGAGCAGAACGATGGTTCATAATGTGCTAAGCATCTTTTTTCGAGAAACAAAATACTCACTAGCAAATGAGTGCATGTACAGGACATTGTAGCTTCATGCCACTATGTTGTGTCATGCATGCGTATATTGCAATCTGGGCTGTGGGGTATCGAGAAAAGATGTTGTAGACATGTCATGTAGTGGTGTTCCTCGTTATTCCTATCTACCTCTAAATTTCCATGATACAGTGGATTTCTCATCCGAACTAGTAGTACAATTGTTGATTCTCATCCATGATATTCAAATTACTAGTCACTGTATTAGATGGTTAATTAGAAGGTCAACAACATTCCAGCCTAGCGTACGTCACAAGTGTACTTCAATTATTGTCCTTTCTTAATTTTAGCCGTTTTGATGATCACTTCACAACTTAGAGTCCAAGTGTATACGCACAATTTTTGGTTTTGTGTTCGATCTTGTCACGGCCAGGCTAATCGAATTCTTGTTCGTTGTGCCTGGTTCTTGAGCAAATGATATTACACGGCCTGGATTGCGAAACGTGAAACCTAGCTTCACAAATGAAATGATCAAATCCTAACTTCACAAATGATCACAACGTCCACACTAGTTTAATCCAGCTCTTCTTCAGTAATGGTAAGACCGTACGAGCATGTATTAGTTTCAGACAATTGGTCCCACCACGCTGCCCACACATAATTCTTGACAACTCCTTATAATTGACGCGATCAATCGATTCGTCTTGCCGAACGACGAGCGTTCTTGAATTTCAGTATCTTTCCTCGCACTTATCGCATGGCCCATACCAGACTGAGATTCGTTACGTAGAATCACCAACAAATCATGTAAAGTTCCAGAGGAAAGGCAGGCGTCGACTAGCACCATGTGTTTGAGTGTTTGAGTTGAACTTGTGGCCATATGGGATACATTTGGTAAAGCTTGATGGTTTTAAGTCGGTAAGTTTGTTTATACACTTAGTTTCAGGTCAATCAAAATTTTGAAACTCGTAATCAGATTAGTCATCTGTTGAGGGGCACATCTAGAAGTCTTAAACTCTACGTCAGACCTATTTGGTTCGCGGGGCTCAGAAAACCGTATGTACATGAAAACAAAACACATGATTGAAGCGTCATTTCCACCTAATAATACTACAAAAATTGAGTTAGCTCCAAAGTGTGTCTGATTCTATGCGTTCGTGGAGAAAAATAAAACGATTCTTTTCAACATGTTTGAGTGGATGGAAAGATTATTTAAGATGTAGTGCAAAGCACACATCCTTAGAAAAATCCATATTGAATTCAAGCATAAGAAAACCGTAAAATTCTTAATGATTAAAATCTTCTAACATTTATACGAAAATCCTATGAACAGAAGATATGTCCAACTCAGCCAGTCACACTGACTTCGTTCAAATTACGGATTTTATGGTTTAAAAAGAAATGAAATTCAGCAGAAAAAGATCTCGTCGCTCCGCTTATTGCTCCTTGGAAAATTTTATCACTCCTTTAGGCCAGGTGGCCTCCGTTATGAAAATGTGACTGTGGACAGTATATTTAAGGTATTCCTATGTTTTGGTGTGGCGCAATTAAATATTTATCATTGCACATTTATGTGCTTTCAATCTCATAATTCACATGACATTGCCACATCGGTATCTAGGCTTACATACTACATTTTTATAAATCATGTTAACTAAGGCTCTCTGAAACTAGTGGAAGTGGGTTACATAATTTAAGTGAGATAGGCACGGCTAGACTCTATATCACTCTTGTATTATTATTTTTAGATAATGGAAGGGGAATTTTCCGGACTCTATAAATGTTAATTTTGTTGGCAAGTGTTCAAATTTGTTACAAGGTTGGCAATCTTGTATAGTTCAAACTATTTGGACTAGATAACTGATAGTTTGACGGGGATTATAAATTTTACAATGGTTTTATGTTGGCATTGACGGACAATAAACTTTGTGTTATCCACAACTAAATCAAGTACCATCGAAATCCGTATTAAATAGTATACACAAACTCACCAGCCAGAAATCAATGAATTTGGAAACTAGTACAAGATATACAGTTCAACCAAACCACATGGAATATGTGGTGAGCATTCCAAAAAATATATACAGTTCAACCAATACTCAGCGGTAGCTAACCACATCAATTTTGTCAATATTCAGTATTTATCTTTATCACCAACCTTCTGTGCAAGTTCTGACCCAGCTTCATTTCTTCGTGTTGACATGCGGTATTATTTCCACTATAAATCACTTCGTACTCAAACTAGTATTATCCCCCTTGTACGGAATGAACTCAGGTTCTTTAAAAAGACAAGAAAAATGAAATGACATGTGTGGTAGTGCCTCTACAAAAATATTTCCAAAATCCTATTTTGGGCCACTGGTTTTTCTTTTTTGCACATAGCACCACCAATGTCATTTCATCATGAAATACGGCATGCATGTTGAACACTCGTATATGTCCGTCACCCGTTTTACAGATTTTTTAAATGTTTTACTTTTTTTCCTCTTTTTTTATTCAGGCAGAGCATATGACCTCGGGAGCCATTGTGGATTTCCGGTAAATGGGACCCAATAAGACCCATATTCATGTTTAAATATTGTAGGATTTTCAATGTCCCATATCAAATAATGTGGGTCCCAAAATCTTTTTGAGAAATAAGGATAGGAGATGCCCTCATGGATCACTTGTTTTATATGTGTAGATATAAGGGCATAACCAGTGGCGAAGGCAGGATGAGATCACATCCCGGGCCACCTTCATTGCTACAATAGCTACGACACCAAGGGAATAGCCTGTGCGCCATGCTCATGCCATGGGCCATGGCTAGGGCTGCCTAGGGTCTGGCTCCGCCCCTGGGCATAACAATGGTTCGTAAGGTGCTGAACATCTTTTTTCGAGAAACAAAATACTTACTAGCACATGAGTGCATGTTCAGGACATTGTGCTGCATGCCACATGCAATCGGGGCTGCGAGGTATCGAGAAAAGATGTTGTAGACATATCATGTACTGGTGTTCCTCGTTATGCCTATCTACCTCAAAAGTTTCATGATACGGTGGATTTGTCCTCCGAACAAGTAGTAGGATCCTTCAATCCCGTCTATGTTCTTCAAATACCATTACTAGTCACTGTATTAGATGGTTAGAAGGTCAATAACATTCTATTCTAGTGTGTGTCACAAGTGTACTTCAGTTATTGTCCTTTCTTAGTTTTAGCCGTTTGGATGATCACTTGAAAACATAGAAGTCCAAGTCTATGCGCACGATTTTTGGTTTTGTGTTTGATCACGTCACGGCCAGGCTAATCGAATTATTGTTCATTGTGCCTGGTTCTTGAGCAAATGATATTACACGGCCTGGATTGCGAAACGTGAAATCATAGATTCACAAATGAAATGATCAAATCCTACCTTCATAAATGATCACAACGTTCACACTAGTCAATCCAGCTCTTCTTCAGTAATTGTACGAGCATGTACTATTAGTTTCAGAGAATTGGTCCCACCATGCTGCCTACGCTTATTTCTCTTGCGAGCTCCTTATTATTGACGCAATCAACCGATTTGCCGACGTTAAAAATAACCGATTCCCCCTGTCAAGCGACGAGTGTGCTTCAATTTCAGCAGCTTTCCTCGCACTTACCGCATGATCCATACCAGACTAAGATTCATCACGCAGAATCGCCAACCACCATTGTGGAGATTCAGAGCAAAGGCAGGCGTTGACCAGCACCATGTGTTTGAGTGTTTGAGTTGAACTTGGGGCCATGTGCGATACATTTAGTAAAGGTGGATGATTTTAAGTCCATAAGTCCGTTTATACACTTAGTTTCAGGTTAATCACAATTTTGAAACTCATAAGTTTGAGGGGCACATCTAGAAGTCTTAAACTCTACTGCCAGGCCTATTTGGTTCGCAGGGCTTAGAAAACCATATGTACAGGAAAAAAATGCAGATGATTGAAGCGTCATCTTCACCTAATACAACAAAGACTGAGTTAGCACCAAAATGTGTCTTTGCATGCCCGAGGGTGAAAAAATAAAACGATTCTTGTCAACATGTTTGAGTGGATGGAAAGATTATTTAAAATGTAGTGCAAAGCACATATCCCTAGAAAAAAATCCTATTGAATTCAAGCATGTAAAGAAAACCAGGTATGTCGGCGAAATTCTTAATGATTCCGATCTTCTAACTATTCTAGGAAAATCCTCTGAATAGAAGAGACGCTGAACCGTGGCCTCCTTTTGAGGCTCTTTTATTCAAATGAGTTCTACAGTAGGACTTCGGCGGGTTTTGATCTTCAGAGTATTTTTATAAAGTTTGTTTGATTTGTAGGATTGAGCATTATTTAAAAGTTTGCATGTATTTTAAGAAAAAAATTCAACCGAGTCCGAACTCATGATATTTCTTTTGGTTCTATGACACATGTGGACAATAACTCTAAAGTATCCCTATGTTTTGGTGTGACGCAATCAAATATTTTTCATTGCACATTAATGTGCTTTCAATCCCAGAATTCACATGCTATGACATTGCCACATCGGTACCTAGGCTTTCATACTACATTTTTTATATATCCTGTTAACCAAAGAGGCTCTCGGAAACTAGTGGAAGTGGGTTACATAATTTAAGCGAGATAGGCAAGGTTAGACTCTATACCACTCTTGTAATGTTATTTTTAGATAATGAAAGGGGGACTTTTTCGGACTCTACAAATGTTAATTTTTTGGCAAGTGTTCAAATTTGTTACAAGGTTGAAAATCTTGTATAGATAACCGGTAGTTTGAAAGGGATTATGACTTTTACAATGGTTTTATGTTAGCATTGACGGACAATAAACTTTGTGTTATGCACAACTAAATCAAGTACCATCGAAATCCGTATTAAATAGTGTTGGAATTTATGTTGGGCCTCATTAGCCAGCCCACCTAAGCCAAAATAAATCCTGAAATTGTCATGGCCCATTCATGAATAATACAAGTGTGGAGTGGGACTAAAGTTTAGTCCCACATTGCTAGTTTGGAGAGAGTGGAACCACCTTATAAGGTGAGCCATTCTAGCTCATATATGAGTTGGCAAGGCAAGCGGAGAGGTGTGCCACACGCGCGCTCCTCCTCCGCCGCCCGCCTCGACGCGGCGCGGCGCGGCGCGGCGCAGGTTGCGGGAATGAGCCGAGAGCGTTTATTTTTTCGGTTGGGAAAATTTAATGAGTCATTAACTTGGTAATTAACGGACGCGTTAATTCCAAAACCGTTTCCGTTTCCTTTCTGGATTGCGGAACCGAACCGACTCGGACGTGAAGTTACCCGCATATAAATACGCGCATACGGTAAACCCTAGCCGCCACTTCGTCATATGGTTTCGCACCACCGTTCCAAAGCACTGCGCCGCCAATCAAGTCTTCTCCATCCCTCCTTCCGGCGTGCACCGCGAGAAGGGACAGCAGGCCTCCAGAACCCCGCCTCTTGTGATCCTGTACAAGAGAGGGGCGATCAGGTTTTTGGGGAGCGCACTCGCGCGACTGCTGACGGCGACTACTTCCCCAACGACGACTTCTTCCCCGACCTCGGCAACCTCTTCATCGACGACATGGCCGACGTGGAAAACAACAACGCCGGTGCCGCTACCGCTGCATCGTACGTATCTCTCTCTCATCTGTACGAGATACAACTGCAATTCTTTTGCCTACTGCTTGCTTGCTGTAGATTGGATCGGTGTTAATACAACATTATGTTTCGATACTTGCATGCTTAGTATAATTGCTACTGTCATGATTTACTTCATGTTATTTGAGATTAAATCATGTGCTAAATTGCTAATATATTCAACAAATAGTATACACAAACTCACCGGCCACAAATCAATGAATTTGGAAACTAGTAGAAGGTATACAGTTCAACCAATACTGAACGGTAGCTAACCACATGAATTTTGTCAATATTCAGCAGTTACCTTTTTCACCAATCTTCTGTGCAAGTTCTGACCCAGCTTCATTTCTTCATGTCGACCTGTGGTATCCTTTCTACTATAAATCACCTCGTACCCAAACTAGTATTAGCCCCCTTGTACAAAAAGGAACTCAGGTTCTTTAAAAAATACAAGAAAAATGAACCCAGTAACTAAATATGTCAATTGCTGAATGATCTTAGATCTCTATCTTTTGAAACGGTTTAAACTGTGATCACAATGTACAGACGCAAGCAAAATACCAACATTTACACATTATTTTAGATAAGAAACGTTTTGTGTACATATCTCAGAAATATAAGGCGTAAACTGTTTCATGCTACAACAATAAAACCATCAGTGACTATCCGTAACTGAAGCCATGATTCTTGAGATCTATACTATTGTATTTTACAGAGGCCGAAGCTCAAGGCAATGCGTAGCCATCATCGTATTCATTCCTCAGAACTCACAGGATTGAAGTCTCACAAATTATGATTTCATTATTCACATGGCATTCTAATAACAATATATAACCTTCAACATTTATTCTATATGAATACTGGTGCCAATAGGATTTAGAGATTCAAAGGAGCTTGTTTAGGTATTCATCCACCGTAATGTACTGGACATCAGGGTAAAGCTCAGTGGCTTCAACTCCAAATGATGGGTCAATCTCAAAGTTAGTGTGGCCCCCCTTCACCCAGACAGAGTGGCTGATTGCCAGTGCTTTCAGCGGCACTGGAGACTCTGAAACATATCCAACAGAGCAGAATCAGGGGGGAAAATGGAACAAACATTCTTTGTGAAGAAACAAAAAAAAAAATTATGGAAGGAAACTAGTCTTCCAAGTGAAAACAAAGAGCCTTTACTATGACCTTGAATCTTCTTCAGGACTTCGTCTTCTGGGATGTACACCCTCTCAATTGTGTGCCCTGTTTTCTTCTCCCAGAGCGAGACAAGCTCATTATGGGACACAATGTTGCTTGGTGGCCTCAGATATAGGATCTTATTCAGGGTTCTTGGATCATCTACCGCTTTAATTGTGTATGTGCCAACGTCCTCCTCCGCAGCGAATACTCCTATTGTCAACAATATACACATAAAAGTGCAGACATATTCTCATTTCTTGTTTGATGTAAATCCCTTCTTTAAAATAGATATTCCTCTCTATGTAGCAAAAATACACAACCAAGTAAGGGCATCGTGATCAGAATTACCTTTTACATTTCCATCGCCTAAAATGAGAACCTTGTCAGTTGGGGGTGCAGTGACCTCAATCTGTGCAGGGTTTGGCAAAAAACGACCAGCAAAGAAGTTGGAAGAGACATATGTGTAGGGAATCCCCTCAGCTTCGATGGCACGCCTTATACGGGCTTTTGCTCCAAATACTGACTTGGCAGGCTCAACCGCATGTACATGATCCACATCATTACCAAACTCCGACGGAAAGAATCTCTGAATAGAGCTCATCACAAAAACTGACATCACACACTCATGGTATCAGTCTGTCAGGTATTAAAACAGGCACATCCAACATGTTCTGATCAAAATAACCACAACAAATGCCATTCCATTTCAGCGACTTTCTTGTCCACCATGTGTTGGAAGGCAGATAATATCCTAAGTTGTTAAACTAACTACTTAGTACCAAAATGAATAGGATCATCATCAGAAAAACATTAAGCAAATGCAATGTACGAAGTATTTGAGGGATGCACAGCTGGTTACAACAAGAAGCGATTGTACATATAAGTACTGCCTACTCTTCAATAACAACAAATTTGAACTATATAATCAGTGTAAGCATTCACAGTAAGTCAAAAAGTGTGCACATAAAATAATTTGATACTGATGATTTGGCCATTGGAAGTCACCTTTACGTTCCCAGCTTCCTTAATTGCCGCGATAATGAGAGTTTGATCTGGTAGCTGTGCGTAACCCACAGCTGAGATCACAACATCTGCCAATTTGATGGCCGCCACAAGGCTCTCATGGTTATATACATCACCCTAATAACGCAACAGTAATATAAAAATTATACATCAGTGTCCAATCGTGAGGTGATTATTTCTACAATCAAAATAGGGTACTGAAACGATCAGATATGGTGGTTGTCCTTGCTAAAATTGTAGTTTTTTCTAGATATCATAAGAGATCGTTGGCTTGCTGAAGCCTTATCAAGTTAAAATCATAACTTTTTCGTCAAACAACATAAGGATTGTGTTACGAATATAGCTTTTGTCGCTACACGGCCATTGGCAATCGTATTTGTGCAGTGAAGACGCAAACCACAAATAAGTCGATCAGTAATAATACCCTCGGAGTGCATTTGTGGCTACTAAATTTGGAAGACTGAAGAATGTTCAAGATCCTAACATATTTTTTTAAGAATTAACTTCTGTACACAATCAATGGTAATGGTTCAAATCACCTAATCTTTAAGTCGTCCAAATCACCTGATTTGACTTGTTGGTTGAATAGAACAGTAGGACTATACGAATATGTTCCTCGCCTTAACAGATTTCTGAGATTTTTCACTTTATAAAACCGCACATTTCTTTGATTTCGGTCTTGCCAGTAGACACGCAGCGCACAAGGGAAGAGCAGGAAGTAGAAGTCTTAGTGTCACGAACCAGTACAGGGAATTTGTTCTCTTTGAGTCTGACCCAGGATGATAGCTAGGACCACGACGAGCTCCACGAAAGCAGAGAGAAATAGCAGAACTGAATAAGAGATACAAAGAAGAGAACTGCGGCTGACCTTGACGAGGGTGACGCCGGCATCCCGGAAGCCCTGGAGTACGGCGGCCTTGGCTGGGTCGGCGGTCGCGGCGTCGCGGACGAGGACTGCGGTGGGGTGGCCCGCGCGTGCACTGGCGGCGACGAGGAACCTGCCGATGTAGCCCGTGCCGCCTATCACCAGCACCCGGCTCTTCCCCTCTCCCGCCGCCGACGCCATGTACAAGACGAGAATATAATGAGGACAGAACAAGACGGAGAGGCAAGTCCCGACTGGCCCAGTCCGCCGCTCGACGGCGCCTTCCGATCCTCTCGTCGAGCTCCTGGTTCTCCCCGTACCTTCCCTTACCTAGGTCCGTCTCGCCCTTCGCTGTCCAGCGTCGCCGCGGGAGAGGTCAACGGTGAAATTTTGGTCCGTGCGCCACCGCTGGCAGGGCAAGGTAGTCCTCGTCGCCACGGACAGAGACGGACAAATAAATGATGTATTTTACATTTTTACTCAAATAAATTTTGAGAAAATGGAAAAGCAAACTGAACACTTTAGACTAGCCACAATGGGAGTAACATAGGTGGTATCATAAGTGACACATAGGCAAAAAAGATGACGTGGCACTCATTTAATAAGGAGAGATGTGTTAGTGGTATCATAGGTAGATACCGTAACATAACGCTTTCCAAGACAAGATGAGTCTATAAGTTAATAAATATGATACCACAAAGAGCGTTGCTTCACGTACGACAAAAATTGTCCGATCCCTGTACGACGTAAAACACAAGCCGTTGATTGTAAACCTGGGAAGCATGCTCGCGGCCCATCTGCTCGTCGTACGCAAATCGGATGGATATCGTCGTACGTCAAGTAATTTCGTACCACAAATATGTTACTATGCACTGTGAAAGTGTAACATAAATTAGTATCATATACATGATACTAGTATATGATACTCCCTATTGTGACTAGTCTTAGGAGTAGACTCCACTAGAATCGGAATGGACATGGCCACCAGCCCACCACTCCTAATTTATCTTACTCCCCTCGGTCTATTTTTATAAGTCATGGTATACATTTTAATTTGGTCTATATTCATATCAAAATAAGTTTATATAGATATATTTAGTGTGTAGATTCACCAATATAGATATAAACGTATATATCAAACTAAAATGTGTATGATGGCTTATACAAGTGGAGAGAGAAAAGTGGAGAGAGAAGATATAAAGGCTCAGCCCCAAAGAGGCTCCGAATACGCACACTGTAGTTCAACCAAGAGAGACTACAGGGGGTTTTGTTTCTCTCTCCTAGGGCTAAGGCGGCGGCCATGGCGACTGCCTCCTCCAAGGGTTTGAATCAAGTTTTGTGTCGCTTCTGCGCGGGCGATCTCGATCTAGCGCTCTACCTCTCCGCTGGTGTGCCCTAGAAGGCCCTCTGATTGATTCGCTCCGCTGACTCGGGGCGACAACGGGGCAGTCATAGACTGCTACCCGCCCTTGGTTAGAGGTTGCGATCGGGGAGAGCTGACGATGACGGGCTCGGTAGGGGTGAACGGTGCGGGCTAGGCGGTGATGATGGCTCCGGAGAAGGAGTCGGAGGTGAGTCAGGGGGGAGAGCAGGCCTCCTCTCCGAGGGTGGAGGCGACCGGATCCGAGGACCACGTCTCAGAGATGATGGGACGCCTCAAGCTCACGGCGGCGCAAGCGACGGCAGTGATCCTGGACGACGGAGTTGAGAACGTCCCGGTCTACTCTCAGTGGGCGATCGCGGGCAAGGTTCTGGCCCCGAACACGTTGCATATCAGTACGATCTCTGCCGCGCTGCGACCGGCGTGGGATAACCCGCGTGGCCTGATCTTAAATCCGGCGGGTAACAATCTGTTTGTGGCCGAATTTGAGGCAAAAGCTGACAAGACTCGTGTAATGGATGGTCCTCCATGGGTTGTTGGCAAGCATGCGGTGCTGTTTCGAGATTTCAATGTTGATATGAAGCCTAGCGATATGTTGTTTAATGGT
Source organism: Alopecurus myosuroides (assembly GCA_028641055.1). Lineage (NCBI taxonomy): Eukaryota > Viridiplantae > Streptophyta > Magnoliopsida > Poales > Poaceae > Alopecurus > Alopecurus myosuroides. Next base: position 472,824,187 of record CM054057.1, on the reverse strand, counting down.
TTGAAGATTTGGGCTCGGATATTGGACTTACCGTTTGGGTATATGCACATAAAATGTGGTGAGATAATTGTCGTCTCTCTCGGCATTGATGGTACGGTTCCGCAGGTGGACTGTGATGCCACGGGCAGGTGCTGGGGCAGCCATATGCGTATCCGGGTAGAGGTTGACATGGATAAACCGCTCCGGTGGGGAGTCACGATCACTTCTCAACGCCGGAACGCGACGGACTGGTTCGAGGTTCAGTATGAACCCCATTATTGCTTCTCGTGTGGAATAATTGGCCACTCCTCCACAGAATACAAGAACCCCGGGGAAAGGGATGCGGATGGGAAGCTCCCGTACTCGGCGGATATATTGTTGGCTCCTGATGAGAGAAGGAAGAAGGCTCAGGGAGCAAGATCATCGAGTGACTCGGTTTCGGCTGAACAGGGACGTACGCCATCGAATTTTGGGAATGACAAGCCAAACCAGTCGGCGGTGAATGGTGGATCAACGAGGCAGCAGAAGAAAAATGAGGAAGCTGAGGTATCTTCCCCTCAAAAGAATAAGAACCAACCTCGTGATCGCACTAATGGTGCCCGCTCAAATAGAGGCTCGGGCAGAGGAAAGGAATCCACCCGTGGTGGTGGGGTTTTGGCTTTGACTGTGGGTCAGAAGCGCAAACCACAGCAGCAGGTTTACCGTGCGAAAACACCTGAACCGTGTGAGGAGGACAACGGAAACACGCTGGCTTTGATTGTGCACCAAAGGGCATCCGGTCAGAGCAGTTCTAGAGGTTGCTCTGATGACCAGAGCGGTGACTCATGTAAGAAATTGAGGAAGACAAGTGATGTTGGATCGGCGGATCAGGCGGGTTCTGCGGAGCAGACCCGCCAGACGCAATGATTTACCTAGGTTGGAACTGTCGCGGTCTCGGGACGGACGCGACAGTTGGCGAGCTTCGCTGGTTGGTGAAGACTCATCGTCCCACTCTCCTCTTCTTGTCGGAAACCAAGATGAGGGATTCCAGAGTTAGAGGCTTCATGTGGTCGCTTGGCTACTCTGGATGTTTTGCTGTCAGCAGCGTTGGGCTCAGCGGTGGTCTGGCCCTTTTTTGGTTGTCATCGGTGTCAGTGTCTATTCAGAGTTTCAGTAACCGGTGTATTGATTCTTTGGTCACACTCGAGGGAGGCATGACATGGCGTACAACCTTTGTTTACGGAGAACCAAGACGCGATCATCGTCACGAGTTTTGGGATCAGCTTCGTGTTTGATGCAAGAATTCGAAGGGCCCGTGGGTCTGTTGCGGTGATTTTAATGAGGTACTTAACCAGGACGAACACTTGGGTCCGAGGGACCGTAAAGACTCGCAAATTACGGCTTTCAGGGATTGCTTGCAGGACTGTGGCCTTATGGATTTAGGGTATGAGGGACCTAAATTTACTTGGTCCAACAGGCAGAACGCTGAGACTCTTGTTAGAGTGCGTCTTGACAGAGCAGTAGCTAACATGGCCTTTTCACAGCTGTTCGAGAATTGCAAAGTGGACAATCTAATTACCACGTCGTCCGACCACTATGCCATCCGGATTAATTTGTCGAAGGATGGGAGGGAGCCTAGAGCTGCGCCGGTCTCGTTTTCCTTTCGTTACGAGGCCATGTGGGCTCGGGCTCCTGATTACAAGGAGGTGGTGGAATCTGCTTGGGTGGCGGGCAGCGAGGGATCCCCTTCTCTCGGCTCTACCTGGGCCAATTTGAACCGAATGGCGCCTATGCTCAAGGATTGGAGCAAGGCCACCTTTGGGTCGATTCACAAGAAGATCCGCAAGCTGGAGAATAAATTGTTTCTATTGAGGGGAGCTCAGCTTTCGGATGCTACTGTGAAGGAGGAACGTGATATTGAGCGCCAACTATGTGATTTGTTTGATTGCGAGGAAATTATGGCACGACAACGGTCACGTGTGGAGTGGCTCCGGGAGGGAGGTCGCAATACAGCCTTCTTCCATGCAAAAGCTACAGCTCGCAAACGCACAAATAAGGTGTCCTCACTTGTGCGAGATGATGGCTCGGTTTGTGACTCACAGGGAGGAATTAAAGGTATGGTTCATCAATTCTATGAGCAACTTTTTACCTCTGATACTTGTGATTCAGTGGATGCAGTCCTTGATGCCATCCCAGCTAAGGTAACAACTGAAATGAATTATGATCTATGCAAACCTTATACGGATGAAGAAATTGGAGCTGCTCTCTTCCAAATGGGTCCAACGAAGGCGCCGGGACCGGATAGTTTCCCGACGATGTTCTATCAAACCCACTGGGATTTCTTTAAATCTGAGATATGTCATGCAGTGAGGAGTTTTCTGTGTGGAGGAGAGATTCCCGAGGGGCTATGTGACTCGATAATTGTTTTGATGCCTAAAGTTGCCAAGCCGAAGCATCTCAAGAATTTTCGTCCAATAAGCTTATGCAACGTCCTCTACAAAATTGCCTCCAAGGTTTTAGCAAACAGGTTGAAGGTGATTCTCCCGGAGATAATTTCTGAGTATGAGAGTGCTTTCGTTCCGGGTAGGCTCATCACTGATAATGCCCTGATTGCTTATGAATGCTTGCACACTATTCGCAACCAAAATTCCAAGAGACCCTTTTTTGCGCTCAAAACTGATATGATGAAGGCGTACAATAGGGTTGAATGGAATTATCTTCATGGGTGCCTATGCAATCTTGGTTTTGACCCCTCATGGATACAAACGGTGATGAGATGCGTAACGTGTGTCCGGTATGATGTCCGTGTTAATGGAGAGCTAACGGAGCCTGTGATTCCATCTAGGGGAATTCGACAAGGGGATCCAATAAGTCCATATCTATTTCTTCTTTGTACGGAAGGTCTGTCAAGTTTACTGCAACAAAAGGAGGACCGGGGTGAGCTCTATGGTATTCGCAATGGTAGACTCGGCCCTCCTATATCACACCTACTGTTTGTAGATGACAGCATTTTCTTTGCAAAAAGCGATGATAGGAGTGTGGAGACTCTCAAAAACACTCTCAAGGTTTATTGTGATGGCTCTGGTCAGAAAATTAATCTTGAGAAATCCTCGGTTTTCTTTGGTCATCATTGCCCGGACCAAGTGAAAGATAATGTGAAAGCAAAGCTGGAGGTGCAGAGTGAAGTGCTAAATGATTTCTATCTTGGGATGCCGACGTCTGTGGGACGTTCTCCTTTGGCCACCTTCAACTTTCTCTATGACAAAATTTGGAAGTACCTAAATGGTTTATCAGGAAGACCACTGTCTAGAGCGGGCAATGAAACGCTTCTAAAGGCAGTGGTTCAATCCATCCCCACGTTTGTTATGAGCTGCTTTCAGCTTCCTCAAGCCTTATGTGACAAGATCAAATCCGTATTCTCTAAGAGGTGGTGGGGAGTTGAGGAAGGTAAGAAAAAGATGCACTGGCGTTCTTGGGGCTGGTTATCAACACCTAAGAAGCTGGGAGGCATGGGATTTCGTGATATGGGTTTATTCTACCAGGCAATGCTTGCCAGACAAGGGTGGCATCTCCTTACCGAGCCCGAATCTCTGTGTGCTAGGGTTCTAAAGGGGCGATATTTCCCGGCGAGCGATTTTTGGCGTGCTGCTAAGCCGAGATCGATGTCCCATACGTGGAGAAGCCTGCTGCATGGTAGGGAACTGCTGCTCCAAGGGGTGCGCTGGGGTATTGGCAACGGCAAACGAGTGAAGATCATGACTGATAACTGGATTCCTCAAATCTCTCTAGAGAATCTGTGATCCATTTCACCAATACCAAACTTGGCTACTGTCAGCTGTTTGTTGGAAGATGATGCATCAGACTGGAATCTGGAAAATGTCCAAGCTTTTTTCGAGCCAAGGATTGCTGAACAAATCCTTCAGGTTCCCATCTCACGGGACGCGGAAGAGGATTTCGTAAGCTGGCCTTTTACAAGGCAGGTTACCTACTCGGTGCGATCAGGGTACAATTTAGCTCGCTCGGCCAAGTTTCTCAAGTGGCGGAGCGAGTCAGGCCAAGGTATCAGCTCACATGGCATGGACTGTGAGAAACAATGGAAATTGCTTTGGAAGGTGAAAGCACCTGGGAAGATGAAGATTCACCTTTGGCGTTTCACACACGACTGTCTTCCAAGCGGTTATCAATTGTTGAAACGGAGAGTGCCAGACACAGGTCCCTGCATTTTCTGTGGTTGTGTCAAAGGCATTGAGCATGCAATGCTCTTCTGTCAGTTCGCGCGCACGGTATGGCGGGAGGTTAAAACTCGTATCCACCTACGCCTTGAGCGCAAGAACTTTGCCACTCCATCCCAATGGCTCTTCAATTTTCTGGAGAGGGCATCTGATCTTCAGGCGACCACGTTGGCGGTCACTTTTTGGCAGATTTGGGAGGCTCGGAATAACACTCGGAATTCAAAGGAGAAGCCTGATCCGAGGGGCACCTGTGCGAAGATATTCGCTTTTGTTGACTTAATAAGATCGCAAAGGGACGATCACTCTCAGGTTCGCAGGTGTGAGCCCAAAGCCCCATCTATTTGGACTCCACCGCTAGAGGGTGTTGCATACGTGAATTCTGATGCTGCGATCTTTGAGTCTTCCAGGAGAATGGGGGCGGGGATTGTTATCCGTGATCATACTGGAGGGTGCGTGGCGGCATGCCGTCAGCAGCTCCGGGGTTTTGCACCACCTGAGGAAGAAGAGGCCTTGGCGCTTCGGAGAACGGTTCTTCTAGCTCGAGAGGAAGGTTTCGACAAGGTGATCTTTGCTTCAGATTGTTTATCACTAGTTCAACGCTTGAACTCGAGGATGATGGACATGTCGATGGTGGGCATCATGGTTAGTGGAATCAGGGCCCTGGCCAGATCCTTTTCTTCGGCTTCTTTCGTCCATGTGAGTCGAAAGTTCAATGGAGCAGCGCATGTGTTACCAAAATCCTGTGGCTCTGTTACCTCGAGTGAGGTTTTTCATTCGGTCCCGGATTGTATTCGGGGAGCATTGTGTATTGATACTATTTGATCAATAAAGAGTTGTTTTATGTCAAAAAAGAGGCTCCGCCATCGCTCCTGAGAGGCACATCTTGTTTGTTTCCTGCTGGTCCGGTTGCTTTGGTTACGGTGCAGGATACACCTGCGACTGCGCATCAGGTTGAATCAACCGTGGCCCGTATGATTTCAGAGCCGAGATGGAAGTGGGAAGCTTTGGCTAATAGTGTAAATTCTTTCACGGTGGCCTTCCCCTCTGCGGCGGAGTTGGATAGATTTGATGTCATGGATTTTGGTATTCCATCACAGTCCACTAGGCTTTTGTTCACCAGATGGAAGCCTGTGGAGATTGAGCCCAAGCTGGAGTTACATTTGGCGTGGGTTCACGTGGAGGGTGTACCACATACTCTTAGACACTTCATGGTGATCTGGGTTGTTGGCTCTCTGATTGGTTCTACCTTAGATGTTGACCTTTTGGCTCTACGTCGCAGAGGTATTATTCGCATCAGAATTGCTCTGTCAGACGATGAGGTGTTTCAAAAGGTGGATTCGGCTGGGCCTTACTTGACCATAGATGGGGTGCTACGGTTGAAGGGGTATGCGTTCACTTTCGCCCGGAAGCGGAGGACTTTGTGCCAGAGCCGGATTTTATTCCATTCATGTGGGATTTTAAGGTGCAGGGGGTTCTGCTGATAAGGGTCACGAAGACGCCGATGTCGGACAGACGAGTGTTTCTGACGTGTGGGATGGAGGACCTACTAGCATGGTCGTTGATCCCTCCTCGTCTACCAGTGAGGGGAACACTCGAGGAGTGGCTATGCAGCTTTGAAGATTTATGCCTTGACACCGATTAATCCCTCTCCTCGTACACCTCGAGGGAAGGTGATTCTGAGCCATTCTTCTTCTCTAGAGGGTCTGGGTGCTCTCCTATCATCTATGGAGGGGTCGTCTTCGACTCGGACGGGGAGCCACCATGAGGTGGAACGGCGTTCTCCCCGTGGCGCGCAGGAAGATGCGCCGGGCGACAGCCAGCATGCCGTCGCGCTGGCGGTGCAGCCCGCGGCCGGCCATTCTGGATTGGGCAACGGGCAGCTACATGTCGCCAGGTAGAGGCCCAGGACGAGGAGGGAGCTGTCCGGCCGGCTGCCAGGCCGGGTGGCGCGCATGGGCTTGGCGGTAGTTCTCTACCTACCGCCAAGGCGATGGAGGTGGCATCGTCAGTAGGCGATAGTGGACGTGGGCCGGCTGGGACTGGTTCGGCCAGGCTGCTGTTGGCATCTCCTTGCTTCTCTACCGCCGAGGCGTGTTCGAGAGAGGAGGGGCCGATGGCTGGCCGTGGAGGAGGCAGCCCGGACGTGGCGCAGGCGCACATGGACAGCGTGGATAACACTATGGTCGGGTGGGGGGGTCTACTCCACCATCGCCACTCCGCCGTGTTGCAGGCTAGTGAGAAGTGTGGGAAGCCTAGGATAATACCTAGGCGCAGCGCACGCCATCTCACAGCCGTGGATGAGGCATCTGCGACCGATGAGGACGCCTTGTCCAAGGCTATACGTCGAAAGGCGGCCATGTTCTCGCCTCCGCCATTGGGTACGCTTCTAGGCTAAGCTATTTTCTTTCTTTTCAAATTCCAAGTTATCCTCTAGTTTAGGCGTTGTTGGTATTTGTTTAGGAAGAAATGAAGTAGAAGTTAATTTGTCAGCTAATGTGTTGAAGCACGTGGAATACGATCGTTTAACGGTTAAACCATGTGCCTCTACTGTGGTTGACACTTCACCCTTAGATGATGATTCATCTAAAGCCACTGTTGATGGACAGCTGTTGACTCATCTTGTGGGGTAAGTGACCGAGGTGGGAATGGACGACGGGTGGTTAGGATCTTTAATTGATCTCTATGAATCCGGTCAAAAATCCAAAGCCGCCATGGTCAAGAAGAACAAACAACTGCGGAAATCCGAGAAATCCTACCATAAAAACTAGAATAATCTTACCATAGCATTCTTCTCATAGTTGTAGATGGATAAAAACTACCCTCATTATGGCTTCAACACATCAAATAGTGAGTAGATGGATAACATAGTAGCCTTGCTATGATCTTCAACATATCAAATATCACACGCATAATATATAGATAGAAAGTACGATAGGTAAATAAGGACATAGTCTTACAATAGTACCAAGGTTCAACAAACCACAAAAATAGTAGCATCAACTAAGAGCGAAGAAAACAAATAGCGAGGATAAGACGCAAATAGATGCATGAAATGCAATGCAATGCGTGAGTGTTTCTCCCCCTTGGCATCAGACACCAAAAAGGGATAAAGATGCAAACCCAATCACTCGTCGCCCATCTCAACATTTTCCGCAATGAAGTCCTCGGGAGGAGCCTGACTGGAGCTAGCAGTAGTAGGGTAGTGCGCCACAAAAGAGCTGAGTGAGCTAGCGTCATCGCCAAGCCAGTAGGTGTGCTGGGACTTCCACTTATCCTCTGAAATCTCGTCTGAGCTGGAAGGACCGAGGGGGACGTGAAGAGCTGTCATGATGGAACGCTGACGGCGACTAGAGGCCTTGCCCTTGCGATATGCCTCATAATCCTAATGCTGCTTATCAATGAAGAAACAATTCATCTTCTGGAGGACCCTCTTAAGGCTGAAAGTGTCAGTAGTAGGGCCAGAAGGAGCAGGAGAAGTAGAGCGGCGGACCCCTTGAGATGTACTAGGAGCGGAGGACAGTGTGCGGGTGCGCTTAGGGTGTTGAACAACAGCTAACTCAGCCTCAACCTCAGTGATAAGGACAGACTTCTTGGGAGTCACCTTGTCATAGTTGTTGATGAGACCAACTGGGATCTTGGTCTCAATAAGAAGCTGAATGTAAGAGTCATAGATGGGTACCCTCTTTTCACGAATCACAGTCTACATCTCTTGCCACATGAAATCTAGGACATCCAATTGCTTCTTGTCCCTCATTTGAGATTCAATGTGAAAGAGAAGGTTGATCAACCACTTGCGAACCTCACCCTTCTCACCATATTTTACATTGATGGTATTGCGAAGAATAGTGTGCACAATATACCAATACTCAGAGAAGAACTTGACTTTGGAAATGTGTATAGAGCCGGTACCTTCCGGATAGGGATACCATCTTTGGCCTTCATAATGTTCTTGGGATCACCATGAATGCGAAAGTAGAACATATGATCAAACCTGTACTCGGGAATACCAAGAATGGCACCAAACTCGTCCATGGTAGAAACACACATGGTGCCACCACTCATCCAAGTCAATGTACGCGGTTGCCTCGTGGGACCACCAGCTGAGAAGTGGACAGTGGAATAAAACTCCTTGAGCAGCTCTGGGGCAAATGGATGGGCATTATTGGGACCCATGAGAGGAGTGATATTGTGGAAATCCTTGAGTTCTATGACACGGGGCCAATTGGTGCGAGCAGACTCCACATCTGTTGACCCACATAGCCATTCTGAAGCTTGCCAAGAATGAAGTCATACATGATCTGATGCATCTTGCAATAGAATCGAGGATCAGGACTTGTACTTTGACCAAACTCATAGGGATTGAATTTCAGCCTAGCCTCCTCAAAGTCAGTGGCACTAAGACCACCCCAGTTCGTGACCACGGGTTCCTTTGGATTGACCGGAATAGACGGACCCTATCTCCGTGAGGGAGTAGACCCAGCAACAACAACGACACTCTTCTTGCGAGGGCGGAGGGAGCGGGAGACATCGGACTCATGTTGGGTACTGGAATCACCTGAGAAAAAAAATGATGCATGGAGATGGATAATGATGATGAGTGCACATGGTCGTTGTGTGAGAAATAAAAAAAATTAATCCATGAATATAAGTGGTAGCGCCATGGTGGAAAAACAAACACACTACTAATGAGGACAAAACACAATTATCAGCATTTGTATAAGGTTGTGTTGGTGTTCTTAGTGAAAATATACACGATAATATATATTGGGCATGAGACTACAAGCACCATTATCATGTAAGAATGAGGGCATAGCATACATATCATGACACTATGAACATAATATGTGAGAACCACGACACTAGGACAATCATAGCACTAATGTGGAAATATGTGAACCATGGCCTAACATGAGAGGACAATTTGCATAGTGAGGTAAGTCATAGTACCACAAGACTATATCATGAGGAGCATACGAGATAAACGTATCATGGCATAGGAATTAATCTAGTGGCATATGAACGACATGAACACTAGCATGAGCATAAGAAAATATCCTAACCGAAGGAAACCCTAGCACATGAACACTAGCACTAGCACACCGATAGATAGCACTCACATACACGCGATACATAGTGAAGCCCAAAGAAATTACCCGAGTTGGAAGCCATCTTCAAACAAAAATCACCAAACAATCAAGTGAACCGATCTCCTCCAATAATGTGCCAACGAGAAATCCGTGTGGAGGAGAGCGTGGAGAAGGACGAGGGCTTGCGGATCCGTGAGTATGAGCGGTAGGGATGGGCTAGGGAGGTGGGGGGAGGGGGAAGGAGAGCTCCAAGGGGGCTCTAATGGAGGGATAGGAGGAGGAAGATGGGTTATGGGAGGGGTTAGGGGCGGTTTGCGGTATGATTGGGGATGTGGTCGTGCGTGCGTGCGTGTGTAGCGCCCACCCCGGCCTAGGGCCGGGCGTGCGGCGGCGTGAGGCCGGCGTGGCGTGTGCGTGCGTGTGTGGCGTGTGTGTGGCCGGCCTGGGGTGCCGGCCAGGCCGGCGTGCGTGTGTGCGAGGCCGGGCAGGGGCCCGAGCCCCCCGGCCTGGGGCCGGCGCGGCGGCAGCGCGGGGCCGGGCGGGTGCCCGAGCGCCCCGACCTGACCCCCGGCCTGGGGCCGGCGCGGTGGGTGGCAGGGCCGGCGGGGAGGGGTGCAGGCTGGGGTTTTTTTTTTGTTGTGTGTTTGGTTGTGGTTGTTTCCCTTTTTTTTAAATTACCCCAACAAAAATTAGAACGGACACACAAAACAAACAAAACAAGATTGAAGCTACACTTTTTTTTGGTTGTTTGTGTTAGTGAGTTGTGGTTACTTTTTTTGTTTAAATTGCCCCCAATTTTTAAAGATTTCCCCCAACAAAAGTTGAAACGATACACACAATAACAAACCAAAAACAAAAAGATTGAAGCTAGTGTCTTAATAGCAAATTTTCGTAAGTTTGTTTCTAGCACCCCATATGTTTTATATAGCAATTTTATTTGACCATGTGCACGAATGAAATGAGTATGATGACATGAATATTATGTTTTCATTTGTATCCAATGGAGAGAAAAAGTGAAAACCTAGTGAGCAACATTGGATACCAATGAAATATGAAACAAATGGAAATGCAAATGAGTGAAAACACAAACACAAATGTCTCGTTGATATAAAATAAACCAAATCTTGGGGGGTGGCCTTAGCCACCATGTATGAGTATGTTCGATATGTCACCGCGAATATATATCTTGGGTGCATTGTCGAGACTCATCATTGAAGCACATGATGTCATTTGAAATGATCATTATGCATGATTTGTTTATTTATGCATTATAGAGGTAGTGTTGGCTCATTGATTGAGATACATTCCCCCTATGTCTATGCGTACATCTAGAATCCAAATAAGAGTCTAGTAAGGGTGTGTATGCAAGATTTTCAATCAACTAAAATTGCTTGCACATACGATGTTGAGCTCACTCCTCAATTGCTTGAATCTCTTCACATCTAGATTCTTGGTAAGGATGTCGGCAAGTTGATCTTTAGTGTTGACATAAGAAAGTGAGGTATCACCATTGGCCACATGATCCCGAATAAAATGATACCGAATCTCAATATGCTTGGTCTTGCCATGAAGTACCGGATTGTGACCAATCTTTATAGCACTCTCATTGTCACATAAAAGAGGCATTATCTTAATATTAATTCCAAAATCCTTAATACCTTGCCTCATCCATAGGAGTTGAGAGCAACAACTTGCGGCGGAAATATACTCCGCTTCCGTGGAGGAGGTGGCAATGCAATTTTGCTTCTTGGAAGACCAACACACAAGGGACCTACCAAGGAATTGGCAAGCACCCGAAGTTGATTTTCTATCCACTTTGTCACCTCCCCAATCCGCATCCGAATATCCCACAAGATCAAAAGTTGTGTTTGATGGATACCAAATACCATGTGTGGGAGTGTCAACCAAATACCTAAGAATCCTCTTGACCGCAATCATATGGCTTTCCTTGGGGTTAGATTGAAATCTTGCACACAAACCCACACTAAACATAATGTCCGGTCTAGATGCACAAAGATAAAGCAAAGATCCAATGATAGATCGATAAAGTTTGGGGTCTACCGGTATACCTTCGTGATCCATAGAAAGATTCGTGGTTGTTGACATTGGATAAGGTAATGGTTTGGCATTGTTCATATCAAATTTCTTGAGCATGTCTTTAATATATTTGGCTTCACAAATAAAAGTCCCTTCATGATATTGCTTGATCTGAAAACCTAGAAAGAACTTTAATTCTCCCATCATAGACATCTCAAATTCACTTGTCATTAGTTTGGCAAATTGATCTACAAAACACACGTTAGAGGATCCAAATATAATATCATCAACATATACTTGACATACGAAGAAATGTCCATCTACACTTTTGGTAAAGAGAGTGGGATCAATTACCCCAAGTACGAAACCACGATCCACTAAGAACTCCTTTAAATGATCATACCAAGCACGTGGGGCTTGTTTGAGGCCATACAAAGCCTTATGGAGGAAGTAGACATGGTTAGGATACTTGGGATCCTCGAACCCCGGAGGTTGTTTAACATATACCATTTCATTTAGAGGACTATTTAGAAAAGCACTTTTAACATCCATTTGATGCAAGATGAAGTTATGACTAGTGGCAAATGCAAGTAATATACGAATGGAGTCAAGCCTAGCTACGGGAGCGAAAGTTTCACCGTAGTCAAGTCCTTCGACTTGAGAGTAGCCTTGAGCAACCAATCGAGCCTTCTTGCGAATCACTTGCCCATGAGAATCTTGCTTATTTTTTAACACCCATTTAGTTCCAATGATATTATGATCCTTGGGTATTTCCACTAGTGACCATACTTTGTTTCTCTCAAAATTATGGAGCTCTTCATGCATAGCTTGAACCCAATCTTCATCTTCAAGAGCATCATACACTTTGATAGGTTCAACATGAGAGACATATGAGTGAATACCACAAAACTTGAGTACTTGTCCACGAGTGGAGACACTTCTCCCCAAGCCACCAATGATATTCTTTTGGTATAGTGACTTTTGTTGCAATCTTGATGCTTGACGAGACATGATACGAACTAGTGCATCATCGAGATTTTCATTGGGGGGGAATATCCTCATCATTTCCTTCATCAAGACCGTTGTCCATTCGTATTGGAGTTCTAGGTGACGAATCACCAAGAATATTTCCACCATTATCATTGAGCGGACCTTGATCACTTTCTTGATGGGTGGTATCCACATGAAGGTCTTCTTCTTGTTCTTGTCTACCATTTGATTGGTGGTTGATGTAAAGGGCTCCACTTGCGTAGAGCTAGTTCCATCCTCATTTTCCACAAGGTGTCCCTCAATGGGTATAAGTGGACCTACACCCATTCTTCCTATGGCTATGGAGGATGGTTCATCACCTACATCATTACAATCAATTTGCTCCACTTGGGAGCCATTATCCTCATGAAATTCCACATTCATAGATTCTTCAACACACCCGGTGGATATGTTGTAAAATCTATAAGTGTGGGAGTTCGTGGCGTAACAAAAAAAAATGCCTTCAAAAGTTCTAGAATCAAACTTAGACAATCTAGTTCCCTTTATGTAGACTTGGCATTTGCACCCAAAAACTGGAAGATATTTGAGGTTGGGTTTGTTACCGGTTAGGAGCTCATATGGAGTCATGCAAATCATCGGACGAAGGAAGAGTCGGTTAGATAAATGACAAGTGGTGTTGATGGCTTCGGCCCAAAAGTTATATGGGGATTTGAACTCGGCCATCATAGTTCTTTCCATATCAATAAGTGTGCGATTCTTCCTCTCCGCTACACCATTTTGTTGAGGGGTGTATGCGGCGGAATATTGATGTCTTATCCCCTCTTCACTCAAGAATTCATCTATGGTGTATTTCTTGAACTCGGACCCATTGTCACTCCTAATAGACAAGATCTTGGTGTCATATTGGCGTTGCACTTCGGTGGCCCAAGTTATGAATCTTTCTTGAGTCTCACTCTTCTTCTCGATATAGAAAACCCAAGTGTATCTTGTATAATCGTCAACAATCACCAAACAATAATTTTTGCCTCTAAGACTATCATATGTGGGAGGGCCAAATAGATCCATGTGAATGCGCTCGAAGGGTCTTTTTGTGGCAATGATTGATGTCTTAGGGTGATTCTTCTGATGCATCTTTCCGGCAATACAAGAGCTACAAGGACGAACTTTGGAAAAATTCACACTTGTTAGTCCTACCACATGCTCACCCTTCACAAGAGTTTGTAGATTTCTCATACCGACGTGGCCTAGGCGACGATGCCAAAGCCACCCCACGTCGGATTTAGCCATTAGAAATGTGGCGATATGTGTAGTTTCTTTCGAGAAATCCACTATGTACATACCGTTTTCCACAAATCCAACAAAGGCTACTTTAATAGAAATAGTGTGAAGGACAAGCACATGGTGACGCCCAAATACACATGTAAAATTGCACTCACAAAGTTGCAAGACGGAAGGAAGATTATAGCCAAGGGACTCAACAAGGAGGACTTTCTCAATGGATGAATCCGGAGAAATGACCACCTTGCCATGTCCCAATACCTTAAGTTGTGAGTGATCACCAATAGTTACATGAGCAAATTTGAGAAGTTGGAGCTTCAAGTCTTCAAATACTTATTCGCTTCCGGTCATGTGTGCGGAACAACCACTATCAATCATCCATGATGTTCCACCGGAAATACAACCCTACAATGAATCAACTTCTTGTCTTAGGTACCCATTTTTGGATGGGTCCTTTTTTGTTAGTCACAAGGGTCTTGGGAACCCAAATAGCATGCTTGTAATCATCACCATATGAGGTGCCTACATACTTTGCATAAACATGACCATTAATAGATTTAAGAAGCACATAAGATGGGTTATACTTTCCCGCAAAGTTGTTGTGAGTAGTAGTGTTCCTAGGAACAATACTTTTAGCAATAATATCAAACTCATCTTCATCATTAGCCAACTCCCCCTCCTTCACAAAAACAATAGAGTTAGTGGAGGGAGTTGACTTCTTCTTGTAAGCTACCTTGGATCTGGAACCAAAACCAAGGCCTTCTTTGCCAATAACTCTCTTATGATTACTCAAAAGATCATTAAGGTTCTTTTGCCCTTGGATGCATGTGGCAAGACATTTGTTGAGTTGTGCCTTCAACCTATTGTTCTCCTCAATGAGAGTTGCCTTGACACACAAAGGGTTAGTAACACAAGAGTTTTCATTCACAACTTTTACTCCTTTTAAGGTTTTGAGCTCATTTGAAATTGTTCGATGATCAATTTTAAGCTTATAAAAATCATTAATGAGTTCATTGTAACCTTGGTTAGTTGCTTCATTTAAAGCCATGAATTCCGTTACCTTAGCAAAAGCATGTTGACAATCAAGTTTTACTTTAGCTATGTCAATTGCAAAGGTTTCCTCTATGCTTTCTCTAAAGCAATGTGATTCATCTAGAGCTTTCTCAAGCTCCTCAATTTTACTAGCATCATCACGAGCAAACTTTTCAAGTAACATTATTCTCTCCTCATGTTCATCAATGAGGCCATGTGCCTCACTTAATTGATCCATGAGAGAGACAAAGATAGATTTAGTTTCTCCTTCTAGTTTTTCCACAAAGTTTACCAAAGGGTCTTCCTCGACACAATTTAGTAGTGAAGGAATAGAGGAGTTTGCAAGTTTGAGCGTAGGAGTCACCTTTGGGGATATACCCTTGGCCATGAAGCATTTGTGATTCGAAGGGCCCTTGTTGTCATTTGGGTTGGAGAAGAGAGAGCTCAAGTTAGGAGGTATGACGCCCCTAGCCATGGCCGCCATACCTACTTGTTCGCCTTCACCGTCACTCTCTTCACCACCGGATGTGTACTCGACTTCTTTAGCAATCAATGCCCTAGGAGGGCCTCTCTTGATGAAGTTCTTGGACTTGGGAATAAAGGTGGATTTCTTGATGAGTCTTCCTCCATTCTCAATTCTACTCTTGAAGGGACACTCGGCAACGAAGTGCTCGGAATCTCCACAATTGAAGCAAGTTATTGCTTTCTTCATGCTTGAGACTTCCTTCCCTTTATTCTTGGTGGAATTGGATCTAAAGTCTCCTTTCTTCCACCACTTTTGTTGAGCAAGAGCTAAGCATTCTTCATGTGATGTCTTCATCTCTTTCTCGGAGACCTCATGAGTGGATGCACCATCATCACTTGAGTCATTATCTTCATGGGAAACGACCTTGGCCTTCAAGGCAAGAGATGGTTTCTTCATTCCATTTACACGGGCCATGACATCATCGGAAGTTTGCTTCATGACCTTTAGAGTGATAAAGAGACCCAAGACATCATTGGGGGATAGGTCCAAGTAGTAGGCCCTTGCTTGTATGTTCATCACCATGTTTTCATTGTATGGCATCAAGGTGAGTAGAAATTTCTCCTTGACCCAATTCTCCGTACAATCTGTGAATCCACAATCTTTCATATCATTTACAAGAGCCTTGAGTCTTCTAAACATGTCTTCTATGTTCTCTCCATCACTCAAGTGAAAGTGTTCAACTTTTCTTTGAATGATTGACTTCTTGGATCTTTGGAGGTTGACGTTGTCGTCAAACATATCAACAAGACCATCATAAGCTTTCTTTGCACTTGTAAAGGACCGGATGTGCTCAACTCCTTCCTTTTCCATTTCCCTCTCCAACATGTGCAAAGCATGAGCGTTGAGTTGCTCATCTATGATGTCACTTGAGCTTAGATTTGCGGGATCCTTTGGCTCGTATCCTCTTTCAACAATTCTCCATATTCGCATTGAAGAGGTGCACATGTAAGACTTCATGGAAGCTTTCCAATTAGTAAAACGATGCCGATCCACCAAAGGACGTGGACCAAGATGATTAACATGTGGATGTTGAACGTTAGGAGCATTTTTATAAGCAAAGCCAAAAGAATTTCCACCACTACCATTTAGAGGTGAAGATGTTGCGGTTCCTTCCTTAGTTGGCATGGGGTTTCCTTGTTCATCTAAGATAATCTTTTCACTAGATTGTCTAGATGGGGATGTCAATTCTTTTATTAGTCCCTCCATATTTTTCTCGGAACTATCAATCATAGCTTGGATTAGCTTTTGAATCCCATCCATGGTGACGGGATCATCGTCCATCCTTACCTCCTCTTTAGGCGGTAAAGCCCTATATAAAGAGACGAGGCTCTGATACCAATTGAAGGATCGATAGGTTAACTAGAGGGGGGGCTGAATAGGTTAACTACAAATTTTAACTTCTTTTTCAAGTTAACAAGGTAATGCTCAAATATAGATTATCTAGATTATGCAACTAGGTGAACAATCCTATATGTTGAGCAAGTACAACTAGAACAAGGTGAGTATATGACTAAGCTAGTAGTAACTAGTAAAGGTAAGTTGAGGAATAACCGAACATAATGACGCGGAGATTTATCCCGAAGTTCACTTCCCAATGGAAGCTAATCTCCGTTGGAGCGGTGCGGTGCCACCAAAGTGGAACATCGAGTAGGCCTCAAATGCCACACCGTATCTCCTTCGAGTCCTTCCACCAATGTGGATAGGCTCGAATCACTATGTTGCCGTTGAGGTTGACAACTAGAAACTTTACAAGGATGAGGCACACTCCACAAGATTGGAGGGTCCTCACCAAATCCCAAGAGCCACCAGGACTCCGAGAAGCAAGATCCACGAGCACAAAAGCACCGGGGATATCAACAAGGCTCCGAGCTCCGATGAACTAAGAGCAACAAGATTCCTAGCTCCAATGAACTAAGAATAACAAGATCCCTAAGGGATGAGTGGGTGGAATTCTAATCGACTTGGTGGAGTTGTAGATCGGGGGTGTCTCCTTCAAATCCCAAAATATCACGAGCTTTGGTTGGGGATTTGAGGAGTGCTTGTTCTTGAGCTTGAGCTTTGGTCAATCAATGGTGGTGAGAGAGAGAGAGTGAGTGGTACTGACAACTCCAAAAGGTAGGTGAAGGTCCCCTTTTCTACCGGGACGAAATACAGACGTTGGGGGGGGGGGGGGCATTTTTCACTTGGCAGCCCCCCTGGCCTAGGGGGCCGGCCAGGCCGGCCTGGAGCAGCCAGGGCCGCGTGCAAACCCACCCCGGCCTGGTGCCCGGTCTGGGGCCGGCGTGGAGTAAGGGGAGGCCGGCGTGGGGCAGCAGGGAGCCCGGCCAGGCCGGCGTGGGGGCGTTGGCGAGGCCGGCCACCCACCCGAGCCGCCCAGCCTGGGGGCCGGCCTGGGGCCGCGTGGGGAGCGAGGGGGAGGCCGGGCACCCACCCGAGCCCTCCGGCCTGGCGCCCGACGTGGGGCCAACGTGGGGCGATGGGGAGACCGGCTGGCAGCCAAGACCCGGCCTAGTGCCCGGCCAGGCCGGCCAGGGAGGCCGCCCCTCCATTTTCTCCTTTTTTTCTTCTTCTTTCTTCCCCGCTTCTTTCCGTAATCTTCTCTCTATTTTTGCTGCAACTCGTATGAGATTTACGGGGAGATATTTTCTGAGTACACTTAGGGAACACGTTAGTCCATCTATATGTTGTAATCAAACACTCAAAATAGGATTTAGGAACTATGTTCTTTCAGTGTTTCTTCGGTTCCCCCTCGCTCCGTGCACTCTGGCCGCGTCAACAACTTGCTCTTTGGCTGCCAGTGTCCCATACGATGAGGAGAGTGGTCGCACCATTCCTTCCTTGCCTGTTGGGGCGTGAGAAAAGCCTGCTGGGGCGGGCCTATAGGTAGCAGGTTTGCGATTGTCGAAGCCGCGCGTGGGCCGTTGTACATCAGGACCCGCCGGTCGGCGTGGTGGGCGTTTCGTGTGTCCGTCTCTCTAATGTTTTCCTCTTTCGGGCCAATCCCGGTGCCGTTGGGTCCATTCCTTCTCTCACTATGATTCTTCCATTCTCCCATGCCTTTTCTTTGCTCGTGGGCCATAGTTTTCTGTAGGGACGCATGCCTCTTCCGATTTGGTGAGTTCGGCTAGTCCGGCTGTATGCAGTGCGAGGCACACTCCTCTCCTATTTACCTCCGTTGATCCCTTTCACTCTTTTCGTCCTCGCTTTGTTTTCGTAACAACTTCTTATTTCTTGAGACGCTTGTCAATGAAGCCATCGCCATTATAGCTCTCGTCCCTTCGCTCGGGCTTTTGGAGGAAACCTTATATATGGGTCCTCTGGATTGGACGATGGCGACAGTGTCTCCCTCATGGGGGAATCATTTTGGAGCAGGCGCTGGAGGTGGAACCGTGTGACATTTACCGCATTGACAACGGCGGGTCTCGGTGGCATGGCGCAACAGGGTCTTGGCGAGGGATGTGTGATGATGGACGGTGGCGCTGTCTGGCGTCATGGCGGCATCGACGACATGCCGGATAGTATCATTTCATTGATCCTTTTCCAGAAAATGGTGACAATTACTTTTGCAGAGTGCATATATGGTACCCGCACTGGACCAGTTTGTGCACTCGGCCCACCGTTGGACGGTTGGTGAGGCCTCCAAATTTTGATGATGTGCGTAGGTGTGAGATCGGGGCACACGACTCTGATCACGGTCACCCCCGCTATCAAGTTTATAGGTCGTGTGACAGTTTTCGCTAGGAAGATGGCTTCGTGTTGATCGATGTATTTATTTGTAACTATTTTGATGAATAATATAATAAAAAGTTGTTTGTATAAATTTGATGCAAAGGCTAGGATTTTCAACCTCTATTTCGAAAAAATAACAATCAAACAAGGGGAATAAGAGCTATTTTATTTTTATAATTTATTTTTATAAGGAGAACTTTTATTATGTCTTCAACATTGTGAATTCAGCTTTATAAATTGTGAAATATTGTAAATATTTTTTCCTTAATTTAAATATAACTTTTGAAACAATGGGTACAATTTTTTATATGCCATATTTTTGGATTGTGAGAAGTCACATTTACGTAACTGTAAAAATATAGAAATAACGTAAATGAAAATACATTAAACCATGTGATATTTTGTTTTGAAACAAACTAAAGTATAAGATTGATTAAACCATAAATATGTTTTGAATAGGGAATGAAGAAAGAGAAAAAAAAAACCGTTAAACCATGTGAAATTTTGGAATGAATAAATCATGTGAGATTTATTCATATTGGATTTTGCTTAATTAAGAAAGAGAGAATGAATAAAGAAAAGGTTGGCTTCCCTTACTAAAGGTCTCTTATAAATTAAGTGGATATCTTTTTGTCCATATGTCGTATGTCTTTTTGTTTTTGTGCATAGGTTCGATGTAGTGTTTAAAAATCTTGCATAATAAAGCATCGTACAGATGGTATGTGTGTACACTATGTGAAACCAAATAAAAAACAAGAAACCATGGTTGCAGTTCAAACTAGCGACCAAACGGAAAATGTTTATCCACTATTACTGTACAACATCACAAGGCAAAAACGAAAACATCGAGATGGTAAGGCTACACCATCAAATAATTCGGATTTCGTCAGTCTCAGCAATTCACCATGCGCTCTACTGGTTAATCTCATCCAGAATCACAACAAGAGATGTGATGAACGCGTGGTCAACGTTTGGGATTACAGTAACACAACACGTGTCCTTCCCAAGAAGTACAAACTGACGGTTCATCTGCAGCACCGGATGGGGAATGCACACGCGTTAGCTGACAATGTCAAAAACTCGTTGAAGGAAAAAGAAACGAGAACCAGTTTACTTACTTGAGCTATCATGATGTTGGAGGTGCCATGATAGAATGCACATGATCTGTTGAAGTAGCTTCCCTTGACCTTGAAATCACAGACCTGCTCTGACGTGTTCCCAGCCAAGAAGACATGCAAGCTTGCGTTCAACTGAAAAACTGAAGATCTCTTCACAGTGAAAAGCAAATTGCTTGCATTGGTGCTGCCCCCTTTGAATACTTCCCAGCTACTATGAAAACTGAATGCCTGAAAAAGTGAAGTTTGTTGTTATAGGCATATACTCGTTTCTTTTTTCTGAAAAGAAGGAAAATCATACTTCGGATACACACAACCAATAACTTCATAAAAAATATGTCAAACATCAAGACCCAACGCGCATTAGCCTGAAAAAAAGATAAAGAATCATCTGGACGACATCTTCGTTAATGGCCTCTCGGGAGCCATATTATACATCATCTACAAGAAAACTATTTTCAGGAGCCAAGTTCAACAGTTGAACATATAAAATATCACCTAAGATGTCCTCAAAGGAGTTGCCTTCTGTGCGCCAATGTTACCGAGTCCAACTAGGCGGGCCAAACATGGGAAAAACTCTAGCGAGCCGGTTCATCTCGGCATGGCTAGGACAACGAGGTAAATGTTGCAACATAATGCTAGTGACTTTGCATTTGTGTGATAATGCATATGTTACTTTGACATGCCGAAGCTCGTGCATGTTTTGCGTGCAAAACAGGAATATCATGTTTCATTGACTTTGAGCGTCTGTTACAAACCTTACATTCACGCTGCAAGTGTTTTCTTTCTTCTTCTTCTTCGAAGTTGCGAGTGTTGGGCTGGATGCCTGCATATGGCATACTTGTGGTGTGTTTTCTTGGCGATTTACATTTCTCTACATTGGTGTTCTGAAAATATTGCTTTCTTTTTTCGACTGCTCTCGCTAGCTTTGAACTTGTTTGTACGAGTAATTAATCAAACCCAGAATCTAGTAGGGGAAATAGTTTTGGCACACCGTGGGAAAAAATGCTATGGCATGCTACAACCGTACACTTAGAGGTTATGCTGAAATGATTTAAAATTGTCCAAATCTCACGCTTAAATGATACCATTATACGGCGAGGAGGCGGCCGATTGGTTCTCATGAGTTTCTGACCAGTCAACTTTGCAGGAAATCATGGCGGCCTAAAGCAAGAAGATGAGGACACATATATATTTACCTTTCCCCGCAGGGTTAGGAGGATGCGCCCGGCAGCGTCCAGGACGACGCGGCGTCGTCGGCTGCTGAAGAACTCGCCCTTGACCCGCAGCACGACGGCGCCGTTCGCGTCGGTGACGTTGTAGTCGCCGGCTGAGAGGCCGAACGCCTTCTTGGTCACCGTCAGAGGCCCGACGAACGGCTTGCAGATCTGCGGCCCAGTCATCGGCAGTTTTGCCGGAGGTACTCCGTTGAGCGCCGCCATCGTTAATTGCTGTTCCGTAGGTTGTTTCTCGTAAGCAACGTGGGCGTTGTTTGTACCGCTGGATGGTGCTACATGGTGAGCCCTTATTCGGCGCTCAGCCTCGGTGTGGTCTTCCGAATGGGATGGGACAAGGAAGAAGAAACCGAAGGTACTCACGTTAGTTTCCATGCGGCAATTGGCATCGGCGATCAGTGCGGAGACTTGGGCCGGATCGGGCCAGAACGGCATAGCCCAGTCGTGCCTCGGGCCGTATCGGGTTCGGGCCACTGCCCCGGCAAGCAACGGCACGGCACGAACGCATCAGAGAAGCGCCGAGGCACGGCACGCAGCACGGCGTGCCGGCACGTGAGCGGTCGACGCAGCAGCCATGGACGTCGTCAAGGTCGTGTATGACCGCCATGGACTAGTTGTGGTCGAGCAGCGGAAAAAAGAAGAGAGCCTGGCACTGGACACGCCATGGATGTTGTCGTCGTCCTGGTCGAGCGGCTAGTCGGGGCTCAGAGCTCCATCCACCGGCTTCGGAGGTGGAGCAGATCTTTGATTTTAGATGGAGGATTCGGAGTCTTGCTGGACGCTCAGCCCGAGCTATTGGGCTCGGCCCGAGCTTTTCGTGGCTCGCTCCGAGTTGGGCTCGGCCCGCTGGCAGTTTTGACCGAGCCGAGCTGGAAAACCTGGACCGTAGCGAGCTTGGGCCGAGCCTGGCTCGGCTCGGTCCAGCCCGGAAGCTCGTATTATTTTTAGCAAATGAATGCTTCTAGCCTAGCAGGCCCATTAGGTTACGATACAAGAGAGCAAATCCAGCAGGTTCTCTCGGTTCGATCCCCATCCAGAGAGCAGACACACAGCGACGAGCACACCGCCATGCTCCAGCCACCGGCCCCGCCCCCACCCAACCATCCTCCTAGATCCTTTGCTCTCCTCCGACCGCTCCGTCGCCTCTGTTCCGTCTGCTCCAGCGCGGGCTCACAACCTGCTCCTCGCGCGACGCCTGTACCCAGCACCGGTCGATGCGCGGCGCCTGTACCCAGCACTGGTCGACGTCAAGTTGCAGGCTAGTCCGCCGGTGTCGAATCCCTGACTCAACAAATCCCTTCGATGAACCTATCGAGTTTCGATTAGGAGAACCCATGAGCGCTGGTGGAATCGTCGGCTAGACATGGGGCGAGATTTACCCAGGTTCGGGGCCCTCGTAGAGGTAAAACCCTTACTCCTGCCTCTTGTCGATCTGTATTGAAGATTAGATCGGTTACAAAGGTTGTGCTCGAATCGAGAGTAGGTCTCGAGTTCATGGCTATTGGTCGTGCGGTATTGCTTGGTCCTCTCTCGGGGGCTCTCCTGGCTTTATATAGGCGGCCAGGTCTCGAGTTCTACCCGGAGAGGACTCCAACCCTAGCTAGGTCGGTTACATGTTTTCTAACTTAACCCGCAAGTTTAGTGCGAATGGGCTTCACGTGGGCCTTCTGGAGTACTCCAAGGGCTCCTCTTCTTGGGCCTTCATCTTGGGCCTGAGAGGGGGTGTCCTTATCCGTAGGATCCAGAATCCATATCTTCGTCAGTAGCCCCCGAGCGTTTGCTCGAGTGGGAATTTTTCCAGTCGAGTAGACGGTCAAACCTTTTTTGGCCTGGCTTTTCCTCCTTAATAAACAGCTTGGCTGCCTACTGTTTTGAAGGGTGTGTTCCCTGTGCAATGAGTCCTTATGCTCGAGTGTCGAGCGACTTAGGTGCCTGTTATTGCGGCTTTATTTGCAGAAGGATGCGGCACAGTAGCTTGGCTCTCCCGAGAGATCAGGGCCAATTAATTGCGACTAGGGCAAAAACATTCCTGGCCTACACGGATTCGAGACCTCTGACTCGAACCCGATAAGCTGATTGTTGCGACTGGGCCGTTGTGGACTTATCGAGTCGAACTTAACCTATGAGGGTACCCGGCGCGTCCGCTAGGATTTTTCTTCGTGTTGTTGACACGGAACTGTACCGGAGGACGCAGCTTTCGAGTGCGATTCCAGGCCCTTAAGAAAGATCTTTTTGGGTCTTACCTTCATATTCGAAGAATATGACATCCGGATGTGCCTAGTCAGCTAAACAATCCAGGTTTTTATGATGTAGAAATATCATGCGTGAATGGAGGTAGGTTCTTTCTACCCGAATGATTGTTTAAGACTCAGTCGAAAGAGTTTTCGTACTGTAGATAGTCGTGCCCATATGAAAGAGTTTTCATGTTTGGACTGTTGCGCCTATACGAAAGAATTTTCGTGTATAGGTTGATTCTCTTGTTTAAAAGAGGTCCTGCTTCATGATTTATTCGTAAAGGAATTGCCTTTAGTCCAAGGAATTTTATACGAAGCTATTTTCGTGTTTGAATTGTCCACTCCGGAGTTCTTGAATTTGGTGATGCGTGCCATGACGTCATGGCGCACTCTTCTCCTCCCGATGGGACGTGACGGAGTGGTAGCAGATGGGCTGGCCCACCTAGTCAGCTTTTTGACCGGGAAACGAGACGCCGCCTCCGTTTTTTACGCGAACTGCGCAGTAAATGCGCACGATCTTCTGTTAAGATCGTGGCACGGAACAGCGTTCACCGCCCCTTCGTTTCATCTTCACACGTGGTGCCTGCGATACGTGCCACATAGCACATCGAGTGGCTGAGATTGACCCTCTTCGTGTATAAATACGGGACTTAGCGCTGCGGTAAAATTTTCCCAGCCTTTGCCTTCAATCATCTTCTTCCTCGTGCTCATCTTCTTCCTTGCGCTCGAGCTCACACTGCTAGCCATGGCCGGAGGCAAAAGACATGGTGCTGCCGCTTCCGCATCCGGAGACGTTTCCGCGCAACCGGCACCTCGCGCCGGCGACTGGCGCTCCCCCAATACCACCGCGAAAAGCATCAAGGAGATGTAGCGGGAGGGGCTGTTGCCGGCTGAATCTGAGAAGCGGGTGCGCCTCGGGAAGAAAGAAGAGGTACCCAACCCGCAATCGAACGAGCGTGTGGTCTTTGCGGACCACGTGTCTCGGGGTCTTTCTTTCCCTCTCCATCCTTTTCTCCTCGGGTTGCTGTATGTCTATGGCATACAGCTTCACGATCTTCCTCCGAATGCGGTGCAGCACATTTCGTGCTTCATCGTGTTCTGCGAATGCTTTCTTGGCATTCGCCCTCATTGGGCGCTGTGGAAGGCCCTCTTCAAAGTTCGCATCTTCCGCGAGAAATCGCGGGTGGACTCCGAGCCTGGCGAGCCGCTGCGCACAGGCGGCTTCGGGATCCAGGCGCGACTGGAGAGCAGCTACTTCAACATGCACTTCGTCGACTCCGCCCAAGGCTGGCGGAAGAAGTGGTTCTACGTCATCGACAACAGCTCGGGTGGGCTCGTGGAGTTCCACCCGTTCGCTGTTTTGAAGAGGCGGAAGTCCTGGGCGCACAAGCTGTCAGCCGAAGAAACCCAGGTCGTCACGCCCCTACTCGCAAGAGTGTCCGCTCTCCGGGATCAAACCGCCGGAGTGGTACTCAACGGGCTGCACCTGGCGAGTATTTTTCTGAAGCGCAGGATCCAGCCGCTGCAGCAAAGGCCTGCCACTATGTGGGAATACCAAGGCGCTGAAGATCCTAGCCGAGTGAGTCGCGAGGAACTTTCGAACGCTGAGTTCGAGAAGAAAATCGCGGCTGTCACCAGCTTGAAGGTTGGGGAGAAGTTCCCCGACTGCTCAGTCGAAGCCTTCGACGCTTCGAAACCCCCACCAGCCGAGGTTAGCTTTATCCTTTCCACTCGTCATTATTTTCTTCTTTGCTTTGAATCTTTGGTCGACTGAATGTTTTCTTGCCTCCCTCTCCCGTCTTTGTAGAGCTTAGCGGTGGCGAACTGCTACCCGCCAGTTGTGGGAGAAGACGCCTCGGAGTTATTGGCGAGTCACCTGGACGGCTTAGCCGATACCAGTGTCGCCGATGCCTCCTCGAGCTCCGAGGATGATTCTTAGGATGACGCGGAGGGCTCGAATGGCGGCCTACGTCGTTGCAAGCGTCGTCGGGTAGAGGACGATAACGAGGCTACCTCCAAGGATAATTCCTTGGAGGAATCGCCCGGGAAGGCCCCTATCTCCGCGACTCCGCTTCGCTCCCTCGCCCCTTCGCCTTCATTCCCAGTAATCGCAACCTCCTGGAACGCGGATTTGCTGGATGAAGATGAAGATGACGAGTAAGTTATTTTCCTCGTTCTTAGTCGAACGTTGTTTCTTCTGCGCTTGATGTTTGATTCCTTGTTCTTTTTTGCCGCAGTGTGCAGGCCATCAGCCCTCGCAGGTACGCTTCTTGTGTTCCTCCCGAAAAGAGGAACAAAACAGGAACTGCGGGTGGAGCTCCCGATGCCGGTACCGTCCAGAATTCTCCCAGCGCAGCCCCAATGCGGCGACTGCGGAACGTGAAGCTCCTAGCTTTGCCGCCATGACTTCAGCTTCGAAAGAAGCGACGGACAGCTCCGCAGATCCTCTCTCCCGCGCCACGGGCCAGGTAAGCTTTGTAGTTTGTCTTCGAATTTGTATCGGGTGCACGACAGTGCTCCCGATGGGAGTAGCCCCCGAGGCTGTAGTCGATCGCTTGCGATCGGCTACAGGCTCAAAATATTGCTCTATTTTCTTCGTCTTGATTTCTATCGGGTGCACGACAGTGCTCCCGATGGGAGTAGCCCCCGAGGCTGTAGTCGATTGAATTCAGTCGGGTACAGGCTCTAATTTATATCTTCTAATTCTTCTATTTCTGTACTTTTGCAGTCGCTTGTTGACTCTCTTGCGGCGATCGGTCGCCGCGTTGTTCTTACCGAATCGGAGTGCGAAAGGCTTCAGTCACACTGTAGTCGATTCCACACCGAGAACGAGCTCCTTAAGAGTAAATCTCATTGTCTTCTTTTGTTTCTGTTGTCGTCTCCATTCTTGATGTCTAACAAATGTTCATTGCGCAGCTCAACTCGAACATTCGGAGTCCGAGAGAGTCAAGCTCTCTGAGCGGGCAACCACTCAGGAAGCTAATTTGGCAGCTGTTCGACAAGAGCTGGAGGCCTCCCGCATGCTGTCAGAGGATCTCGACAGGCAACTCGCGGATGCGAGAAAAGCTTTGAAGGATCAACAGGAAGCTGGCAATAAGGCCGATTCTGACCTTGTCACATTCCTCCGTCCCCTCGCTGAGCGTTTCGCGGGTAAGTGGCTTAGGCTCTCGCAATTGTATCTTTTTACTTGGTGAACTTGCGAAATTTTGACATTCTTTTCCTTTGCAGGTCTTCTGGATGTTCCTTTGGAGATCCCTGGGATCCAGCGAGTAGATGTGTTAACCGACACTCTTGCTCAACTCAAGAGGTACGCCGAAGGAGTGTGCTCCTTGATTTGTGATGCCACCCAAGTGTTGTCGCAATTGCATAGTCGCTTCCTCGCCAATGCTGCTCCTCCATCCGCACTAGGCGGCCTGCTAAAGATCTTCTCGGAGGGCAATCTCCTGGATGCTTACGCAGTCGCCCAGTCGGAATCTGGTGCGAAGACTGCGATTCAGTTCGCGCTGGCGCACGGAGTCAATGGCTTGGAGGAGGCCTACTCAGCTCTTCCAGTCGACCCCTCGACGGGCAAAAAGGTACGGCTCTCTCGTTTTAGCGAGCAGGCCACCATTCTTGCTCGAAAGCTGTCTGAGCTATTTGCTCGACTGAAAGGAGGGGCGACTGCCACTAGTGGGAGCACCACTGTAGTTTCTTAGTTTTGTTCGTTTTCCTTTTCCTTCGTGAATGTAATGAACCTTGGGATGTATTCCCGTATTTTCATCGTCTTTAATTGAAGTGTTCGTTCTGGAAATTGCCTCCCGTAGCTTGTGTATTTTCTCCCGATGGGAGTAGCCCCCGAGCACTTTTGTCAGATGTGCGACTAGAAATATTTCGAATAGGGCTTCTTACTTCTTTCCTTGTATTCTTCCAGGCTACCGGGGTAGTTGCAGAATCTTCGAGTGGACATGCTACTCCAGTAAATCCCCTTGTTGCCGCGGTTGGCACGTATGCTGGTCTTCGTGATAAGGTTCGGGAGGGTGAGCGTCAGCTTAAAGCTTTGCGCGGTATAGCCAATGTGGCGAAGTCCAAGCAAAAACTGGCGGCTGAACGTGAGCAGTTCCTGATGGATGAATTATCGCTGGTTGCGAGGGATTTGCTGTGTAAGTAATACAGCCCCCGTGTCTTCTTTTTGCTTTGTTTCCTTAGCTGATTAAGCATGCTTGCTCTTCAGTTGTCAGACCTGATGACAGGGAAGAAAAGCAGTGGGTTGAAAACCATATAGTTCAGGGGGCTGGTAGCTCAAATCCTCATGCGAGTAACTTCTGGTCTGATCACAGTCGAGGATTTGTGATGGCCACCTTGAAGTTCCGTGTTCTGCAAGCGAGAATTCTCGTGAGTTCTTTTCACGAGGTCCTGATTGCGATGAACGCTGCTTTCTACCCACTCGAAAGGGGTCCTGAAGACTGGAGCTATCTTCTCAGATTGTATGGACGTGAAGGAGAGATTCGCGCGTGTGTGCGCAATCAAATGACATGCGGCGCGGTTGTAGCTCTATCCTTTGTCCGAATATGGTATCCAGAAGTAGATTTTAACTCCGTAGCTAGGCTCCCAGATGATCCAATCGATGATATTTCCCCTTTCTATGATGTTGTTCGCCCTGCAGCGGAGAAAATCATCCGATTGTCCTCTGAGGAGGTAGATAGAGTTTTGGCGACTGAGAATGCTCAGCGCTTTGATTGATCGTCGGATGTGCATATCCTGTATCCTTGTATAGTTTGTAAAACTGTTGTAAGGTGTATAATCTTGTTTGTATGCTTTTTTCCTGTAATGCTTAGTCGTAGGCATAGCCCCCGTGTGTTTATGGGGTGTGTTCCTGTGACTTTTGAGCGCGTAAAAATAGGAAGTTGCGAATGAATATGATGGAGAAACCATGTTTTTATTGCGATGACTGAGAAGCCATGTATTCGAGCTACAAGAGTGGCTATCATAGCCTTATTTGTTGTGAGAACAAGTAAACCTA
This sequence comes from Alopecurus myosuroides, assembly GCA_028641055.1. Lineage (NCBI taxonomy): Eukaryota > Viridiplantae > Streptophyta > Magnoliopsida > Poales > Poaceae > Alopecurus > Alopecurus myosuroides. The sequence goes on along the minus strand of CM054057.1, from coordinate 472,795,735 downwards.
GGGATAGAATTTGCGGAGGTGCGCAATATTCCAAGGATTGGAATAGATTCCTCCAGTCGATGGATTCTTCAATCTGTAGGCCCCGCCTGGGATTACTTCGTGTATGATGAAGGGTCCTTCCCAGGGTGGTTCGAGCTTATGTCCTTCCTTCTGCTTGAGTCGCAGCACTAGGTCTCCAACCGCGAATGCTCTGTGGCGTATGCGGCGACTATGATAGTTTCGCAGAGATTGTTGATATACTGCGGATCTGGCGAGTGCGATGTCCCGCATTTCGTCGAGTGCATCCATATCTTCTGCGAGTGCCCTGTTAGAGGTTTCTTCGCTGTAGGCCACAACTCGTGGGGCGCTGAATCGAACGTCCTCGGGGAGGACTGCTTCTGCCCCGTATACCATGAAAAATGGCGTGTATTTTGTAGATCGGTTGGGAGTTGTGCGGAGGCTCCATAGGACGGAGGGTAATTCGTCCGCCCAATGTCCTGCGGCGGGGTGTAGACGATCGAGTAGGCGTTTCTTGATGCCAGCCGAAACTAAGCCGTTGGATCTCTCGACTTGTCCGTTGGTTTGCGGGTGGGCAACGGAAGCAAACTTGAAGTTGATACCCTTTTCCTCGCAGAACTGTTGCGTTTCCTTTGCGTTGAAATTTGTACCATTGTCTGTAATGATGTCGTGTGGCACACCAAATCTGCATACGATGGAGTCGAGGAACTTGACGGCGCATTGGGCGCTAGCCGAAGTTACTGGCGTGGCCTCGATTCATTTGGTGAATTTGTCGACTGCGACCAGCAAGTGTGTATATCCTCCATGGGTGGATTTGCGTAGTGGTCCGACCATGTCTAGCCCCCATTGTGCGAAGGGCCAGGCAATGGGTATCATGTGCAATTCCGTAGCAGGTGCATGTGGTCTTGGTGCGAATCGCTGACAGGCATTGCATCGTTCGACCAGGTTCTTTGCGTCGGTAGCTGCTGTCAGCCAGTAGAATCCTGCTCGGAAGGCCTTCCCCATTATTGTTTTCCAGCTAGCATGATGTCCGCAGTCTCCTTGGTGGATGTTACGAAGCAATTCTTTGCCATCTTCGGGTGCAATGCAACGCTGAAGTATTCCCGAGATGCTCTGCTTGTATAATTCCCCATTGACTACCCGAAAGGATTTGCTGCGTCTGATTATTTGTCGAGCCTCGCGTGGGTCAACCGGGAGCTGTCTGTTGGTCAGGTAGTCGAGATATTTCTGCGTCCAGACTGGCTCGACCAGAAAAACCTGTCGTGATATGTTATGAACGAGCTCGATAAGGGCGACTTGCGGGCTGACCTCTGTTTCTGGCACTGCTATTGCTTCTGCAGCTTTCTTGATTTTTACCGATCGCTTGATCATCCGTTCGAAGTATATTCCTGGTGGTATGGGTGTATTCGTGGAACCCATGTTTGCCAGTCGATCTGCTTCTTCGTTGCTGGATCTTGCGATGTGCTTTATCTCGCATCCTTTAAAACTTCCTTCGAGTAGATTGTACATGTCGCGATACGCGATCATGTTTTCGGCGATTGCGTCACACTCTTTCATTGTTTGTTGCACAATGAGATTGGAGTTGCCGTAGATCATTAGGCGAGTAGCTCCACAGGCGATTGCCATCTTCATCCCGTGCAACAAGGCTTCGTATTCTGCGTCGTTGTTTGATGCCGGATCATCTGGTGGAAAATCCAATCGTAGGACGTATTGTAGCTTGTCTCCCTGAGGGGATATAAGAACTATTCCAGCTCCTGCTCCTTCGTTTCTCTTGGACCCGTCAAAATACATTATCCAATTGCTCGTGTACTCGGGTGGTCCTGGCGTTTGCAATTCTGTCCATTCGCTTAGGAATTCAACAAGCACCTGGGATTTGATTGCGCTTCGTCCTGCGTAAGTGATGTCCCAAGCGCCCAACTCGATGTTCCATTTTGCTATTCTTCCGGATGCCATAGGGTTGTTCATGATCGTCCCGAGTGACGCATCATTAACCACTGTAATGGCGTGTTCCTGGAAATAATGTTTGAGCTTGCGGGCGGTAAGAACAACTCCGTACGCGAGCTTCTGGTAGTGAGGGTAGCGTTGCTTGCATGGTGAGAGCACTTCGCTGATGTAATATATTGGACGTTGAACTCCGTACGCTTTGCCTTCCTCAGGTCGTTCGACCACGATTGCTGTGCTGATGACCTGGTTTGTGGCGGCTAGGTACAAGAAAAGTGGCTCCCCTTCTCGCGGTGTTGCGAGGATGCGCCTACTTTGCAATGACCGCTTCAAATCTACGAATGCTTGCTTAGCTTCGGGTGTCCACTCGAATTTGTCTGTCTTCTTCAACAACTTGTAGAAGGGTAATGCTTGCTCCCCCAATCGTGCGATGAATCTGCTTAGGGCGGCTAATCGCCCTGCGAGCTGTTGTACTCCGCGCAGGTTGGTTGGCTCCTTCATGGTTAAGATAGCTTGTATTTTCTCCGGGTTGGCTTCAATGCCTCTGGCGGATACCAGGTACCCGAGAAGTTTTCCTGCCGGAACGCCAAAGACACATTTGGTCGGATTGAGCTTGATCCTGTACGCGTTGAGGGCGTCAAATGTTTCTCTAATATCTTCAAGGAGTGTGTCCTCAACTCGAGTCTTGATGACAATTTCGTCAACGTACACTTGCACGTTCTTGCCAATGAGGTTGGCGAGGCATCTTTGCATGCAGCGCTGATATGTTGCGCCTGCGTTCTTCAGCCCGAAGGGCATTGTTGTGTAGCAGTAGACACCGTGAGGTGTGATGAATGCTTTCTTTTCTTCATCCTCCTTTTTCATTCGGATCTGATTGTATCCCGAATAGGCGTCCAGGAAGGAGAGGCGTTGGCAGCCTGCTGTAGAATCCACGATCTGGTCGATTCGCGGGAGGGGAAAATTATCCTTGGGGCAATGCTTATTTAACGACGTGTAGTCGATGCACACCCGAAGGATATCCATGTTCTTTTTGGGGACCAACACCGGGTTTGCTAACCAAGTGGATATCTTGATCTCCCTGATGAATTTCGCAGCTAGCAATCTGTTTACTTCTTCTCCAAGCGCCTTTTGCTTGGGTTCTGAAAATCTTCGTGTGGTCTGTTTGATGGGTTTAGCGTCTGGAAAGACTTCGAGTGAGTGCTCGGCAAACTCCCTGGGTATTCCTGGCATGTCTGAGGGCTGCCAGAAGAAAATTTCCCAGTACTCACGGAGGAGTTTGACGAGCGCGCTTTCCTATGCTTGCGAGAGGGTTGTTGAAACCATCGCTGTCTTCGCAGAGTCTGTCGGGTGCACTTGATGCTTTCGGGTGTCGCCGTTGGCGCTAAATTCTAGCTCAGGCGCATTTTTCTTCGTGAGGGGCATCACGGAGTGATCCGTGGTTTTTGCCAGCTCTTGGAGTTCTTCGTGCATCCCGAAAGATTTTGCAATCTCGTTGAACTCAATGTCGCATTTGTTGGATTTCTGAAAGTCCCCGTCAATGGTGATTACGCCATGTTCGCCGGGCAATTTGAGCTTCAGGTAGGCGTAGTGAGGTACTGCCATGAATCTGGCGAACGCCGTTCGGCCTAAGATGGCGTGGTACTGTGACGGCCAATCGACAACTTCGAAGTCGAGGAACTCTCTCCTGTAGTTGCTCTGCGTGCCTAGCACAACTTCTAGGTTGATTGTTCCGAGTGGACGGGCAGCCTTGCCTGGAACTATCCCGTGGAAGGATGTTTCTGATTTCGGGAGGCCGTCCAAGTTCTTGTTCATCCGACGGAGTGTATCCGCGTAGATAATTGTAACACCCGGGGGATTTTCCCCAATTAGATTTAGTTGTTGTTTTTCTTTTCTTTTTTGCATTGCATTGCATCACGTGCATTGCACTTTGTTTTCAAAATCATTTAAAAATTCAAACCAATTTAAATTTTCAAACAATACACCTTTGTTTTCAAATCAAATTGTTTCCATAAAATTTGAATTGAAATTAAAAGTTGACTTGGTTAATAAAATTCCTTTTATTGAAACCTTAATTTGAATTTCAAATTCAAATTCAAAGTTTAACAAAATTTTGAATTTTGGTAAAACAAAACTTGGTACACTTGGGCTTTATTGCTGTTTAATCCAACAAAATTATTTCATAAATAAAAACCCTCAAAATTGCTCTCCTCTCTATTCTTTTTCTTTTCTACAAACAAAGTGGAAAAAAAAAGAAGAACAAAAAAAAAGGGGAAGAGGCAGCCGAGCCAGCCAAACGGGCCGGCCCAACCACCTACAATTCCCCCCTTCGAGCCCAACTCCCTCTCTTCCTCCTCCGTACGCAGCTGTCGTTTTCTCCCTCCTCCACCATGGTCCCTCCTCCACCTGCTCCTTTTCCCCTCCGATAAAGCCTCTGGATCCCCTCCCCAAACCCTAGGCCCTCCTCTCTCCCTCCTGCCGCCGCCATCTCTTACTCCCCATCTCCTTTTTCCGGTTTTCCTCTCCAAATCACTCTCTGAATTTTACTGACGGTGGAGAGCACCTCCGTCGCCGTGTCGTGGAGGCCATGGCGCTGCTACTCTGCTCGCCGTCGGGAGCCGTGGACGGCGGGAATGGAAGCGCCACTCCTCGGGCTCCCTCCTCGCGAAAGGGCAAGGTTTGAGGCGGACCACGGAAGCCTGACGCGTCCTCGACATCTTCGCCGGTGAACGCCGTCAACGACCATGGCTGCTTCCTCGTCTTCGGTGTACATCACGGCATCGTCGTCTCCGAGCCGATTCGACACCGCCGAGCACCTCGCTGTGAGCCCCTCTCCCAGTTCCCCCTTCTCCCGCTCGAATCCGTCGTCGTAGCGTCGCCGTCCTCGGGTTCCCAGGTCTGTTCCTCCATTGACAGGAGCTTGGCAAGCTCGAGCTTCACCTGCCCTCCCCTCATGTGCACGCACGCACATGCACCCGTGAGAGAAACCAACTCCCCTCCCGAAACATGTCCAAACCCTGCTAGCACCGCGCGCCACCGGAAACACGGTCGTCGTCGGCCGATTTCCGTCCGCCTGCCGTTTCTGAACAGAGGCCGGACGCTGTCGAAATTCAGTTTCGTCAGTGGACAGGCCGTTCAGTTTACCTCTTAAATAAATAGGTCCCGATCCATACAACAAAGCAGCAGTAGCCCAGTTGGTTCCGCTCCGTCCGCGCACGCGCTGGGTCGCGGGTTCGATCCCCTTCCGTAGCAAAAACCGCCCCCTTTTTCTTCTTTTCGCCCGCGCGCTGCGGGTCCCCACCTGTCAGCGGCCGTGGGTGCCACCTCGTCCTCCACCCGCGCCACGCTAGCGCCCGCGTGGCCACGGGCCCGCGCGGCAGCCTCTCTGGCTTGGGTGCGCTGCGGTGAGAAACTCCAGATCTGGTTTTTCTCTTCACACCTAAGTCCCTGAAAATTACAGAAAGGTCCCTAAAATTCAAATGCCCCTAACAAATTCATTTGAACTCCAATTTTGAAAAGTAAAATATGTATTCCATTACAAATTTCCTGTACTTTTCAAATATGCAATTTGTTCACTGTTTTTCCTAATTAAAATTGGAGTAATAATTCAATACTTTAATTACACCTTTTAAATTACAAAATTCATAACTTGGGCAATTCAAATCCAATTCCAACATGTAAAATATGGTTTCCATGCAAAATTGAACAAGCTTTCCAAATATAAACTTTGTTTTCTGTTTTGAATAAATTAAATTGCTGAAAACAACTATTTCTTAATTAATGCATTTAAAATTGTCAATTTAATAACTTGCTCATCTAAAATCCAAATTCAACAAATGAAATATGCATTCCATCTAAAATTTTGTGTTCTTTCCAAATATAAATTTTGTTATTTATTTTGAACATTTAAAATTGGTGAAAACAACAAATGTTTGTTTAAATCATTTAAAATGCCAAAGTTCATAACTTAATAAATAAAATTCCAAACTTGGTAAACAACATATCAAACTGAAGCTATTGTTGTTTTCTTATTGTTTTCATCATCCATGCATCATTCTAATCAATTTTCACATGATGGTTATTTGTAGATCATTTAATTCAACATTAATTCATGGGCTTTTCCATATGCAATCCAAATTGCATATGGGCCCATTTAAATATGTTTACCATGTCAACTAGTTTATCTTTGATGCATCCTTAAACTTGTCATGCATCCATATCTTGATCATGCTGGATCTTTTGTCGTAGAAGTAATTGTTGCATCCGGTGTTTGTTCTAGTTCGTTGCCTCTTCGCAGATAGGACGTTGAGATGATGTGAGCAACGACAAGTTCTGCGGATGTACCTCTACTTGCTGGATTCCAGGCAAGTTTACTCACTTGCTACCTATGGCTGCCTTTCATCACTGGTTACCGATTCTTTCCGTTATCTTTATGCTAGCCTTATGATTCGATGCTTGTGTCTCGATCCTATCATATGTTTACCTTGCAGCAATGATATAGCCTTCCTTCCACTTCCTATTAACTGTTGTTTGTTTACCTTGCTGGCCCTTGTGTCATAGTTGCATGCTTAGTGTTGTTTGCGCTCAAGTCTTGTTGTCCGTCTTATCACCTGTTTAGTTTGATAGTTGGGTTTCAACTTAATCAACAACATGTTAATGTTTTGGGTAATAATAATTTGATGATAAGGCACCGGCAGGAGGCCCGGCGTGGTTTTGAGGCCTGCTAGTGTCGACCTTAATTAGGAAAAGGGTCTTGTCCTCCGATCCATGATGAGCGCGCTAACCGCATGTGGGAAGCGAGTATGGGCGCCCCCGCAACTTTGATTCGATTCGCATCTCGTCCAAATCGCCTCATTTAGTTCGGGTTTTCCATTTGCCGCATGCATATGCAGGTGCGAACCCTTGTCGCCAGGGTGGAACTTTTGTAGTCGGCATTTAGGGAGACACGTTCTTAGAGTGCTATGAGGGTCCCCTTTTCTTCGTGGGGCTTGATTAGCCGTGCGGTCAATTGCACGGGGTTCTTTGGGCTTGATGCGAAGAAGAGTTGGGTTGTGTTGAGTGCCTCGCTTGGTGGAAGTGCATTTCCATCTGGCGGGTCATTCTTACGTGTACGGCCAAATTGGTGCATCCCTGCAGGGTTAATCTTCTCGAGAAGCCGTGTTGTCCGCGGTTATGGATGACTTGGTGAAAGTGCTAGCTAACAAGTACTCAGACAACTTACACCTAACGATGATAACTTGACTAGTAATATAGATTACCTCCACCATGAAAATGAATGTCACTTTAACCAACAGTGTGAGTTTCCTTGGGTTGCTTTCTTAGTAGGGGGTAACACTGGATGGGTATTGTTTGGTGAGTAGTTATAGTGGGTTTTGTCGCGCTATCTTATCCCTTTCTTTTAGCCGGATGTTGTAGCACGTCTCTGTAGTTAGTTAGTGCAGCCCGCTGCCGCTTCTTTGCAATAATCCCTTCCTTCCGTTCTACCCAAAGTATTTGTATCTTGTGATGATTGGTTACGCCGGTATCTTGTGAGTATGGTTTATCCACTTGCCAGTACTTAATAGTACTGACCCACGAATCCCTTTTCGTGGCTGCATATTCCACATTGCAGTCAACAGGTTTGAAGTCTGACGACGTTAGCTTGGGAATCCCTCCGGCTTGGCCTGGGCAGGGATTGGACGCCATCGGTTATCTTCAGGACTCTTAGTCCAATTTGTATCTTGTCCGTAGTCGGACACTATGTTGTTTCTTCCGCTGTTATTTGGATCTTTGTATTGTATTAGTTGTATCCTTGACTCGTTTGAGTCGTCTTGTATATACCTCCTTTGTTGTTGTTGTGGATTATTCGTGAACTGTTGTAATGTTATCACAAGTGGCAACCTGAAATCGGTTATTATGTGGATTTTGGCGGAAATGCTGAAATCTGCATAGTGCCCGATTCCGGGGCGTCACAATAATGTTGAGGTCGCTGCCCCCATCCATGAATACGCGGGCTAAGTCGTAGTTGCCAATTTGCACCTGGATGACCAGGGCGGCGTGTCCTGGTCGATAGACTCGTGGTGGGTGATCTTTCATCGAGAACGTGATCGGCTGGTCCGCCATTTTCAGGTACTCGGTCTTTGTTGGTGGTGTCTGCACTGCCATGCATAATTGCCTTGTGTTAGTCTTTTGAGCTCTGCGAGAGGGGCATACCTTCTGGATCATCGCGAGTTGTCCTGCCGGGTTTGGATACGCGTTTGCTCCGGCGTTCGGTGGTGCGGGTACTGCAGCTAGCGCCATGTTTGGGTTTGCGGGTGGAGGTGGTGGTGGTGGCGGCTGGAATCCTTGGTGCCCTCCTCCTGGAAGCGGCGGGTAATTTTGAGTGGAGGCGGATCTTTTCCTCGCGAGTGCGTCCGAGATGTCATGGAACTTTCGGCAATCCTTAAGCAAGTGTGTTGCCTTCGTTTTGCCCGTGCGCTTATCTGTGAATAGATGTAGCGAGCAGTATGCATCTAGGTCTTCCTCGGGGGATTTTTCTTCGGCCTTTGGTCTCCACTCGCGATTTCCACGGCGACCGGAATCGCGGTTTCGGGTGAATTCCGCGGCAACCAACTCCTCTCTGTCCTCATGATCGTAGTATTTTCTTCTTTTCCTTCGACCGTGACGATCGTCATCGTGTGCGGGTGACGATGTTCTTTCGTTGCATACCACATCTTCTCCATTAGCCCACTTTTCGGCTATGATCATCAGCTCCCCGATAGTCTTGGGTGCAGCTCTGCCTAGCTCCTCTCGAAAGGCAGTTCTTCTGGCGCCCTTTGCGAAGGCTTCGATCGCTACTTCTTCTGAGATGGTTCCCGCGGTATTCCTGAGCGTTGTCCACCGCTGGATGTATTCGCGTGTGGACTCGCCGCTCTTCTGCTTGCAGGCTCGTAGTTCTTCGATTGTAGCTGGCCTCTTGTAAGTCGACTGGAAATTTTTGCAGAAGTCGCGGTGCAAATTATCCCACGATGCGTAGCAAGATTTTGGTCTTCTTTCCAGCCAACTGCGGGCTGCGCCAGTAAGATGCAAATTGAGGTATTGCATAGCCGTGTTCTTGTTCCCACGTTGGCATTTTACTGCCGTGAGGTAATCGCTTAGCCATTGAGAGGGCTCGAGTGAGCCGTCATACTTCGTCACCTCCGTGCTGAGCTTGAACCTTTTGGGTAGAGGTGCTTCGCGGATGCTGCGAGCGAAACAGAGTGCTCCACAGGTCTCGTCATCCGAGGAGCCAGATGAAGAGCGCTCGCGATATCGCGAAGTCCTTGCCTTATCCACCCTTTTTTGAGCGAGATCTGATCGCGCGTCGTATTCTGGCCGGTCGCGGTCGTCATCTTTCCTTGGTTCCTTGCTTCGTTTTCTCGAGCGGCCGCTATGGTGCCGCGAGTTTCTGTCTCTCGGGCTTTCTTCACTCTTGCTTCGACAGTCGCCGCGGCGTCTAGCTTCTTTTCCTCGACCGCGGCGTGGTGATTTATCTCTCCTTGGCGAAGAGCTTCTGTGCCTGCGGGGCGTTTCTTTATCTTTCTCTTTCTCCCTTCGCTCCTTCTCCTGCTGCTCTTCGGCCTTCTTGCGATCGTGAGAGGTGAGCCTTGCGGCCGCCAATCCGAGTCCTTTTCGTATTTGCTTGTATTGCTCTGCCCGGGGGTCGCTTTCCGTTGGTTGGTTCATCTGCATGTAGGTTGCCGCGGCTAGAACCGCAGCGGCGGGAGTTTGCTGGTACATGTTGCCGTCGTCGTCGACTCGCATGAGAGAAGGAGTGGTTGATCTGTTTGTTTCGGGTATGGATTCATCGTTCCTAGACGTGGATGCATGTCCTTTCCTCGCGGGTCGGGTTCCGACCGAGGGTGTTACGGATAGCCCAGCTCGTCTCTGGCTTGACTCGTCCGCCGCTCTTCTTCGGCGGGCCAGATCTACCCGAGAATCTTTGATAATCGTGGCTGCTCTCACCAGGTGATAGTGGTAGGCCACCATGTCTTCATGTGAGGATCCGGCTGCGGGTGGCTTGCTTGTTCGCATGGCTTCCTTCGCCCGTTTCCAAGATTCCCGCGAAACGCCGATAATGTTGCGCTCAGTCGCGCTGTGTTCTGTTTTCGAGTGGTCGAAGCTCGTGCGTCCTAGGCGTAGGTCGAAGGTTTCCTTGGATTCTTGATGGTTCCTCCGTCGAGAGGGTGTGATAGTCGTTGGCGTTGAAGCGGATCGACTCGCCACTTTTCTCCAGGTGACGGCGCGAGTCGACAGCTCCAGATTCAGTCTCCGATTCATCCGAGAAGTGGAGTATCCCGTCCCTGTTCGTCACGAATTTGAGGCTCCCGAACATCAGGGTGACGCTCTCCTCCAGATCTTCGAATACCGGGCGCGATTCCGGCGAGTGCGGTGTGACCACGATAGATCCGATCCGTAAAGGATTGTTCGGAGCCGTAGTCATTGGATTCCACCAAGAGTTTGATGTCGATGAAGCCGAGGATGCCGGTGATCCAGCGCCCGCCGTTCCCACAGACGGCGCCAATTGTCGAATCCCTGACTCAACAAATCCCTTCGATGAACCTATCGGGTTTCGATTAGGAGAACCCATGAGCGCTGGTGGAATCGTCGGCTAGATAGGGGGCGAGATTTACCCAGGTTCGGGGCCCTCGTAGAGGTAAAACCCTTACTCCTGCTTCTTGTCGGTCTGTATTGAAGATTAGATCGGTTACAAAGGTTGTGCTCGAATCGAGAGTAGGTCTCGAGTTCAAGGCTTTTGGTCGTGCGGTATTGCTTGGTCCTCTCTCGGGGGCTCTCCTGGCTTTATATAGGCGGCCAGGTCTCGAGTTCTACCCGGAGAGGACTCCAACCCTAGCTAGGTCGGTTACATGTTTTCTAACTTAACCCGCAAGTTTAGTGCGGATGGGCTTCACGTGGGCCTTCTGGAGTACTCCAAGGGCTCCTCTTCTTGGGACTTCACCTTGGGCCTGAGAGGGGGTGTCCTTATCCGTAGGATCCAGAATCCATATCTTCGTCAGCCGGCGCAGTAGGTCGCCTCCGCTCCTCAAGATGCTGCTCCTGGCCGTGCTCGGCGAGGAAGAAGAATCGGCTTTGAAGACTGCGATGACGCGTGATGAGGATTGGGGAATTTTGTGCCGGCTACCAAGCTTGGACAGGAAGAGATAAGGTGGGCCCCGGTGTCAGTGACTCGTGGTAGACCAACTCGTGAGCCGCCCCGAGCCAGCCCGAGTTTTCAACGAGCTCGGGCCGAGCTCACTTTTCCGGCTCGACAGTAAAACGAGCCAGCTCGAGGCTCGCTAGTTTTGGCTCGAGCTTTTCCGAGGCTCGGCCCGAGCCGGACCGAGTTGGCTCGTGTCCAGCTATAATTCGGAGAGTGTAGCCTGTAGCGAACGAGATGGCTAGGGGCGGCGGTTAACTTCGCATTCCACACTCAGGGGGTAGCTGGCCAAACGGGTCGGCCCGGCACGCGGGAGTCACAGGCCAATTGTCCATAGGGTTTTACTTCAGCAACAATGCTACACCTACGGACTACTTCTACGGAATTACCTTACGCGCGCCAGGTGGTTCAGCGGGACTGGATTTGTTTCGGCGGTTGCTCCGAGTAATCCGCACCGAGATGCAGGTCTGCTTGCCACATCGTCCCGTAGGCTTGGTCCGTAAGAATTTCATCTGTAAGTATAGCATTATTGTTTACTTCAGTATAGGCACGGTCCATCACGCTATTAAAGCCTGATCGGTCCGACGGGGTGTGTTAGGCACGGCACGAATACTCTGCTTTTGTCCCGATTAAGGTCCAAAATGCAATATAAAATAATTAGAAAACTAAATTATGCCGGTCCACGGGTTTTAAATTGAAGTCGGACACGAACCCTAATGGACTTATGCCGTGTCGGGCCAAAAATACCGTGCTTCGGGCCAGGCCAAAGCACGACCCATTTTGGCCGTGAGTAGTGAAACATGCACCATGAGTAGTCTCACCAGCTCTTCGTCAATAATGTAAAACATGCAGTACAGATCCCTTCATCAGTGGCGCACCAAAAAGGGATTCTGTGGCGCACCCCGGTGCCACAGGGGTGCGCCACAGAACACACGCCACAAAAATATTTTCTGTGGCGCACCAATCCCGTGCGCCACAGAAATACTTACTTCTATGGTGCACCTCCAACCTGCGCCACAGAAAGGAGCATTCTATGGCGCACCAGAAACATGCGCCACAGAAATATACAGATTCTATGGCGCACCCGTAGGGATGCGCCACAGAAATAAGGTGCCCCACAGAAAGATTTACTGGTGCGCCACAGAAAAGGATGATGTTTTTCGAAATTTAATTTGTTTCTGCTGTATACAGTTTGAATATACAGGAATTATACACAGCAGTGATATTTGACAACATATAACATACTACTGATATTTTACAAAGTTACTTAATCACAATAGTGATACATAGTGCAAAGTATCGATTTTGTCTCAAAGTGATCACATAGTTACTCGAGTTGTCAAACACATCATCGAACAATTATTGTCACCACATAGTTACTCGAGTTGCCAAGTTACAAATGCCTAAGCTAAGATGAAATAGACTACAAGCACGGCGACGATGGTGAGCAAGAACGGTAGCTTGATGGAGGTCTTCATCTTGTTCTTCTGTTTCGACTGGTGGTCCCTCCACTTAGCAACCGCCTCGTGTCTTGTCTCGTATCCTTTATAGCAGTTGCCGCTGAACTTGTCCACCTGTGCTTTACAGTCCTTCCACTCGTCATAGACTCCTGGAACCCGACCCTCGAACACCACGTAGTACGTCATCTATATAGATAGACACAAAGCATATTAGTAAGTATAATGCAAAAAACAACTAAGGCATATATGTTCACCAAAAACAACTAAGGAAACAAAAATAAGCATCAAAGATATACAACATAGAACTAGGCCTAAGTTTAGAGCTAACTAATAGTAGCTAGCTAGGCCTAAGTTTAGAGCAAACTAATAGTAGCTAGCTAGGCCTAAGTTTAGAGCTAAACTAATATAGTAGCTAGGCATATATATATAAGTTAAGCAAATTTTGTTAAACAAACTAATAGTAGCTAGCTACGCACACCTCGATCAACGATACCTCTTCTGGAGAGGCGCCGGAAACGGCTTATATAGCTCCTTCGTCATCCACGACCTACGATCAGCCTGCCGCTCTAGGAGTTCCTGGATATCCCTCTGGCATAACCCTATGGGCTGGTTCAAGGACCCTCCCATTTTGTTGACATCTTCAATGATTATCTCCGACAACTTGACTTTGATACGATGAAAATCTTGCATAAGATCTTCCTGTGAGATTTCCCCCGCCATTTTGTTGGACCAGTCTCGGAGTTTAGAAGGATGATTCATATTATTTGCATCGCGGACAATCCCTTTGAGGTGATGGAGGGCATAGAAGGCCTCCTTTGTGCTCCAAGCCGGCTGCTTGATGCAGGGGAACTCGGTCACGTGCCTGAACCCGTATTTGCCAGTAGCCGGCCTGATACATTCTTGTTTCTTTTGGAATGTGCCTCCATTTTGGGCGTAGCCGTTGAGAGCCTCATCGAGAACACTCCTTATTCTGGTGTAGTCTTTCTTCTTCGTCTTATTCGACGAGTCGAAGTACTCGGCTAGTGACCACTTTGGGCAAAGCACGATGAGTGTGCAGTATGTGTCCCTGCTCAACACATGCAATCGAATCCAGGATAAGCAATGGATGAAATCTAGAAAAAAACATTAGCTACGATGGTCGCGAGACTTACTCGGGAAAGACAGGCAAAAGAATGTCCCTCTTGTTCTCACTGTTTCTCAACATGAAGCTCTCGAGGTACTTCACTGCCTTGGTCCGTGAACTTGATCCTTCCTCCAGCTGGCTATCACGCATGTAGTAGGGATCCGCTACCATAACGTACGGGGGTAACTCTCGCTGGATCTGCAGCTGAGCATTGAGCGCGTATAGGCGGACCAAGTTATAGTCCAGCCGTCTCGAGTGAAACAGATTGAAGATATCCTCGTACGCTATGAAGAACAGTCCCGCGGGGTCTTCATGGACGAAGTCCGGGCCCTCTGGCACCTTGACCACGAACGCCGGGTAATTTGGAGACTCTTCTTTAAGAAGGAGGCCCTCTAGCATCACGATAATGTTCTGCAATGTGAGCATTGGTCCAGTTGCCCCTTGTATCTCGTCCGGACCCAGTATCGGTTTCCCAGCTTCATGCAAGCGGGTCAAGCCATCCTTACGGGGTCGTACCACGGCGTCGGCCAAGATCTTAGTATGCTGGACCTTTTTAGCAGGTCTCTTCCTAATCTTCTTGCTGGGGGTGGCCTGATCTGCTGCGGGAGCTGGGGGTGCGGGTGCTCGGGACGACCCTACGATTGTCTTATGCAGTGTGCCAGGGCTGAATACTGTACCCTCCGGGTAGGTCAGGCGCTGCGTGACTTCAGTACGCCTAGGTTGATCGTCGTGACTGTGCAAGGCTTCATCGTCACGATCCATATCAGGCATGTACCTATCTTGGTTGTAGCCCGTGTTGAGGTAGGCATTGATGTCGACATTGTCATCGTAATGATAGTCATCGACACCGGCTCCAGCAAACGGGTTGTCCACGTCCTTTGGTGGTGACGGCGGCTGTGATGCCGGCGGTTGAGGCACAACTGCATTTGATGATCTTTTGGCCGGTCGTTGCGGCATATTTCCCAACAACACTTTGTGCCTTGTGGTGGTGGCAACAACCGCCGGTTCCTTCTGGGTGGTGGTGGCGACGACTACCGTTTCCTTCTGAGGGGCGGCGGCCTTGGGTGCTGTCTGGAGGGCTCTTTGCTTCGTGGGCCGGACGATCTTATTGAGCGGGGCCATAGGGGATGTGGCGCCGATGTTGCGCTTGATCATAAGACCCCCCCCCCAAGACGAATCTGGCTCTTCGGCCATTTCATCACCCAAGTCGTGCAGTCTCCAAGTACCAAGGTGTCCTCCTCGTCGCAGCTTGGAGGTTGAAAGGGGGGGGGGGGAGGACGTCGCGATACTCCGGCACTACATTGGCCAACTTCACCTTCATCACGTTCTCGTCCATTTGAGAGTGGTGCATAGTGCGTTCCCCCGGTTGTATAATAGTGCCGGTAGCAACATCCACCAACTCTCCGCCGGGCACCACACGATGCAGGGGTACGCAAGGTTCGTCCTGTTGGGCAACATACTAGGCATCATGAGATGACAGTCATCTTGAGAAGGCGTAGTTAGATCACGACTAACTAATTAGTTACCTTGGTGATGGCGTCGAGCTCGGCGGGTGTCGAGACAAGGGCGACGGTGCCGGCGGCCGGCCCATCATTCTTCGGCATTGCTGCGGAAGGGGGCGGCGATGTGACTAGAAGGAGCGGCGCCGGCGTCTGGGGGGTCAGCTGTTGCGGCGGCACTTGCTGGTTCATGCTTGAGTTGCTGCCGACGAAGGTGGGCAGATGGATCGGTCCAATTTGACCCCCCGCATTCCAAGAAGCTATCCCCTCCATCAACCCAGCGGGGATGACTTCCTTGAGCCTCTGATACACTAATTTATTGAGCGTGTCGGGGTCCACCTCTCTGCTCTCAAGTTTCTTCTCTAGAGCCGCCATCTTCTTCTTCAGCTCCGCGACCTCCTCATCATCCTTAGTCGATGTCGTCTTCCTCTTCTTTCTCGACGACTTGGCATCTGATGCGTAGTACTCGGCTACCTTCATGTTTAGCCCAAAGCCGGCGATACGACCAGCTGACGTCGGCGGGGCATCCAACGGCCTTTTCTTGTATGCGTTCGTCGCCCTGTTGAAAGGCGTGTCCCACCGACCCGTCGACCCTTCGGACGAGTGGTCAGATTTCCGCAACTCCCTCTCCTTCGGACAAAAGGAAATTAAGGTGAGCCCATTATCTAATTATTAGATCAATGCAATATACATGTACTTGAGATATATGTGTCCTTACCAAATGTTTCTCGAATTCCTTCACGTCCTGGTCTTTCGTCACGAATTCCCCCGTCTTCCAGTGTAAGAAGTACCGGGACCGGACAAAGTTCCCAACTTGTATATCCGTGATTTTGTGCCAGGGGTTATCTTTTCCGAGACGTTCCATCTCGCGGTCCTCCTTCTCCCAAACAGCCTGTTTTCCTCGGTAACCACCGCTTCCGCAATGTTGGTGCCCTATGTTTTGTTCCCGCATATCCTCCCCCCATTTTGTCCATTTTTTACACTCCTCGGTGTTCATGTACGCCTTCAGTATGTCGAAATCTTCTTTCTCGAGCGTCAGGTCTGTGCGCCGGATCTCCTCCCAGCTTTTACCTTTCGCGATCTTCTTCTTCACCCGGGATTTCCAGCTGCTCAACGCGGTGCTCATCTTCGTGATGGCTAAAGAGTCCACCCTTTTGTTGAACGGCTCCGGGAACGTGTATCGCTGGTGAAGCTTCTTCAGGAGGATTTTGTCCAAAGCCTTGTTTTCGCTGCTTCTAAGGTCCGTCGTGTTGATCGACATGCTTTCCCGCACGATGCACCCTAGCTGCATGCCGTACCCTGAGGAAACTGCTTCAGGCGCCAATGGTAGGCCACTCGGCGAGACCTCGGTGATTGTATCAGTGACGTTCGCGAGCACTTGCGGCCTACGATCCTTCCTTGGGGCCCGAGGCTTCTTATCCTTCTTATCGGTCGTCGGGGCGGCGACGCCGCTACCACCAGCCGCCGTGCGGTCAGTGCCGCCACCATCGGTGCTGTCATCCTGATCCTCTTCCTCCAAGTACCCCCAATCAACATCACCGCCGTCCTCCCGGTCCTCTTCCTCAATTCCGGTTGCAGCGTGGGCATCCCAGCCCTCTTCCTCGGCACCGGCTTCGGGCACGGACCCGTGCTTGGAAGAGCCAGACATGTTTCTGTACAACAGATTGTTTCTTGAGATTGCATTCAGGCAGCATTATATATAGAAAAAGGCACAAGTCAAAAGCATCACTCGCCTACTAGCCAGCATGCTACAGAGATAGAAAGAAAAGACATTGTTTTTAGCTTCCTCTACCGGAGTTGATGCATAAGCCATGAGAAACATGGGAAGCAGCATAAAGTCTTGGGACAAGCTACTCTAGCCAAAACAGCTAAAGGATGTTGATGAACACTCCAGCTAGAGGAGCAGAATCCCCATCTACTAGATCCCCAAAACAGCTAAAGGATCTTGCCTAAATTATTATGTAAATTGCCAGCCATTTATACAAAAGATGCAGCAAAACATGAATAAGTAGCCTAGATGGCAAGATAAGTTTGCACATAGAGAAACCACGGCGAGGGAAAGCTTATGAAGCTGCCTAAGTGAACAAAATGAGATAGGCAGATAGCTACAGGAGCACCCATGTAACATCCCAAGTAGGAAAACACCCCTAGAATGTTTGTGTCTTGTTTAATTATTGTTTTGCATCATGGCATCTTAATCATTGCATTTGTTTCCTTCTTGTTTGCATCTGTTTTTATTTGTTTTCACAATTGAATTTCAAACATTAATCAAATGCTTTGGTTTGTTACAATTTATTTTCCAAATAAAAGGTTCAAATAAAAACTCCCATTTGTTTCCATGAAAAATAAAAAGCTCAATTATTTGTTTGTTCTTTAATATTCCACCGAATTCAAATGGCATTCAAAATTCAAATCACATTGTCCAAAACAACCACCATGTTGAACTTATGAAAATTTCACAGCAATGCTAATCATTTGTTTCAAATTAAACATTAAAGTTCACCCTATTGAATTCTTGTTTTCAATAAATCTTTTAATCCAAAATTCATTCAACTTTGAATCAAATCACAAACAGCATTTTTATTTTGAACTTTTTGTAAAACCAAAAACTTGCTAGTTGTTGCTATTCCATAAATAAGCAATACAAAAA
The DNA here is from genome assembly GCA_028641055.1 of Alopecurus myosuroides. Taxonomy (NCBI): domain Eukaryota; kingdom Viridiplantae; phylum Streptophyta; class Magnoliopsida; order Poales; family Poaceae; genus Alopecurus; species Alopecurus myosuroides. Next base: position 472,777,914 of record CM054057.1, on the reverse strand, counting down.
TTTTATCTAAATTTTCTAACCCCAAATCTAGCCCTTTTTTTTTCTTCCTAATTCCTTGCAGCAAAAAAAAAACAGAGGAGAAACTCAAAAAAAAAACGCAGGAGAGGGGGAGAGGCAGGCCCAGCCCACCAGGCTGCAGCCCGCTCGGTCTCCCCCTACCTCCGTACGATCGATGCACGTGCCATGGACAGCAACCTGCTGCCCACTGCTCCACCCATCCCCCTCCTATATCTACCTCCTAGTCCCCCTAGAAAACCCTAACCCTAGCCGCACCCTATCCCTCCTATCTCCCCACCACCGCCGCCATCGAGAGGAGCTCGCTCGCCTCCGTTTCTTCTGCCACCACCTCCGGCCGCCGGAGCACGCCGCATTCCCCTCCTTGCCCCCTCGTTCCCTTGCGGTGTGCATCAATTGCTTCCATGCCAAATCCCTGTTCGTGCTTCTTTGTCCGACAGAGAAGAACAGATGCAGTGCGTTCGCTTGCAGTCAGTTAACAGCGATGTGTTATGTTCAAAAACCAATCGCCCCCTATGTATTCAAAACCGGTGCAGCAGACCAACTGGCAGCAGCCGCGCGCAGCGAGCCAGCAGATCGCGGGATCAAATCCCCGCACCCCCACTTTTCTGCTTCTTTTTTTCGGAATACTTCAGCGCGATGTCTGAACCATAACCCCTGCTAGCTGTCCCTATCACCACCACAGCAGCTAGCCCATCTGGTTGTTCCTTGGCGCAGCAAGCAGAGGGCAGGGGTTCGAATCCCACCCCTGCCTAATAAAAACCATCTTTTTCCATTTATTTTTCTAGATCTAGATCTATCCCAAAATTGCACCCAGGTCCCTGCTACTTTCATCTATGTCCCTGTAATTTTTATTTCCAAGTCCCTGCTACTTTTTTTAGGTCCATAATTATTTCTATAAATCATAAACATGCTTAAACTTGGAAAATCAATAACTTTTGTTTGGAAACTCCAATTGCAAAACTTTAACATGTAAATCACTCCATTTTAAATTCTCTACCCAAATATAAAATTTGTTTACTGTTTTGAATATTTTAAATTGGTGAAATATTTGAATTCTTGTTTAATTCACTTAATTTTGCAAAATTCATAACTTGAACATAAAAATTCCAAACTCAACAAATAAAATATGTTTTCCATCCCATTTTTCATGTACTTTGCAAATATAAACTTTGTTTCATGTTTTGAATAATTAAAATTGCTTAAATAATTTAAACCTTGTTTAAATCATTAAAATTTGCTAAATTCATAACTTGCTCAAATTAAATTATTTTTGAACATATAAAATATGTTTTCAAACCATAAAAGTATAAACTTTTCAAATATGAAATTGGTCTAATGTTTTGAACAAATAAAATTCAAATAAATTCATACTTGAATTTAGTTCATTTAAATCTTGTTTGACTTGTTTAATTCATAAATAATTCATCCTAATTCCTTTTTCAATAATTGAAACATGTATTCCACCTAAAATTGTGTGTACTTTCCAAATATGAATTTTGTTATTTGTTTTCAACAATTTAAATTGATGAAAACAACAAATGTTTGTGTAACACCTTTAAGGAACCAAAATTCCCTAACTTAATAAATAAAATTTCAAACTTGGTAAACCTTATTTCAAAATTGTTCTATTGTTGTTATTTTTCTGTTTTCCTCATCCATGCATCATACTAATCCACTTTCACCTATTGGTTAGTTGTAAAACAATTGTTTCAACCATAATTCATGGGCTTTACATATGCAACTCAAATTGCATATGGGTCCATTTAATCATGTTGTTACCATGTCAACTAGTTTATTTTCATGCATCAATTAAATGGTCATGCATCATCCCATGATTGTGCATTATGCCATGTTATTGATTGTTTGTCTCTTTGCGTTGTTTGTTTGCTTCTTCTCGAATAGACGACGACGTTGAGACAGACGAGCTTTACGACACCCCTTCTGAGGATCTAGCTCAGTACCAGGCTGCTGAGTTTGCAGGCAAGTATTCACTCACATGAACCATTGTGTTCCTTTCAACATTGGATACCGATACTTTCCGTTGTCTATTCTGCTAGCCCTATGAATAGTTGTTTCTGTTACGAACCTATCACATGTTATCCTGAACCCTGATATTGCCTCACCTCCACTCCTATAACCCCGTTGTTTGAGCCCGTGTCTTACTAGCATGCTTAGGGTTGTTTTGCTCGAGTCTGCTGTCAGTTACTTTCTGTTACTATATTTCTATTATGTTCTAGGGCTTGATGTTAAACAACAACCTGTTAATTTTGAGGTAATAATAATTTGATGATAAGGCACCGGCAGGAGGCCCGGCGTGGTTTTGAGGCCTGCTAGTGTCGACCCTAATTAGGAAAAGGGTCTTGTCTACTGATCCATGATGAGCGCACTATCCGCATGTGGGAAGCGTGTATGGGCGCCCCCCTCAATTTGATTCGATTCGCATCTCGTCCAAATCGCCTCATTTAGTTCGGGTTTTCCATTTGCCGCATGCATATGCAGGTGCGAACCCTTGGTACCAGGGTGGAACTTTTGTAGTCGGCATTTGGGGAGACACGTTCTTAGAGTGCTATGAGGGTCCCCTTTTCTTCGTGGGGCTTGATTAGCCGTGCGCTCACTGCACGGGGTTCTTTGGGCTTGATGCGAAGAAGAGTTGAGTTGTGTTGAGTGCCCCGCTTGGTGGAAGGCTTTCCATCTAGCGGGTTATTCTTACGTGTACGGCCAAATTGGTGCACCCCTGCAGGGATAAATCTTCTCGAGAAGCCGTGTTTTCCGCGGTTATGGTTAACTTGGTGAAAGTACTGGCTAACAAGTACTCAGAACAACTTACACCTAACTAATAATAACTTGACTAGTAATAGAATTATTGACACAATAACTTGAACCATCATTAATCCAACTGTGTGAGTTTATCCTCGGATTGCTTCTTTGGATAAGGGGCGAGATCCAGGATGGGTTTGTTTGGTGGTTAGTGATAGTTGGTTACGATACGCTATCTCATCCCCTTTCTGTTAGCCGGAAGTTGTATCATGTTCTGTAGTTGGTTAGTGCAGCCAGCTGCCGCATCTTTTGTATCACCCTTTCTTCCGTTGAACCCAAAGCATTTGTGCTTGGTGTTGACGGGTTACACTTTGGTGAACTGTGAGTCTTGCTTGCCAGTACGTCTATGTACTGACCCCTTTGGGGCTGTGGTTTCCGCAGACTACGCTTACGAGGATCCCCGTGACGGCTACTACGTGGAGTTTGACGAGGCTGCTGACGAGTAGATAGCGGACCCGGGCAGGATCCGAGACTTCGTGGATGGGCTCCGTCTTTTCGTTTCCGGCCTCTTAGGCCTATTTGGATCTTGTCTGTACTCAGACATTTTGGATGCTTCCGCTGTGTTGTAATGATGATATGTTGGGACATGTGTTCTCTGGATGATTGTATTTGCTATCTCTGCTCTAGTGAGAGCTATTTGCAACTTATTTCAATCTTTTGTGTCTTAGAGATATGTTGTGCTATCATTTTGTTCAACGCCGTTGACGTACCATGTGTGTATGGTATGAAGTACGTCAATGGTAGTATCCTGATTTCTATGGGATAGTTTACATCGACGGTGGATAGTAGAGATTGGTTGTCACACATAAGTGTTGGCCTACTCGTAAGAGATGCTGGTGCCGGTAAGCCCCGTAATCCAATCAACTACTGTTCAGTTCGTACGGTGAGTATCCTCTAGAAGTCCGGGTGCGACAAATGGTATCAGAGCCTGTCTGCCTGTAGGATCCCTTTTACTGGTCGCAGTTGAGTCTAGAAACTATTTTGTAGCTATATAGGAAAAATGAAACGTGAGAGTAGGAATTCTGCCATTTTATTTCTTTCCCCACCCACCCTCCCTTTTTCTGGTAAGGAAGTGCAACGTTGTTTTCTCTTCTCACCTAAACTTTCAAGTTAGGATTTCACGTATCCTGGTTTCTCTAGGATAGTTATATCTATTAGTCCATAGGAATGGAGGTGGTTGTGACATGATTTATCATGTTGCCTACTCATGATTGAGAACGGAGGCGTGTAAGCCCCGGAAGCAAATCCTCTATTCCTTAAGAAGTAGATATTGATCCTTTAGAAGCCCGGATGGGTTTTTCCGTAGTACCTCAGGAGTTTTTGGTCTCGTGTTTCCCGATGTTGCTTCGATATCCTGTTCTTCTCAACATCCTTTTCGTCCGTTGAAACCTTGTTGTTGCTTTCCACTTCAGTTCTTCTACCGGCGTCTAATCAAAACTTCCCCGATCATCTGCAGATGGATCTCAGGTACTACCCGCAGGTGGTTCGGATGACTCGTTGCGAGAGCACCGCCGGTTATCTGGAGATGCTGAGAGACATGGTCACTTATCTGGGGTTCCGTTGGGCACCAGAGTACCAGGTCTACGAGCAGAAGCGAGAGTTTGACCATACCTACTACCAGGCTATCGTCTACATTCTGTCAGATGATGGCATGAGCGTAGTCCACCGCTACGAGGCAGTAGGTTCCACAGTGGATATGGCCGTGCAGCAGGCAGCTTACGTGAGTCTCACCGTCCTTCGTGCTGACTACTGGGGATTTGATGATTCTATCTATCGCCACATCCCCCGTGGTTACATCACCTCGGAGGGAGCTCACTTCACTCTCTATGACAACCTGGATGTCTACGAGCATGATAACTCCAGGCTGCACACCACCGCTCAGTTTGTGAGGCACAGTGACGCAGTTGCCACCACACTGTCTCAGGAGTTGGCTTCCGTCAGATAGCAGCTCTACCTTGCTTTGACTCGTCTGGCGACGTACACCACAGACTTTGTTGGAGATGAGCGCTTTGCACGTTAAGATCAGCCAGTTGGTCGTCGTCTGCCAGATGCTGGAGGTTACGAGCCGATCAGAGGTCCACTCCTCAACCTCGGTGCTGGTTGCACTGGGATTCCACGCTTTGGAGCACAGGGAGTCGACGCTATGTACTTCACCACACCTAGAGTCGCTCTCAGACCACGTCAGATCTATGTGGATCGTCGTTCTACCTACTTTCGTGGGCGTGCTCCTCACCGTACCTCTCGTCGTACTACTCACCACCGTCCTGCGTGATGAGCATGTGAGTACCGATGTATCCATTCTTAGCTATGTTTAGTTATCCTTTGGCATTCGAACCATTTATGGTGTGTTGGATATTCTGATGTATTTGAACATGTGATGATGTACCTGTTGGTTATTGTAACACCTGGGGTGTTACCTTAGGCTAGAAAGTTGTTTGTTTTCTTTTGTTTTGCATCCCATGCATCATAAGCATTGCATCATGTTTTCCAAACCACTCAAAAATCCAAAACAATTTAAATTGTTCAAAACCCTAATGGTAAATTCAAACAACACATTCAAATCAAATCAAATCCTACTTGGCAATATTTCAAATGGGAGTTTAAAAATTAAAATCTTGCAAAACAAAATTAAAGCTAATAATGTTTTCATAATTGCTTGAACTTATTTAATAAAATTTGTTTATTTCCAAAATTCCCAAATCCAACATTATTTGAAATTCAACAAACAACTTTAAATCAATTAAAATTTCAACCCTGGAAAATAATATTAACTTTGCTTTAATCTCTGTTTTGAAAATTTAACACAAATAGTCCATAAAAAGAAAAACCCTATTTCTTTTCTATCTCTCTCTCCTTTCTCATCCTTTACAAAAAAAAATGTTCATGAGAAAAAAAAAATAGAAAGGGAGAGGTGAGCCAGGAGACAGCCCAGTTCTTTTTCCCCAGCCCACCAAACCTAGCCCAGTACCCCTTCGAGACTCTTTCTTCCTCCTGCCAACGTCACCTCTGTACGAACATGTCCGCCACCACCCGATCCCTCCCCCCTCTCCGATGAAGAGCCGTACTAGGCTACCCACTCCTTAAAACCACCTTCCCCCTCTGTAACCCTAGCGCCTCCATCTCCCAAACCCTAGCGCCGCGGCGCCTTCCTGTTCCTCTGCACCATCGTCCCCTCTGCATCTTCTTCTGAACCCTGTCCACCTCCACCGCCGCCGTCAAACCTCGCCTCCCGCCGTCGCCCTGGCCACCTCCGGGGCCAACCGTGGCCGGGAATGGAACCACGAGGGCCCGGCCTCCCTCCTCGTCGCCTCCACCGGGCCGGAGAGGCCCTCAGAGCCTCCCTTCCGCGCCACCGAACGCCGCCGTCGCCACCACCTGCAGCGACCGAACCCTTCCCTTCTGGCCGTCGAAGCTCACCGAGGTGAGGCCCCACCTCTCGCCTTAGGGCTCCTCCTCCCTCCTTGCTCTGTGGCCAGCCTTCGCGCTGGCCATCCCGATCGGCCTCGACGTGGTTCTCCGGCGAGCCATCGTCCCAGTTCCGATCGCTGCCCTCGACAAGGTTCAGTTAACTGAATCGAATTCAGTTAACAGGCGAAAGACCACCTCTTATTTCCCCCCGCCCCTATCCTATCACAAGCCCCGCTTCACCCCAGTGGCAGTGAACCTGCGCGCCCACCGCGAGGGCGGGGGATCGATTCCCTGCTCGGGCACTTTGGCCCTCCTTTTTACCATGCCGCGCTGCGCTGCGGGCCCCCCTCGTCAGCGTCTCCTAGCGCCACGTTGGCTGGCCCCGCAGGTCAGCCTCTATGGCTGGCTCTGCCTCGGTGCAACTCGCCCAGATCCAGATCTGGATCTGGGATCTTGCGTCCAGGCCCCTGGCTTTATCGTTTTTTACACCGAAGCCCTTCTCTGCTATTTTTCTCACAGTCAAGTCCCTATCTTTTGCAAATAAAACCTAAAATTTCAAATGATCACAACTTTCAAACCCCAAATCCAAATAATGCAAATTTTATATGTATCCCAACCAAAATTCCATGAACTTTTCAAATATCACATTTGTTTTATGTTTTGAACTTTCAAAATGCAATTCAAATTTGAATTCAAATAATTCAATTGTAATTTGCAACAATTCATAAATAATTCATACTAATTCCAAATAAGGCAAATAAAATATGTTTTCCATACCATTTTGAATAACCTTTTCAAATATAAATTTTGTTAATTGTTTTGAACACTTTAACTTGATGAAAACAACAATTTCTTGTGTGACATGTTTAAGTAACCAAACTTTCCAAACTTAACAAATATTTTCCCCACTTGTTAAATTCCTTTTCACTTGCATCTATTATTGTTATTCATTGTTATTTTGTTGTTTTCCTCATCCATGCATCATGCTAATCCACCTTCACCTGTTGATTAGTTGGAAAACAAATAATCTAACCATAATTCATGGGCTATTCATATGCAACTCAAATTGCATATGGGTCCATTTAAATTGTTTATCTTGTCAACTAGTTTACCTTGATGCATCTTTAAACTTGTCATGCATCCATATCTTGATCATGCTGGATCTTTTGCCGTAATAGTAATTGTTGCATCCGGTGTTTGTTCGAGGTTCATTGCTTCTTCCCGGATAAGACGTTGAGATGATGTGAGCAACGACAAGTACTGCTACCTTGCGGGATCTCAGGCAAGTATACTCACTTGCTGCCAGATGGCTGCCTTTCATCACTTGTTACCGATTCTTTCCGTTGTTCTTTACTGCTAGCCTTAGTAGTAGTTGTTTCTATTACGAACCCATCACATGAATCCCTTAACCTTGATATTGCCTCACCTCCACTGCTATCACCCCTTTGGTTGAGCCAGTGTCTTACTAGCATGCTTAGGTTGTTTTGCTCGAGTCTGTTACCCGTTACTTTCCGTTACTAGATATTTCTATGTTCTGGGGGCTCGATGTTAATCAATCAACCTGTTATTAAAAATATGCTGATAAGGCACCGGCAGGAGGCCCTAAGTGGTTTTGAGGCCTGCTAGTGTCGACCCTAATAGGAAAAGGGTCTTGTCTACTGATCCATGATGAGCGTGCTCACCGCATCCGGGTGGTAGTATGGGACCCCCCTCGACTTAGACCTGATCTGCAGCTTGTCCGAAGAGCCACACTTAGTTCGGGTGTTCCATTTGCTCCTTGCATAATGGGTGGATCCCCCATGGTTACTTATGATGATGATGCATATAGGGCGAGGCCTGTAGTGCCGGGGTGTTGTGTCCTGCGGGAGTTTTGCACACCTGCGCTGAGTATTCGGCTGCGTGGCTGGGACCTTATAGCTCCGTGGCTCCTAGGATGGGTTGTAGAGATGGTTTGGGTCGTGTCAAGCCAACCTGAGTTTTAGTTGGTGGCTTGAGTGTGTACGGGTACTGGAGCACACCCCTGCAGGGATAAATCTTCTCGAGAAGCCGTGTTGTCCGCGGTTATGTGACGACTTGGTGAAAGTACTGGCTAACAAGTACTCAGAACAACTTACACCTAACTAATGATAACTTGACTAGTAATAGTCTTATTGACACAACAACCTGATCCATTATTCATTAATCCAACTGTGTGAGTTATCCTCGGATTGCTTCTTTGGATAAGGGGCGAGATCCAGGATGGGTTTGTTTGGAGTTACTTTCAGTTGGTTACGATACTCGATCTTATCTTCTTTCTGTTAGCCGGAAGTTGTAGTGTTTCTGTAGTTGGTTAGTGCAGCCCGCTGCCGCTTATTTGCAATAATCCCTTCCTTTCCGTTGATCCCAAAGTATTTGTATCTTGTGATGACTGGCTACGCCGGTATCTTGTGAGTATGGTTTATCCACTTGCCAGTACTTAACCGTACTGACCCACGAATCTCTTTCGTGGCTGCAAATTCCAACTTGCAGTCAACAGGTTTGAAGTTCTGACGACGTTAGCTTGGGAATCCCTCCGGCTTGGCCTGGGCAGGGATTGGACGCTCTCGGTTATCTTCAGGACTCTTAGTCCAATTTGTATCTTGTCCGTAGACGGACGATATGTTGTTTCTTCCGCTGTTATTTGGATCTTTGTATTGTATCAGTTGTATCCCTGGCTCGTTTGAGTCATCTTGTATCTATCTGTTTCTGTTGTAATTGTGGGATATTCGTGAACTGGTGTAATGTTATCATAAGTGGCAACCTGGAATCGGTTAGTATGCGGATTTGGCGGGGATGCTGAAATCTGCATAGTGCCCGATCTCGGGGCGTCACAGTTATCTATTCATGCGTCGGAATAATCTCTCTTTCGGTTTCCAAGTCTATCCTTTTTCTGTTGTTGTGCTAAAATGCATGTCTATTCAGGATGCCGCCAACAAGGAACAACCCGCCTGAGCCACCGCCAATCACGGAGCTGTTGACTCAGATGACTCAGGTCGTGACGCAGATGGCCCAGTTCCAGGCTAATCAGCACAACAACCAGAACGCTCTACGAGTCAATATCAAGGAGTTTCTGAGTCTGGGGCCGAGAGCTTTCGTGGCAACACGCGAGCCTCTGGATGCTGATGACTGGATCCGTGAGATGGCCAAGGCTCTGGACATTGCTCGCGTTGCTGAGGAAGACAAGGTCAAGTATGCCTCCTACCTACTGAAGGGTCAGGCAGCTACTTGGTGGGAGAACTACCAGACCATGAGAGCTGGCTACCCAATCACCTGGGGTTGTTTCAAGGAAGCTTTCCTGAAGCACCACATTCCAGATGGTCTCATGGAAAGGATGCGTGAAGAGTTTTGCTCACTCAAGCAGGGCAAGCTGGACGTCATTGGCTATCAGGGTGAGTTCAATCGCCTCGCTCGTTACGCTGGTGATGAGGTGTCCACTGAGGCTAAGAAGATGGCAAGGTTCCGCCGAGGTTTTAACCCGGAACTCAAGTACGCCCTCACCAACATCAAGGCCAAAGACTTCGAGGAGCTCGTGAACACCGCGCTCAATGAGGAAAATGGGCGCAAGGCATTCGAGGAGTCTCGAAAGCACTCGCGTGAGGGTGGTTCCTCCTCCAACATGACCACCCCTCCGCAGAAGCACCGCATCTGGGTGCCAAATGGTGCTGTCACTCGGGCTCCATACGCCCAAGCTTCTCCAGGCTTCGCTCCCCGCCCACCCAACCCAGCTCACATGCAAGGTCAGAGGTTTTCAATGGGGCAGCCAAGGCCAGATACTCCTCGTGTCGTCACTGGCTACAAGTGCAAGCAGACGGGGCACTACGCTGACAAGTGCACTCAGAGGCAGCTACCTCCACCACCACCTCGTCCCAACACAAACCAGGCAATGGTGCGTGCTCCCCCGGCTAAAGCCTTCAACTCCAACAACAGGCCTGTCGGGAGGACCGCGAGGGTGAATCATATCAAGGCCGACAAAGCTGAGGAAGCTGCTGACGTCGTTCTTGGTATATTGCCCGTAAACTTTATTCCAGCTAAAGTGTTGTTTGATACCGGTGCATCGCATTCTTTTGTGTCAAAGATTTTTGCCGCAACAAACAACCTAATGTTGGTTCCACTAAGCAATCAAATCACTGTTCACTCCCCGGGATCTCAAATGTTGACTTCCAAGATAAGTAAGGATAATCAAATCCTAATTGGAGGCCACATTTTCCTTGCTTCACTCATGTTGCTGGGAAGTTCTGACATTGATGTCATTCTTGGTATAGATTGGTTGAAGGCCAATAAAGCTACAATTGACTGTGCTCAAAAGTCAATAACTCTGTTCCACCCTTCTGGCCAGATAGTCTATTCTCCAAATGAATCAAGTTCTGTTCAGTTGTACACCCTCGATGCTAAACCTCTACCTCTACTCGAAAATGTTCCGGTGGTTTGCGAATTCCCTGACGTCTTTCCAGAAGAGTTGCCAGGGATGCCTCCGGACAGAGCAGTTGAGTTCGTGATCGAGCTTGAACCAGGTACTGCTCCAATCTCTAAGCATCCATACAAGATAGCTCCTCCTGAACTGAAACTGTTAAAGGAGCAAATCGATATGTACATGGAAAAAGGTTAGATTCAACCTAGTTCCTCGGCTTGGGGTTGCCCAACTCTGTTCGTTGCGAAGAAGGATCAAACAAAGAGACTCGTTGTTGACTATCGTCCTCTTAACGAGAAAACCATCAAAAACAAGTATCCAATTCCTCGTATCGATGATCTTTTTGATCAACTTGCTGGAGCCTCAATATTCTCCAAGTTGGACTTGAGAATGGGTTACCATCAAATAAAGATCAGAAAGGAAGATATTCCAAAAACAGCTTTCACCACTCGGTACGGTCTATATGAATACACCGTCATGTCCTTTGGTCTCACCAATGCACCGGCGACATTCTCTAGACTCATGAATTCTGTCTTCCATGAATACCTCGACAAGTTCGTTGTGGTATATCTTGATGACATCCTGGTCTACTCAAAATCTGAGGAAGAGCATGGAGAACACTTCGTCTCACTCTCATGAAACTTCGCGAGCATCGTCTATATGCCAAGTTCTCCAAATGTGAGTTCTGGATTCCAGAAGTGGCTTACCTTGGTCATGTCATCTCTGCCAAGGGCATAGCCATTGATCCAGAAAAGGTTAAAGCAATTGTTGATTGGAAACCTCCTAGGACGGTGAAGCAAGTAAGAAGCTTTCTTGGCTTGGCTAGCTATTGCCGTCGTTTCGTCCAAAACTTTTCCAAGATTGCCAAACCTCTCACTGATCTCACAAAGAAGGACAAGAAGTTCGTTTGGTCTCCACAATGTGATGAAAGTTTCAATCTCCTGAAGACTAAACTCACTTATACACCAGTTCTGGTTGGCCCAGATACTACCAAACCTTTCCAGATATTCTGCGATGCATCTCTCCAAGGTCTAGGTGCAGTTCTTATGCAAGAACGTCAAGTTGTGGCTTATGCTTCACGTCAGTTGAACGCACATGAGCAAAATTATCCCACTCATGACCTTGAACTTGCAGCAGTTGTGTTTGCCCTCAAGAAATGGAGGCAATACTTGTTGGGTAATCGCACTGAAATCTTTTCCGATCATAAGAGTCTGAAATACATCTTCACTCAACCAGATCTAAACCTCAGGCAAAGGAGATGGATTGAAAAAATTAAAGACTTTGATCTCACCATTTCTTACACTCCAGGCAAGGCTAATGTTATGGCCGATGCTCTCAGTCGCAAGTCGTATTGCAATAATCTCATGATCATGGAAAGCCAACCTCCACTTCATGAAGAATTCCAGAAGCTGAACCTTGGTCTTGTTCCTCAAGGTTATCTTGCGAACTTAACAGCCAGTCCAACTCTCGAGGACAAGATTCGTTCTGAACAACTTCATGATGCTGAAATCAAGAAGATTGTCGTGGGATAATCACGGCAGACGTTACCGGGGGTAACTGATCTTGGGGCAAGACGACACAGGCGTTTGGGAGAGGGTTTAGCTCAGAGGAAAACATGATGCAACTCGATCTGGTAGCCGGCAATCAAAGTCGCCGAGTCTCCGATCTTGATATAACAGCTCAACTCTAGGGTTACACTAGATGCTCGATAACAAGCGATATTGCTAGGGTTCTTAGATCTCCCTCCAAACTAGACCTGGGGGTCGGTTTATAAAGCACCCGTACCCCCTGGCTTACCCTCCAAGGCGCATCCTGGATCCTACCCGGACACGGCGCACAAACCCTAATTTTCCTTTACCATAACCCACAATCCGGGTTACTGGGCCTACAAGCTTGGGCCTTCCAAAAGTTTCCTTATCCTTAGCCGGATCCTGCGCATCGTCCTTTGGGCCGGGTTACTCCTTGGAGTTTGGCCTACCGGGTTATTATCCCCCCATCAGTAGTCCCTAGAAAAGCCTGGGCTTCACGGATCCTTCCTTGAAGCGCCCGCTATTCCCTGCAAGGATATCAAACACACGAGTATGTGGAGGCCGGGTTAAGGCGCCTCAATAGATAGCTAGGCCTTACTCCATGGTGGCCATATGGTAACCCGGCTCTTCCCCAATTACCTAACTTACTTTTCCGGGTCTAAACCCCAAAATGTCAAGATTCTATACTTGATAATTGACCTGATATCACGGGATGGATCTCTTTCTCCTTTTCGTTCAGATACCCTGCTCAACATTTAAAGCGCATCTCGCAAAAACTCAAATAGATAGCCGTTTACTCCGCAACTCCCGGCTCCCGCTCGCTGAACCGGGCTTATCCACTCGCGCTATAAATAGGCTCCTTGGGGGTAACCCGAACCCTAACGGCTCATTTCCCCCCACTCTGCTTCCTTTCTCCCTCCGCGCTCATCCTCACTGAGCGTCACCACGGAAATCCCGCGCGCATCACCGGAGCCCATCGGCCGGAGGCTGCGCTCCGCCACAGCTAACCCCGCGCCGCCGCCAAGATCCACCGGCAAATCTCCATCCGGCCCGTCAGGAACCACGAAAGGACACCAGGCTTGCGCCATCTGCCTCCGCAAGGCTTCACTCAGATCTCCTCCAGTAAGCCTCTTGCACCCATTAATTTGCCCTTGCAATTTCTTGATTTCACCTCAGATCAGATCCAAATCAACCCGCCAATGATTTCTCGGCCATGCCGAATTAGGTTGCTAGTATTCTTTCTAGCTCGCCCAATAGATAAGATATAGACTCCAATCCACTCTCCTACTACCTGCAATTATTAATTTCGCCACAAATCTGAAGATGGAATTTCCAATCTGGGCTCGAACCACTCAAAATTTCCGCCTTTGCCTCAATCACCCGGCTAGTCCTCCCCTTTCAAGTTCCTTTTATTCGCGCTAAGTGCCTGTGCAGCCATCCACCGTCCTCAAAGTTCCTTCAACGCTTAGATCCCCATAATTTTCGCTATAATACTTGATACCCGGATAGTTCGAACTTCACTCTGCAAACTGACACCCGGATAATACACAATTTTCATGTCTCAATATTACCTTGCCGATACTTGGCCGGCTCGCAGCTTCCGTGTCTTATTCCTTTTATCCTCCTACCTTGTGCTTTGCAGGTCAACCACATGGCTCCCAAGAAGCAGGGAAAAACTCCGACTAAAACCAAAGCCACCAACTCCATATCCGCCAACTGGGCGCGGTCTACGGTCACCAAGGCCAAGCTGGAGGAGCTGGTCGAGCTGGGAGTTCTTCCTCCTCAAGAGGATATCCGGTGGAGGGTGCCGGGCAAGGAGACCCGGCCCACCCCGACGAAAGACGAGGTAATCTGTTTCGTGGAACATGTGACCCGGGGCTTCCGTCCGCCGGGTCACCCTTTCTTCCGTGATGTCCTAAGCCATTACGGCTTCGCGTTTTTGACATCGGGCCTAATTCTATATTAAATATTTCCCATTTCATCGTCCTTTCCGAGTCATACTTGTGCACTCCGCCAAGTCTGGCTCTTTTTGTTGAACTTTTTCAGTGCAAACCGTGCCGCGAAAGCGGTGACGGGGCGCTTCTCACTTGCGGCGGGGTTTCTATCCAGCGCCGCAAGAATTCTCTGATGCCACCCCTCACTCTTAACTCCCATGTCAAGCACTGGCAGCTCTCATACTTTTACTGTCAAGACACCTCCCCACCCGGCCAAAAGAAACTGCCGGGTTACTCAGAGGGCCTCCTTGACATCTCCGAAAAATTTAGTGCCTTTTCCCCTGACTCGGACAGGGAGGCAATTCAACCTCTGCTAGCCAAAATCACCACTCTCACGGCCCAAGGTCTCATCGGGCTCAACCTGGTGAAGACTTGGGTCGACTTCCGAATCCAACCCAATTCCATCCGCACAAAATTGATGTGCGAGTATTCGGGGCAATCTACAGACCCACTCCGGTACTCCGACAACATCTTCGCGGCTGGTGACACTCATAAAACTATCAAGGGCTTTCTGACGGAAAAGCTTGAGGTAATCCAGAACATATCCGGATTAGAGCCCTTCACACTCGAGAACCCAGCCCCCAAGGTGAAAACCTAATTTTGATGTCTTTACCTTTGCTCTTTCCACTCGATACAGTTGATGACCCTTATACTGATACTTTTCAGGCTGATGATGATTTTTGGAAGACCAACACTTCTCCTAGCTCCGAAAATCCAGAGGAGCAAGAAGAAGCCGTTAATTCGGACGAAGGTGCTCTCCGGATTTTACTTGGTTCCCTTAAGCTCATCATAACCCCTTCATTTTCCAACTATAACTTTGATGATATCCAGAACAAGAAGATGACGAAGAAGAAAACTCCGATGGCAAAGTAGAATCCGCCAGCGACGAGGAGGAACTGGAGCCGACAGTGAAAGTCGGATCAAAGAGAAAGACTCAAGAGGCCACCTCCAAGGTTTCATATCACCTCCTCGCATTCAATTCGTATTCCTTTAATGATATACATGAGATACCTTGACGTTGTTCCACTGGCCATGCTTGAAGGAGTCGCCCATGACCAAGCGCAGGCCAACTCGAAATCACCCGGGTGATGGTGCTCTTAACCCGGGTATTTCATCGACTCCGACTCGGCGGGCTGGTATTTACCCTATCCTTTCTTGAACGAAACATTCTCCTTGAACCATTCCTTTATGAAATCTTACTTGATATTTTCCAGCCTCTCCCGGGTCCAGCGACGGATTTCCTGCGGATTTCGCGGTGAACACCGGGTAAAATACCTTTCCTGATGCTCTACCACGCTTCATCACCCTTTCCTGATTGTATATTAGCTGCTTACTCATAACATCTATAGGGCCACGGTCGTTACTAGCGACCAAGAGGATATGGAAACCGAGGGCCCGGGTAAGGGAAGCCCGGCTGATAAGACTACAACCGCGTCTAGCGGCGAAGGGCAAGCGTCGCCGATAAACCCGGACATACAAGAAGCCGAGTATCCGATTGCCTCCCATGCAAGCAAGAAGAACAGAGCCGCAACCTTGGGTGCAGAAGAAGGAGCATCGGATTCCGACATACAAATGACCCGGGTGCCGCCTCCCACTAAGAAGAAAGCTCCTTCCCAGAATTTCCAAGGCCCCGGGTCCTCTGATACGGGTAAAGACACTTTGATCAATTGATGAACATCTCCTCACTATGAAGACTTCGGAGAGCAAGATCTTGGAGCGCATGGCTGCAGAGCACCAGGTAGTGACACTTGATATCTCGTAGTGCATACCTAGTCCCCAAGTTCCGAGCATGACTTGCTAAAGTTATGCTTGGTACTTTACGCGATATTCAGCTTACCATAATATCCAACTGATACTTGTGTTCCTTGCTACTTACAGGCGCAGATAACCCGGTCTGATGAAATTTTACTCAAGACCGAACAACTTCTTCTTGCCGAGGTAAAGCGGAGGGAAACCCTTGAAGACGACATGAAAACTTTAAAGAAGGATGTTTCTAAATACAAGAAGAAGTGCAATACCGCTCAGACCGCACTGAAGAAACTATCGGACCAGGTCGCCGATACTTATCAGATCTTGCTTAGTAAGTTTTTGCTGCCGACTAACTTCATGTTTTTGCTTTTTTATGTGATACTCGGGATTATTGATACGTTCTTTCTTTTGTTTCCACTGTAGGTGCCAACCTTGCGACCCAGAGGAGGATGCCATTGTCAAGGCTAGAACCCTAAAGACTGTGCTCCGGACTTTCTTTGCCGGCACGAAATTTATACTGGATGCCGTGAAGTGGCCTACGGAAGTATATCCGGGTGAAGAAAATCTCATTCAAGCCTGCTCCACTGTGCCTGGCTGGATTGAAATCTGGAAACACTCGTCATGCCGGATTGGTATGACCCGGGCCTTTACCCTGGCCAAGGCTTTCTTTCCGAAGCTTGACCCGGCGAAGGTAATATCCTGGTTTCCCGAATTCAAGGCGGACGGTTCCAAATTTACACCCAAGGATTTCAAGGCCATACAATCCGCAGTGCGTCCCTCGGCTACCACTTTGGCCGATAGTTTGGATCTAAACACGATTATGAGTGCATACGACGCTGATGGCAAAATTGTTACGGAGGAAGCACCCCCGCCCTTTGATATCTTGGAGCAGTGGGTTGCTAACTCGGCCAGGAAGAGGGAGGCAACTGCGAAGAGAGAGGCCGAGTTAGGATCAGGGCCGTCTGCCTCTACACCAGCTGTCCCTCCACCTGTCCGCCCTGGTGCGGTGAGTCCGGGTAATGCTGCCAGGAAAGCTAAGCAGCAAGACCAGGAGAAAGACCAGGAAGACCGTACTCAGGAGGCCGAATAGGGCAGTGCCATCATAATATCTTGATCACGTGATGCTCTGTATTCAAACTAGCATGCTTTTGATGGTGCGCCTGTGCACCCCTGATACTGATGTCGTAATTTGTAACGTACTTTTAGTCCGTGATATACTTTGCGGCTTTCCTGGCCTTTTGATAATCGTGCTACTTGTCTATTCTTTGAACTTGTTCTCGATACCCGACTCTCTTTTTGGCTCCCTTCGTGAGACTCGGTTTTCCGAGTATCAGGGGCTTTGATAAGTGGACTTTTCTTTAAGTCCCCAAGACTCGGATGCTAGGGTCTTTCGAACTTCGATAGCCAAATAGTTTGTTTCTGTTTCGAAGTCCCCAGTCCCCATGACCCAAAGTCCGAGTCATGGGGGTGTGGACTTTCTCAGAGAACAAATTGTTTTTTACCGAGTCGAAAACCTAAGGCCATTCCGCGTAAGTACTGAAGTTATGCTTGATAGTCATTGAGTTTCCGGCTATTAGCCTTGTACTCTGCATAAACTTGTGGTTTAGATGACCCTTTTGACTATCTTGTACTGTAAGCCGGCTTTCGCGTGGATACCATGTTGTTACATCCATACGAAAACAGGGTCAGACAAGTCCCATTGGGCTTCATGGCTGATTGTAATCGTAAGCGAACAAATCATGCCACTTTAGTGCGAGTCACATCGAGCTTAAGTAAGAAAAGTCAAGAAAATTTGGCTCCTTTGTCCAGTTATAAGATTGCAGCCGTACTCGTTTGTGAATAATCGGCCCTTATAACTTATAGGCATCAAGGCCGGGTCTTTCGGGTTTGTGGCTGGACTACTTGAGCAACCAGCCCCCGAGACCTATATATACTCAACGTTCTTAATGATACTGAAATATTGATGTCACATGGATACTACTTACTTGTAATCAGGCTGTAACGAAATAGGACTTGATAACCATCTCTTTATTGATGCGAGAAAGTTTGGATCAGCAGGCCGCCTCATTAAAAACCTTCCAGTCCCCTTAGGTACCCTGGGTAGGAAAAGAGCGCGTCTGAAACCTGCTGCCCGTTACATTGTTTAGTTCTTCATGGGCACCGGTCCCGGACTGGCGTGACCGATGCACATTCTCCACATGTTGGACTTTTTCATGATGAGTACCGGGTTTACCAGCCAACCCGGGTGAGGTGCTTCCATGACGTGGCTGGTTGTGAGCGGCCGTGCAGTTTCTTCTTTTATAGCGGATTGTTTGGGGGAGTCATCCTCGATAAAAGCCACCATTTTAGTATCTTGTGCTACCTTGGACTTTGCTTTTTCGCCTTCAGTACTCGGCCTTTTTGATGTGGTTCTGTCCTCCGGGTCTGCTTGAGACCGGTAGTGCTTGAGTTCTTCTTTTCTACAGGCTTGCTCGGCCATTGCTGCGTCTCCTTCATCGCATTCAGCTGCTATGTCTCGATTTCCATGTATGGTAATGGTCTTCTTGGGACCCGGTATTTTTAGCTGTAGATACACGTAACACGGCCTAGCCATGAATTTGGCATAAGCCGGCCTTCCGAATAACGCGTGATAGGGGCTGCGCAATTTGACTACCTCAAAGGTAAGCCACTCAACTCGATAGTTATCCTTTGACTCCCCAAAAGCTACCTCCAATGCGATTTTTTCCTCGGGGCACGCTGAATGACCCGGCACTATCCCATGAAAAATTGTTGAGCTTTTTTGTAGCTGAGACTCCTTGAGGCCCATGCGTAGGAAGGTTTCCCAATACAGTATATTGATGCTGCTTCCACCATCCATCAAAACCTTTTTCAACTCATACCCATTGACCTGCGGTGCGACTACTAATGCCAAGACTCCCGGGTGTTCCACTCTTTCGGGGTGATCCCTTCTGCTCCATGTTACCTCCTGTTCTGACCATCTCAAGTATCTCGGGATAGCTGACGAAACTGAGTTGACCGCTTGCTTCAGTATCTTTTTGTCCTTGTTAGAGCCTCCTGTGGTATGCACATGATATTGACCCAATTGTTTGGGGTTAGCCTGGAAACCTCCTGCCCCCCCTTGGTTATTACCTTGATTTCCAGCCGCCGGGTTACCAGCTGAGGGTGGGCCGTTGCCCGGGTTTCCCCCTGGACCCGGTCCTCCTCCCCGTCCTGCACCTCGCATAGCTCTGTTCACTTCCTCATTTTTCCATCTTTGTAAGTCAGCGCACTGCTCCAAGGAGTGGTTAGCTGGCCTGCCGTTCCTGTTGTGCTTCGGGCATGCCATTCTGAATATGTCCCAATTGTTACTCGGCCTTGGTGGTCCTTGATAGTTTCCTCCATTGTGATTACCTCCGTTGAAATTTCCTTCTGCTCTGGGTCTCGAAGACCCGGCTTCTGTGCTGGCGACAAACTCGGAGCCTCCTTCAAACGGGCGCTTGTTCTGGCTGTTTCCGTTATTACCCGGTGCTGATCCATTGCCGGTTCTTCCGTTATTGCTTGTGTTTGCTTTTACTTTCTTGTCATCAACTTCCTCTTCTGTAGTATCTGTCGCAGCGTGCTTGTTGCACGCATCCATCAATTCTCCCATTGTAACTTCCGACGCATTCCGACTTGACTTCATGCGAGTTAACTTCTGCACTAAAGGTATATACTTGCATGTTTTTGCCATAGCTTGTAGTGCATCCTTGGGCTGAATATCCGTGGACGAGTGAAGTATCTCCATAACCCGGCGCACCCAACTGCGCGCCGATTCTCCCTTCTTCTGGACGCATCGCTCTAGATCATCAATAGTGAACAATTTCCTGCACGTCCCATGAAAGTGCTTGACAAACGCGGTCTTCAATTCCTCCCAGGACTTGATCGATCCTTCCGGCAAATTGGTGAACCACAACTTTGCTGCTCCTTCTGACATCATCAAGTACATGAACTTGGCTTGGAGATTCTCGGATGCGTTGCGAATCGACATTGCCATCTCATAACTACTTAGCCATGTTTCCGGATCCATAGTTGGCTCGTAATTCACTACCTTCCCTGGCTCTTTGAATTTTTCCGGGTAAGGTTCAGCTCTGATATTGTCCGAGAGACACTTGGGTCCCGCAAGAACGATCGAAGCCGGCCTTGCTCTGGAAACGTGTGATACAGCGGGGGGCGCGGCTGGGTGCGGCGCTGCGGGAAGTCCATGTGCTGCAGACCCGGCCGCGGCCCTCCGAGCCCTGGAACTGTCCACAACAGCCTGTGCTGCTGATGCTGCCTGAACGCGGGGAGGAGGCGGCATTTGCTGCTTCTCTTCCCTCCGCCGTGCTGAATTTGTTTGGATATTCCCTTGTTGTTGACTGACGTATGGCGTCCCGTGCATCCCGCTTCTATGATCCGGATAATTGGCTTGCTGTGCCACCGCAGTGTGCAACAGATCGATGGCTTGCCGGGTCTTCTCTGCATGGGGTGACTCTCCCACAGGGATTTGGTTTAACGCGAGTGTCGCCGCATACACATTGTCCATGGGATTATTGTAGTGGCCTGCTGGTGTGCGAAATCGTGATGGTGGCGGTGGTGGTAGATCGTTGCCGGTTGTGACTCTAGTCTGTGGTGGGGGTAATCCGGCCCGCTCATTTGCCGTACGAGTCCCCGCTGTTGCCGGTTGGGGTGCGGTTCCCTGGTTCACCACTGGTATCGGCTGATCCTGAGGTGTGACAAATAAAGTAGCCGGATTAATAACCCCGCCCGTTGCTGGTAACCTAGTTTGATGCCTTTGATGTACTCTAGATGTTTCCTCGCGGAGCCGGGTTTCCAGCGCATCCAGCTCACGCTGCCGCGTGGCCATCCCTTGCCTTTCTGCCTCTACTTGCCTTCTTGGCTGTTCCAGCGCACGACGAGCCACGTCCAGATCCCTGACACGCTCCGCTGCATTTTCTGGAGTGATAACCGTTGCAAGAACCGTGGGGTCTAGAATCAGATTATTATCGAATAAGGCCGGGTGACGCGGGTTCGAAGGACCCGCCCCTGGTGTCCGGTTTCCCAGGAATCCGAACGTATTTGCGTGCAACTCCTCGTCTGCTGCGCGGCTGGTCACTGATGCCGACTCTCCATCAACCCGGGCCAGAACCGGGTCTCCGTTGGCCGCGTCCTGCTGCTGGACCAATGCCTGAGCCGCCCCGACTGCTGCTGCGGTTGCGTTTTCTTGGTTGAGATTGGCCGCGGGAGCGGTGTAGACCGCAACTCGGCGTATGATACTCGGTGTAAGTTCATGCTGTTCTTCTCCGGCGTTATTCTCCTCGTACCGGTTTTCCAGTAGATCCAGGATAGACTCGGTATCATCCTCTGTCGCACCCGGACTTCTAGGGGATACTCACAGTCCGTCAAACAGTAGATAAATGGCTTACGGGGCATACCGGCACCCGCATCTCAATATGAGCAGGCCAACACGTAAACGTGTGACAACCATTATCTTACTATTCATCGTCTGCGCAAACCATCCCATAGAAATCCAGACACTTCCCTTGACGTACTTCAAACATACACACATTGTACGTCAACGGCGTTTGAACAAGTGATATCACAACAGATCTCTACGACACAAAAGATGGAAATAAGTTGCAACTGGCCCTCACTAGGGCAGAGAATAGCAAATACAATCATTCAGAGGGCACATGCCCCAACAATTCATCATTACATCACAGCGGAAGCATCCAAAATGTCTGAGTACAGACAAGAACCAAATAGGCCTAAGAGGCCGGAAACGAAAAGACGGAGCCCATCCACGAAGTCTCGGATCCTGCCCGGGTCCGCTATCTACTCGTCAGCAGTCTCGTCGTCATACTCCACGTAGTAGCCACCATGGAGATCCTCGGAAACGTCGTCTGCGTAAACCACAGCCCCAAAGGGGTCAGTACATAAACGTACTGGCAAGCAAGACTCACAGTTCACCAAAGTGTAACCCGTCAACACCAAGCACAGATGCCTTGGGTTCAACGGAAGAGAGGGGATATAAAAGATGCTGCAACTGGCTGCACTAACCAACTACAGAGATTCTACCACTTCCGGCTAACAGAAAGAAGATAAGATCGATGATTGTAACCAACTGAAAGATAACTTCAAACAAACCCATCCTGGATCTCGCCCCTTATCCGAAGAAGCAATCCGAGGATAACTCACACAGTTGGATTAGTGATGGTTCAGATTATTGTGTCCACAAGCCTATTACTAGTCAAGTTGTTAATTATTGGGTGAAAGATTGTTAACCATTATGTTTAAGTTGTCCTGAGTACTTGTTAGCCAGTACTTTCACCAAGTAATCCATAACCGCGGAAAACACGGCTTCTCGAGAAGATTATCCCTGCAGGGTTGCACCAATTTGGCCGTACACGCATGAATAACCCGCCAGATGGAAAGGCCCTTCCACCAAGCGGGCCACTCAACACAACTCAACTCTTCTTCGCATCAAGCCCAAAGAACCTTGGGCGCACGGCTAATCGAGCCCAGAAGAAAATGGACCCTCATAGCACTCTAAGAACGTGTCCCCCTATATGCCGACTACGAAAGTTCCAACCGGGTACCAAGGGCTCGCAAGATCATGCATGCAGCAAATGGAAAACCCGAACTAAATGAGGCGATTTGGACGAGATGCGAATCGAATCAAATTGAGGGGGGCGCCCATACTCGCTTCCCACATGCGGTTAGTGCGCTCATCATGGATCAGTAGACAAGACCCTTTTCCTATTAGGGTCGACACTAGCAGGCCTCAAAACCACAAAGGGCCTCCTGCCGGTGCCTTATCATCAAATTATTATTTAACAATAACATTAGCATGATTGATTGATTAAACATCGAGCCGCCAGAACATAATGAAGTAGTAACAGAAAGTAACGGGTAACAGACTCGAGCAAAACAACCTAAGCATGCTAGTAAGACACTGGCTCAATCAAAGGGGTGATAGGAGTGGAGGTGAGGCAATATCAGGGTTAAGGGATTCATGTGATGGGTTCGTAACAGAAAATACTACTACTATGGCTTAGCAAGGAAAGGACAACGGAAAGTATCGGTAGTCAATGTTGAAAGGAACATAGTGGTTCATGTGAGTGATAACTTGCCTGCAAACCCAGTAGCCTGGTACTGAGCTAACTCCTTAGAAGGGGTGTCGTAAGGATCGTCGGTCTCAACGTCGTCGTTTATCCGGGAAGAAGCAAACAAACAACGCAGAGAACAAACAATCAATAACATGGCATATTGCACAAACATGGGATGATGCATGACCATTTAATTGATGCATAGAAATGAACTAGTTGACAAGATAGAAACAGGATTAAATGGACCCACATGCAAGTGGATTGCATATGAAAAGCCCATGCATTATGGTTGAATTAATTGTTTTACAACTAATCAAATTGTGTAAGTGAATTAGCATGATGCATGGATGAGGAAAACAACAAAATAACAACAATAGAAGCAATTGGAAATAAGGGTTACCAAGTTTAGAAATTCATTCATTAAGTTTTGGGAATTTTGGGTTCTTAAAGGTGCCACACAAGCATTTGTTGTTTTCATCAAGTTAAATTGTTCAAAATAGATAACAAAGTTTATATTTGAAAAGAAAACAAGATTTTGGGTGGATTACATGTTTCACTTGTTGAAAAAGGATTCCAAATAAATTATTTATGAATTAAACAAGTTTAAGCAAGAATTAAATGAATTTAATTCAAACATGAACTTATTTGAATTTTTATTTGTGCAAAACATTAAGTGAGATTCATATTTTAAAAGGTTATGCTTTGATGGTTTGAAAACACATTTTATATGTCCCAAAGAATTGGATTTGATCAAGTTATGAATTTAACAATATTAAATGAATTAAACAAGGTTTAAATTATTTAACCAATTTTAATTATTCAAAACAGAAAACAAAGTTTATATTTGGAAAGAGGGTTTAATTTTGCATGGAAAACATATTTCATTTGTTGAAATTGGATTTAGAATGAGCAAGTTATTATTTTGGCAATTTTAAATGCAACAAATAAGAAACAGTTGTTTTCAGCAATTTAAATTATTCAAAACAGCAAACAAAATTTATATTTGGAAAGTACATGAAAAATTGATTGGAAAACATATTTGGTTTGTGAAATTTGGAATTTTTATGAACAAGTTATGAATTTTGCAAGTTTAAGTGAATTTGACAAGTTTTCAAACATTGCACCAATTTAAAATATTCAAAACAGTAAACAAATTTTATATTTGGATAGATCATTTAATTTGGTATTGAAAACATATCAAAAATGTTGAATTTGGAGTTGGGATGAATTTCTTATGCATTTTAGAAGATTGGGTGCAAATCTGCCATTTTTAAACCATTAGGGACTTAGAAATAATTATTACAGGGGCTAGAAATAAGTGCCAGGGGCCTAATGGTGATTACCAGGAAGTTTATGGGTTTGGATAATCGAAATAAAAAAGATGTGTTATTATGCAGGGGGTGGGATTCGACCCCCCCACCTCCTGCTTGCGCTAGGGGATGTGGAACCAGTGGGCTAGGTGCAGTTTCGTGACAGAGAAGGGGATCGAGGGAGGATATGCTGTGGCTCGCGGTGGTTTTTTTCTGAATTAACTGAACCGGTTCGTGCTGTACTCGACAGGGAAGATCAGATGCAGCGGCCGCTCGCCGTGGTTCATGGCCGCGGTGGCCGGAGGGGCGGCTGGTGGAGGGGAGTGTGGCCAAAGGGGAGGAGGAGGGAGGCGATCGGGCGAGGGAAGGAGGAGGCGCACCTCACCTTGGCGATCGGGAGCAGGTGGTCGGGGCGGACAGGGAGCAGGCAGGGGCGACGGCCGGCGAAAACGGCGGACGGCGCCGGAGCTCCTGGCTCTCCCGGCTCGAGCCGAGGGCGTGGAGAGGAAGCCCGCGGTGGGGCGGTTCCATTCCCGCCCCCACCGCGGCCGGAGAGGAACCCGAGGGCGGCGATCACCGGCGGCTTGTGGAGCTGAATTCGGTGAGGTTCAGGGTTCAGTAACAGCTACAGAGGAAATATTGAGCAGAGGAGGAAGAGGAAGAAGGATGGCGGCGCAGGGAGAGGGGCTCTAGGGTTTCTAGGTTAGCAGAGGGGGAAGATGGCTTTAAGGAGGAAGAAACCCCTGTACGGCATGGCATCCAGGGGTGGGGAGGGAGATCGTGTGGTTCTGTAGGTGTTCGTACTGGAGGTGACGTGGGAGGAGGAAGAAGACAAACAGAGGGGGGTACGGGCCAGGGGAGATGGGCTGGATGATGGGCTGGGTTTTCTTCCCCCCCTTGAACGTTTTCCTTTTTATTTGTTTTATATTTTTTTTTTGCTGCAAACAAAAGAGAAGAAAAGGATATTTTTTAAGTTAATAAAATGGTGGAAAAAAATATGGTTGGTTTTGTTTTTCAATTTGCAACTTAAACTAACTTTTATTTTCCAAGGTTTTCAAATTTAATTACTGTTTGTTAGCTAAACCAATTTTTTTAACATTCTTAGGTATTGAAGATTGTTATGGAAAACATCTCTTTAACATAGGGTGAACCATATTAATTAAAGTGATCAAAATTATTAGAATACTTTGGTAGTTTCAATGACTTGGAAATTGGTGCTGTTTGGAAATAACCCAATTTTGAATGAATTGCTTTATTAGATGGACATTAATAAACACACTTTTAAATAGGGTGACCCCTATTTTAACTATAAACAAAAAAATGGATTAATTTGTTTTGATATCAACATAATTTCAAAGTGATTATGTTTTAGTGCTTTGAGTTGAGTTTTTGATTGCAATTTGGAAACAATTGATTGATCAAACCAACAATTTAATGAGTGAGCATTATGGAATAAAATGAAAGCAATTTGGTTGTTTTTATTTGAACTCTCACTTTGGAAATTGTAACATCACAAGGATGAAATAAAGGGTTTGAAATTTGAGTTGAAATTCAAACAGAAAACAAAGGAAAACAAATGAAAACAGTTGGAAAACAACTGAAAACAGAGGAAAACAAATGGAAAACAAACAAAACAAATGCAATCAACATGATGCCATGATGCAAAACATAAAATAACAGAGAGCAAACATTCTAAAGGCTATTTTTCAGACTTGGGATGTTACAAAACGCCCCCCCTTGAAGGAATCGCGCCCCGAGATTCCTACTGAGAAAAGAAAAGGTCCGGAAACTTCTTGGGGAGATCCTCTTGAGATGTGACACGTGAAACACATCGTGCACAGTGGATAGACGTCAGGGAATTTGGAAACCACCGGAACATTTTCAAATAAAGGGAGAGGTTTTGTATTGAGGGTGTATAGCTGGATATAACTTGATTCATTTGTTGAATAGACTATCTGTAATAAGGGTGGAACAGAGTTATTGACATCAATGCAACACCAAGAATAACATCAATGTCAGAATCATACACATGAGAGTAACGAGGAATATGTGGCCTCCCATTAGAATTGGATTGTTCTTACTTATCTTGGAAGTCAACATTTGAGATCCCGGGGAGTGAACAGAGATTTGATTGCTTAGTGGAACCAGAATTAGGTTGTATGTTGTGGAAAAGATTGTTGACACAAAGGAATGTGATTCTCCGGTATGAAATAACACTTTAGTTGTTCAAGAGTTTACGAGGAAGTTTTGATTAGACGCCGGTAGAAGATTTGAAGTGGAAAACAACAACAAGATTTCAACGGACGAAATGGAAATGTTTAGGAGGACAGGATAACGAAGCAACACCGGGAAAACGAGGTCAAAACACTCCTGAGGTACTACGGAAAACCCATCCGGGCTTCTAAAGGATAAATATCTACTGCTTAAGGAATAGAGGATCTGCTTCCGGGGCTTACACGCCTCCGTTCTCAATCGTGAGTAGGCAACATGATAAATCATGTCACAACCACCTCCATTCCTATGGTCTAGTAGATATAACCATCCTAGAGAAACCAGAATTCGTGAAATCCTAACTTGAAAGTTTAGATGAGAAGGGAAAACAACGTTACACTTCCTTACCAGAAAAAGGGAGGGTGGGTGGGGAAAGAAGAAAAAGAACAGAATTCCTACTCTCACGTTTCATTTTTCCTATATAGCTACAAAATAGTTCTAGACTCAACTGCGACCAGTAAAAAGGGATCCTACAGGCAGACAGGCTCTGATACCATTTGTCGCACCCGGACTTCTAGGGGATACTCACAGTCCGTCAAACAGTAGATAAATGGCTTACGGGGCATACCGGCACCCGCATCTCAATATGAGCAGGCCAACACGTAAACGTGTGACAACCATTATCTTACTATTCATCGTCTGCGCAAACCATCCCATAGAAATCCAGACACTTCCCTTGACGTACTTCAAACATACACACATTCTACGTCAACGGCGTTTGAACAAGTGATATCACAACAGATCTCTACGACACAAAAGATGGAAATAAGTTGCAACTGGCCCTCACTAGGGCAGAGAATAGCAAATACAATCATTCAGAGGGCACATGCCCCAACAATTCATCATTACATCGCAGCGGAAGCATCCAAAATGTCTGAGTACAGACAAGAACCAAATAGGCCTAAGAGGCCGGAAACGAAAAGACGGAGCCCATCCACGAAGTCTCGGATCCTGCCCGGGTCCGCTATCTACTCGTCAGCAGTCTCGTCGTCATACTCCACGTAGTAGCCACCATGGAGATCCTCGGAAACGTCGTCTGCGTAAACCACAGCCCCAAAGGGGTCAGTACATAAACGTACTGGCAAGCAAGACTCACAGTTCACCAAAGTGTAACCCGTCAACACCAAGCACAAATGCCTTGGGTTCAACGGAAGAGAGGGGATATAAAAGATGCTACAACTGGCTGCACTAACCAACTACAGAGATTCTACCACTTCCGGCTAACAGAAAGAAGATAAGATCGAGGATTGTAACCAACTGAAAGATAACTTCAAACAAACCCATCCTGGATCTCGCCCCTTATCCGAAGAAGCAATCCGAGGATAACTCACACAGTTGGATTAGTGATGGTTCAGATTATTGTGTCCACAAGCCGATTACTAGTCAAGTTGTTAATCATTGGGTGAAAGATTGTTAACCATTATGTTTAAGTTGTCCTGAGTACTTGTTAGCCAGTACTTTCACCAAGTAATCCATAACCGCGGAAAACACGGCTTCTCGAGAAGATTATCCCTGCAGGGTTGCACCAATTTGGTCGTACACGCATGAATAACCCGCCAGATGGAAAGGCCCTTCCACCAAGCGGGCCACTCAACACAACTCAACTCTTCTTCGCATCAAGCCCAAAGAACCTTGGGCGCACGGCTAATCGAGCCCAGAAGAAAATGGACCCTCATAGCACTCTAAGAACGTGTCCCCCTATATGCCGACTACGAAAGTTCCACCCGGGTACCAAGGGCTCGCAAGATCATGCATGCAGCAAATGGAAAACCCGAACTAAATGAGGCGATTTGGACGAGATGCGAATCGAATCAAATTGAGGGGGGCGCCCATACTCGCTTCCCACATGCGGTTAGTGCGCTCATCATGGATCAGTAGACAAGACCCTTTTCCTATTAGGGTCGACACTAGCAGGCCTCAAAACCACAAAGGGCCTCCTGCCGGTGCCTTATCATCAAATTATTATTTAACAATAACATTAGCATGATTGATTGATTAAACATCGAGCCCCCAGAACATAATGAAGTAGTAACAGAAAGTAACGGGTAACAGACTCGAGCAAAACAACCTAAGCATGCTAGTAAGACACTGGCTCAATCAAAGGGGTGATAGGAGTGGAGGTGAGGCAATATCAGGGTTAAGGGATTCATGTGATGGGTTCGTAACAGAAACTACTACTACTATGGCTTAGCAAGGAAAGGACAACGGAAAGTATCGGTAGTCAATGTTGAAAGGAACACAGTGGTTCATGTGAGTGATAACTTGCCTGCAAACCCAGTAGCCTGGTACTGAGCTAACTCCTTAGAAGGGGTGTCGTAAGGATCGTCGGTCTCAACGTCGTCGTTTATCCGGGAAGAAGCAAACAAACAACGCAGAGAACAAACAATCAATAACATGGCATATTGCACAAACATGGGATGATGCATGACCATTTAATTGATGCATAGAAATGAACTAGTTGACAAGATAGAAACAGGATTAAATGGACCCACATGCAAGTGGATTGCATATGAAAAGCCCATGCATTATGGTTGAATTAATTGTTTTACAACTAATCAAATTGTGTAAGTGAATTAGCATGATGCATGGATGAGGAAAACAACAAAATAACAACAATAGAAGCAATTGGAAATAAGGGTTACCAAGTTTAGAAATTCATTCATTAAGTTTTGGGAATTTTGGGTTCTTAAAGGTGCCACACAAGCATTTGTTGTTTTCATCAAGTTAAATTGTTCAAAATAGATAACAAAGTTTATATTTGAAAAGAAAACAAGATTTTGGGTGGATTACATGTTTCACTTGTTGAAAAAGGATTCCAAATAAATTATTTATGAATTAAACAAGTTTAAGCAAGAATTAAATGAATTTAATTCAAACATGAACTTATTTGAATTTTTATTTGTGCAAAACATTAAGTGAGATTCATATTTGAAAAGGTTATGCTTTGATGGTTTGAAAACACATTTTATATGTCCCAAAGAATTGGATTTGATCAAATTATGAATTTAACAATATTAAATGAATTAAACAAGGTTTAAATTATTTAACCAATTTTAATTATTCAAAACAGAAAACAAAGTTTATATTTGGAAAGAGGGTTTAATTTTGCATGGAAACCATATTTCATTTGTTGAAATTGGATTTAGAATGAGCAAGTTATTATTTTGGCAATTTTAAATGCAACAAATAAGAAACAATTGTTTTCAGCAATTTAAATTATTCAAAACAGCAAACAAAATTTATATTTGGAAAGTACATGAAAAATTGATTGGAAAACATATTTGGTTTGTGAAATTTGGAATTTTTATGAACAAGTTATGAATTTTCAAGTTTAAGTGAATTTGACAAGTTTTCAAACATTGCACCAATTTAAAATATTCAAAACAGTAAACAAATTTTATATTTGGATAGATCATTTAATTTGGTATTGAAAACATATAAAAAATGTTGAATTTGGAGTTGGGATGAATTTCTTATGCATTTTAGAAGATTGGGTGCAAATCTGCCATTTTTAAACCATTAGGGACTTAGAAATAATTATTACAGGGGCTAGAAATAAGTGCCAGGGGCCTAATGGTGATTACCAGGAAGTTTATGGGTTTGGATAATCGAAATAAAAAAGATGTGTTATTATGCAGGGGGTGGGATTCGATCCCCCCACCTCCTGCTTGCGCTAGGGGATGTGGAACCAGTGGGCTAGGTGCAGTTTCGTGACAGAGAAGGGGATCGAGGGAGGATATGCTGTGGCTCGCGGTGGTTTTTTTCTGAATTAGCTGAACCGGTTCGTGCTGTACTCGACAGGGAAGATCAGATGCAGCGGCCGCTCGCCGTGGTTCATGGCCGCGGTGGGCGGAGGGGCGGCTGGTGGAGGGGAGTGTGGCCAAAGGGGAGGAGGAGGGAGGCGATCGGGCGAGGGAAGGAGGAGGCGCACCTCACCTTGGCGATCGGGAGCAGGTGGTCGGGGCGGACAGGGAGCAGGCAGGGGCGACGGCCGGCGAAAACGGCGGACGGCGCCGGAGCTCCTGGCTCTCCCGGCTCGAGCCGAGGGCGTGGAGAGGAAGCCCGCGGTGGGGCGGTTCCATTCCCGCCCCCACCGCGGCCGGAGAGGAACCCGAGGGCGGCGATCACCGGCGGCTTGTGGAGCTGAATTCGGTGAGGTTCAGGGTTCAGTAACAGCTACAGAGGAAAAATTGAGCAGAGGAGGAAGAGGAAGAAGGATGGCGGCGCAGGGAGAGGGGCTCTAGGGTTTCTAGGTTAGCAGAGGGGGAAGATGGCTTTAAGGAGGAAGAAACCCCTGTGCGGCATGGCATCCAGGGGTGGGGAGGGAGATCGTGTGGTTCTGTAGGTGTTCGTACTGGAGGTGACGTGGGAGGAGGAAGAAGACAAACAGAGGGGGGTACGGGCCAGGGGAGATGGGCTGGATGATGGGCTGGGTTTTCTTCCCCCCCTTGAACGTTTTCCTTTTTATTTGTTTTATATTTTTTTTTGCTGCAAACAAAAGAGAAGAAAAGGATAGTTTTTAAGTTAATAAAATGGTGGAAAAAAATATGGTTGGTTTTGTTTTTCAATTTGCAACTTAAACTAACTTTTATTTTCCAAGGTTTTCAAATTTAATTACTGTTTGTTAGCTAAACCAATTTTTTTAACATTCTTAGGTATTGAAGATTGTTATGGAAAACATCTCTTTAACATAGGGTGAACCATATTAATTAAAGTGATCAAAATTATTAGAATACTTTGGTAGTTTCAATGACTTGGAAATTGGTGCTGTTTGGAAATAACCCAATTTTGAATGAATTGCTTTATTAGATGGACATTAATAAACACACTTTTATATAGGGTGACCCCTATTTTAACTATAAACAAAAAAATGGATTAATTTGTTTTGATATCAACATAATTTCAAAGTTATTATGTTTTAGTGCTTTGAGTTGAGTTTTTGATTGCAATTTGGAAACAATTGATTGATCAAACCAACAATTTAATGAGTGAGCATTATGGAATAAAATGAAAGCAATTTGGTTGTTTTTATTTGAACTCTCACTTTGGAAATTGTAACATCACAAGGATGAAATAAAGGGTTTGAAATTTGAGTTGAAATTCAAACAGAAAACAAAGGAAAACAAATGAAAACAGTTGGAAAACAACTGAAAACAGAGGAAAACAAATGGAAAACAAACAAAAAAAATGCAATCAACATGATGCCATGATGCAAAACATAAAATAACAGAGAGCAAACATTCTAAAGGCTATTTTTCAGACTTGGGATGTTACATCCTCTCTCTCGACCCGGTCGCGCGGGGTCCATGCCGGCTCCTCCGGCTGTTCCCACTTCGCGATGGGTTCTTCCGCCGGATACGTCGTTCCGATCGATTCTTCATCATCTGATCGGATAGAAGTGGCTTCCCCTGACACAAAATCAGATCCAAAATTGTCAGGGATCGAACCGGAAGTACATACCATGCCAATGAAGACGCTGATCCGGCCGATTGTCACGACAGATCCGGATTCGAGGCGATCCGATTCTGGCCCCCAGCCGGAATCGTCCACTGTCTTTTCTCCTTTGTGGTCGATGTAGATCTCGCCGACAACAAGATTCTCCATGTTCTTCCGAGCTTCTCCCGTGATGTAAACACCTTTGGACGCAGGCCCCACGGTGGGCGCCAACTATCGTGGGATAATCACGGCAGACGTTACCGGGGAAAACATGATGCAACTCGATCTGGTAGCCGGCAATCAAAGTCGCCGAGTCTCCGATCTTGATATAACAGCTCAACTCTAGGGTTACACTAGATGCTCGATACCAAGCGATATTGCTAGGGTTCTTAGATCTCCCTCCAAACTAGACCTGGGGGTCGGTTTATAAAGCACCCGTACCCCCTGGCTTACCCTCCAAGGCACATCCTGGATCCTACCCGGACACGGCGCACAAACCCTAATTTTCCTTTACCATAACCCACAATCCGGGTTACTGGGCCTACAAGCTTGGGCCTTCCAAAAGTTTCCTTATCCTTAGCCGGATCCTGCGCATCGTCCTTTGGGCCGGGTTACTCCTTGGAGTTTGGCCTACCGGGTTATTATCCCCCCATCAAAGATGGTAGAACACATCAAACAAGGCAAGGAGAAATTTAAGTCCTTCTCAATTGATGACAAAGGAACTGTGTTCTTTGAAGGACGCATTGCAGTTCCTCAAGTTCAAAGTCTCAAAGATATCATTCTCAAGGAGGCTCATGAAACTCCCCTCTCCATCCACCCTGGAAGTACAAAGATGTACCAGGATCTTAAGACACTGTATTGGTGGCCTGGCATGAAACGTGAAATTGCTCAATACGTTTCTGAATGCGACGTTTGTCAACGTGTTAAGGCAGTCCATCAGAAAACAGCCGGTCTTCTCCAACCTCTGAAAATCCCTGAGTGGAAGTGGGACATGATTGAAATGGACTTCGTCACTGGTTTTCCAAAGTCCAAGAGGGGCAACGATGCAATCTTCGTTGTTATTGATAGTCTCACTAAAGTAGCTCACTTCTTTGCTGTCAAAGAAACAATCTCGGCTAGCTAGTTAGCAGAGCTCTACACAGCAAAGATTGTTCCTCTTCATGGTGTTCCATTGGAAATAAGCTCAGACCGTGGAAGCATATTCACTTCTCATTTCTGGAAAAGCTTTCAAGAAGCATTGGGCACCAAACTTCTGTTCAGCACAGCCTATCACCCTCAGTCTCAAGGGCAAGTCGAAAGAGTCAATCAGATTCTCGAGGATATGCTCAGAGCATGTGGTATCTCCTTTGGCATGAAATGGGAGGATTGCCTTCCATATGCTGAATTCTCCTACAACAACAGCTACCAGGCAAGCCTAGGCATGGCACCAGTTGAAGCACTCTATGGCCGCAGATGCAGGAGTCCAATCAATTGGTCTGGAGCTGGTGAACGTTCACTCTTAGGCCCTGACATTGTTAAGGAAGCCGAGAGAAAGTTCGCATCATTCGTGACAATCTCAAGATTGCTCAGTCTCGTCAGAAAAGCTACTATGACAGCAAGCACCGGGATATGATCTATGCACCTGGTGACAAAGCATATCTCCGTGTAACTCCCCTCAGAGGCACTCATCGTTTTGGTGTGAAAGGAAATCTTGCACCAAGATACATTGGTCCTTTCAACATTCTCTCAAGGCGTGCGGAAAATGCCTATCGTCTTGAACTTCCAGGAAAACTATCCAAGGTGCACGATGTGTTTCACGTGTCACAGCTCAAGAGGTGTTTCAAAGATCCAGATCGTGCAGTTGATCATGATTCCATTGAACTGCAAGATGATCTATCTTATGAGGAGCACCCTGTTCGTATTCTTGATGAGACCGAGCGTAAGACTCGCAACAAGAGCACCAAGTTCTTGAAAGTGCAGTGGTCCCATCATTCCGATAAAGAGGCAACGTGGGAGACCGAAGAGGATCTTCGCAAGAAGTATCCGGACCTTTTCCTTTCTCAGTAGGAATCTCGGGGCGCGATTCCTTCAGGGGGGGGCGTTTTGTAACATCCCAAGTATGAAAACACCCCTAGAATGTTTGTTTCTTGTTTAATTATTGTTTTGCATCATGGCATCTTAATCATTGCATTTGTTTCCTTCTTGTTTGCATCTGTTTTTATTTGTTTTCGCAATTGAATTTCAAACATTAATCAAATGCTTTGGTTCATACTTGTTATGTTACAATTTATTTTCCAAATAAAAGGTTCAAATAAAAACTCCCATTTGTTTCCATGAAAAATAAAAAGCTCAATTATTTGTTTGTTCTTTAATATTCCACTGAATTAAAATGGCATTCAAAATTCAAATCACATTGTCCAAAACAACCACCATGTTGAACTTATGAAAATTTCATAGCAATGCTAATCATTTGTTTCGAATTAAACATTAAAGTTCACCCTATTGAATTCTTGTTTTCAATAAATCTTTTAATCCAAAATTCATTCAACTTTGAATCAAATCACAAACAACATTTTTATTTTGAACTTTTTGTAAAACCAAAAACTTGCTAGTTGTTGCTATTCCATAAATAAGCAATATAAAAATTTTATCTAAATTTTCTAACCCCAAATCTAGCCCTTTTTTTCTTCCTAATTCCTTGCAGCAAAAAAAAACAGAGGAGAAACTCAAAAAAAAAAAACGCAGGAGAGGGGGAGAGGCAGGCCCAGCCCACCAGGCTGCAGCCCGCTCGGTCTCCCCCTACCTCCGTACGATCGATGCACGTGCCATGGACAGCGACCTGCTGCCCACTGCTCCACCCATCCCCCCTCCTATATCTACCTCCTAGTCCCCCTAGAAAACCCTAACCCTAGCCGCACCCTATCCCTCCTATCTCCCCACCACCGCCGCCATCGAGAGGAGCTCACTTGCCTCCGTTTCTTCTGCCACCACCGCCGGCCGCCGGAGCACACCGCCGCCGCCTCCGGCACCCCCCGGCCGTGCCGCGGCCACCTCTGCGAAGAGGGTGAGATCCCCTTTCCATTCCCCTCCTTGCCCCCCTCGTTCCCATGCGGTGTGCATCAATTGCTTCCATGCAAAATCCCTGTTCGTGCTTGTTTGTCCGACAGAGAAGAACAGCCGCAGTGCGTTCGCTTGCAGTCAGTTAACAGCGATGTGTTATGTTCAAAAACCAATCGCCCCCTATGTATTCAAAACCGGCGCAGCAGACCAACTGGCAGCAGCCGCGCGCAGCGAGCCAGCAGATCGCGGGATAAAATCCCCGCACCCCCACTTTTCTGCTTCTTTTTTTTGGAATACTTCAGCGCGATGTCTGAACCATAACCCCCCTGCTAGCTGTCCCTATCACCACCACAGCAGCTAGCCCATCTGGTTGTTCCTTGGCGCAGCAAGCAGAGGGCAGGGGTTCGAATCCCACCCCTGCCTAATAAAAACCATCTTTTTTCCATTTATTTTTCTAGATCTAGATCTATCCCAAAATTGCACCCAGGTCCCCTGCTACTTTCATCTATGTCCCTGTAATTTTTATTTCCAAGTCCCTGCTACTTTTTTAGGTCCATAATTATTTCTATAAATCATAAACATGCTTAAACTTGGCAAATCAATAACTTTTGTTTGGAAACTCCAATTGCAAAACTTTAAACATGTAAATCACTCCATTTTAAATTCTCTACCCAAATATAAAATTTGTTTACTGTTTTGAATATTTTAAATTGGTGAAATATTTGAATTCTTGTTTAATTCACTTAATTTTGCAAAATTCATAACTTGAACATAAAAATTCCAAACTCAACAAATAAAATATGTTTTCCATCCCATTTTTCATGTACTTTGCAAATATAAACTTTGTTTCATGTTTTGAATAATTAAAATTGCTTAAATAATTTAAACCTTGTTTAAATCATTAAAATTTGCTAAATTCATAACTTGCTCAAATTAAATTATTTTTGAACATATAAAATATGTTTTCAAACCATAAAAGTATAAACTTTTCAAATATGAAATTGGTTTAATGTTTTGAACAAATAAAAATTCAAATGAATTCATACTTGAATTTAGTTCATTTAAATCTTGTTTGACTTGTTTAATTCATAAATAATTCATCCTAATTCCTTTTTCAATAATTGAAACATGTATTCCACCTAAAATTGTTTGTACTTTCCAAATATGAATTTTTTTATTTGTTTTGAACAATTTAAATTGATGAAAACAACAAATGTTTGTGTAACACCTTTAAGGAACCAAAATTCCCTAACTTAATAAATAAAATTTCAAACTTGGTAAACCTTATTTCAAAATTGTTCTATTGTTGTTATTTTTCTGTTTTCCTCATACATGCATCATACTAATCCACTTTCACCTATTGGTTAGTTGTAAAACAATTGTTTCAACCATAATTCATGGGCTTTTAATATGCAACTCAAATTGCATATGGGTCCATTTAATCATCTTGTTACCATGTCAACTAGTTTATTTTCATGCATCAATTAAATGGTCATGCATAATCCCATGATTGTGCATTATGCCATGTTATTGATTGTTTGTCTCTTTGCGTTGTTTGTTTGCTTCTTCTCGAATAGACGACGACGTTGAGACAGACGAGATTTACGACACCCCTTCTGAGGATCTAGCTCAGTACCAGGCTGCTGAGTTTGCAGGCAAGTATTCACTCACATGAACCATTGTGTTCCTTTCAACATTGGATACCGATACTTTCCGTTGTCTATTCTGCTAGCCCTATGAATAGTTGTTTCTGTTACGAACCTATCACATGTTATCCTGAACCCTGATATTGCCTCACCTCCACTCCTATAACCCCGTTGTTTGAGCCCGTGTCTTACTAGCATGCTTAGGGTTGTTTTGCTCGAGTCTGCTGTCAGTTACTTTCTGTTAATATATTTCTATTATGTTCTAGGGCTCGATGTTAAACAACAACCTGTTAATTTTGAGGTAATAATAATTTGATGATAAGGCACCGGCAGGAGGCCCGGCGTGGTTTTGAGGCCTGCTAGTGTCGACCCTAATTAGGAAAAGGGTCTTGTCTACTGATCCATGATGAGCGCACTATCCGCATGTGGGAAGCGTGTATGGGCGCCCCCCTCAATTTGATTCGATTCGCATCTCGTCCAAATCGCCTCATTTAGTTCGGGTTTTCCATTTGCCGCATGCATATGCAGGTGCGAACCCTTGGTACCAGGGTGGAACTTTTGTAGTCGGCATTTAGGGAGACACGTTCTTAGAGTGCTATGAGGGTCCCCTTTTCTTCGTGGGGCTTGATTAGCCGTGCGCTCACTGCATGGGGTTCTTTGGGCTTGATGCGAAGAAGAGTTGAGTTGTGTTGAGTGCCCCACTTGGTGGAAGGCATTCCATCTGGCGGGTTATTCTTACATGTACGACCAAATTGGTGCACCCCTGCAGGGATAAATCTTCTCGAGAAGCCGTGTTTTCCGCGGTTATGGTTAACTTGGTGAAAGTACTGGCTAACAAGTACTCAGAACAACTTACACCTAACTAATAATAATTTGACTAGTAATAGAATTATTGACACAATAACTTGAACCATCATTAATCCAACTGTTTGAGTTTATCCTCGGATTGCTTCTTTGGATAAGGGGCGAGATCCAGGATGGGTTTGTTTGGTGGTTAGTGATAGTTGGTTACGATACGCTATCTCATCCCCTTTCTGTTAGCCGGAAGTTGTATCATGTTCTGTAGTTGGTTAGTGTAGCCAGCTGCCGCATATTTTGTATCACCCTTTCTTCCGTTGAACCCAAAGCATTTGTGCTTGGTGTTGACGGGTTACACTTTGGTGAACTGTGAGTCTTGCTTGCCAGTACGTCTATGTACTGACCCCTTTGGGGCTGTGGTTTCCGCAGACTACGCTTACGAGGATCCCCGTGACGGCTACTACGTGGAGTTTGACGAGGCTGCTGACGAGTAGATAGCGGACCCGGGAAGGATCCGAGACTTCGTGGATGGGCTCCGTCTTTTCGTTTCCGGCCTCTTAGGCCTATTTGGATCTTGTCTGTACTCAGACATTTTGGATGCTTCCGCTGTGTTGTAATAATGATATGTTGGGACATGTGTTCTCTGGATGATTGTATTTGCTATCTCTACTCTAGTGAGAGCTATTTGCAACTTATTTCAATCTTTTGTGTCTCAGAGATATGTTGTGCTATCATTTTGTTCAACGCCGTTGACGTACCATGTGTGTATGGTATGAAGTACGTCAATGGTAGTATCCTGATTTCTATGGGATAGTTTACATCAACGGTGGATAGTAGAGATTGGTTGTCACACATAAGTGTTGGCCTACTCGTAAGAGATGCGGGTGCCGGTAAGCCCCGTAATCCAATCAACTACTGTTCAGTTCGTACGGTGAGTATCCTCTAGAAGTCCGGGTGCGACAACCCAGCCACTTCATGCTCACACAAACAAGGTGTGCTCTTCTTCATTTTTAAATAATGGCCATGAAGATTGGCAGAGAGATTGCCAACTTGCTAATCAAATTTTTCTTCAAGAATGGTATTGCTAAACACATTCTCCCTTAAAAAAATTGCACCTTCAATGGATGGCCATGGCCTCTCTGTTATGCCATGACAGGTGTGCTTCTCATCTCACTGTAGCATGCTCATTTCACTCGGTTGCTTTGTATACCAGTGAAGAAAGAATCTTTGCTAGCATTGGTGAAAGGGAAAACATGCACGCTCTCGACTGCACACACCCCAAGTCTCCAACTGAACCAAATATTCCGGCGAGGTCATGTGATGGACGTGCTCTCCGGCAAATATTTGGCTGTGGTGTTTCTACTGGGATTTATTTTGGGGGTGTACTAGATCGTTATTGAAAAATTACAAGTGTACAGACAGCCAGGCAGCCCTGTAGCCAAGTTCAGTAACTCTGGGCCAGATTTTCAAATACAAGTGTCAGGGGTCAAAAGTTCTTAGATGTGTGTGCTTATACTATTGCTTAGAGGCAGTTTCTTCGTGCAACTTGTCAGTATCGAGTATCTACTCAGTCGGTTTAGAGAAAATAAGTATGACTTTCGTATCTCTCATCGATACGTTGCACCCCGCTGCAATTTTTGGCAAAGAGGAAATTACAAATGCGTTGTTCTTTTTGTTCTGAATTGATTTCGCAGACAGCCGGGAGTA
The DNA here is from genome assembly GCA_028641055.1 of Alopecurus myosuroides. Lineage (NCBI taxonomy): Eukaryota > Viridiplantae > Streptophyta > Magnoliopsida > Poales > Poaceae > Alopecurus > Alopecurus myosuroides. The sequence goes on along the minus strand of CM054057.1, from coordinate 472,738,663 downwards.
TCCTAACAGTCTGCTACCATAGCAAATGAAGATCAAAGCCTTTGGATCTACATTGCGTGATGTCCATGACTCCATCCACAAATGAACTGCTTGTTTCCCCGAGAGTTCTCAATAAACTCATATAGGACCATAACATAGTTCAGAGCATGGTAAGGCAAGTCACATCCGAAGTTCAGAGTGCTACGTTAATATGAACGAACCCCTTCATATTTGACACGGAGCTATACGTATACTGATCCTGAAAAGGAATGACACATCACGCTTGTAGAACTGGTCACAAAAGTATGAAATCACCGGAGTAGCATGCTGCTGGTTGTAGCATGTATGTCTACAGAGCTCCTTTACATTTCAACTTGACTGGCATATGTATGTACATGCATATATATTGCAACATACAAAGTGAGCCAAACAACTTCAGGTCGTTAATTCAGCACAGAAACAGTGTGCTCACGAATCAAGGTATGTACTCCCTCTGAACCGAAAGAGGGAGTACTTAATAAAAAAAGTATGTGTGCGCTACATGAAGCGACTCTCTGTGCGCTACATGAAGCGACTCTCTATATTTGGCTGTGGTGTTTCTACTGGGATTTATTTTTGGGGGTGTACTAGATCGTTATTGAAAAATTACAAGTGTACAGACAGCCAGGCAGCCCTGTAGCCAAGTTCAGTAACTCTGGGCCAGATTTTCAAATACAAGTGTCAGGGGTCAAAAGTTCTTAGATGTGTGTGCTTATACTATTGCTTAGAGGCAGTTTCTTCGTTTCAACTTTACAGGTTTGCAAACTTAACGGAAAGGTATGCAGGATGCAGGCAGTTACTAGTTGTTGCAAACTTGCAAGACCAACCTTGTTTGTTGCAAAGACCAGTACTCTGTAGTGGTTGAAGTATCCATCAAGACTGGGAGTAGTAGTTTATAATCCAGGTGGCATATGCAAGCATGTGTCCTCATAAAAAATTAGTAACAACGTGCACTGACTCCATGTAAATTCAAAACTAAAAGTTGGGATAAATATAAATATTACGACTCTAATAGCACACCATATAAAACGATCACCGCAAAACCACCGGAGATGGAGCCAAACATGCATGACAAGGGTAGACCGCACAAGAGGACAGGATCAACCCTTCAGCAGCCACCTATCGTTAATTCTTGGAAGGAATTATTCATGGCCCTTATAGTGTTTCTGAGCCATACCAGCAGAACATAAGCTGGTTCTGCTTCCGAACCTGTGGCATTGTACGCATCAATACGTATTATACAGCTACTGGAAGAGGCTCCATTGGCAGTTAAAATTATAGAGCTGCTGAAACTGGTGTATTGTTTGTAAATGTACTTTCAGATGGTGGACATTAGAGCAAACGAAGCGCCTTCTACAGTGATGAAGTTATCCTTGCTAATTTACTAAGTATAATAGAAAATCTACCAAGTATAAAATTCATAGAAAATTGGGGCATGACCTTTGCTATTTTTCCTATGTCTAGGAGTGCCAGAAATTCGCTCGGAAGGAAATGAATCAACTTCCTCGCGAAACATTGGCATCTCAAAAAGAAAAAACCTGCACAAAATGGAATCCAACAGTCTAGCTGTAAAAAACATTGGCATCTCTTTGAACTGGTTCAGATACACATGGGAGCACTGCCACTGTAAACCTCCTCTTGTTTTGGTGGGGCACATGCTATTGAATTTTCATCCATAGATATTCTTACCTCAAAATACTTGATATTCTGTAAGAATCAGTAAAACTGACATCAAAGTTGTTGGGTTCCAGTGAGGCAAAAAGTGGTTGCAGCTACTTGTTTAATCATAGGTAATAGACTACTATCTTTATTAATGTATTTTAGGAGCAAATTGATTGCTTTCAAGAAGCCAGTCACTGAAGCAAACAACCAGAATCATCAGAAACTAAGGAGGACAGTCACTGAAGCAAACGATCAGAGGCGAAATCAACAGCGTTCATCACCAACTACACCACAACTGGATCAGAGAAGCAAAACAGGGCAACCAACATCACCACATCAACCCTGTGAAGAGGGGGCTTACCTGCCCTAGGTTGAAGGCGTCGAGGAAGACGGTGTCGAGCGGCGGCGCTCGATGCAGACGGCGACGGCGCGGCTCCTCCTCTCCTAGGTCACGGCGCGCGCGGTCCTCCTCGATGTGCTCCTCGATGCTCCTCCTCTCCTACCACCTCCACACGGCGCGCGCGGCTCCTCCTCTCCTACCACCTCCACAAGGTTCCTCCACGGTGGCGATCGAGCGCGAGGGAGAAGAAAGGATCGAGCGGGGATCGAGCGTGGTTCGTCGCACGAGATCGAGGTTACAGTGAGGGGATCGAGCGGGGATGCAAAATGCCTAAGTGTGGAAGAATACCAGGCGGGCGGGTCCACATGTCATTGGTCGAAAGCACATTCTGTGGCGCACCACGAGCCCGTGCGCCATAGAATTGTTAGAATTCTATGGCGCACGCTTCTAGGGGTGCGCCACAGAAATGCTTGGGCCTATTCTGTGGCCAAGTGTACGGGGCCACATGTCATTGGGACGTAGTAATTTCTATGGCGCACCATCAATAAAGTGCGCCACAGAATTCTGTGGATAGATAAATAAAAACACGCACGGTTGTAGTTTGACAAATCTGTGTTACTAGTGCAGTGGTTTGCTGTGAGGTTCTCACCACCCAGGTTCGAATCTTGATATTCCCCCACTTTTTTTAACATTTTATTTAATTATAATTAAAGAAAGAAAACAGTAAATTACAATTACAAAAATAAAACACACATTTAATATTAGAATATTTTTTTATATAACGTCTCACACACACATATGGTTGTCTAACATACACATGAGCATATATACATAATAAAGACTTTTTCGTCTCGGTTCCGATCTAGCTTAATTAGCGTCTCTTTCCCTTTTTGTTGGCGACTGGATATTTTATACCGGCCACCTTGAGATTTCTTCGCGTGAACGGACAACCGTGGGTAGGTAGGGATGTCTTCCTTCTTACTTTACCAGTAGTAGGCATGTCGAAGTGCTTGTCGAACTCCTCCTCGATCTTCGGATCACCGTTCTTGTCCAAGTCTTCCTCGTTGGCGTCTCCTTCCATTCCGATGATGCTCCTCTTGCCCCTCCTCACGACAACACGGCTAGGCCTTGACGGGTCGGTGATGAAGAAGCATTGGTCAACTTGGCTAGCGAGTACCCATGGCTCATTTTTCGCGGATGCGTTCTTCGATTTGGCATCGGGTATAACCATTGTGGTGAAATACCGTCCTTCTTTCTTGACATTCTTGGCCCATCTCACACGGAACATTGGCACCACCGTCTCTCCGCAGTAGTTGAGCTCCCATATCTCCTCGATCTTTCCGAAGTATCTTTCTTCCACATTAGTCTCGGCATCGCCATATGATAGCATAGTTACTCCTGAGTTTTGATTTTCGCTACTCATGTCCTTGTCCTCGGTGGAGAATCTGTAACCGGAGATGTCGTACCCCTGATAGGTCCTTACGTTCTGCCCGGGGCCCTGTGATAAGATGTATATGAGTTTTTCATCTTCCGTAGAAGGCATTTTTCTCCGTGCTTCAATCAGTTGACTTTGCTTGAACCAACACGTGAAGCCGGAGTTGTGCTCTTTGGTTACGTCTCCCATCTTCCTCGGCCCGCCCATTTCAATATAATTCTGATTGATTAAGATTTTGTGCTCTTCCACGAAAGGCTCGATCAACTTTAAGTGTTGTAGCGCGACCCGGTGAGCCCTATCAAAGTCGTCGCGTCGTTTTTGAATGCCGACATGGACGTCGCGGCAGCCCTCGCGGTGACCGACTCCGTTGAGTCTGCCAAGGTGCGTCCTGGTGGACAAACCGACATCCTGATCGTCTTCAGTGCTTAGGTAATTGTCGCAGAAAGAGATGCACTCGTTGGTTAGAAATCCTTTGGCCATGCTTGCGTCTAGACGGGCCCTATTGCGAACGTATCCTTTCAGGACACCATTCTGCCTTTCCATCCGCATCATGTAGTGCAGAAACGTCGGGCCGAGATGCCTGATGTCATCAACGACATGGAGAAGGAGATGTACACATATATCACAGAATGCCGGCGGGAAGTAAATCTCGAGCTCGCATAGTATCACCACGATCTCATCCTGTAGCATCTTGAGCTGCCTCACGCCGATCAATTTCCGGGTGATAACGTCGAAAAAGTTGCAAAGGCCAAACAACGTATCACGGACATGCTCGTACATTATCCCTCGGATCGCAACAGGAAGTATCTGCGTCATGAGCACATGACAATCGTGAGACTTCATCCCGGTGAACCTCTTCCTCGCTAAGTCCAGATATCTGCTTATACTCCCTGAGTATCCGTGAGGAACTTTGACTTCTACGAGGCACCTGAAAAACTGCTCAAGCTCCGGCGGACTCAATGTGAAGCAGGCAGCGGGAAGCACCACGGTGTTCTTCTTAGCCTTTTTGCGGGGAGGACGTTGAGTCCCTTCCGTCTTATCCTCATCGTCATCATCATCATCACTATCGGCGGGGACCTGTAGATTTTTCCTAATGCCAAAATGTTTTAGATCGTATCTTGCTTTCAGCCCATCCTTGGACTTCTCCGAATTGCAAATAGTGCCAAGCAGACTCTCCGTAACGTTCTTCGTAATGTGCATCACATCAAGGCTATGAGGCGCGTGGAGGACCGGCCAGTACTCCAAGTTGTGGAAAACAGACCTCGCTTTCCATACACCCAGCAGCGGCTCTGGCTTGGGTCGTTTCTTTCCCGGCGAAGGGCACTCGTCCCAATTTTTCAGAAGCTCGTCGATTTCTTCGCCGCTCCTAGTGCGCGGGGCTCCATCGGGCTCGTCTTTACCATTGAACAACTCACCGCGTTTTCTCCACGGGTGATCCAGACGAAGCCACCTTCGAGCCCCAGGGTACACGGTTTTCGAAGACCCAGGATCCCTTGGTAGTTGGAGATGCGGGGTCCCGTCCATGCACTTCACACAGCCGCAGAATCCGTGGCCGACCTGGGCAGATACATACGCGTAACCAGGATAGTCTGTGACCGTCGTCAGCAACGCGGCTCTCATATGGAAATAATCTCTAGTGTACGCGTCCCACGTACGGGGTGGCGTCTTCCACAACGTGTCTAACTCGTCTTTCAGCAGCCCGAGATACAAATGCATGTCGACACCTGGTTGTTTTGGCCCCTGGATGAGAATACTCAAGTGTATGTACTTTTGCTTGGTGCACAGCCACGGGGGTAGGTTGTAAGGCCATACAAACACGGGCCAGCTGCTATGTGTGCTACTCTGGTTGCCGAACGGATTGAGTCCATCGGTGCTCATACCCAGCCTGACGTTCCTCGCGTCGCCCCCAAAACTCGGGAAAGCTATGTCCAATGCTTCCCACTGGGCAGCGTCTGCAGGATGTGTCATGATATAGCCCTTCTCCGGATCTTCTTCCGGCTTCTCCCTTTTCGCGTGCCATTGCATGAGCTTTGCTTCCTTAGGGTCCACGTAGTACTGTTGAAGACGGGGAGTGATAGGAAAGTACCATACCACTTTTCGAGGAATTTTCTTGTTGTTGGTTCCACACTTGTATCGTCCGTGGCCGCACTTCGGACATGTGGTTGTGTCCTTGTACTCCCCCCGATAAATTACACAATCATTGATGCAGGCGTGAAATTTTTCGTGAGGTAGGTCAAGAGGGCACACGACTTTCTTAGCCTCGTTGATACTGCTTGGCAATGTGTTCCCCTCGGGAAGGCGATCGTGCCAGAATTTCAAGTTCTTGTTGAAGCTCGAGTCGGTCCATTTGTTTTGCGTCTTCATCTTCAGAGCAGCAAGCGTTACATGCAACCTCGTATCCTCGGGGCGGCACCCAGGAAACAACGGAGTCACCCCGTCTATCTCCATTTGCGCCAGCTTGGCTTTCTCCCTAGCTGCACCTATGTCGTTGCTCGTCTCCTTAAGCAGCAGATCCTGAACATGAGAGTCCCGCGAGGCCGAAATTAGTGGGGTCTCCGTGTTCACGTCTTCATCGTCATGTCGATCTTCTCCGCCGACATATCCTTCTTCATGATGATCTTCTTCGCCGTCATTTCCTTCGTCACCTCGCTCGCCCTCTTCTTCGTGCACAACTTTTGCTGCCGGCGGTGCCACGTGGTTGCGGTCGTCAAAGAAACCGCGTCTGAGAAGGTGCTCCTCCAATTGCCCGGAATTAGGGTCAATCCAGCGCACGAGTTTGCATGATCGACACGGACATCTTATCTGCCTCCTGTTGCACCGAATCATGTCCGCCTTCGCGTCTTTCTTGTATCTAGCGATTCGAGCAGAGCTCATTTCTAGTACCATGGTTGCCTGCACAGACACATAGAGAGCAGAAAATTAGAACCACAACATGCATAGTCGCCGGAAAAATTCGGCATGACCTCTCCTATAAGTAGGACATATGGGGTGCAAAAGTTTGCCGAAATGGAAGTGAATCAACATTTCGGCAAACATCCATGCACCATGACCGCCCACACGCGCGCGACAATCGATCGGTCCACCTGCACATGCATGACAAACACCCATACACATGATCGATGGCCACACGAGACATGCACCTCCAACTATACTCACCTCTAGTAGATTCGATACCGAGACGCGAAAAGAGCGAGGAGAGGGAGGGACCGGAGTATAGATGGAAGTAATTAGGCCCCCCCCCCCCCAACAACAAGAAACTTCACCAACAATTATACATCGAATAAATAGGTTCACCTACCAAAAAAAGAGAATTAAATGTGTAAAAATAGAGTGGAGAGAAGGGGGAGGCGAGTGAGCAACATACACTTGGAATGAAATGAGTGGGGGGGAGAGAGGGGGCTGCCATCTTTATGTGCACAGTGCACATAATTCTGTGGCGCACCAGCACATAATTCTGTGGCGCACGGTTGTGCTGCGCCATAGAAATGCCAAATTTTGTGGCGCATCTGTCAAAATGCGCCACAGAATATGGCATTTCTGTGGCGCAGCACAACCGTGCGCCACAGAATTGGTATTTTCTGTGGCGCACCAGGTGGAGTGCGCCATAATAATGGGGCTTCTGACACACAGTCCACTGATTGGTGTGGGGCCCACTCTGTTTCTGTGGCGCACGCTGTGTTGATGCGCCACAAAATTGGAAATTTCTGTGGCGCACCTGTGAGCATGCGCCACAAAATTTCTTTTCTATGGCGCACGCATTATTGATGCGCCACAGATGGCATTCCATAGAATGGCATTTCTCTACTAATCCCTCTCCTCCGCCGGGCAGTCCCTCTCCACTTCCCCCTCCCTTCTGAACGCCGACGCGCCTGCCCGCAGGCGCAGCGGCGAGCCATGCTTCGAACGCGTGGTTCGCCCCAAGACGGAGGACGACAGCGACGACGACGACGAGTGGCCCGACCAGAAGGTCGCGGAGCAGCTGTCGCTGAACACGCTGCAGCCACTCGACGACGACACCGCCACTCGGTGGAGTCTGCGGGAGACCACCGCGGCGGAGCTCGAGCTCCAGCGCCGCCTGCTGGCGGAAGCCGAGCAGCGCAAGGCGGCGCGCGATCGTGAGGCCGCCGCCAGCGCGGCCCGCCTCCGCGTCCCTCCCCCGCCGCCGCAGATTGAGAACGTCTACATCGTCCTCGACCCGGATTCCGACGACGAGGGCGTGATCCAGCAAGCCCTCGAGGCGAGCAGGTGGGAAGGCGGCGGCGACGAGGGACAGGGGCCGAGCACGCGCCCCGGCGACGGCCCCGGCGACGACGACGACGACGACGACGGCGACTATAGTCAGGCTATCGCCGCCAGCCTCGGCCTTAAGTAGTTTAGTTTAAATTCTTAGTTTAAATTTTCAGTTCTAGTTTAAATTCGCGCCGAATATGTACGCACTTCGCAAATTTCAATAAAAATCGACTAGTTTTCAAATTGCGTTTGTTTTGGGCCGAATCTTGGGCTCGGGAAGCGACTGGGAAGTCTGTGCCCCCAGGTTCCAGAATAGCGCCGTTTAGCGCCGCGGCGGACCCAAAACGGCGGCGTTTTGGGCCCTGGGGGCGCAACGACTGGAGATGCCCTAAAGAAAAAGAAGGAAAATCGTACTTCGGATACACACAACCAATGACTTTATAAAAAAATATGTCAAACATCAAGACCCAATGCATTAGCTTGAAAAAAAGAAGAAGAATCATCTGGATAACATCTTCCTTAGTGACCTCACGGGAGCCATATTGTACGTCATCTACAAGTAACCTTCAGGAACCAAGTTCAACAGTTGAACAGATAATTTACCTTTCCCCGCAGGGTTAGGAGGATGTGTCCGGCGACGTCCATGACGACGCGGCGTCGCCGGCTGCTGAAGAACTCGCCCTTGACCCGCAGCACGACGGCGCCGTTCGCGTCGGTGACGTTGTAGTCGCCGGCTGAGAGGCCGAACGCCTTCTTGGTCACCGTCAGAGGCCCGACGAACGGCTTGCAGATCTGCGGCCCAGTCATCGGCAGTTTTGCCGGAGGTACTCCGTTGAGCGCCGCCATCGTTAATTGCTGTTCCGTAGGTTGTTTCTCGTAAGCAACGTGGGCGTTGTTTGTACCGCAGGATGGTGCTACATGGTGAGCCCTTATTCGGCGCTCAGCCTCGGTGTGGTCTTCCAAATGGGATGGGACAAGGAAGAAGAAACCGAAGGTACTCACGTTAGTTTCCATGCGGCAATTGGCATCGGCGATCAGTGCGGAGACTTGGGCCGGATCGGGCCAGAACGGCATAGCCCAGTCGTGCCTCGGGCCGTATCGGGTTCGGGCCACTGCCCCGGCAAGCAACGGCACGGCACGAACGCATCAGAGAAGCGCCGAGGCACGGCACGCAGCACGGCGTGCCGGCACGTGAGCGGTCGACGCAGCAGCCATGGACGTCGTCAAGGTCGTGTATGACCGCCATGGACTAGTTGTGGTCGAGCAGCGGAAAAAAGAAGAGAGCCTGGCACTGGACACGCCATGGATGTTGTCGTCGTCCTGGTCGAGCGGCTAGTCGGGGCTCAGAGCTCCATCCACCGGCTTCGGAGGTGGAGCAGATCTTTGATTTTAGGAGTAGATGGAGGATTCGGAGAGTGTAGCCTGTAGCGAACGAGATGGCGAGGGGCGGCGGTTGACTTTTTTTTGAAATATAAACTCAATAAATATAAAGCAAGCAAGCCGCCTCATTAAAAACCTTCCAGTCCCCGTAGGTACCCTGGTAAGGAAAAAAGTGCGTAAAAAACTTGCTGCTTAGTGTTCAAACACCGATACATCGTGAGCTAGAATGTTTACAAGAAAATCAGGGGGTTCTTCTAACCAAGTTACAGTAACGAACCCCTCAAAGTGGCTAGCTAGACTATGTGCTGCACCGTTCGCTTCCCTTGGGCAATAATGGAATATAACTGATGTAAAGTTGTGGCATAGCATCATGCATTCGGCATAAATAGCGGCAGCTGGACCATGAGACGCCCCTCCATCAGCCATGGTCTCAATTACCTCTTGGCAATCAGAGTTTATCTCTACTCGGTTGTAGCCTAGTTGGCCCGCGAGGAGTAGACCATCTCGAAGTGCCAAAGCTTCTACAGTCACCGGGTCCGAAATATACGGAATCCCCCTCGAACTCCCTGCCAAGAACATGCCTTTATAGTCTCTGAGAATCGCTCCAGTACTGCCCGTGCCAGTTTGAGCCGAAAACCCTCCGTCCACATTCAGCTTAACGAAATCAGTTCTTGGCTTAGTCCAGCCAACACAAGAAGGTCTCGGTTTCTTCTTCCTTGATCTAGTATAATTAAGGGTTAGTGTGGCAATTGCTTGCGCCGATCTTACTGACGACTGAATCATCTCCCCATGTGATGCCTGGCGACGCTCCCACCATATGTACCAGACCCCCACGGCCACTAGGTCGTTCCGATTTACCTCAATCAGCAATGGCGCCTTCGCAAGTGGATCCCGCAGCAGTACCTCAAGCGTCGATGATCCATCTATTTCCGCCTCGCACGCCTAGCTTACTGCCTGCCGCATACCGAGATGGTCCCATATCTCTTGTACCCTGGGACACTGGAAAAAAGCGTGTCTAATACTCTCACACTCGGTGAGGCACAGCGCGCATTGGGAGCTGGCCTGCATGTGTCTGTTCGCAAGCACACCATTGCAAGGAATTGCCCCATACAGAGCCCTCCAGCTATGGATTTTAATCTTTGATGGTACATTGAGATCCCAGAGAATTTTCCAGATAGGAAGCGAAGATGAAGTCCCGTAATTACTTGTCCTTCTCAATTTCAACCCGTGTTGGTGTTCCCATTCCACATGGTAACACGATTTTACTGAGAACACCCCAGATTTGTTGTAGTGCCATCCCACGAAATCCTCAATTCTACCAGTAGATAAAGGAATATTGAGAATCCTTTGCGCATCAATAGGCCAAAAAATTTCTCTCACTAATTCTTCATCCCATCTGTCGTTGTCAAGATCAATCAACTCGGACACATGAGATAATAGAATATTACCTCTCGGTGTAACAATCCTTCTGTTTGTACTGTTAGGAATCCAAGCATCACTCCAAATATTTATATTGGCTCCGTCACCAACTCTCCAGATATGACCCCTTTTGAATGTTTGGATCCCTGTCCAGATGCTTTGCCACGTAAAAGAACTCCCTTTTTTGAGTTGGCACCCAAGAATATCACCCGAAGGAAATACTTAGCTCTCAAAATTTTTGCACACAAGGAATCTGGTTGAGATAAAATCCTCCAACATTGTTTGGCTAGCATAGCATGATTGAAACATTGGAGATCCCTAAACCCCATACCTCCTTGTCTTTTCGGTACACACATTTTCCACCACGCAAACCAATGCATGTGTTTCTTCTGATCATCATCTCCCCACCAGAATTGGGACATTGCAGTTATTATCCCTTTTATGATCTGTTTGGGCAGCTTGAATACAGACATCGCATATGCAGGTATAGCTTGAATGACAGCTTTAAGAAGTACCTCTTTTCCCCCAAATGATAGGTGTTTCTCCTTCCAACCACTCAAGATTTTGCAAACCCTCTCCACCAAATGCTTGAAGCAATCCGTACGGTCAACCCCAACCAAAGGAGGCAGTCCCAAGTATTTGTCAGTTACTGCTTCTGTCATGATGTTCAATATGGAGCAAACATCCGATCTTGTAGTGACATTAGTGTTAGGGCTGAAATAAATACTTGATTTAGCTTCACTCACAAGTTGACCCGAAGCCAAACAGTAATCATCAAGAGCTCGCTTCAAACTAGTGGCATTAATAGCATCTGCTCTCATCAAAATAAGTGAGTCATCCGCAAACAGCAAATGAGAAACTGCTGGCGCGTCTCGGGACACTTTGATTCCCAAGATATTATTAGCTCTCTCCTCATATTTCAACAACCCCGTGAGTCCCTCGGCACACAAAAGAAATAGGTATGGTGAGAGGGGGTCTCCTTGTCGGAGGCCCCTAGAGGGATAAATAAAATCTGAAAATTCATTATTAAGACAAACTTTGTACCTTACTGAAGAGACGCATGCAATAATAAGATCGACCCACTCCGGATCAAAACCCAGTCGCAGTAAAATTCCCTTGAGAAAAGGCCACTCCACGCGATCGTATGCTTTGTGCATATCAAGTTTTACCGCACAAGCACCATGCTTCCCCTCTCTTCTATTCTTGATGTAATGATAAGACTCATATGCCACTAGGATATTATCCGTGATCAATCTCCCTGGTATAAATGCACTTTGGGTGGGAGATATTACCTCAGGGAGAATTGATTTTAAGCGACCAGCAATCAGCTTTGAGATGACCTTGTACACCACGTTACATAAACTGATAGGCCGGAATTGAGTGATAGACTCCGGATTCTCAACTTTCGGAATCAGTACAACGGTTGTATCATTCCATCCCTCAGGTATTGTTCGCGTATTAACCGCAAGTAGCACTTCATCCGTAAGATCCTCACCTATAATATGCCAAAATCGTTTATAAAATACTGCGTGAAGACCGTCTGGTCCAGGTGCTTTCAAATCCCCGATGTTGTACATGGCTTTTTTCACTTCTTCCCGTGTGTAAGCTGCTGTGAGCATCTGGTTCATCTCGACTGAGACACACGGATCAACTTTTTCCAGGACAGCCTGGCTAGCCACCTGAACACCTGAGTGAAACAGATGATCAAAGTAATTCTTTGCTAGAGAAATCATCTGATTCGGATCATCCACTACGGTCCCTGTATCATCTTTAAGTGATTTAATAAAATTCCTTCTCTTCCTCGTAGAGGCTGATCGGTGGAAGAAGGCCGTATTTTGATCTCCATGGTGAAGCCAATTAATTCGGCCTCTCTGTACCCAGTACAATTCTTCTTGTTCTAGCAGATTTTCCATCTTTAACTGGATTTCTTTCTGATATGCTACATCCTCATCCGGGAGAGGTCCCTCCATGCTCACATTTAGCTCTTTTTGCAGATCCCTCAACCGTGACCGAGGGCCCTTTAAGACCTCCTTGTCCCAGGTATGAAGCTGAGTCATGGACTGCCTTTGTACAATCACTAAAGCTGGATTGAGAATTTAATAGTTTTGCTCTTTCCCATGCCGTCTGAACTATATTCTCAACCGATTCTTCACACAGCCATTTGGCTTCAAATCGTTTAGGAAAATTCCTGTTAACCACATTCGACGAGAGGAAATCAGTATTAATAAGGATCGGTCTATGATCGGACTTACCGAACTCCTCATTAACCACACCCGCATCTGGAAACATCGCAGCCCATCTTGGATCACACACTGCTCTATCCAGACGTTCACGGATCTTACCCCTCCTCCATGTGAATATGTCACCTGAATAGCCCATGTCCTCGAGATTACAGTCATTTAGAACATCCCGAAAGCCTTGCATACATCTCTGGGATCTCACAGCCCCACCTTGTTTCTCGTTAGAGTACAAGATTTCATTAAAGTCCCCCGCCATTAACCACGGGAGATCCACTGAATTATGTAAAGCTCTAATGTACTCCCACGTTAGGTATTTCTTGTCACCACTAGGTTCACCGTACAATCCGGTGAACCGCCACCCCGCTTCACTTTGCTCGTTAATTCAGATGTCAATGAAATTTGGAGAAACTTCACTCGATGTCACGGTGATATCCCTATTCCAGAACATCACTAATCCACCACTTCTACCATCGCTAAACGAGACCAACATCTCGTCAAAATTGAGTCTTCTCCGAAGGTTTTCTGCCTTAGCATTACACAGATGCGCTTCAGACAGGAAGAGCACATCCGGGCGCAATCGCCCCTGAAGGACCAGGAGCGCACGAACTGCCGAGGATTTGCGCATCCCTCGGCAGTTCCAACATATAATAATCATTGATCCCGGCGGTACCCCTCGAGGGAGCCCGCCGATACTGAATTTGAGTTACCTTGTGAATTGCCACTCTCGCTCTTCTGCCTCTTAGCTTTCTCTACCTCATTAACCACCATATCTGATTCAATGTTCTCCTTATCAATATCATAACTTTTCCCATCAGTAATTCGCAGAACACCATTGGTTTGTTGATCAACCACAGGAGAAACCGATTTGACCATAAAATCTAAGCTTCTCTTTGTCTGTCTATTCACATCTGACATAACCGTGTCATTCACCTTTACAGGACTAGATGTTGTATCTGCTAGATCATCCTCAGCCATAGTGTTGGTCTTATTACCTCGTTCTGGATGTAGTCTCCAGTCGTGGTATTCTGTTGGACCTCGACCGCGACCCCCATGATCACGACCTCCTCGCCTGCCACCTTGTCCCGCTCCACGAACTCCAGAGAAAGATCTCCTGCCAAACCATGTGGACGGATCAGCTTTAAGGAAATCCCCCCACTTCAACATATGTTCATCGTGTTCTCCGGTTCCACACTCTAATGAGATGTTCCCCAATTTTCCACAGGCCGCACAAAATTTGGGAAATTTTTCAAACTGTATCTTATAGAATTCTCGTTGGCCAGCCCTTGAAACTGAAACAAATCTTGCAAGTGGTTGTCGTGTGTCAATCCTCACACGTGCTCTCACGAAATTACCCAAACCATCCGGCGCAGCCTCCACTTTTGACACTTTACCAATCTTTTTCTCCACCAAGTTCTTGATGAGCATAGGAGACCGATACCCGTCTGGCAATTTATGAATTTGTACCCATGCTTCGAAAAAGTTCAGATCAATTTTGTCCGGTGCGGTTAGGCCATCGTAGGGTTCAATCACCACAACGTTTTGCCTAAAAAGCCATGGTCCTTGTTCAGCAACTTTCATCCAATCTCCGAGGCAGAAGCACTGTATCGACAATAAATTCCAATCGATGGTTCTGAACTTGATTTCTCTTGCAGGACTCCAGGCGTTGATCATGTGTTGCTCGAAGGTTTGGGCGCTAAAAGGATTGGCAGTATGAACCCTCGCCAACGCCATCCACTTAACACCTTCCACGGGAGCATCCTCTTGGTCCTCAAAGATCAGATCATCCACTTCCTCATCATCGAATCCCAATCTACCCAAGAGTTCATCAATGTCCTCCTGCTTCCGAGTTCCCGATCCGCTAGCCCTCGTCGCTTCCGATCCAGATGGAGAAGCCATATTCGCGCTAGGTCGAACACAGATGAGATGGAGCGATCCGATCGCTCAGGGGGTAGATGTTAACGGGGGTAGAGATGCCTTCGATTGATCGATATGATCGAAGGAATCCCTCACGGACACAGCGAAACAGACCAAACCCTAGTCGCCTAGGTCGTCAAACCCTAGTCGCCTAGGTCTTCATGTTCTTTTCAGGGCGGCGGTTGACTTCGCATTCCACATAGGCATGTAAGTGGGCAGTCCCACTTAACCCACCTAATCACAAAAGTGAATGCATCGTTATACTTAAAAAGTAGAAACGTGGCTAAGTTAACTACTCCCTCCGACCCGAATTAACGGACGCGCGGTGAAACTTGCAAAAAACCCCTCCGGTTTCTTCCGACAAACTACCCCACGCCTCTTATCCTCTTCCACTCCGACCGCGGGCGACCGGCGAGTTGTCCCCTACCCCGGCGACTCCGCGTCGTCCCCTACCCGGCGGCCTGCTCCTTCGCTTCCCCGCACGTCGTCCTCGTCGGAGCTCCGTGACACCACCCCTTGTCGTGCTCCGTGATCGGAGGAGGATAAATCAAGGGAAAAGGATCCCCTTTTCTACAAAGCGCGGGTCTTGCGGGCTCCGGCGGCGGGCCTCGTGTCCTGGAGCCAGAGGAAGGCGTCGAGCTCGCCCTCCATGGCAGCAACCTTGGAGACGAGGGCGTGCGTGACCAGCACGGGCGGATCCATGTCTTCTTCCGAGGTGCCGCTGCTGCTCACGAGGGAGAAGCGTGGAGGGAAGCGGCGGAGAGGCGGCGGCGGTGGAGGAGTCCATCCGGTTGCAAGCGCCTCTTCTCCTTCTACGAGGAAAGCACTCAAGGGCCTCAAGGCCTGGATCACCGGCCAGAGGAAGGACCAGTCCCCTGGCACTAGGGCGAGCATCCTTATTGTTCAGGTATCTTGGCGACACTCCATCCACTATGAACACTGATTGCATTTTTGATCTATGTCGTGTCTTCGTAGCTACTCCTATTCTTATTCCTGTCAAATTGTTGTGTGGATCCAGGATGATGTGCCTCGCACGGCCTCCTCTTCTTATTCCTGTCAATGGCCAGCAGGTGAGACCAATTCATCCACCTGCTCTAGGATGTACACACACATTTTTAATTCCTAACTGTTGATTAATTGCAGAGATGCAGAGATTCGTGGCGCTCTTCAAGGAACCTCCGGACACTTGAGGAGGCGGAGGCCGTGCCGTGCGGGCCTTGCTCGGATCGGTCAACTACGCTAAGGCTCGTTCAGCTTACAATGTTAGTGTCAATTTGTGTTGTGATGATTGAGGTTGCTATGCTTCTGTCTGTTGTTAGTTATTGCTGCCAATTTTGTTCTAGTGTTCAGTCGAGTTGATGCTGGCATGTCTCTTGTCTTGGTGTGAGTTTGCCAGATCGTGTTCAAGTGTGTGTGTAGCTTCAGAGCTGGAGCTCCCCCATTGCTCTGTTTATGTTTGTCAGTACTGTTCGGCTAATCGACTCAATTTGGTTTCCTTATGGCTGAGCACAAATGTATTGTTTTGGACTGGAACCCGAGGGGGCTAACTAACCCGGAAAGGCATCAGGTGCTGAGTATTTGCATACAGGAATTCAAGTTGGCTGTGGTAGATAATGCTCTGGTTATTCAATCTTTGGGTCTGATAATTGTTTTTTCTTCCAGCTGATGGGACACCTGGTGTGGCTGCTTCAGCAGATTTCTTCGAGCTGGGTGAACTTAGCTATTCTGCCAACACTATCTTGGCCAAAATCAAAATGAGGGCCAACGGACAGTAATGGTCGTTAATTGCACTTTACGTCTGATTTGACCATATCACTAGCTTCTCTTGGTTTTAGTAGATGGAGGCCTAACTGTTGATATATTCAGTTTCTTGGTCTCCCTACTTGCGTTCTAATCTCAGCCTGTGTATCATTTTACAGTACATTCTGCTGATCAAAAGATTTTCTTTGGTTGCAGTTTCAGGCCATTGCTCCGCTTCTGTTAAGATCAATGGGGAGTACCGCAAACTTGCTCTTTTGCTTCATCCTGACAAGAACAAATTTACTTGTGCTGAGGCTGCTTTTAAGTTAATTGGGGAAGCTCACATGACTTTGACAGACAAATTAAAGCACCAGTGTCACTAACATGTTAGTGCTTTTTATCCTATAAATTCATATTTTACAGTTCATGGCCTGCACCAGTGGCTTAATTCTTGAACAAATACTCTTGGTCAAAGTACAAAGTATTGCATGCTGCATTTATATAATCTGATCCCACAATACAAAGTATTGCATGCTGCATTTAAAGCAATGCCCATCGCTCTCAAGCTCTTGCAACTGATATAAGGCTCAGCTACCTCAAGTAACATCAATAACTTAGATAAATAATCATGAAATTATTATCCAGTGACTCATGAATATTTGTTTATAACTTACAAGATGATCACATTGTCAACATAATATACTCCACAATTGTTTTGCTCTATTATCACATGGCAGCTAATTTAGGATGGTTTGCTGTTTGTTTTGTGCCTTCCTGGCCTTCTTGTATTTCCCATCTTCTTCTCCTCCTCTTCTCCTATTGATCCTCTTCTTCTCCTCAGGCTTCTCTTCTTTTATTGTTGGTTGTATCGTACTAGCTTCAAAGTCGCCTATTTGTTTTTCTCGGATGAGATCAAGCTGCTGCAAATAGTAAACATAAAATTATGTTAGTAAGGTGATATCTACTTGCTACAAATAGTACACATAATTACAAGCCATAAGACATTGACATACACTCTTCACTCGACGGCGTGGACGGACAATGCTTGAAGGGTCCTTCAACCATGTCTCAAATTCTTTTCCTGCGATCATTGAGTCATAATCCAGTATTACTTGGGACCTTCAAGTTCTCTTTGTTGCTTTCCTTGACTGTTTATTCTTCATCTTCTCCTCCTCTTGCTCCACTAGTTGTTTCTCATAGTCGGCTATTAGCTTTAAGGTATCATCGTATAGTTTGCTATCAACCTCTAGTATGTTAGGTAGTATTCCCTCTCTTATTAGCTTGTCCTTGCCCATGCGGGGTGGCTTATATGTGTTTCCACCTTGTCTTTCATAATCTCCAACAAGACAGACTGTAATGTGATGTACACTTTGACAAGTATCTTCACGTCATATGCATCATAAGCTTGCTCCACTGTTTCTATCAGTTCTTTGAGATTTTTAGGTGCACTCTCAAATGCCAATGATTGGATGGAGCTGAAGAAGCAAAGGTCCAAAACATTCAAATCCGGCGAGTTAGGAGGTTGGAAAGTCAACCTAATATCCAGTCCTGAAGCTTTCACGGCGGCCAGAAATGCAGGATCATCAGGCTGAACATGCGTTCGAGCATTGTCTTGTTGTATCCATATTGTTTCCGCATATCCATCTTCAGGCCACACTTCTACAATTGCAGGAATTACCTTCTCACACAGGTATTCCCGCATGACGTCTCTGGTAACATTGACGTTCTTTAATTCCATTGTGCCTTTTGTCCTATACTTTGAGTCGTATTTGGCAGCATCTTCTGTGACAAAAGCCTAGATGCCAACCTTTCCGTCAAAGGTCACATTTCCTTGCTCATCATGTCTAGGTCTAGCAACAACAATTAAGAACATGACCTTGCCGATGTTGTTTTTGTTATGGATAGTACGAACTGGTGCTGCTTCTTCTCGTGATAGGTAGTACGTCCGATCTCGCTTAGTCAAATTAAACCATTTCTCATCCATATGCATTCTGTTCCTCATATTTTTGAACCAAATCTTTGCTTGTAAGATAGTGGCATCATCGACCATTGAGATGCAATGTATGAGCCTTCTTAATCGGTTTTCTAAAGATAGATGTGTTTTCAGGGTATTGGTATGGCGCCTTAAATCGCCCCATTCCAATCTCCTTTGCAGTGTTGTGGAAGGGATATCAAGAGACCTAGCCAGCGCCCTCAATGTACCCCTTTTGTTGAAGGGAACTTGAGGCACCCTTTCATCGAGTTCAAGCTCCCTCCTCTTCTTCCGCACCTACCCTTCCGCTTATTTGAGAAATCAGGCACTTCATTTCTGCTCTCTTGATCTATGGCCTTCTTCCATATCTTCTCGACAGATCTGAGACTTACTCCCAAAAGTTGAGCCACATTTTCCTTATCTTCCTTCACCATGGGTCTACCTTTTCCTAGAGCTTTGAGTGCAATATATGCTGCAAATTTATAACTCTCCGGCACATCATCTCTTTGCACAACATGTTCTTCTTGTTCTCCATGAACATGAGCATCTTCTTCTTCTTCTAGAACATGAGCAGCTTCTTCTTCTTCTTCTTCTTCGGGAACATGAGCAGCTTCTTCTTCTTCTTCTTCTTCTAGAACATGAACAGCTTCTTCCTCTTCTTCTTCTTCTTCTTCTGGAACATGAGCAGCTTCTTCTTCTTCTTGTGGAGTATTTGGACTGAAGTTGAGATCCAACTCTTGTGGAGGAGTTAAGTTGATATCAAAGAGGACCATCTTGTCCTATGGTGGACTAGGCAACCTGCAGAAAAGCAATTGAGGAGTATTTAGTTTCTCTCAAATTAATATAGGCAGCATAACCACAACTTAACTTTATTTGCTGGTACTAGCTGATTTGAATTAATATCTTGTGCTAGTAGTATTTGCTAACCATATAGGATAGTTCACCTAGTTGAATAATCTAGACAATCTATATTTGAGCATTATCTTGTTAACCAAAAAAGAAGTTAAAATTTGTAGTTAATCTATTCACTCCCCCTCTAGTTAACCTCTTGATCATTCACAATGCCACCCACCCGCTGCCAGCACCCTTGGCCGCCGACGGTAGCATCGGCATCATCTCCCTGTAGAAGCACTACGAAACCTTCGTCGTTGAAGCGAGCACCTCTATAGCTCCATCGTCCACCCTCTGCAGCTCGTGCTCCTGGTCCCTGCAGCGTGACGGCGATGCGACGGCTCGCAGCAGCCAGAGGGAAAGGAGACTTGGCGCACCGTCAGCACCCAGAGTTGGGGTCGGAATAGGGAGGACGAGGTGCCACTCCTCGCAGCTGAGGGAGCTGAGAGAGCGGTCTCCTGTGGGTGGCGCACACGTGCTGAAGGCTGGTTGCAGGGCGAGCTGACGAAGATGAGGTTGAAGGGTGGAGTTTGCAGCGCATGCATGCGAGCCATGGAGGCAAGGAGAGGACGAAGTAATTGGGATTTTTTTTCCTGTAGCGAGAGGATAAGGGATGACGGGATGGGGCATGCGGTGGTGCGTGGGTCCACGTGGTACGTGTGTCACGCGTAGAAGATGGAGGACATGAGCCAGCAATCCTCTGGATGATACGAGCGTTTACCTTTAGTATAGCTGTTGAAATTTGGACTCTGACTAACATTTCTTAGGGCATTGCAATGTAGACATCAGTTTTTTCCTCAGCCCTTTCGTATCATCTAGAGAAGACAATAAATAGAACTCGCACAATGCATTATCTCTTATTTGAATACCAGAAACCGCATCTGCGTTGTCTGGTTCTTGAGAGCGCTCACCGCAAACGACAAAAAATAGCACACGACCGCCACGCCCACCAATTCTGGCTGTCATCAACACGCACGGCCTTCCACGCCGACTGATTTCGACCGGCCCTGGCATGCACGGCCACCACGCTTCCCACAGTAGTAGTTGCCTCCTCCCTTGCAGAACGGACTTATCCACATCGAGGCTGCTCTCATGAGCAGGCTATTAGTGTATTCCCGTTAGTGGGAAGTTGGGAAAGGAGAGGACGTGCATCCGTCTTTGCCGGAAGCTATGCTGCTCCGACCTAAATTTAGAATTAGTGAGTTGCTTACCGTCTAAATGAATTTGCCTATCGTGGTTATGGAGTTGCCTAAAAAATTTAGTAGCTGCTCAATTCTACAGTTGTTGTGAAGTTTTCTCATCACATACGAAATTTGTTTCGTCTCGCCTCAAAGTTGCTTTTATTTGTTGTCGAATTGTTTACCGCAGTTTGTGAAGTTGCATCATCGCACACTAAAATTGCTTACCTATGTTATAGTTGCCACCAATGTTGCTTCATTATGCCCAAAAAAATATTTTTATTTGTTGTCGAGTTGTTTACCGCAGTTTGTGAATTTGCGTCACACACCAAAATTACTTAGCTCTAATGTGAAGTTGTCTCAACTTACACTTGCTTCATCGTGCCCAAAAGTTGTTTTTAGTTGTTGTCGACTTGTTTACCGTAGTTTGTGAAGTTGTGTCATTACACAATGAAATTGCTTACCTATGTTATTATGTTATGAAGTTGTCTCAACATACACCAAAGTTTTTTTATCATGCACAAAAGTTTCTTTTAGTTGGTGTGAAGTTTCTTACCGCTATTATGAATTTTCCCTAATTTGCACGCCAAAGTTGCTTATCGTTGTTGTGAAATTGCCTCAACTTTCTCTAAAGTTGATTCGCCTTGTATCAAAGTTGCTTTTCGTTGTTATAGAGTTGCTTTACTTGATGTTCAGAATCTAATTTCTTTGTTGAGCACAAAGTAGCTTCGTTACGCACCAAACTTGCTATGACACATATAAAAGTTGCTTCAAAAAATATTTTATCCAAACATATGCAAACGAGATCTAGTTTTGAAGATCTCGTCACCAGGATTCCAAAAGTGCAAACGTATCGAAATTCCGACGCTTGACACAAAAACTATAGCATTTTGAATTGTCGAAAATAGTAATTAATGTGTGTATGTGTAGGATTTTCTTTCATAAAAGTAGGTACGTAAGTGGAGACAAGTGGGCTGTTATTTTCTAGTTGCATACTAACATTTCTAAGTTAGTGGTGCGCTCCAGGCTACTAACGGGCACATGGGCGCTCCCTAGACGCGTCCTATCTCTTATTGTCATTCTTGCCAAATAATGAGTATTACTTGTAACTATCTCTCACGTCACTAATAATTTTCTTCGTGCCAGTCTCACATAGCAGTAGTGTGAAATTATTTCGCCACACTAGTGGTAACTCAATAGTAGTAGTGGTATATATGCAATGTCACTGGTATTGTTTGCCACCTCGACGAAGCATATCAGTGATGCGACTTATAATGACCTGTCACTTATATGCGTTCGTCTATAAACATTTTCATACTAGTGGACTACGGGTCAGTCACGGTCCCCTGGAAACGTTTGTGTCTCCACACGGGCAACAAACCTTCTTCACGTTAGTTTGGGGATATGACCAAGAGAGGACTTGGAGGCCAAGAAGATGGAAGACAAGGTCATGGCAATGGCCCGATTCTTTGGGTCCTGTTGGGATAGGCTGTGAGAAGCGATGCGTGCTTTGTCCCGTCCATCCCGCCAAAAGCCTTCCACGCTGGCCGTCACCAACCCCTCGGCGGGAATACCATGATGACATCATCTTCTACAGCCTTGCATAGGCTTGTAGAGAAGGATGCTAGGGTGGGATCCCGCGCCCATGCACATTGCGCAACCCATCGTGGTATAGCCTTTATAAAAGAGAGCATAAAAGGTAAAATGAAGGAGAGCATAAAAAGTAAAATGAAAATTTAAAAACAAAAAAGTTACCAAAAAGAAACAAAAATAATAAACAAGAGAAAGAACCATAAAATTGAAAAAGAAAATAGGAAAAGGAAACTAAACATAAAAAAAATTGAATGGGAAAAGGAAAGTACAACCTAATCGATCTGCAACCACACAAGAAGAACTTGGTTTGGCCCATTTGGTAAGACGCGTAGGCGAGTCGGTATAGTATTGTCCAACTCAACACTACCATCGCCATATAAGCCCATCTACTTTACAACGTGATAGCATCTTCAATTGGAGACGCCGAACCTCTCCCAAACGTCCGGAGCGTATAGCCTAGTCACCGTCTAGGATAAAAACACTCACCCAACCGTCCTCCCCAAAGTCAGCCCAAACACCGGGCAGCCCGGCAATCCCCAGCCTAGTGGGAGGGTTGGGCTCGTCCGGATGCGTCCCGACAGCCCGCCACGATGGATTCGACCCACCCTGATCCCACATATATCCCCTGATTCCACACTCCGGAGCAAACCCTACCTCCACTCTCCATTGATTCTCTTCCACTCCACTCTCTTCTTTGTCCTCTCCACTCGATAATAGCCGGCTTCGGCAGCGGATCTGTGAATGAGATGCACTGAAATGTCTTTGTGGTGGAAGAGGAGGTTTCAAGCGGAGTTGGGGAGGAGAAGAAAGCCCCACCATCAGCAGCTGCTTCGGCGACCGAGGTTTCGTGCTTCGCCTCTGGACGGACTTTCGTGTTCGCTGGAGATGGAGCATTATTGCCTCCGTCTCCATAGGTATCTTCATCCGTTTAATTGCAGAATGTAGGTGTGCACAATGTAGAAATTGTGTACACGATGAATTTATATCCTCGATGTACGTGTTGGAGTATGTCCATCTGTGATGAACTATATCCCTCTTTAATGAAGTTGTGATCGTTGAACTAAGTCTTGTCAATCTGTCTTTGGATGACCTGTGTTGCATAGTTAGTTATGGTTTTAGGGTGGCTGATTTAGTACTATATGATTGGAGGACACAACTTTTAGTGCTGACCGATTCTGACACATTCGGCCATGTCCACGAACGGCTGGGATACTACTCATGGTGCATGTTTCACTACTCACGGCCAAATGGGTCGTGCTTTGGCCTGGCCCGAAGCACGGTATTTTTGGCCTGATACAAAATTTGCATGGCACGATTTAAATGGGCCCGACACGGCATAAGTCCATTAGTGCTCGTGTCCGACTTCAATTTAAAACCCCGTGGACCGGCATAATTAATTTTTGAGTTATTTTATTGCATTTTGGACCTTAATCGGGACAAAAGCAGAGCATTCGTGCCGTGCCTAACACATCCCGTCGGACCGATCAGATTTTAATAGTGTGATGGACCGTGCCTATACTAAAGTGAAACCCTATGGAGAATTGGTCCGTGACTCCCGCGTGCCGGCCGACCCGTTTGGCCAGCTACCCCCTCGAGTGTGGAATTAGGGATGTAAGTGGGCTAGCCCACGGGCTCCCACCTAATTTTGTGTAGTTCAAAATAGGTACTCCCTCCGACCCGAATTAGTGGGCGGACCAATGTTATAAAAATATTTTACAAACCCCCCCCCACGATTTTGAAAAGGTTTGCAATCAGGTCCGTCTTCCTCACGGGGCGGAGCACAGCACCCTGCTCGCCGCCGGCGCCACCGCATCCGCCACGCTCGCCTCGGCCCCGGACGCGGAGGTGGTGTCCCTGTCGCCGCGGTCGCTGCTGGAGTCAGACCTCCCACCTCGCCCCCTCCCCTCTCGCCGCCTCCCCGCTCGCCGCCTCGCCCCCTCTCCGCTCGCCGCCGGCTCGCTGACTGCGCCGTGCTCGTCGAGCAGAGCTGGTGGAAGCTGCTGGAAGCGCAGCTCCGTCTCCTCCTTCGACATCCAGAAGCAGGACTACCCTGCCTGTCTCCGCGTCGCGGTCAGACCGTGGCCGTCCGCCGTCGGAACGCCCCATTCCGTCTCCCCTCTGCAGATCTTCTGGTGGCTGCTCCGCGCGTCCGGCTTCGCTGCTCCCTCGACAGAAGCAGGCAGGCTACAAACAGAAAGCCAAGAACGGAGTAAAGTAATTTCTGAATCCTAATTATTCCTTCAAGTCTTGAAGAATTGAATCGAGTCATGAATATTTCTGTCCAATTCATCCTGCACGAATGGAAGGTGAAGATAATTCATCCGTTAGTCTCAAACCGGATAGGCTCCTCAAACCAAAGCAAGTGCCCAGACTAAATCACCTTCTGCCTGAATAAATCGTGCCTGAATTTGTGTAGATGCAGAAAACTGCTCTCTTACCGTGTTCCGGGTGCTTTTCCTGAATGTTGTGTTGAGCATCTTATATCAACAGAAAGGTGCAGACCTGACTCCAGAATGGGCTAATCATGAAAGCAAAGCAACTCGTTTCGATAACACAAAAAAGCAAAGCAAACTCTACCCTAGATTGGATATGCCAGAAGTACTACAGCCTGCCTGCAGAAATGTTTGATGTTTCATCTCGTGTACAAGGGAGTAACTTAGGAATGCCTGGCACAGATAATACCCAAAGCTCCGTCGTACATGCCAGCATCAATGACAGTGTCCTGTTTTTGTATTCAAATATCAAACAAATTTAATCAGTTATAGCTCTTTGATTACTGGAGTAGTTGTTAGTGCTGACCATATGACATGGGTGGCTCTGATGGAGGCAGGACTCAAAAATGTCCTTTCGAGGAAGCCTTCCCCGTCAGATATCTGGTGATTCATGCAATAAACGCTGTGTCAGAGTCGAACGTCTTCTTAGCTAAACAAACTGTCTAGCTAATAGCTAAACAGAAAATGCATCACATATCCTGGAATCCAGAAACTGCTCATATTGTGGTTAAAGAAGCCATGCCAATGCCACAGGATAAAATGACCTGATGCTTTCCCCTGTTAATGGAGATGAACTGGTTTAGCCAGTTATTTATACGAGTAGCAGAAAATATTTTGGCCTCATGTTCATGCAGAAATGTACAATTATGTGTTGGGTCCTCAATATATTTTGGCTTCATGTTAATGCAGAAATGTACAATTATGAGCAATATTTTGGCTTGTTTATGTTATGCAAAGTGGCAAAGGTGCACAAAAATATTCTAGTGCTCATCTTAGGAACAACTACTGGAAACTTCAACCTAATAGTACTCCTAGTATTCATGTAATCATGAAAGAGTATAGAAAATAATTATGTAATCATGAAAGAGAAGCGCAAGAATTTCCCAGTATTTTCAAGCTTACTCGCATAGTTTATGAGCTAAGCTAGCTCTTAAAAACCAACTGTGTGATAAAACCAAGATGAATTAAGCTAGAGCCTACTACTGTAGCTTATATATGTGAGTGCCTACACAGCATATATGCTGGATCTTGTCCATGCATGTGAGTGTGTGAAGTGGGTTGTGCATGAAGTGTCACTGTCTGCTGCATCTTTTTCTTAGATGCATGAGGTGTAGGGACACACACACGCGCGCACATAGTACACATATATCTATTGCTCATGAAATGTACACATGTACTGTTAACCATACCACTCACAAACATACTACATGACAGAGCTAATTATTCTGGCACAACAAGCAATTTCTTATATGGAAGTGTGTGCCAAGAAGAAAGAGATGAAAAGGAAATGAGAGTGATCAGCCATGATTCCCAATATCTCAGATGTTGTGACTTGTGAGGCTTTGGTGTGCTACTGGAGTACTCCAAAAATAAATCAGGAGTACATAAAATAAACACTTTCATATGGTTTGGTGTAGCTGGGTGTACTTGTAAGTTTTATACTCTTACTTTCAACTTTTAAGTACTGGAGTACTAAATCTGATCAATGATGAAATTGTCTAGCTCTTACTTTCAACTTTCAAGTACTCCAGTAATCTGATCAATGATGAAATTCTGGGAGTAATGGAAGACTATTTTACTGAAAGTTGGACCTATGAGAAATTTCAACTTAGTTTCCAGTAATCACTTTTTTCCTATGTATAGAATAAAATTTATAATTGTGGTTATGCTGCCTATATTAATTTGAGAGAAACTAAATACTCCTCAATTGCTTTTCTGCAGGTTGCCTAGTCCACCATAGGACAAGATGGTCCTCTTTGATATCAACTTAACTCCTCCACAAGAGCTGGATCTCAACTGCAGTCCAAATACTCCACAAGAAGAAGAAGAAGCTGCTCATGTTCCAGAAGAAGAAGAAGAAGAGGAAGAAGATGTTCATGTTCTAGAAGAAGAAGAAGAAGAAGCTGCTCATGTTCCCGAAGAAGAAGAAGAAGAAGCTGCTCATGTTCTAGAAGAAGAAGAAGATGCTCATGTTCATGGAGAACAAGAAGAACATGTTGTGCAAAGACATGATGTGCCGGAGAGTTATAAATTTGCAGCATATATTGCACTCAAAGCTCTAGGAAAAGGTAGACCCGTGGTGAAGGAAGATAAGGAAAATGTGGCTCAACTTTTGGGAATAAGTCTCAGATCTGTCGAGAAGATATGGAAGAAGGCCATAGATCAAGAGAGCAGAAATGAAGTGCCTGATTTCTCAAATAAGCGGAAGGGTAGGTGCGGAAGAAAGAGGAGGGAGCTTGAACTCGATGAAAGGGTGCCTCAAGTTCCCTTCAACAAAAGGGGTACATTGAGGGCGCTGGCTAGGTCTCTTGATATCCCTTCCACAACACTGCAAAGGAGATTGGAATGGGGCGATTTAAGGCGCCATACCAATACCCTGAAAACACATCTATCTTTAGAAAACCGATTAAGAAGGCTCATACATTGCATCTCAATGGTCGATGATGCCACTATCTTACAAGCAAAGATTTGGTTCAAAAATATGAGGAACAGAATGCATATGGATGAGAAATGGTTTAATTTGACTAAGCGAGATCGGACGTACTACCTATCACGAGAAGAAGCAGCACCAGTTTGTACTATCCATAACAAAAACAACATCGGCAAGGTCATGTTCTTAACTGTTGTTGCTAGACCTAGACATGATGAGCAAGGAAATGTGACCTTTGACGGAAAGGTTGGCATCTAGGCTTTTGTCACAGAAGATGCTGCCAAATACGACTCAAAGTATAGGACAAAAGGCACAATGGAATTAAAGAACGTCAATGTTACCAGAGACGTCATGCGGGAATACCTGTGTGAGAAGGTAATTCCTGCAATTGTAGAAGTGTGGCCTGAAGATGGATATGCGGAAACAATATGGATACAACAAGACAATGCTCGAACGCATGTTCAGCCTGATGATCCTGCATTTCTGGCCACCGTGAAACCTTCAGGACTGGATATTAGGTTCACTTTCCAACCTCCTAACTCGCCGGATTTGAATGTTTTGGACCTTTGCTTCTTCAGCTCCATCCAATCATTGGCATTTGAGAGTGCACCTAAAAATCTCAAAGAACTGATAGAAACAGTGGAGCAAGCTTATGATGCATATGACGTGAAGACACTTGCCAAAGTGTACATCACATTACAGTCTGTCTTGTTGGAGATTATGAAAGACAAGGGTGGAAACACATATAAGCCACCCCACATGGGCAAGGACAAGCTAATAAGAGAGGGAAGGCTACCTAACACACTAGAGGTTGATAGCAAACTGTATGAAGATACCTTAAAGCTAATAGCCGACTATGAGAAACAACTAGTGGAGCAAGAGGAGGAGAATATGAAGAATAAACAAGCAAAGAAATCAACAAAGAGAACTAGAAGGTCCCAAGTAATCCTGGATTATGACTCAATGATCGCAGGAAAAGAATTTGAGACATGGTTGAAGGACCCTTCAAGCATTGTCCGTCCACGCCGTCGAGTGAAGAGTGTATGTCAATGTCTTATGGCTTGTAATTATGTGTACTATTTGCAGCAAGTAGATATCACCTTACTAACATAATTTTATGTTTACTATTTGCAGCAGCTTGATCTCATCCGAAAAACAAATAGGCGACTTTGAAGCTAGTACGATACAACCAGCAATAAAAGAAGAGAAGCCTGGGGAGAAGAAGAGGATCAAGAGGAGAAGAGGAGGAGAAGAAGATGGGAAATACAAGAAGGCCAGGAAGGCACAAAACAAACAGCAAACCATCCTAAATTAGCTGCCATGTGATACTAGAGGAAAACAATTGTGGAGTATATTATGTTGACAATGTGATCATCTTGTAAGTTATAAACAAATATTCATGAGTCACTGGATAATAATTTCATGATTATTTATCTAAGTTATCGATGTTACTTGAGGTAGCTGAGCCTTATATCAGTTGCAAGAGCATGAGAGTGATGGGCATTTCTTTAAATGCAGCATGCAAAGATTTGTACTGTGGGATCAGATTATATAAATGCAGCATGCAATACTTTGTACTTTGACCAAGAGTATTTGTTCAAGAATTAAGCCACTGGTGCAGGCCATGAACTCTAAAATATAAATTTATAGGATAAGAAGCACTAACATGTTAGTGACACTAGTGCTTTACTTTTTCTGTCAAAGTCATGTGAGCTTCCCCAATTAACTTAAAAGCAGCCTCAGCACCAGTAAATTTGTTCTTGTCAGGATGAAGCAAAAGAGCAAGTTTGCGGTACTCCCCATTGATCTTAACAGAAGCAGAGCAATGGCCTGAAACTGCAAAAAAAGAAAATATTTTGATCAGCACAATGTACTGTAAAATGATACACAGGCTGAGATTAGAACTCAAGCAGGGAGACCAAGAAACTGAATATATCAACAGTTAGGCCTCCATCTACTAAAACCAAGAGAAGCTATTGATATGGTCAAATCAGACGTAAACTGCAATTAACGACCATTACTGTCTGTTGGCCCTCATTTAGCAAATACTACTAGCACAAGATATTAATTCAAATCAGCTAGTACCAACAAATAAAGTTAAGTTGTGGTTATGCTGCCTATATTAATTTGAGAGAAACTAAATACTCCTCAATTGCTTTTCTGCAGGTTGCCTAGTCCACCATAGGACAAGATGGTCCTCTTTGATATCA
This sequence comes from Alopecurus myosuroides, assembly GCA_028641055.1. NCBI lineage: Eukaryota > Viridiplantae > Streptophyta > Magnoliopsida > Poales > Poaceae > Alopecurus > Alopecurus myosuroides. The sequence goes on along the minus strand of CM054057.1, from coordinate 472,709,518 downwards.
ACTTAACTCCTCCACAAGAGTTGGATCTCAACTTCTGTCCAAATACTCCACAAGAAGAAGAAGAAGAAGCTGCTCATGTTCCAGAAGAAGAAGAAGAAGAAGAGGAAGAAGCTATTCATGTTCTAGAAGAAGAAGAAGAAGAAGCTGCTCATGTTCCAGAAGACGAAGAAGAAGAAGAAGAAGCTGCTCATGTTCTAGAAGAAGAAGAAGATGCTCATGTTCATGGAGAACAAGAAGAACATGTTGTGCAAAGACATGATGTGTCGGAGAGTTATAAATTTGCAGCATATATTGCACTCAAAGCTCTAGGAAAAGGTAGACCCGTGGTGAAGGAAGATAAGGAAAATGTGGCTCAACTTTTGGGAATAAGTCTCAGATCTGTCGAGAAGATATGGAAGAAGGCCATAGATCAAGAGAGCAGAAATGAAGTGCCTTATTTCTCAAATAAGCGGAAGGGTAGGTGCGGAAGAAAGAGGAGGGAGCTTGAACTCGATGAAAGGGTGCCTCAAGTTCCCTTCAACAAAAGGGGTACATTGAGGGCGCTGGCTAGGTCTCTTGATATCCCTTCCACAACACTGCAAAGGAGATTGGAATGGGGCGATTTAAGGCGCCATACCAATACCCTGAAAACACATCTATCTTTAGAAAACCGATTAAGAAGGCTCATACATTGCATCTCAATGGTCGATGATGCAACTATCTTACACGCAAAGATTTGGTTAAAAAAGATGAGGAACAGAATGCATATGGATGAGAAATGGTTTAATTTGACTAAGCGAGATCGGACGTACTACCTTTCACGAGAAGAAGCAGCACCAGTTCGTACTATCCATAGCAAAAACAACATCGGCAAGGTCATGTTCTTAACTGTTGTTGCTAGACCTAGACATGATGAGCAAGGAAATGTGACCTTTGACGGAAAGGTTTGCATCTGGGCTTTTGTCACAGAAGATGCTGCCAAATACGACTCAAAGTATAGGACAAAAGGCACAATGGAATTAAAGAACGTCAATGTTACCAGAGACGTCATGCGGGAATACCTGTGTGAGAAGGTAATTCCTGCAATTGTAGAAGTGTGGCCTGAAGATGGATATGCGGAAACAATATGGATACAACAAGACAATGCTCGAACGCATGTTCAGCCTGATGATCCTGCATTTCTGGCCACCGTGAAAGCTTCAGGACTGGATATTAGGTTCACTTTCCAACCTCCTAACTCGCCGGATTTGAATGTTTTGGACCTTTGCTTCTTCAGCTCCATCCAATCATTGGCATTTGAGAGTGCACCTAAAAATCTCAAAGAACTGATAGAAACAGTGGAGCAAGCTTATGATGCATATGACGTGAAGACACTTGCCAAAGTGTACATCACATTACAGTCTGTCTTGTTGGAGATTATGAAAGACAAGGGTGGAAACACATATAAGCCACCCCACATGGGCAATGACAAGCTAATAAGAGAGGGAAGGCTACCTAACACACTAGAGGTTGATAGCAAACTGTATGAAGATACCTTAAAGCTAATAGCCGACTATGAGAAACAACTAGTGGAGCAAGAGGAGGAGAATATGAAGAATAAACAAGCAAAGAAATCAACAAAGAGAACTAGAAGGTCCCAAGTAATCCTGGATTATGACTCAATGATCGCAGGAAAAGAATTTGAGACATGGTTGAAGGACCCTTCAAGCATTGTCCGTCCACGCCGTCGAGTGAAGAGTGTATGTCAATGTCTTATGGCTTGTAATTATGTGTACTATTTGCAGCAAGTAGATATCACCTTACTAACATAATTTTATGTTTACTATTTGCAGCAGCTTGATCTCATCCGAAAAACAAATAGGCGACTTTGAAGCTAGTACGATACAACCAGCAATAAAAGAAGAGAAGCCTGGGGAGAAGAAGAGGATCAAGAGGAGAAGAGGAGGAGAAGAAGATGGGCAATACAAGAAGGCCAGGAAGGCACAAAACAAACAGCAAACCATCCTAAATTAGCTGCCATGTGATACTAGAGGAAAACAATTGTGGAGTATATTATGTTGACAATGTGATCATCTTGTAAGTTATAAAAAAATATTCATGAGTCACTGGATAATAATTTCATGATTATTTATCTAAGTTATCGATGTTACTTGAGGTAGCTGAGCCTTATATCAGTTGCAAGAGCATGAGAGTGATGGGCATTTCTTTAAATGCAGCATGCAAAGATTTGTACTGTGGGATCAGATTATATAAATGCAGCATGCAATACTTTGTACTTTGACCAAGAGTATTTGTTCGAGAATTAACCACTGGTGCAGGCCATGAACTGTAAAATATAAATTTATAGGATAAGAAGCACTAACATGTTAGTGACACTGGTGCTTTACTTTGTCTGTCAAAGTCATGTGAGCTTCCCCAATTAACTTAAAAGCAGCCTCAGCACCAGTAAATTTGTTCTTGTCAGGATGAAGCAAAAGAGCAAGTTTGCGGTACTCCCCATTGATCTTAACAGAAGCAGAGCAATGGCCTGAAACTGCAAAAAAAGAAAATATTTTGATCAGCACAATGTACTGTAAAATGATACACAGGCTGAGATTAGAACTCAAGCAGGGAGACCAAGAAACTGAATATATCAACAGTTAGGCCTCCATCTACTAAAACCAAGAGAAGCTATTGATATGGTCAAATCAGACGTAAACTGCAATTAACGACCATTACTGTCTGTTGGCCCTCATTTAGATTTTGGCCAAGATAGTGTTGGCAGAATAGCTAAGTTCAGCCAGCTCGAAGAAATCTGCTGAAGTAGCCACACTAGGTGTCCCATCAGCCGGAAGAAAAAACAATTATCAGACCCAAAGATTGAATAACCAGAGCATTATCTACCACAGCCAACTTGAATTCCTGTATGCAAATACTCAACACCTGATGCCTTTCCGGGTTAGTTAGCCCCCTCGGGTTCCAGTTCAAAACAATACATTTGTGCTCAGCCATAAGGAAACCAAATTGAGTCGATTAGCCGAACACTACTGACAAACATAAACAGAGCAATGGGGGAGCTCCAGCTCTGAAGCTACACACACACTTGAACACGATCTGGGCAAACTCACACCAAGACAAGAGACATGCCAGCATCAACTCGACTGAACACTAGAACAAAATTGGCATCAATAACTAACAACAGACAGAAGCATAGCAACCTCAATCATCACAACACAAATTGACACTAACATTGTAAGCTGAACGAGCCTTAGCGTAGTTGACCGATCCGAGCAAGGCCCGCACGGCACGGCCTCCACCTCCTCAAGTGACCGGAGGTTCCTTGAAGAGCGCCACGAATCTCTGCATCTATGCAGTTAATCAACAGTTAGGAATTAAAAATGTGTGTGTACATCCTAGAGCAGGTGGATGAATTGGTCTCACCTGCTGGCCATTGACAGGAATAAGAAGAGGAGGCCGTGCGAGGCACATCATCCTGGATCCACACAACAATTTGACAGGAATAAGAAGAGGAATAGCTACGAAGACACGACATAGATCAAAAATGCAATCAATGTTCATAGTGGATGGAGTGTCGCCAAGATACCTTAACAATAGGGATGCTCGCCTTGGTGCCAGGGGACTGGTCCTTCCTCTGGCCGGTGATCCAGGCCTTGAGGCCCTTGAGTGCTTTCCTCGTAGAAGGAGAAGAGGCCTTGAGGCCCTTGAGTGCTTTCCTCGTAGAAGGAGAAGAGGCGCTTACAACTGGATGGACTCCTCCACCGCTTCCCTCCACCGCCGCCGCCTCTCCGCCGCTTCCCTCCACGCTTCTCCCTCGTGAGCAGCAGCGGCGCCTCGGAAGAAGACATGGATCCGCCCGTGCTGGTCACGCACGCCCTCGTCTCCAAGGTTGCTGCCATGGAGGGCGAGCTCGACGCCTTCCTCTGGCTCCAGGACACGAGGCCCGCCGCCGGAGCCCGCAAGACCCGCGCTTTGTAGAAAAGGGGATCCTTTTCCCTTGATTTATCCTCCTCCGATCACGGAGCACGACAAGGGGTGGTGTCACGGAGCTCCGACGAGGACGACGTGCGGGGCAGCGAAGGAGCAGGCCGCCGGGGTAGGGGACGACGTGGAATCGCCGGGGTAGGGGACAACTCGCCGGTCACCCGCGGTTGGAGTGGAAGAGGATAAGAGGCGTGGGGTAGTTTGTTTGTCGGAAGAAACCGGAGGGGTTTTTTGCAAGTTTCACCGCGCGTCCGTTAATTCGGGTCGGAGGGAGTAACTTTTTTGTTTTTAAATTTTCATTTCACTTTTTATGCTCTCCTTCATTTTACCTTTTATGCTCTCTTTTATAAAGGCTATACCACGATGGGTTGCGCAATGTGCATGGGCGCGGGATCCCACCCTAGAATCCTTCTCTACAAGCCTATGCAAGGCTGTAGAAGATGATGTCATCATGGTATTCCCACCGAGGGGTTGGTGACGGCCAGCGTGGAAGGCTTTTGGCGGGATGGAGGGGACAAAGCACGCATCGCTTCTGACAGCCTGTCCCAACAGGACCCAAAGAATCGGGCCATTGCCATGACCTTGTCTTCCATCTTCTTGGCCTCCAAGTCCTCTCTTGGTCATATCCCCAAACTAACGTGAAGAAGGTTTGTTGCCTGTGTGGAGACACAAACGTTTCGAGGGGACCGTGACTGACCCGTAGTCCACTAGTATGAAAATGTTTATAGACGAACACATATAAGTGACAGGTCATTATAAGTCGCACCACTGATATGCTTCGTCGAGGTGGCAAACAATACCAGTGACATTGCACATATACCACTACTACTATTGAGTTACCACTGGTGTGGCGAAATAATTTCACACTACTGCTATGTCAGACTGGCACGAAGAAAATTATTAGTGACGTGAGAGATAGTTACAAGTAATACTCATTATTTGGCAAGAATGACAATAAGAGATAGGACGCGTCTAGGGAGCGCCCATGCGCCCGTTAGTAGCTGGAGCGCACCACTAACTTAGAAATGTTAGTATGCAACTAGAAAATAACATCCCACTTGTCTCCACTTACGTACCTACTTTTATGAAAGAAAATCCTACACATACACACATTAATTACTATTTTCAACAATTCAAAATGCTATAGTTTTTGTGTCAAGCGTCGGAATTTCGATACGTTTGCACTTTTGGAATCCTGGCGACGAGATCTTCAAAACTAGATCTCGTTTGCATATGTTTGGATAAAATATTTTTTGAAGCAAATTTTATATGCGTCATAGCAAGTTTGGTGCGTAACGAAGCTACTTTGTGCTCAACAAAGAAATTAGATTCTGAACACCAAGTAAAGCAAATCTATAACAACGAAAAGCAACTTTGATACAAGGTGAATCAACTTTAGAGAAAGTTGAGGCAATTTCACAACAACGATAAGCAACTTTGGCGTGCAAATTAGGGAAAATTCATAATAGCGGTAAGAAACTTCACACCAACTAAAAGAAACTTTTGTGCATGATAAAAAAACTTTGGTGTATGTTGAGACAACTTCATAACATAATAACATAGGTAAGCAATTTCATTGTGTAATGACACAACTTCACAAACTACGGTAAACAAGTCGACAACAACTAAAAACAACTTTTGGGCACGATGAAGCAAGTGTAAGTTGAGACAACTTCACAGTAGAGGTAAGTAATTTTGGTGTGTGACGCAAATTCACAAACTGCGGTAAACAACTCGACAACATATAAAAACATTTTTTGGGCATAATGAAGCAACATTGGTGGCAACTATAACATAGGTAAGCAATTTTAGTGTGCGATGATGCAACTTTACAAACTGCGGTAAACAAATCGACAACAAATAAAAGCAACTTTGAGGCGAGACGAAACAAATTTCGTATGTGATGAGAAAACTTCACAACAACTGTAGAATTGAGCAGATACTAAATTTTTTAGGCAACTCCATAACCACGATAGGCAAATTCATTTAGACGGTAAGCAACTCACTAATTCTAAATTTAGGTCGGAGCAGCATAGCTTCCGGCAAAGACGGATGCACGTCCTCTCCTTTCCCAACTTCCCACTAACGGGAATACACTAATAGCCTGCTCATGAGAGCAGCCTCGATGTGGATACGTCCGTTCTGCAAGGGAGGAGGCAACTACTACTGTGGGAAGCGTGGTGGCCGTGCATGCCAGGGCCGGTCGAAATCAGTCGGCGTGGAAGGCCGTGCGTGTTGATGACAGCCAGAATTGGTGGGCGTGGCGGTCGTGTGCTATTTTTTGTCGTTTGCTATGAGCGCTCGCAAGAACCAGACAACGCAGCTGCGGTTTCTGGTATTCAGATAAGAGATAATGCATTGTGCGAGTTCTATTTATTGTCTTCTCTAGATGATACGAAAGGGCTGAGAAAAAAACTGATGTCTACATTGCAATGCCGTAAGAAATGTTAGTCAGAGTCCAAATTTCAACAGCTATACTAAAGGGAAACGCTCGTATCATCCAGAGGATTGCTGGCTCATGTCCTCCATCTTCTACGCGTGACACACGTACCACGTGGACCCACGCACCACCGCATTCCCCATCCCGTCATCCCTTATCCTCTCGCTACAGGAAAAAAAAATTCCCAATTACTTCGTCCTCTCCTCGCCTCCATGGCTCGCACGCATGCGCTGCAAACTCCACCCTTCAACCTCATCTTCGTCAGCTCGCCCTGCAACCAGCCTTCAGCACGTGTGCGCCACCCACAGGAGACCGCTCTCTCAGCTCCCTCAGCTGCGAGGAGTGGCACCTCGTCCTCCCTATTCCGACCCCAACTCTGGGTGCCGACGGTGCGCCAAGTCTCCTTTCCCTCTGGCTGCTGCGAGCCGTCGCATCGCCGTCGCGCTGCAGGGAGCAGGAGCACGAGCTGCAGAGGGTGGACGATGGAGCTATAGAGGTGCTCGCCTCAACGACGGAGGTTTCGTAGTGCTTCTATAGGGAGATGATGCCGATGCTACCATCGGCGGCCAAGGGTGCTGGCAGCGGGTGGGTGGCATTGTGAATGATCAAGAGGTTAACTAGAGGGGGAGTAAATAGATTAACTACAAATTTTAACTTCTTTTTCGGTTAACAAGATAATGCTCAAATATAGATTGTCTAGATTATTCAACTAGGTGAACTATCCTATATGGTTAGCAAATACTACTAGCACAAGATATTAATTCAAATCAGCTAGTACCAACAAATAAAGTTAAGTTGAGGAGTAACCGAACAGAATGACACGGAGATGTATCTCGAAGTTCACTTCCCAATTGAAGCTAGTCTCCGTTGGACCGGTGCGGCGCCACCAAAGTGGAACACCGAGTAGCCCTCAAATGGCACACCCTGTCGCCTTCGAGTCCTTCCACCGATATGGAGAGGCTCGAATCACTATATTACCATTGAGGTTGACAACTAGAACCTTTACAAGGATGAGGCTCACTCGACAACTTGGAGGGTCCTCACCAAATCCCGGGAGCCACCAAGACTCCGGGAAACAAGATCCACGATGTCACATCCCTGTTTTTAAGCACTTGTTTAATAGTATGTTAGCAAGTCTCTTAAGACCTTTGTAATGCAATTAAGTGGACAACATGTTGTGTACTGATGTTTATCTATGCAATATTAGTGGTGTGTTTCTTTTCACTCACTTGAGGAGTTTTTCTCCTAAGAAACACATTGCTTTATAATTGTTTTCCTATGTTTTCCACTAAGGCTCTTATGAGATTATTTTTCAAGACTTGAGGTGACCCTTTGTTTCAACTTGAAAATGTGTTACTAATGATTAGGAATCAACTTAAACTTGAAATAAAATTAATTGGAAAAGTTTTTCATTAGATTTTCCAATATAATTTTTGCCCTGAAAAACAGCCAAGTAGCTGTTTTCAACCCTTGTTTTCCATCACAAGGATTATCCAATTAGGGATTTTATTTGATCAAAACTACTCTCTGATATGAGTACAACAAAACTACACTCTTGGAAAAACCTACAAAGAAAATTAGCACACAATGCCATGATGGTTTTTGAGCCATCTTGTTAAGACAGAAAATTGAGCATTTTAAAAACAGAGAATGTACCTACTTTGCCATTTATTTTCAGAGCCATAAAACCATCATTTTTCAAATCAAATGGTTGGATCTGAAACTTGGATAGTTGTTCTTTGTTGAGCATTTTAAATCACTCATTTTAGAGCTGGTTTGCTTGGTGAAAACAAGCCCAACTTTTGCTATCTCTGTCTGCTTTTCCAGCACTTAGAAAAATTCAGAAACACTGCCTAACTGAATTTTTCTGACAGAACAGTGAACACACTTTTGGACTTGATGATTTTAGCTTTTGTGCACTGATCCAAGCCAGGCCACCTTGCCAATTCGAAAACCATGTTAGTAACCTTCTAGAAGGTGGCATTGGATCCCCTTTGGGCTGGCTAGGAAGGGAGAAAAATGAGGTGGCATTTGACTAATGTGTGATGTCATTATAGTGGTTGAAATAGTGTTATTCTTTTGCTTTTGCCCATCACTTGGCGCTTGCTGTGGCTTTGCTCACCAAATGGTACTGGCTTGACCCCTTGGAGCCAATTGGAGGCCTTGCCAACCGTGGAGAACCCCCAAGGGGCAAGGGCATGCCCATGCCATTGCCACCCGAGCACCCCCACCTTGGCCTCGTGGCTACAAAGCAATCGGGACCAAACCCTCTCGCCAGCACACTCCCCACGTCTCACTGACCCACCCCAGCGAGCTCTCGCTTGCTCACTCGCTCTCTGCGAGCGAGGCAGGCCGTGGCCATTCCCAGGCCGAGCAGAACGAGCTCGAGGTGGAAGCCGCGAGCACTGCCTCTCCCACTCTCTTTTCTCCTCCCTTGCAACCCCCTGGATCTAGCCAACCTCCCTGACATCCTCCTGCCCCCTCTCGCTTGCAGGATTCGCGCCGCCGTCCTCGGAGCAGCCGCAGAACGCCGTCGAGCCGCCGCAGCGCACACTCGTCGCCATCGCCCGTAACCGCGCCACGGCAACGCCCAGGCCACCCTCCTTCGACCCTGCACCACCCCACTTCAACGCGCGAGCCCTAGGTGAGCTACCGCGAGGAGATCGCTAGGTGTTCGTCCGGGTTCCGGAGAGAGAGAGAGGGAAGAGAGTGACGCGGGGAGGAAGAAAGAACAGGAGCCGTCGATCTGCGGATCGACGGTCACCTTTGAACGCGGCGTTTCGCGCGCGCGCGCGTGCTGGCAGGCTGCGCCTCGCGTTAACTGGGCCGCGCGCTGCAGATCTGGCCCGTTGGGCAGTTTTCTGTTAAAAACAAAAATGACAATATTTTGGCAGTTTAACTAGATCCTAGCTTTAGGCTTGGAAAAGGTAGCAAACAGTTTTATTTTAGCTTGCTAATTTTTGTACTCGTAGCCATACAAAATTGCAACCATATCCCACTGGCAGAAACTTGTTTTGAGTTTTTATGATTTTTCAAAAAAATCATATGCCAGACAGTACCCTAAAAATGGAAATGAATAGAACTTCAAAAATACAAAACATTTTTGAGCAAACTCAACTGTTTTGGAAAGCCCTTTCAAATACCTACCAGTAGAATTTTAGTTTGCATCAAGGTGAGTTACCATTTGGAAATGCCATCCATTTTGGTAAAACATCAGTGGGCTATTCCATGATTTTTAGAGGGAGTTTGGGATATTATTTTTGAGTGAGGCAAGTTGGAGAGGCTTTGTAGTGATAAGGACTATCACATCCTAGAAGGATTTACTTTTTGGAGCAACAGAAAAATTTAGAGAGACAGAACAAGTTTTGGTTACTATCTGTCTAAATTTTTTATTCTAGATCTTGCTTTTTTATGTTAATGTTGTGAAGTGCAAATGTTGTGTTCTTGCTTTTTATGTTGTTTTCCATTATGGTTATGATGTATACAAGTTATTTGAACATGTTAGAATAAATGGTTTGAATGGTAGCATTTTAGAACTAGTTTTCCATGCATAGGTCTTGCTAATAGCTAGATTTTTATGTATGTTTTGAGTAGATCTTTAATTGAATTTTTAGGCTAGTTGCTAGATTGTTTTCCATGGAACCAGTACCACTTAGGTGCTGTTAGTTTGTTTATAACACCTATGAATGCTTGGTGTTTGTGTTTGAAATAGGTTTAAAATAGAAATGCTTAAGGACTAGATTTCACACTAGAATATTCATGTATGTTTTTGTGTCTTGTTTTCCACTAGGGAAAAATATGACTCTTTGGTATTGAAACCAGAGGATGAAAAGTACTTGTGGCAGTATTTTCCTTAGGGTTTTCACCTCTGATAGATTTCCTATTAAATAGCACAAAAGCATGAGTAGCACTTGGGTGACTAGAAATAAATCTCCTCACATGTGTAGCTTTTTAAGCATAGTTTTCCTTGTTTCCTAGCTATGTTTTTATGAGATTTTTGTGAGGTCCAGTAGCACTTATGGTACAGGTTGGAGGTATATTTTGCCTCTGCTAGCTTGCACACTTGTGCATAAAATTAGCTAGTATAGCCTAAAATAGTCTAGTAGTTTTCCTAAATTTTCTACTAGTATGAGTAGGAATTTTTGGGTGTTTGTTTGTTGTTTTTAGCACCTTTATAAAAGTGACCAGAGGCTTATTAACCTCTTGGTGAGCATATTTACTAGTGGAACACCCACTGGTATGTTTGCCTCATAGTGGAGAATAGGTTGACTTGTTGTCATGAGCTTATTTCACTACTTGAGTAATTTAGCCAATTATGTGTGCTAGCCATAGAGATTGTTGTGGGAATTTTTTTTGACATCAAAATATGTTTTATATGACACCCTACTGTCCAGTAACATGTGCTATACCCCACTGGTCCATAATGTTCTTAACTAAGAATCATTGTTTTGGCCACACATAAGCACTAGGAAAAATCAGATTTTTCCAACTATAATTTTTATGCCAATTTTTCTTTAGGGAAAAATTGAGAACTTTGGGTGGTACTTCTTGATTGCTTGCTGTATGTATTGCTTGTAGCATTGTTGGTCTTGTTTGGTTCTGAAAGTGTGTCTTTATTTCTTTTTACGACGTTAGAAAACGAGGAGGAAGGAATTGCTGAAGAAGGGTATTGCAACTCCTGTTACTTTCAGGATCAGGACCATCACTTGTACCAAGGCAAGCCATCCTAATGCTTGCTGTATCACTACTTATCATTATCTATCATGCATGCTTTTCACTTCTGAAGTTTTTACAAAACTATACCTTCAAAACTATTTTTGTGTGAATCCTACTACTATTATTAATATTACTAGTATCAGGACTCATAATAATAGTCAACTTGGTATTACCAAGCCCTTAGACACTAAATGGTATATAAATACCATACACCTACTTAAAACTTGAGTTCTTAAATGAACTAAATAAAATGTGTTTTTGTAAACAAATGCCTTATGGAAGGAAAAACCCCGGAGGAAGGGTGAGACCCTGTCTGCCGGAAGGATTGTTATGATGGGAAATTTTATGAGAAATATTTACAAAAGACACATAACCTAGTCTTCGCTGGAAAACCATTATCGTACTGCCACTTTACCCCAATATGGGTAGGGGCTTGATTAAAAACTTGTTAGGGTTAGTATATGTGCTATCTCAAAGGCTATAGGGGATTGGATCCTCCGAACCGAAATGTCGCTAGGAGTGAGTATACGGGACATCTAAAGTGTGGGATTAATTTTCCCTCCGGATGCAGCAGTTGGGTCTCCTGATTGAGCGGTGTGTGACATGGCTTGCCAGGGAGGGAAACCCCAATTGAAGAGATAGTCATGTACTAGCTTGTACAGAGTGGATAGTCAAGACCAGTTATCCGATGTTCTCATAGGTTGGGAACAGTCCATGGTTGTTTCATGGCGGACTCTGGATCTAGTGGAAATGTGTACACCTCTGCAGAGTAAAACTATTTCGAGATAGCCGCGTCCTCGGATATGGACGGTTGAATGGCCATGTAGCTAGTATTGTGTCAACTTTTCAAAAGAGGTTTTGAAGGAAGGCTTTTTGTACCTGAGAGGTACTATGGAGGAATGACTTGGTATCTGTGAGATACCGATGAGAAAGAAACTATTACTAAAAGTTTCTGAAAAGAAAAGATTTCTTTTCCAAAAGAATTATAAAACCTCCAAGATATGTGATATCTACGAGAACAAAACTACATTATTTTAAATGATTTTGTTTACAAAGAGATAAACTTGAAGAATCAACCATGGCAAATCTTTTATCTGTCATGGGTAGCTGAACCATATGTATGGCCTACCCACTCCACCAAATAAGCATGTATGCATGATTGTAAGCTAATAAAGGATGTCTTGTTGAGTACATTCAAATGTACTCATTTGGTTTCTCCCCTGGTATCTACTTATCAGACTACGAGGAGCCACCTCAGGAGGAGTACTATGAGGAGGAGTTCTACGCTGATGGCCCTGCGAGTTAGGATCGTCTCCCAGTCAGCAGCCTGTAGGATGAGGCGTGACTCGGGTTCTACTACGCTATGCTTATCGTCTTCCGCTGTGTTTACTTTGAATGTCTGTCCTGCGTGACAGTTATCAAGAACTTGGTCATGTGACCATTTATGTAAGACTCTATATTCGTGTAATGGATGATGTATTCTGTATGCCAACTACGTATGTTGTTCACGACTGGTTCTTCTGGGATCGTGAATGAATGCATATGAGGGGTTCTGGACCTACCGGTCTGGGGCCTCTACAAAGTTGGTATCAGAGCCATCCTGACTCTAGGAGACCTTAGTTAGCATGGACGTTAGTGTATACTCCGATAATCTAATTTACCTAATACCAAAAAAATTGGATATATGACTAAGTATAAAACTATTCCCTATATCCCACCACCTCTCTGGGTTAGACTCTACTTGCATTAAGGTTATTTCTTGCATGAACCTAAAACTTTGCACACTTGTATCTAACTTAAACTATACTTAAAATTTTGTGTAGATGGACGTGGACATCACCGTGGCTTTTCAGTTGGGACATCCACGTGGCGAGTCTTTCCTTTTCGAGGAGAGGCTAGTATCTATGGCTACTGTGTTGGGACGGCCACTTCCGGAGCTACGAGGAGGACTAGTTGTCGGGGCACCTCTGGAGGGAGACTGGTACGCGGAGGTCACTATCCGCGCACCTCTGGCTAGCCCGACAGTGGAGGCCTACGTGTACCGTGCTGTTGATCGTTCTTGGAACGAGGCTGCGGTGCGCGTGATACAGGAGTCAGTAGCACGTCTGGCGCACATCGGGGAGTATATGTTCATCGTTCCCGGTTCGAGCTGATTGGGAGACGTGATGAGGATGGCATACCACTTCCTGTTGAGCCAGACTTTACCACTGTTGGTCCACACTTGGACGAGATGGAGATTCTGTTACACCGCACTCAGACCAGGCTAGACGACCAGCGTCTTGACACCCAGCACGGCATATTGGTGCACCACACACTGATAGCCGAGACTGACGAGCTGAGGGCTGAGCTTCACGACAGCCAGGAGGAGAGTGGAGCTCTGGCTCAGTAGTTGTCCCAGCTGAGGGAGCAGTTGGAGGCTACTACCGCGAGGCACCGTGCCTTACGGAGGCAGCTGAGGGCCACCCGCCTTGGCCGTGCACGCCTCACCACTAGACTGACGGCCCTGGAGGGGGCTAACGCCGTTCTGCGCGGCAGGCTTCAGATAGCTCGTGATGACATAGCCACGAGAGACGCTGCCGTAGAGGAGCTGGAGGAGGAGGCCGCAGAGCTCCACAGGGAGATTGAGGATCTTCTGCCTATTGAGGATGTTCCCTCCGACTTAGAGGGGATGGATATGAGCGAGGCTAGCGAGCAGGATGATGATGACCTGTTTGACGAGGAGGAGGAGGACCCTGAGGAGCGTATCTTCGACGTTGGGGACAGCGACGACTCTGTGTAGTCGCTGCCTTCTCACCTTTAGCACATGGTGCTGGTCTAGATACTAGTTAGGTATGCTAGATCGTTTTGCTAGATAGTTTGCTAGTAGTAGCCTTGCGATGACCCCACCAATCGCACCCCCTGTAGCTCGATGAAGCCTTCCTTGTATGATATGGCTTGTGTGTGTGTGTAATGTAAGAAACTCTGTTTAATTATGGTGATGAATGAAATGTTTGGCTTGGTTTTCTGTTGATTGTCACTACTTTGCGTTCATTTCATTCAAGTTTGCGACTGCCCCGCTCTTGTTTTTGAAACTTATCGCTAGTATTCCTTTTGTTTAAATATTAAGGTACTGGGTTTTCAAAAACAAGAATTTACTTCTTAGACTTACACATGTTTCACTTCAGCATGGCACCCCGTCGCGAACCCCCACCGCCACCACCACCCACAGTGGAGGCGCTGTTGGCCCTGCTGATGGAAGATCGCCAGGCCAGCCGAGATGAGAGTGCAGCTACCATTACCGCTCTGCAACAACTAGCTGCTGCCGCCAACAATAATGGCAATGGCAATGGAAATGGTGCTCGCTCGAGACTGAGAGACTTTCAGCACACCAACCCCCCAGTTTTCACCAGGATTGTGGAGCCTCTCGATGCTGACGACTGGCTCCGCACCATTGCAAACAAACTGGAAGTTGCTTCAGTTGATGAGAATGATAAGGTCCTGTTGGCCTCCCATTTTCTCGCTGGTCCTGCCAGGACTTGGTGGGAAACTACGCGTGAGACTGTTGCTGCTGGTCACGTGTACACCTGGGAGGAATTCTCTGCAAGGTTCCGCAAGTATCACATTCCCCAGGGAATGATGGCACTTATGCGGGAGAAGTTTCTAAATCTGAAACAGGGAAGCATGCCAGTGTCTGAATACTGGGAGAATTTCACTACTCTGTCCCGGTATGCACAGGATGATATTAATACTGATGCTAAGAAGAAGGAGAGGTTCTTAAATGGGCTGGATGATGAGCTCCAGTGCTCTCTAGTAGTGGTTCCATTCCAGGACATGGAGACTCTTGCTAATGCCGCTATGGTGCTGGAGCACAAGCGGAAATCTGCTGATGATAACCGCAAGAGAAAGATGACTGCTCATGGAGGGCCTAGTGCTCAGAGGACTCGCAACACTCCGTATGCGAGGCCACCAACCCACAAGGCGCCTGCTTATGCACCCCGCCCCAGCCACAACTATGCACCAAGGCCCAACAACTACAATCACCCTGCACCGTATGCACCAAGGTACGGAGGAAACAGCTATGGGGGTAACCATGGTAATCACTCTGGGAATAATCATGGAAACCGCTATGGAGGTAACAACGGAGGAAGTGGGAACCACACCAACAATGCTCCCAAACCAAACCCAAGCTCAAAGCCTTCTGGAGGTTGCTTTGCCTGTGGAAAGGAGGGTCACTTCGCTCGCGAGTGCCCCAACAAAGCTACTGCTCCAGTCCAGCCTGCTGCAACCAAGATGAACCATGGTCCTTCCACTGGACGACAGAATAGGATGAAGGGACACCTGAACCATATCAATGCTGCAGAAGCTCAGGAGGCACCAGACATGGTGATGGGTATGTTTCCTGTCAACTCGGTACCAGCCGCAGTACTGTTTGATTCTGGTGCATCACATTCCTTTGTCACTAAACCGTTTGCTGAGAAAAGTGGTATGAAGCATTCCCGTATGCACAACCCTATGTTAGTACAAATACCTGGGGATAGTACTAAAGCCAACCTAATTTGCAATGAGGTACCAGTAGAAATTCAAGGGAAAACTTTTCATGCTGATCTTATAGTGCTGGGATCCAAAGGGATAGAAGTGGTACTCGGTATGAACTGGATGGCCAAGTATAAGGGAGTTATCGATTGCACTAAGAAATCTATTGAAATGATCTCAGAGGATGGGGAAAAGGTTGCATACACTGCAACTCGACCCTCGTCACAAGTTCACTGCCACACCGGAATAGTCCACCCTGCCCTTGAGGAAGTCCCGGTAGTTTGCGAATACCCGGATGTTTTTCCTGAAGAATTACCCGGTATGCCCCCTGATCGGGATATCGAGTTTGTGATCGAGTTAGTGCCCGGAACTGGACCCATAGCACAGAAGCCGTATCGGATGAACCCGAAGGAATTAGATGAGTTGAAGACTCAGCTGGAGGACATGTTAAGGAAAGGATTGATTCGCCCTAGTGCATCGCCCTGGGGATCCCCGATCATTTTTGTGGGAAAACGGGACGGTACCACTCGTTTATGTGTGGACTACCGCAAGTTAAATGATGTTACCATCAAGAACAAATACCCGTTGCCCAAAATTGAAGACTTGTTTGACCAGTTGAATGGGGCTGTAATCTTCTCCAAGATTGACCTTCGGACTGGTTATCATCAATTGAAAGTCCGTGATACGGATATCCCAAAGACTGCTTTCACCACTCGTTACGGGCTGTATGAATACACCGTAATGTCCTTTGGCCTAACCAATGCCCCTGCCTATTTCATGAATCTCATGAATAAGGTATTCATGGATTTTCTAGACAAGTTTGTCGTGGTGTTTATTGACGACATTCTTATATATTCGAGGAGTGAGGAAGAACACGAAGAACATCTGAGACTTGTGCTCGGAACACTTCGTGAGCATCAATTGTATGCTAAGTTTAGTAAGTGTCAATTCTGGTTGACGGAAGTCGGATTTCTTGGACATGTAGTATCTGCGGGAGGAATATCTGTTGACCCTGCTCTAGTTCAGTCTGTGGAGAAGCGTGCTACTCCGACCAACCAGACTGAAGTCAGATCCTTTCTGGGTTTGGCAGGATATTACCGCAAGTTTGTTCAGGGATTCTCGAGTATAGCCAGACCCCTCACCCAGTTGCTCAAGAAGGATAGCAAGTTCCTATGGACGGACAAGTGTGAAGAAAGTTTCAATGAGTTGAAGCACCGACTGGTGTCTGCCCCAATCCTCATAATGCCGGATGTCACCAAGAATTTCGACGTATATTGTGACGCTTCTAAGCTTGGTCTTGGAAGCGTGCTTATGCAAGAAGGGAAGGTGATATCTTTCATATCCCGCCAGTTAAGGCCCCACGAGTTGAATTATCCCACTCATGACTTAGAGCTTGCTGCCGTTGTTCATGCTCTCAAGACATGGCGGCACTTTCTTATGGGAAGAAGAGTGGAAATTTACACGGATCATAAGAGTTTAAAGTATATCTTTACTCAACGTGAGCTCAACATGAGGCAGCGCCGCTGGATTGAGCTCATTAAAGATTATGATCTGAGTATTCATTATCACCCGGGAAAGGCAAATGTGGTTGCAGACGCTCTTAGTCGAGAGCCGGCCTCTCTAAATGCTATGATTCTAGTAAGGCAACCCGAGTTGTGGAAGGAGCTGGACCAGCTTGGCATTGAAGTGGTCAGCTATGGCATGTTAGACGCCATAGAGCTTAAACCGACCCTGGTTGACCAGATCAAAGAAGCGCAGAAAGGCCAGAAAAGTATTGATGGGATTAAGGCCCGCATGGAGAAGGAAAAGGTTGCTGGGTTTACCATCGATGCTGATGGGGGATTATGGTATGAAGGCCGTATTTGTGTTCCCTCTGAATCTGATCTCAAGCAGACCATCATGGTCGAAGCTCATGAGACCATGTATTCTATCCATCCTGGAGGAACAAAGATGTATCAAGACCTGAAAGAGAGATTCTGGTGGCATGGAATGAAGCGAGAGATTGCTTCATTTGTAGCCAAGTGCCATGTCTGCCAGCAAGTAAAAGCCGGGCACCAGCGTCCCGCTGGATTGCTCCAACCATTGCAAGTGCCTGTTTGGAAATGGGATGAAGTGGGAATGGACTTCATCACTGGACTTCCTAGGTCCAGCCGAGGAAATGATTCTATATGGGTTGTCGTGGACAGGCTCACAAAAGTTGCTCACTTTATTCCTGTCCGGACAACCTATCGTGGAGATCAGCTTGCGGATCTTTACATTTCTCGGATTGTCAGCCTACACGGAGTCCCAAGCAGGATTGTATCTGATCGAGGTACACAGTTCACATCTAGATTTTGGAAGAAGTTGCACGAGAGTTTGGGAACCAAACTAGCTTTTAGCACAGCATATCACCCGCAGACTGATGGACAAACAGAGCGTGTGAACCAAATTCTGGAGGACATGCTCCGTGCTTGTGTGTTGTCCTATGGAATTAAATGGGAAGACTGTCTGCCCTTCGCAGAGTTTTCTTACAACAACAGTTATCAGTCTAGCTTGCAAATGGCCCCTTTTGAAGCTCTGTATGGACGTAAATGCCGTACACCTTTAAATTGGACTAAGACTGGAGACAGTCAGGTTTTTGGTGTGGACACTTTGAAAGCTGCAGAGGAGCAAGTCCAACTTATTCGGGAACGTTTAAAGACAGCTCAATCTCGTCAGAAGAGTTATGCTGATACGAAGCGTCGTGATGTCTCTTTCAGCATTGGAGATTTCGTGTACCTTCGTGTTACGCCACTCAAAGGGATGCAACGTTTCCATGTCAAAGGAAAGCTGGCCCCCAGGTATATTGGCCCTTTTAAGATCTTGGCACGTCGTGGCGAAGTTTCTTATCAGTTAGAATTACCTGAGGAGCTATCTGCTTTTCACAATGTTTTCCATGTGTCATTGCTCCGGAAATGTCTGCAAGTACCGGAGAAGGATCTCTCGTATCAAGACGTTGATTTCAGGACCATTGACATAAATGATGATTTGACTTATCGTGATAGACCCCTGCGGGTTCTCGAGGAAATTGTGCGTGCTACCAGGAGGCGTGCTATAAAATTCCTTAAGATTCAGTGGACCAATCACTCTGAGGAAGAAGCTACCTGGGAGCGTGAGGATGATATCAGGAAGGAGTTCCCTGATTTTCTTAAAGCCTAGACCCGCGAATCTCGGGACGAGATTCTTTTAAGGGGGGGAGATTTGTCACATCCCTGTTTTTAAGCACTTGTTTAGTAGTATTTTAGCAAGTCTCTTAAGACCTTTGTAATGCAATTAAGTGGACAACATGTTGCGTACTGATGTTTATCTATGCAATATTAGTGGTGTGTTTATTTTCACTCACTTGAGGAGTTTTTCTCCTAAGAAACACATTGCTTTATAATTGTTTTCCTATGTTTTCCACTAAGGCTCTTATGAGATTATTTTTCAAGACTTGAGGTGACCCTTTGTTTCAACTTGAAAATGTGTTACTAATGATTAGGAATCAACTTATTGAAATAAAATTAATTGGAAAAGTTTTTCATTAGATTTTCCAATATAATTTTTGCCCTGAAAAACAGCCAAGTAGCTGTTTTCAACCCTTGTTTTCCATCACAAGGATTATCCAATTAGGGATTTTATTTGATCAAAACTACTCTCTGATATGAGTACAACAAAACTACACTCTTGGAAAAACCTACAAAGAAAATTAGCACACAATGCCATGATGGTTTTTGAGCCATCTTGTTAAGACAGAAAATTGAGCATTTTAAAAACAGAGAATGTACCTACTTTGCCATTTATTTTCAGAGCCATAAAACCATCATTTTTCAAATCAAATGGTTGGATCTGAAACTTGGATAGTTGTTCTTTGTTGAGCATTTTAAATCACTCATTTTAGAGCTGGTTTGCTTGGTGAAAACAAGCCCAACTTTTGCTATCTCTGTCTGCTTTTCCAGCACTTAGAAAAATTCAGAAACACTGCCTAACTGAATTTTTCTGACAGAACAGTGAACACACTTTTGGACTTGATGATTTTAGCTTTTGTGCACTGATCCAAGCCAGGCCACCTTGCCAATTCGAAAACCATGTTAGTAACCTTCTAGAAGGTGGCATTGGATCCCCTTTGGGCTGGCTAGGAAGGGAGAAAAATGAGGTGGCATTTGACTAATGTGTGATGTCATTATAGTGGTTGAAATAGTGTTATTCTTTTGCTTTTGCCCATCACTTGGCCCTTGCTATGGCTTTGCTCACCAAATGGTACTGGCTTGACCCCTTGGAGCCAATTGGAGGCCTTGCCAACCGTGGAGAACCCCCAAGGGGCAAGGGCATGCCCATGCCATTGCCACCCGAGCACCCCCACCTTGGCCTCGTGGCTACAAAGCAATCGGGACCAAACCCTCTCGCCAGCACACTCCCCACGTCTCACTGACCCGCCCCAGCGAGCTCTCGCTTGCTCACTCGCTCTCTGCGAGCGAGGCAGGCCGTGGCCATTCCCAGGCCGAGCAGAATGAGCTCGAGGTGGAAGCCGCGAGCACTGCCTCTCCCACTCTCTTTTCTCCTCCCTTGCAACCCCCTGGATCTAGCCAACCTCCCTGACATCCTCCTGCCCCCTCTCGCTTGCAGGATTCGCGCCGCCGTCCTCGGAGCAGCCGCAGAACGCCGTCGAGCCGCCGCAGCGCACACTCGTCGCCATCGCCCGTAACCGCGCCACGGCAACGCCCAGGCCACCCTCCTTCGACCCTGCACCACCCCACTTCAACGCGCGAGCCCTAGGTGAGCTACCGCGAGGAGATCGCTAGGTGTTCGTCCTGGTTCCGGAGAGAGAGAGGGAAGAGAGTGACGCGGGGAGGAAGAAAGAACAGGAGCCGTCGATCTGCGGATCGACGGTCACCTTTGAACGCGGCGTTTCGCGCGCGCGCGCGTGCTGGCGGGCTGCGCCTCGCGTTAACTGGGCCGCGCGCTGCAGATCTGGCCCGTTGGGCAGTTTTCTGTTAAAAACAAAAATGACAATATTTTGGCAGTTTAACTAGATCCTAGCTTTAGGCTTGGAAAAGGTAGCAAACAGTTTTATTTTAGCTTGCTAATTTTTGTACTCGTAGCCATACAAAATTGCAACCATATCCCACTGGCAGAAACTTGTTTTGAGTTTTTATGATTTTTCAAAAAAATCATATGCCAGACAGTACCCTAAAAATGGAAATGAATAGAACTTCAAAAATACAAAACATTTTTGAGCAAACTCAACTGTTTTGGAAAGACCTTTCAAATACCTACCAGTAGAATTTTAGTTTGCATCAAGGTGAGTTACCATTTGGAAATGCCATCCATTTTGGTAAAACATCAGTGGGCTATTCCATGATTTTTAGAGGGAGGTTGGGATATTATTTTTGAGTGAGGCAAGTTGGAGAGGCTTTGTAGTGATAAGGACTATCACATCCTAGAAGGATTTACTTTTTGGAGCAACAGAAAAATTTAGAGAGACAGAACAAGTTTTGGTTACTTTCTGTCTAAATTTTTTATTCTAGATCTTGCTTTTTATGTTAATGTTGTGAAGTGCAAATGTTGTGTTCTTGCTTGTTATGTTGTTTTCCATTATGGTTATGATTTATACAAGTTATTTGAACATGTTAGAATAAATGGTTTTAATGGTAGCATTTTAGAACTAGTTTTCCATGCATAGGTCTTGCTAATAGCTAGATTTTTATGTATGTTTTGAGTAGATCTTTAATTGAATTTTTAGGCTAGTTGCTAGATTGTTTTCCATGGAACCAGTACCACTTAGGTGCTGTTAGTTTGTTTATAACACCTATGAATGCTTGGTGTTTGTGTTTGAAATAGGTTTAAAATAGAAATGCTTAAGGACTAGATTTCACACTAGAATATTCATGTATGTTTTTGTGTCTTGTTTTCCACTAGGGAAAAATATGACTCTTTGGTATTGAAACCAGAGGATGAAAAGTACTTGTGGCAGTATTTTCCTTAGGGTTTTCACCTCTGATAGATTTCCTATTAAATAGCACAAAAGCATGAGTAGCACTTGGGTGACTAGAAATAAATCTCCTCACATGTGTAGCTTTTTAAGCATAGTTTTCCTTGTTTCCTAGCTATGTTTTTATGAGATTTTTGTGAGGTCCAGTAGCACTTATGGTACAGGTTGGAGGTATATTTTGCCTCTGCTAGCTTGCACACTTGTGCATAAAATTAGCTAGTATAGCCTAAAATAGTCTAGTAGTTTTCCTAAATTTTCTACTAGTATGAGTAGGAATTTTTGGGTGTTTGTTTGTTGTTTTTAGCACCTTTATAAAAGTGACCAGAGGCTTATTAACCTCTTGGTGAGCATATTTACTAGTGGAACACCCACTGGTATGTTTGCCTCATAGTGGAGAATAGGTTGACTTGTTGTCATGAGCTTATTTCACTACTTGAGTAATTTAGCCAATTATGTGTGCTAGCCATAGAGATTGTTGTGGGAATTTTTTTTGACATCAAAATATGTTTTATATGACACCCTACTGTCCAGTAACATGTGCTATACCCCACTGTTCCATAATGTTCTTAACTAAGAATCATTGTTTTGGCCACACATAAGCACTAGGAAAAATCAGATTTTTCCAACTATAATTTTTATGCCAATTTTTCTTTAGGGAAAAATTGAGAACTTTGGGTGGTACTTCTTGATTGCTTGCTGTATGTATTGCTTGTAGCATTGTTGGTCTTGTTTGGTTCTGAAAGTGTGTCTTTATTTCTTTTTACGACGTTAGAAAACGAGGAGGAAGGAATTGCTGAAGAAGGGTATTGCAACTCCTGTTACTTTCAGGATCAGGACCATCACTTGTACCAAGGCAAGCCATCCTAATGCTTGCTGTATCACTACTTATCATTATCTATCATGCATGCTTTTCACTTCTGAAGTTTTTACAAAACTATACCTTCAAAACTATTTTTGTGTGAATCCTACTACTATTATTAATATTACTAGTATCAGGACTCATAATAATAGTCAACTTGGTATTACCAAGCCCTTAGACACTAAATGGTATATAAATACCATACACCTACTTAAAACTTGAGTTCTTAAATGAACTAAATAAAATTTGTTTTTGTAAACAAATGCCTTATGGAAGGAAAAACCCCGGAGGAAGGGTGAGACCCTGTCTGCCGGAAGGATTGTTATGATGGGAAATTTTATGAGAAATGTTTACAAAAGACACATAACCTAGTCTTCGCTGGAAAACCATTATCGTACTGCCACTTTACCCCAATATGGGTAGGGGCTTGATTAAAAACTTGTTAGGGTTAGTATATGTGCTATCTCAAAGGCTATAGGGGATTGGATCCTCCGAACCGAAATGTCGCTAGGAGTGAGTATACGGGACATCTAAAGTGTGGGATTAATTTTCCCTCCGGATGCAGCAGTTGGGTCTCCTGATTGAGCGGTGTGTGACATGGCTTGCCAGGGAGGGAAACCCCAATTGAAGAGATAGTCATGTACTAGCTTGTACAGAGTGGATAGTCAAGACCAGTTATCTGATGTTCTCATAGGTTGGGAACAGTCCATGGTTGTTTCATGGCGGACTCTGGATCTAGTGGAAATGTGTACACCTCTGCAGAGTAAAACTATTTCGAGATAGCCGCGTCCTCGGATATGGACGGTTGAATGGCCATGTAGCTAGTATTGTGTCAACTTTTCAAAAGAGGTTTTGAAGGAAGGCTTTTTGTACCTGAGAGGTACTATGGAGGAATGACTTGGTATCTGTGAGATACCGATGAGAAAGAAACTATTACTAAAAGTTTCTGAAAAGAAAAGATTTCTTTTCCAAAAGAATTATAAAACCTCCAAGATATGTGATATCTACGAGAACAAAACTACATTATTTTAAATGATTTTGTTTACAAAGAGATAAACTTGAAGAATCAACCATGGCAAATCTTTTATCTGTCATGGGTAGCTGAACCATATGTATGGCCTACCCACTCCACCAAATAAGCATGTATGCATGATTGTAAGCTAATAAAGGATGTCTTGTTGAGTACATTCAAATGTACTCATTTGGTTTCGCCCCTGGTATCTACTTATCAGACTACGAGGAGCCACCTCAGGAGGAGTACTATGAGGAGGAGTTCTACGCTGATGGCCCTGCGAGTTAGGATCGTCTCCCAGTCAGCAGCCTGTAGGATGAGGCGTGACTCGGGTTCTACTACGCTATGCTTATCGTCTTCCGCTGTGTTTACTTTGAATGTCTGTCCTGCGTGACAGTTATCAAGAACTTGGTCATGTGACCATTTATGTAAGACTCTATATTCGTGTAATGGATGATGTATTCTGTATGCCAACTACGTATGTTGTTCACGACTGGTTCTTCTGGGATCGTGAATGAATGCATATGAGGGGTTCTGGACCTACCGGTCTGGGGCCTCTACACACGAGCTCCGTTCAAGGACACCAACAAGGCTCCAAGCTCCGAGGAGCTAAGAACAACAAGGTTCTTGGCTCCAATGAACCAAAAATTACAAGACTCATAAGGGATGAGTGGGGTGATGACGAATCGGCTTGATGGAGTTGTAGATCTGGAGTGTCTCCTCCGAATCCCAATAGATTAAGAGCTTTGGTTGGGAATTTGGGGAGATGCTTGTGCTCGAAGGTGGTCAACAATAGTGAAGAGAGAAATTTTATTTGACATCTTCTAAAGGTAGGAAATGACTTCTATTTATAGTCGAAGGGGGAAAGTGGCCGTTGGGGGCTATTTCTTCACTGCCAGCGAGCCCAGCCAGGGACGCCGGCCAGGATGGCATGGTCGTAGAGGTGAGATCGGCAGAGCCCCCGAGCGCCTCGGCCTAGAAGCCGAGCGAGGCTGGCTTGAACCCGGCCTGGGGCCGGCTGCTCCCCCACGTCGGCCTGGTTCCTTTGCAAGGCCGTCTGGAACCCAGCCAGGGGCCGGCAGCTCCCACCCTGGCCTAGATACCCGACCTGGTGCCGGCGTGGATGCATTTTAGGCTGGGGCACTGCCCGAGCTGCCTAACCTCGAGCCCGACATGGGGCCGGCGTGGGTGCGCCTTAGGCTGGGGCACTGCCCGAGCCACCCGGCTTCAGAACCCGGCCAGGCAGGCCGGCTGGTTTGTTTTGCCCTTCTTTTCTTCTTTCTCTTTTCTTTCTTTTTGCGACATCTTCAACATCAATTTTTCAAACGAGTGAAGTTCAGCGGGGACTTGTTTTTTCTTTTCTCCATGTTCAAAGTCCCTAAATTTTCATTTGCATACCTAAACATGCTTGGGGAAATGATTAGATCTTCCATGTGTTGTGATTTAACACCAAAATAAGATTAGGGAACAAATGTACTTTCAATCTCCCCATTTTTTATGTTTGATGACAACACACGGAATTGTATTAAGGATAATTAAGATAGACATTTGCAAGGAGATAAAAATATAGAGGGGCTACCCCTATTTGTGTGCCTGATACGTCCAAAACGTATCTACTTTTCCGAACACTTTTGCTGTTGTTTACCTCTAAATTTGTGAGTTTTGGAAAAAACTAACACGGACTAACGCTGTTTTCAACAAAATTACCTTGGTGTCTCGTTTTTGTGCAGAAAATCAACTTTCAGGAAATTGCCCAGCAAAGATCCCGAACTCCTTATTTTACCCGAAGACCCCCGGAGCCAGAAGAAGAGCCGGAGGGGGCATGGAGGGGCCCACACCATAGGGTGGCGCCCCCTTCCCCCTCATGGCCGCTCCACCAGGTGGTCTAGCTGCCTCAGCCACCCCCTCGGGCTCCCCTTTCGACTACATAAGCCTTGTGACCTAAAAACCGAGGGGGTTCATCATATTTCAGAGAAAAACACGAGAGCGTCGCCGCCACCTCGAAACCCAATTCGGGGATCAGAAATTCCTGTTCTGGCGCCCTACCGGGACGGGGATTCGAAGGAGATCATCACCATCATCATCGCCACCACTTCTCCTTCAACCATCCATGATTCCCCCATCCATGCGTGAGTAATTTCTGCTGTAGGCTGAGAGAGATGGAAGGGATTGGATGAGATCGTTCATGTAATAATGCCAGATTATTATGTCATGGTGCCTAGTATCTGTTGTTAGTGCTTTATATCGTTGTTACAACTTGTTATGCTTAATGCTTGTCACTAGGGCCCGAGTGGCATGATCTCAGATCTGAACATGTTATTGTTTCATGAGTATAATTATGTTTCTTGATCATATCTGCAAATTGTTTACACACATTGTTGTCCGGAACCCGAGGCCCCAAAGTGACAATAATTGGGACAACCGGAGGGGATGGCTGTGATGTGAGCATCACATGAGTTCACGGAGCGTTAATGCTTTGCTCCGGTGCTTTATTAAAAGGAGCACCTTAATTACCAGTAGTTTCCCTCGAGGCCCCGCTGCAACGGGCTGGTAGGATAGAAGATGTTATGCAAGTTTCTCATTGCGAGTACGTACGACTAAATTGGAAGACATGCCTGTGGTTTGCCTAGAACTTGGATCTTTAATTATTATCTATCTGTAATGCCCATGTTTTGATTATTATACGAACTATCTTATCAATGCAACGCCCGTTCATCCATCTTATGCCTACATTAGTTTAATCATGCTGTTTCCCACAATTGCTACCATTGTTACTATTTTACTCCTGCTGTTATTTTACTACTACTACCGCTATAAAAGTGTTACCACTGATAAACTATTGCGAGCAAGTCTACTTTCAGGTGCAGCTGAATTGACAACTCATCTGTTAAGGCTTATAAATATTCTTTGGCTCCCCTTGTGTCGAATCAATAAATTTGGTTTTTTACTTCCCTCGAAGACTGTTACGATCCCCTATACTTGTGGGTCATCAGTGCCTAGTCAATTGATATATCTTTGGTAAACAAATGCGATGCAATGATTATGATTTCTATCTCCCCCTATGTTTTATAGTTCAATAACACATGTGATGCTAAGAAAGTGGTAGTGTTAACATGATATTGATATTGATAAATGGAAGGTTAAGCACTAGAGGTGTATATGTATAATATGAGATTTTCAATTCAATTTGCGCCAAGTTGCCAAAACACGATTTATAAAATTATGATGGAATCTTATATAAGTAGTTTGAATTGCAAGAATAAAATCTCACCATATCCTTTATCTCATAGTAGTTAGATAAACTGGAATATAACCTCACCATGATCTTCATCACATAATAGATGGATAGAACAATGGATAGTGGAGACATAGTCTTACAATAATCACGAAGTTCAGACAAATCACACAAATAATAAGTTCAACTAAAATCGAGGAAAGCAACAATGATGATAAAACCCAAATGGATGAATGATATGCAATGGTCCTCATGCAAATCTTCGAGGATCCTAATATTTATCCCGTTGGCATCAAGACACCAAAAAGGGAGAAAATGATGCACCATCAATCACTCGTCATCATCATCCATCTCCTCATCCTCCGCATTATCTTCCTCATCATCATTCCGGATGGCAATGGGTACCCGATACCCGCCAACCCGACGGGTACCCGCACTAAATGGGGAGGGTTTTGGTGGCGATTTACACCCATGGGTCTGCTTAGTTGTAAAAGCCAGACCCGTCGGGTCTAGCGGAGGCGGGTATGGGGGTGCGAAACCCGGACCCACGAACCCGCAGACCCGACTAGCACATGTGGCCTCATATGTCATTGCCTTACATCCTCACCTAACCCCCTTTCCCACTCACCACGCATGCACGGAACACACACCCCCACACCCACACGGACACACCCCACGTACGCAGGCAGAACACACACCACAGAACACACCTCACGCACGCGGGAACGCAACACACACCACACACCGCAGCTAGTCAACGCACGCCTCAGCCCACAGATCTTTCCCCATCGTACTTCTCTCCCTGCCCCTCCACTCGATTCGCCGCCGTCAACCGCTCCTGGCTCGCCGCTCGCACTTGCCCCTAGCCCTCACTCACCCGCAGTCTAGCCCTCCTGTCCCCGACGCCCGGCGCCATTGGATGTTGTTGCTGTCCCGCCCGGAGGCCCATCCATCGCCTGTGCTCCTCCATGGCGCCCAAGTTTACCTCGCTGTGTCTCCGTGCTGCTCGGCTATTCTTCCCCAGGCACTCCTCCTCCGGGTTCCAGCCCAGTTTGTCGCGCCGACGAGCGTCCTCCACCGTTGGGGCTTCCATCTCCGGCCGCATCCTCGGCTGCTCTCCTCTGGTTGCTGGTACCCGTCGGGTCCCGTAAACCCGGTGGGTCGCGGGTATGGTGGAGTTCTAGACCCGCCGGCGGGTATGGGGCCGGGTCGCGGGGGCGGGGATGAGGGCCGGGTGCGGGTATGGGGGGCAAACTCGGCCCCGAACCCGGCGGGTGCCATTCGGAATCATCATTAGGAGGTGCCTGACTGGAACTGGACTCAGCTTCAAATGATGCCCCAAACTATCCAAGAGAGCTAGCATCATCACCAAGCCAGTACATGTGCTTGGACTTCCATTTTTCCTCAGTGAGCTCCTCCGAGCTAGCAGGACCCGGTGGAAGATCAAGAGCAGTCATGATAGCTCTCTGGTTGCGACAAGAGGCCTTTCCTTTTGAATAGGAGTGATAGGCCCTGTGCTGCTGGTCAATGAAGAAACAAATCATCTTCTAAAGGGTCTTCTTGATGCTGAATTTTCCAGAGGCTAGGACAGTACAGGCTGGAGAGGGAGAGCGAGTGATACCATGAGACATACTAGGCCCAGTGGAATTTGTGCGAACACGCTTGGGGCGGTGGGCAGTTGCCGCCTCAACTTCAGCAGCCGTGAGAAGAGCACTCTGTTTGGGAGTCACTAGGGAATATTTGTTGATGAGAGCATGTGGGATCCTTGTCTCAAAGTGGGTATGAAGGTATGAGCCATAGATGGGAACCCTGTTATCCTTAACCACAGTCCTCATCTCATGCCACATGTAGTCCAGAATTTCCAAAGGCTTGTTGTGATCCTTAGCCGACCCAATATGGTAGAGGAGGTTGACCAACCACTTGCGAACCCCGCCTTTCTCACCAAACTTGACATTAATAGTTTTTCCGAGGAATGGTGAACAATGTAACAGAAATAAGTGAAGTACTTGGCCTTGGGAATGTGCTGAGTCCCAAAACCCTCCGGATGGCAGTGACGAATACCAACCTGGGCCTTGAGAAGTTGCTTCTTGTCACCATGGATCCTAGTGTGAGTCATGGCATGATAGATAACCTTCATAAGACCCAGAATAGCCCCAAACTCAGTACTGGTGGTGGTACATTTGACGCCATCACTCATCCAGGTAAGTGTGCAAGGTCCCTCAGTGGAGAAATGGACAGTGTCATAGAATTCCTTAAGCAAGTCAGGGGCAAAGGGGCAAGAATTCCCCATGAGAGCACTGATGCCATAAAAATCCATAAGCTCCATGAACGCATGCCAATGCTCACGTGCAACGTCCACATAAAAGAAGTACTGATCCACATGAGTGTTCTTCAGTTTACCAATAACAAACGCATACACACTTTCATGCATCTTGCAATAGAACCTGGAATCTGCACATGTACGCTGCTCAAACTCATAGGGGTTGAACTTCAAGCGCCCATTCTCAAAGTCCTCGGTGCTCAGAGTGCCCAGTTGCGATGAGCGG
Organism: Alopecurus myosuroides; assembly: GCA_028641055.1. Lineage (NCBI taxonomy): Eukaryota > Viridiplantae > Streptophyta > Magnoliopsida > Poales > Poaceae > Alopecurus > Alopecurus myosuroides. The sequence continues at coordinate 472,680,249 of CM054057.1, read as the reverse complement.
GATCCTTTGGATTAACAGGGAGTGGAGGACCCTGTCTCTGAGAGGGAGTGGAGCCAGAAACCTCACCTGCACTTTTCTTGCGGGAATGAGTGGAAGTAGGAGCATGCTTTCCCTTGTCTTGTGGTGCATCGGCATTTCCTGAGAATAATGATGCCTGGATAGGGACAAGAATGATAAGTGCCCATGGTCATGTCTTCTAAAAAAATGTTCCATTAAGTTGAGTTGTGTGAGGAAAGAATTTTGTGTTGGTGGTGATAACAACAACCACTACTTCGATGACAATAATGAAAAGAAAGAACACATATGAAGTAGATGAACAATTTGGGTCATGGCAAGATTGGGTATGGTTAAAGCTAGGGAATATCATATGTTAAGTTGGACTATAACGCAACCACCACAACTAGATGGATTTGACGACCCTAGGTGAAAGTGAGTATAAAACCTAGATGAACGTGAGTATGAACCCTAGGTGAGATTGAGTATGAACCCAAGATGAAATTGGAACCCTAGAAACATGAAACTAGCCACCATGACGAGATATAAAGGGCAAATAAACATGGGATGTTACAAAATGAGGAGAGAAAACCAAAAATTTACTCGAGTTGGATGCCATCTTGAAGGGAAGCTTCAATGGAGAAGATCTCTCCCAAGAGGGCACCAGAGTAGATTCCACGTGGAGGAGATGGTGGATAAGAACGAGGGCTTTAAGATCTGTGGGTTATGGGTGTGGGAGGGTCTAGAGTGTGAGGGGAGAGGGGGAGATGAGAGCTTGGAGGAGCCCCCAATGGTGGCTGCGTGGGGAGGGGGTGGAAGAGGGGGTTAGGAAAATTTCGGGCCCTCCAACCCGGTTTAGCTACCCCTAGGGCGCCCGGCCAGGCCGGCGCGGGCGAGGGCGGAGGCCGGGTAGGCACCCGAGTGCCCCGGCCTGGGACCCTGCCTGGGGCCGGCGCGGGCGAGGGCAGAGGTCGGGTAGGAACCCGAGCTCCCCGGCCTGGGGCCGGCGAGGGCGAGGGCGGAGGCCGGGTAGGCAACCGAGGCAGCCGGCCTGAGGAGACGGCCTGCAAAACCTCATTTAAGCTCGTTTTCTCTCCCGTTTTTTTTTAAATCATTGCAAATGTAAATTTTATTCTAACAAGTTTTATTCACTATTTTGAAATCTTTTTTTTACTTGACCATGTGCACATGTTTGATGTGATATTCACTACAATGAGATGAGATGACCATGATGATTTCCTTATACATCCAATGGGAAAGAAACAATGAAAATTTTCAAACAAGCAACATTCGATGTAGTATGTAATATGATGAACGAATATGCATATGAGTTGAACACCAAATATCTTGTCAATATAAAACATTTAAAGATCGAATCTTTTTTATTTGGGCGGTGGCCTTAGCCATCATGTATGAGCATGCTCGATATGACACCGCGAAGATTTATCTTGGGTGCATTGTCGAAACTCATTGTTGAAGAACATTGATCATTGAAATGACCATTATGCATGGTTTTTTTGCATTATAGGAGTAGTGTTGACTCATTAATTGAGCTACTCTACCCCTATGTCTATGCTTACATCAAATAACCAAATAAGAGTCTAGTAGAAGTGTGTATGCAAGATTTCCAATCAACTAAAATTGCTTGTACATACGACATTGAGCTCACTCCTCAATTTCTTGAATCTCTTCTCATCTAGGGGCTTTGTCAGGATGTCGGCGAGTTGATCTTTAGTGTTGACATATGAAAGTGAGATATCTCCATTGGCCACATGATCACGAATGAAATGTTACCGAATCTAAATATGTTTGGTCTTGCCATGAAGTACCGGATTCTGACCAATCTTTATAGCACTCTCACTGTCACATAAAAGAGACATTTCTTAATCTTAATTTCAGAATCCTTAATACATTGCCTCATCCATAATACTTGAGAGCAACAACTAGCGGCGGAAATATACCCCGCTTCCGTGGAGGAGGTGGCAATACAATTTTGCTTCTTGGAAGACCAACACACATGTGACCTACTAGGGAATCGGCAAGCACCCGAGGTTTATTTTCTATCCACCTTGTCACCTCCCCAATCCTCATTGAAATATCCCACAAGATCAAAACTTGTATTTGATGGGTACCAAAGACCATGATTGGGAGTGTCAACCAAGTACCTAAAAATCCTCTTGACCGCAATCATATGGCTTTCCTTGGGGTTAGACTTAAATATTGCAGACAAACCCACACTAAACATAATATCCGGTCTAGATGCACAAAGATAAAGCAAAGATCCAATAATAGAGTGATAAAGTTTTGGATCAACTGGTATACCTTCCTGATCCATTGAAAGATTCACGGTTATCGACATTGGATAACCTAGTGGCTTGGCATTGACCATATCAAATTTCTTGAGTATGTATTGAATGTATTTTGCTTGACAAATAAAAGTTCATTCATAATATTGCTTGATCTCAAAACCGAGGAAGAACTTCAATACCCCCATCATAGACATCTCAAACTCACTTGTCATTAGTTTGGTAAATTGGTCTACAAAACCCACATTAGTTGATCCAAATATAATATCATCAACATATACTTGCAATACGAAGAAATGCCCATCTACACTTTTGGTAAAGAGTGTGGGGTCAATTACCCTAAGTAAGAAACCACGATCCACTAATAACTCCTTTAAATGATCATACCAAGCACGTAGGGCTTGTTTCAGGCCATACAAAGCCTTATGGAGGATGTAGACATGGTTAGGATACTTGGGATCCTCGAACCCCAGAGGTTGTTTAACATATACCAATTCATTTAGAGGTCCATTTAGAAAAGCAGTTTTAACATCCATTTGACGCAAGATGAAACTGTGGCTAGTGGCAAATGCAAGTAATATACGAATGGATTCAAGCCTAGCCATGGGAGCGAAAGTTTGACCGTAGTCAAGTCCTTCGACTTGAGAGTATGTAAGGTCCCCCAGAACCACTGCTCAAGGACACCTCCGATATGCATACATTCACGATCCCAGATCACATCAGTCGTGAACAACATATCAAGTTGGTACACAGATACAATATCCATTACACGATTACACAAACACTTACAAAAGGAACATGGTCACAAGAACAAGTACAACACAACTGCCACGCATGACAAACACACAACACACACATCGGAAGACTAAACACACAAACGTAGTAGAGCCCAAGTCACTCCTTAACCTACAGGCTGCTGACCGTGAGATGATCCTAGTTCGCAACGCCATCAGCTCCGTACTCCTCTTCGTAGATCTCCTTCTGTGATTCCTTCTCGAAGTCTGGCAAGTAAATACCAGGGACGAAACCAATATGAGTACATTTGAATGTACTTAGCAAGACATCCATCATGTAACTTACCAAGTGCAAATATGCTTATATGGTGTAATAGGTAGGCTATACATAGGGTTCACTATCAATGATATATGAAAGACATATCATAGTTGATTTTGAAAATAAATATCTCTATCTTTGTTGAAGAAGATACTTCAAAAGAAAATAATATAGTTTTCTTTCTCTTGTAGATATCACATGTACAAGAGGTTTTGTAAAACTTTGTTAAAAGAAAGTTTTCTCTTTGCAAAACTTCTTGGAATCAACTTCCAATTTTTGTTTAGAAAAGAAATATTTTCTTTGCAAAACTTCTTGTAAAACAACTTCCGGATTTTCATCAACGGTACCTCCACGGTACAAGATTTCCTCCTTTCAATACTTCATGAGTCCAACACCTTTTTGAAAACATTGACACAATGCTAGCTACATGGCCATTCAACTGTCCATATGCGAGGAGGCGGCTATTCCGAATAGTTTGACTCTGCAGAGGTGTACACATCCACCAGATTCAGTACATCCGCCGTGAACAACCACGGACTGTAACAACAGTATGTGAACATCAGATAACTGATCATAACCATCCACTATGATAAAGCTAGAATATGACTATCTCTTCAATTGGGTTTGTTCTCCCCGGCACCATGTCACACATCGCCACGGCAGGAGACCCAACTGTTGCATCCCGAGGGAAACTTAATCCCACACTTTATATGCCTATTTGATTCATGACTGTCGGCATTTCGGTTCGAGGGAAGTCACGTACCTTATAGAAAATTGAGATAGAACACACACTAACAAGAACAAACTTCAAGTTAAGCCCCGTGCCCATGTTGAGGTAGGGTGGCAGTACGGTAAAGGTTGTCCGACGAAGACTAGGTTATGTGTCATTTTTGTAAAACACCTTTTTCCCAAAAATGGCCACTTCAACATTCCTCCGGTGGATAAGGCTTCGCCTTTCCACCGGGTTTTCCATAAAGCCTTTGTTTTGCAAAAACAAAATTTTAAGGTGTCCACTTAGGGACTAATACTTGTGATGGTAATAAATACCATATGGTGGCTATGGGCTTGGTAACACCAAGTATCAACTACTGGCATAGTAATATATAATATTAATAGTAGTAATAGTCACTCAAAAATAGTTTTTGGTAATCAAAGTTTTGTAAAACTTTTCAGAGGTAAAACATGCATGATAGATAATGATAAGTGTAGTAGAAAGCCTCAGGATGGCTTGCCTTAAAACTCTTAGTGTCCCTGGCCTTGAAGTAACTTGAACTTGACACACAGCTCCACAACTGCCTCTTCTTCTCCTTCGTTTTCTAGCGTCGTAAAAGAATAAAAGACACACACTCAAAACTAAAGACCAAACAACTAAACCAAGCAGTACATACAGCAAGCAAACTTATACTAGCGCAAACACTCAAACGTTATCAAGAAAGCTACCTCACAAACTCTCATGGTACAAAACTATCGTCAGACAAACATATGGTTGAGAAACCATATCCCACATCTTACATACCATATATGGAGTGGGTGTACCACACTCATAATAAGATATTCAAGAAGCTAAAAATATAGCTTGTGGCACAAAAGGTGAGACTACTAAAATAATAACGACCAATCAAAACAATACCCATGGCAGTGGGTATTGACAGCACACAAGCAATCATCACACAAGTTCATAATTAACTAATGAATAGATAACAAGACACTAATAAACACCACAACAACACTACAACAATGACGTAAGTACAATACTCATGCTAAGGTAAACACTCAGATAAAAACCAAACAACAAGCAAACACACCACATATGAATAGTCTAGTCACAGACTATGCTAATGTCTATTTAAAGTTATGGAATCCATCAATCATGAAAATAACTTAACCAACCAGTAGCTCAATCAATGGCAACAAGTCATAAAATATAATCTAAAACACAAACATCACAAAACATAATGCTTCTTACTAATAACATAAAAAAAAGGAGTGCACCAATAGCACACTAGTATGGAAATTTTACACAAGCATGATATAAGAAATAATTGCATTCTACAACTAATAGCATCAAGAAACTCAAGACGTCATGTCATAATAACATAAGTAATAACATCCTAAACATTCTAGGATAATCGTACACCCATAAAATAAGAAGACAACAATACTAGAGCAACTCAAACAATCTAGTGGTGACACTAGTTCATCACTAGAGAAGCAAACATCAATATAAGGATGCACAACTCTAATCAAGCAAGTCATGAATATAAATACCTACTAACAGCACACACACACCTCACACATGCTAGTAAGCAATACCAAAAAAATAATTGTATGAAACATCTATTAAGCAAGCATATATCCATTCCAATAATACATGCTTTTCTATTTAATTTACCAACAAGCAACCAATGTGCATGATACACAAGCAGTAGCTATGTACTTAATACAAGCTCTACTAAGAATTTTCAAAAATCCAAACACTCAATAAAAATCATTCTCAAATAATTTATCAATCACAAGGAAGACATCCTATTAACAAACAATACCTAATGTATCAAACAATAGTAAAACATTCCTTAACATGATACTCCTAAGGGAATATTATGTTAACAAATGAACCACCACTAAACATACTAGTATTCAGAAAGAAATACTAAACTCTTCACTTACATAAGTGAAACAAACAATCTATTTTCCTTGGTGGGAAATAACAATCAAACATATAGTAATACATGCTAAAATCACACAAGTGTATGGTTGGGGATTTGCATCCTTAACCAAGATGCAATGGGACCAGTGGGTTATGGGCCCACTAATACCAAGGCAAGAAGGGGTAACAAAGCCTATGGTCACACTTGACAAAGCTAATACAACAAAGCAACCAATACAAGGCTATTCATACTAGTGAAAACAATACTAGTGAAAACAAGCAACAAATATTACACAAGCTTTGCTATAAAATAAGGTGAAAGCTAACAGAGATAATAACCTCAAAATAAAAGTACCAAAATGGTACTGGACTCAACTCAAGCATAGCACAAACCTAGGTAAAATAAATCTAACAAGATTGGTTCACACAATAATCAAATAATAAAACTGGAATTATAACAATGCTATTTCTATAACCAAAAAGATTTCCAAACATGCACACACTTTGTATGGTAGATGTAATGCAAGAAAACAACCTAATAACAAGTTTCAACACATCTATATATGCTAGGAAACAATTTCAAACAAGCACACATTTACTTTCAAACAATTACACACATAAATAAGAAAACAGAAAAGTGTTGTTTCTAGTTTTGCTCACCAAAAATAATATAGGGCTCCAAAATTTAATCCAAGCTAGGATTAGATAGATATAGGCATAAGAAAACTCATAAAATTGGATTTACTTCAAAAATCATTTTTAAACTCATTCTAAAAATCCTAGAAGAACCTACTGGTCCTTTACCAAAATGGATGGCATTTCCATTTGGTAGCTCACCTTGATGTGAGGCCAAGTCCTCTGATAGATATATTCAAAGGCCACTCAAAACAATTTAGTTTGACCCTTTTGGATATAGATCCAAAAAGTTATGCCAAAAACATGTTTATAGACACTATGTGGAAAAACAGATCTTGTGGTTAAAATACAAGCCAAAACTTAGATCTACAAATTTTAAATCGTTAAGAAAACATATGTTTAGTTCCAAGAATTTTGGTTGATTTTATTTCACATTTGAAGTAATTTTCATAGAGCCAAAGCAAACCTGTACAATCTGCAGTAGATTAAAAGAAAAAGAAAACAGAAGGGTGGGCTGGCTTTCTGTGGTTGCGGCCCAGCTAAGCGGCCGAACAGCCCAGTGCGGCTGGCGCGCGCGTGCGCCTGCGCGGGAAACGCATGTTTAACAGTGCCCATTGATCGTAGATCGAACGGCGCCGCATCGTTGTCCTCCTCTCCTCTCTTCTCTCTCTCGCTCGATGTGGCCGGCGACGAAATTGCATGGCGGCTCACCGTGGGGGGCTTGGGGACGGTGGCGCGTCCTCGGGGAGATGCAGGGGTCGCAGGGGGGTCTAGGGCCACAGGGTACGAGCGCGGGAGTGGCTCCAAGCGGCAGGACACGCCAGAGCACCCGTGGCGGCGAGCTCGACGGCGGCAGCGATCCTGCAAGGATGAGGACGAGGGGGAGGGTCAGGGAGCATCACGGGTGCATGGGGAGTCCAAAGAAAGCGAGTAAAGGGCGTGGGAGTGTGTGGAGGAGAAACTCCACCTCGGGCTAGGGCTCGGTGGCCGGTGACCGTTTTCGAGCTCGGGTGAGCTCTCAGAGGCAATGGCACTGCATTTGTGGCTTGGGGAAGTGAGTGGGAGCATGTGGGAGGTCAGTGGCGCAAGGGAATCGAGAGAAATGGCTTTAAACCACATGCAAGGGCAAAATGGACAAGGGGGTGCTCGGGTTCATGCCATTGAATGGCATTGGGGTGCTCTAGGGGCTTTTGGTCATTGCACAAGCATGCCTTAGGTGCCAAGGGACAAGACCAACCAGGGGGAAATTCAAACACTGGACTTTGGAGTGAGGGAAAGATCAAGGGCATGTTTCAAAGGTCAAGGCATGGTGACCCATACCATGCCACATCACCATGTCTCCACTCCCTTCTCTCACATGTTTTCTTACCACACAAGACTTCTAGAAGAAAAGCAAGGCATCCAAGATGGAGTACAAACAACAAGGATTCAAAATGGCAAAGTGGTGTTTCCAAATTTGAACAAAAACTAAAAGAAAACATCTGACCAAAATTGTATCTAGCACTGTTCAAAAATTCAGTTAACACTTAGGAATTTTTCTAAGTGTTGGAAACTGTAAAAAGAACAAAAAGTTTGGATTGTTTTCAGGGACCAAATAGTTCCCAAAATTTGATTTCAAGGTTGGAGTTTGTTAAACAAGTTATAAAATTTCAGAAACATCTTTTGAAAACAAATTTGAAATAGTTTAAGGCCATGAAAACAATGTGGGAAAAGGTGTACTTTCTGTTTTTCTCTGTTTTCCAAAAATGCCTTTTTTCTGCCTTATTTTTATTCCACAAAGACAACAAGCAAAAGATCATTTTTATTAATCCAAAAATAAAACCAAGCTCATTGATTTGTAGTACATGTATCAAGGAACAAATAAAAGTCAAGAAAACATAAAATAACATTTTATAGCCTAGTGAAAACAAAGGCGGAAAACAGGTACTTGGCTATATTTTCAGGGAATATTATCTATAGAAAACTTAAAGCAAAACTTCCATAAATCATTTTGAAATTTTGTTTTATTGGATCCAAAAAAGTTAAAAGTTTATTTTAAGATTCAAACAAGAATGATCTAAGTATTGGAATAAAATTCACTCAAGTAATCAGCAGAGAAAACAACAGGGAAAAATATTATAAAGGTGTTTTCATAAAAAATTGATATTGGTTTTATCAAGAAACAAAACTTGCATTGAAAATAGGATTAAGATCATAAACACATGTTAGTTCAAACAATCATGTTGTTAAAAAAAATTGTTGGCCCTAATTTTTTTGTCTTCCTGAACACAGTACAAGAATTCAAAAACTAGGGTGTGACAGAGTAGTCTTGAGCAACCAATCGAGCCTTGTTGTGAATCACTTGCCCATGAGAGTCTTGCTTTTTCTTGAACACCCATTTTGTTCCAATGACATTATGATCCTTGGTTCTTTCCACTAGAGACCATACTTTTTTCTTTCAAATTTATGGAGCTCTTCATGCATAGCTTGAACCCAATCTTCATCTTCAAGAGCATCATACACTTTGATAGGTTCAACATGAGAGACATATGAGTGAAGACCACAGAACTTGCATACTTGACCATGAGTGGATACACTTCTTCCCAAGCCACCAATAACATTCTTTTGATAATGTGACTTTTGTTGCAATCTTGCGGCTTGATGAGTCAGGATACGAATTAGTGCATCATCTGGATTCTCATTTGGAGGAACTTCCTCATCATTTCCTTCATCAAGACCATGATCTATATGGAGTGGATTTCTTGGTGAAGAGTCACCGACATTATTTCCACCATTATCATTGGTTGGATCTTGATCACGTTCTTGATGAGTAGGTCTTGTTCTTATTCTTGTTATACCATTTGATTGATGGTTGATGTAGAGGGCTCCACTTGCATAGATCTTGTCCCATCCTCCTTATAAACAAGGTGTCCCTCAACGGGTATAAGCGGACCTATACCCATTATTCCCATGGCTAAGGAGGGAGGTTCATCACCTACATCATCATAATCAATTTGCTCCACTTGGGAGCCATTATCCTCATGAAACTCCACATTCATAGAATCTTCAACACACCCAGTGGATATGTTGTAGAATCTATAAGTGTGAGAGTTCGTGGCAAAACCAACAAATATGCCTTGAAAAGTTCTAGGATCAAATTTAGACAATCTAGTGCCTTTAATGTAAACTAGACATTTGCACCAAAAAACTCGAAGATACTTGAGCTTGGGTTTGTTACTAGTCAGGAGTTCATATGGAGTCATACCAATCAACGGACGAAGGAAGAGTCGGTTAGACAGATGACAAGCGACGTTGATAGCTTCGGCCCAAATGTTATATGGGGATTTGAACTCTCCCATCATATTTTTTGCCATATAAATAAGTGTGTGATTCTTCCTCTCCGCTACACCATTTTTTTGAGGGGTGTACGCAGCGGAATATTGATGTCTTATCCCCTCATCACTCAAGAATTCATCCATGGTGTAGTTCTTGAACTCGGACCCGTTATCGCTCCTAATTGCCAATATCTTGGTGTCATATTGATGTTGCACTTCCGTGGCCCAAGAGATGAAATTTTCTTGAGTCTCACTCTTCTTCTTGATATTGAATACCCAAATGTATCTTGTATAATCACCAACAATACTTCTTTCCACCAAGACTATCATATGTAGGAGGCCCAAATAGGTCCAAGTGAATACACTCAAAGGGCCTCGTTGTGGAGATGATTGATGTCTTGGGATGGTTCTTCTCATGCATCTTTCCGGCAATACAAGAGCTACAAGGGCGATCTTTGAAAAAATTCACACTTTTAGTCCTACCACGTGCTCACCCTTCACAAGAATTTGCAAATTTCTCATACCGACATGGCCCAAGCAGCAATTCCAAAGCCACCCCACATCGTATTTAGCCATTAAACAAGTGTAAATATGTGTAGTTTCTTTCGATAAATCCACTACGTACATACCGTTCTCCACAAATCCAACAAAGGCTACTTTAAGAGAAATAGTGTGAAGGACAAGCACATGATGATTCCCAAATACACATGTAAAACTGCATTCACAAAGTTATCTTGCCATGTCCCAATACCTTAAGTTTTGAACCATCACCAATAGTTACTTGTGCAAACTTGATGAGTTGGTGCTTTAAGTCTTCTAACACTTCCTTGCTTCCGGTCATGTGTGCGGAACAACCGCTATCAATCATCCATGATGTTCCTCCGGAAGCACATCCCTACAATGAATCAACTTCTTGTCTTAGGTACCCATTTTTTTATGGGTCCTTTCTTGTTAGTCAGAAGGGTCTTTGGAACCAAAATATCATACTTGTAATCATCACCATATGATGTGCCAACATATTTTGCATATACATGACCATCTCTAGATTTAAGAAGCACATAAGATGGGTTGTATTTTCCCACAAAGTTATTGTGAGTAGTAGTGCCCCTAGGGATAATACTTTTAGCAATAATATCAAACTCAACTTGAACATTAGCCAACTCCCCCTCCTTCACAAAAACTACAGAATTAGTGGAGGAAGTTGACTTTTTCTTGTAGGTCACCTTGGATGTGGAACCAAACCCAAGGCCTTCCTTACCAATAACTCTCTTTTGACTACTCAAAAGATCGTTAAGGCTCTTTTGCCCTTGGATGCAAGTGGAAAGAACTTTGTTGAGTCGGGCCATCAACCTATTGTTCTCCTCAATGAGAGTTTCCTTGACACATAAAGGGTTAGCAGCACACGAATTTGCATTCACATATTTTAACCCTTTCAAAGTCTTGAGCTCATTTGAGAGTGTTCGATGATAACTTTTAAGCTTATCAAAGTCCTTTATGAGCTCATTCTAACCTTTGTTAGTTGCATCATTTAAGGCCATGAATTTTTTTACCTTAGCAAAAGCATGCTCATGATCAAATTTTACTTTATCAATGTCAACTGCAAAGGTATCCTCAATGCTTTCTCTAAAACAATGTGATTCATCTAGAGTTTTTTCAAGCTCATCAATTTTACTAGCATCATCACGAGCAAACTTTTCAAGTAATATGATTATTTCCTCATGTTCATGAATGAGGCCATGTGCCTCACTTAATTAATCCATGAGAGAGTCAAAGATAGATTTAGTTTCTACACAAAGTTTGTCAAGGGGTTTTCCTCAACACAATTCAATAGAGAAGGAGTATAATAGTTTGGAAGTTTGAGTGTAGGAGTCACCTATGGGGATATACCCTTGGCCATGAAGCACTTGTGACTCGAGGGGCCCTTGTTGTCATTGGGGTTGGAGAAGAGAGAGCTTAAGTTAGGAGGAACGACACCCTTAGCCACGGACGCCATGCCTACATGTTCACCATCACCATCACTCTCTTCACCACCGGACGTGTATCAACTTCCTTTGCAATCAATGCCCTAGGAGGGACTAATACATCCATTTTGCATCACTATTTTCTATCATAATTTTCTAATATTCATCGATATATTTCATGTTATGATGCATTACTTTTGTTATTTTACCTTATTTTGCTTGTTTCATAATTTTTGGAGAATAAACACCGGGACCAGAAATCTGATGGAAAAAGCACTGTCGAGATACCATATTTCAGAAGATCAGAAGAAGAAGGGGGACACCGGGGGTGTCTGTCACACCCCACTTTTTGAAAACCAACAAAATGCAGTTGTTGGAGAGTAAAAAATTAGGGCCAACAAAAACTTTTTGAAATGCTTAACTATTAATCTTGTTTCACCTCTCTCTGCCTTGTTTGACCTTGAGTGTTTGGGTTGGAACAAAACCAAAACAAAATGGTTACATAAATAACAAGATTTGAGCTGAACCTATTTTATAAAATCCTCCTGAAATGGTTTGGCTTGATCACCAACTTTCCTAACACTTGAGGAAAACCCCCAAGAATTTAAATTGCAGAACTCTCTTGCTTGAGTGAACTTGTTCAGTCTTGTTATTATCTGCTTGAGGTGACCTTATATTTTTCTTTGCCTCAAAGTATTCATAACTGTTGTGGATGGTTGTGAGTTATTTTAATTGAATGAGATCTACAAAATAACAAGCCCAGACATCAGTAGCATGTATATCCTATTTCCATCTCATTTTGTGTTTAGTTTGACTTCTCTACTTGGCCTTCTGCCATAATGGAGGGATCTTGATCTTTGACCAATGTACCATCACTGATATAATGGTACATATCTATGAGTCCTATCCTAATGTTAGGATTGAATAAAAACCCATTCACATTTTCTTCCAAGGCCCTCTTGAGGTCATTCCAACAAATAGGATCATGTCCTTGTTATCATGATGCCCTTTGTTAGCCTTCCTAAAAATCACCCCTATATATTTTGATCTCCATAAACCTTCCCTTGTCATCTTCATGACTTATACCTCCTATCCATGTGGTCCGTTTATCTTCCCATGACCATGTGATTATTCTTCTCTTAGGGTTTTTGCCTATTAAATAAACTCTTGTTATCATCCTTTTACACTTCGCATCTCAAATATTTTCCAAAGGAGTTGCTTACTAAAAATAACCTTTGTGACCTATATTATATACCCTCCCACCCCAACTTAAAAATACTTGATTTATAAACTTTTTCCTATTTATTAAATGATATTTTCCAAAAGGCCAGAAATGGACTTTTAATGTTTTTGTGAATAAAATTATTTCTAAATTTTTTGGGGAAGCTCCCCAACATTCCTAGGGTCATAGTTGACCTAGTTATCCAAAAACATTTGCTGCCCTTTTTCAAATGTTTGAAGAAAACATCCAAAAATAGTTTCTGCACTTTTTGAATTTTCAAAATTTTGTGAAACAAATATTTTCAGAAATTTTAGGGACCACCACCCCCTAGACTCAATTTTGGATTATATATCCATTAAACATGTTTTAAAGCATATCTTCTATTCAAAATTTTGGAGAAAACATTCAAAAACAGAAACAACAGTTTTTGGAAAATTGAAAGTTTTCAAAGAAAACAATTTAAGAAAAGTGGGAGACCACCACTAACATACTCCAATCTTTATTTCCTACCTCCTAGACCTATTTTCTTGCATGTGTTGTGTTAAAGATTTTGGAGAAAACAACCACAAACACCTTCTGCTCAAATTGTAAGGAGATCATTAGGTTGATGGTTTTCCCTCCTCTTCACCCACCTTGGGTTCCTTGGCTGCCTAGTCACCTGGCCCCCACCCCCTTGAATTTATGGACGAGTTTGCACTGCCCATACGTCTCCACCTCACCCACATGGCTTGGAAACCAAGCATGGCATGGCTGACATGCTACACCCCTCCCACATTCCTGGTTGCCCCCAGCCCATACCTTCTAGAATCACTGACCCCCCGCGAGCTCGAAGAGCCATCCCCCACCTCCCTGGACCCTCTCCTTCACCCTCTTTTCTTACCAAACACCTGCGGGAGCTGAGGGAGAGCGCCCACACCCTCACCTCCCTGGATCTCCTCTGACCCAGCCCTTCTGGCATTCGCACCCCCTCACTACCGCTAGCACCCCGGACAAGCTCAATCCTACCCTCGTTTCCCCGAGCCTCCCCGCCATGCTCACCATGGGCGCCGAGCGCCAAACTCGGAGGCTAGGCCGTCTCGAGCCTTCCCCTTGCACGCCAGTCTGCCAATCCACCTCCTCTACACCCTAATCGAGCCTCTGCATCGAGAACCCCCTCCTTCGTTAGTCCTATCGCCGAAATCGACTCGACAACCCCGCCGGCCACCTCACGGATGTGCGGGAGGTACGGTGGCCCTCCGCCCTCGATGACTGCTCCCCTGACCTCCCCTCTCCGCTCTTGCACCCGTGCTCCCCCTAAATCACTCTCCCGTCCCTCGCAGGTACGACGGCGACTGCGTCCACGTTCCTCCGCCGCGGGTCCTCGGTGACCACCATGTTCCGGCCCTCTTCGTCTTGGACCAGTGCGCGCATCGGCTCCGCCTCGTCTCCGCGAAGCCCCTGGAGTTTTCCGAGTGTCCCGGAGGCCACGGTAGGCCCCGGCGGCGAGATTTCCGACCAACTGTGGTGGCCGGGGAGGACACCGTCGAGCTTTTGCATCGCCGCCGGCGCGCGTCGACGTGGACACCCCTTGGCCCTTGGATCCGCATCCAGTGGCCCCCTTTGAATCCCGAGCCCTTCTAATCTCTACCGCAGATCGCGAATCGGATGGCGGCGTACCAGTTCGGCGCGCGCGCTCGCCCAGCGGGCCGGCCTCGCCCCGCGGGGCCCATCTCCTTCCAAATCGAGCCCGCTGACCCCTGTGCAGGTTGAATTTTGTTTTCTCTCAACATATCTGTTTCTGGCTACTTACTTTAACTCGAAATGAAAATGTAAACACGTAAAATTTTCCAAACCAAAAATCACAGAGGTGGATCTACTATTTCTTAATTTAAAAATGGCAGAAGCACTCTGTTTTACCATTATGATAATAACTTGTGTTTTAAGTGGCCAAATCTTGCAAAATAAATTTTTTTGAGTATCTCTTGAATAGATCTATCTGTGAGACTTGACCTTGCATCAAGGCGAGCTACCATTTGGAAATGCCATCCATTTTGGTAAAAGACCAGTAGCCATTTCTAAGATTTTTAGAGAGAGTTCAAAAATGATTTTTGATGTGAATCCAATTGGATGAGCTTGTGTATGGTTAGATCTATATAATACTTGCTTGGCATGATTTTTATATCTCTATATTATTTTTGGTGTGCATTTCTAGAAACAACACCTTTCTGTTTATTTTATATCTTGTGTGTTTGTTTGTAAATAAATGATTGTTTGTTAGAAACTTGTTTCCAAGCAAGAGTAGATGTGTTGATCTCTGTTATTAATTTGTTTTCTTTCATTACTAATATGTTAGGAAGTTTGTGCTTGATTGGAAAACAAATAGAAATAAGAATAGTCTCTTATTGTTTTCTAGTATTTTTGTGGAATAGATTTTGTGAACTAATCTTGTTATGTTTAATACCTATGTTTTTGGTATGGTTATGTTGAGCCCAGTACCATTTTGGTACTGATGTGGTGATGGTATCACCTCTGTTATCTTGCACATGAGTTTATAGGAGAGCATGTGTAACATTGCTTGTTTATTTAACCATATTGTTTTCACTAGTATGAGTAGTTGTTGTCATAGAATTAATTTTAGTATATTTGATTACTAGCATGTGTAAGGTATATGTAATGTTAGTAGGTGTTTTTGTTCATGTATTAATGGTTTAGGAAACATGCATCCTTATAGTATTGATTTCTCCTCTAGTGTTGCATTAGTGCCCCACTAGATTTTGAGTTTGCTCCCTTAGTGTTGCCCTTTTATTTTTAGGAGTGCATGATTGTCCTAGCATGTTTAGGATGTTTTCACTTCTGTTATTATGGCATAGATATTGTAGTTGTTGTGTGTTGATGGATTTTAGAGTGCAATTATTTCTTAGGATATGCTTGTGTAGATTTTCCATACTAGTATGCTTATAGTTGACTCTGTTATTATGTTATTTTGCTAGGGGTAATGACTCTTGTTGTTATTATGTTTTAGAGTGTGTTTTATTGACTTGTTAAAATTGATTGGTCCACTGGTTTGTTTGGTTACTTTAATGATTGAGTGATTCCTTAGCTTTTGTGTAGACATAAGCTTATTAAATAACTAGCTGATTCATCTGTGTTTTGTTTGCTTTGCTGTTTGGAATTGTATAAGTGTTTGCCTTAGCCTAAGTTGGGTACTAATGTAATTATTGTGATTAGTAGTACCTTGTTATCTATGCTTAAGGTTAGTGGTAAACTTGTTTGGATTGATTGCTTGTGTTGTTGTTAATACCCACTGCCATGGGTGTTGCTTTGATGACTGGTATTACTTTGATTGTTATTGAGCACCTTAGTAGCCTCACCCTTGTAACCACAAGCTATATTTTTAGCTTCTTTAATATCTTGGTATGATAGTGGTACACCCACTCAACCTACGATATTGGGCTGTGGAATATGGTTTTTCAACCATATGCTTTACTGATGATAGTTTTGTATCCTGAGAGTTTGTGAGGTAGCTCTCTCGATAACTTATTGAGTGATTACATTAGTATAAGTTTGCTTGTTGTATGTGTGTTTTGATTACTTGGTTGTCCTTCTGGTTCTGAGTGTGTTTTTATTATTATTTTACGACGTTAGAAAACGAAGAAGAGGAAGATGGAGATGTAGAGCTGTGTGTCAAGATCAAGCTACTCCAAGGCCAGGGACACAGAAAGACTAAGGAAAGCCATCCTGATGCTTGCTGTTACTACACTTATCATTATCTATCATGCATGTTTTACCTCTGAAAGTTTTACAAAAACTTTGATTTCCAAAAAAAAAACTATTTTTGAGTCATACTATTATTATATATACTATATACTATGCCAGTAGTTGATACTTTGTGTTACCAAGCCCATAGCCACCATATGGTATTTATTACCATCACAAGTATTAGTCCCTAAGTGGACACCTTACAAATGTTTTTGCAAAAAAGAGGCTTTATGGAAAACCCGGTGGAAAGGCGAAGCCTTATTCACCGGAGGAATGTTGGAGTGGTCATTTTTGGGAAAAATATGTTTTACAAAAATGACACATAACCTAGTCCTCGCCGGACAACCTTTAGCGTACTGCCACTTTACCCCAACATGGGAATGGGGCATAACTTGAAGTTTGTTCTTGTTAGTGTGTGTTATATCTCAATTTGCTATAAGGGGACGGGCTCCCTCGAACCGATTGCCGCTAAGTTATGAAACATGCGACATAAAAAGTGTGGGATTAATTTCTCCTCCGGTCGCATTAGTTGGGGCTCCTGTCTAGGCAAGGTGGGACCTGATGCCGGGGAGCACAAACCCAACTGAAGAGATAGACATATTCTAGCTTGAACATAGTGGATGGTTAGGATCAGTTATCTGATGTTTACATAATGTTGTTACAGTCTGTGGTTGTTCATGGCGGATGTACTGGATCTGGTGGATGTGTACACCTCTGCAGAGTCAAACTATTCGGAATAGCCGCGTCCTCGGATATGGACAATTGAAAGGCCATTTAGCTAGAATTGTGTCAATGTTTTCAAAAAGGAGTTTTCAAAAAGGTGTTGGACTCATGAAGTACTGATAGGAGGAAATATTGTACCGTGGAGGTACCATTGATGAAAAGCGAGAAGTTGTTTTACAAAAAGTTTTGCAAATAAAATCTTTCTTTTCTAAGCAAAAATCTGGAAGTTGATTCCAAGAAGTTTTGCAAAGAGAAACTGTAACAGCCCAATTTTTGGAAGACAGGAAAAACTTGTTTTCAATAACCCAAAAATCAGGGCCAACAAAAACTTTTTGCTATGTTTGATTTATGCTTGTTTTTTCTTTCCATTTGGTTGTTGTTTGTGTTGGTGTTTGTGTTTGTTAACACCTGACCTTAAAACCAATGATCATAAATTTCTTAAAAACACAACCCTTTTGATCAAGTCATGACAAGAAAGCTTATCATCTTCATCCATCACCCTCTTTTGGCAAAAACCTTATTGAAAATGTTTTAATTTTGGAAGAAACCCAAAGGCCTAGTTTTGAGAAAACAAAAGATAATTTCCAAAAACATATGAAAAGTATTTTGGAGCTAATCATCTCCAATCTGTTTTCAACCAAGATATTTTTGCAAGTATTTCAAAAACTCCTTCTGACTTCCTCCTTTTGCAAAAAAAATAAGAGGGGACTATGTTACCCCTATGCTTTACATCAATTATATTCTTTTGAAAATAACAATTTTTGAGCTGAACCTCTTTTACAAAATCCTCTTGGCATGGTATGTCTTGGTCACTACCTATAATTAACACTTGAGAGAAACTCCTGGAAATTAAATTGAACAACTTAGTTGTTTGAGTGATCTTGTGTGTCTTGTTATTTGATCTTCTTGTTGTGTGATATTATCTTGTGTTTCCCTTGAAGTATTTCTGTTTGTTGATAAGTGTGTGTTGTATTAAAGAGAATAAAACCTAGTAATAACCATATCAAGCATCTATATCATATTCCATCTCATGTCTATATCTTCTTTTGTTTTCTTCAAAATCTCCAACTTTGGAGACATGCTTCTATGACAAATCTTGAGCTAATCATCAATGCACCATCATACACCTCATTTTATATATCTATGCTATCTACCCAAGTTGTTAGTCTGGATATTGAAACACTTTTGTATCTTCTTTCAAAGTCCTATAAAAGGCATTCCCAAATGTTGATCACATCCCTGTTACCATGAAGCCCTTTGTCCATGTCACACAAAATCTCTCCTTATTGTTTTCAGGCCCAAAGAACCTACCCTTTTCATCTCCATGACCTATACATCATATCCATGTGGCCCATTTATTTTTCAATGGCCATTTAATTATTTATCCCTCATGGTTTTTAGCCTATTAAATAAACATCTGTTTTTACACTATTCCACTTGGTGCCTCAAATATTTTCAAAAGAGTTACTTGTTAAAAATCACTTTTGAGACCTATATTATATACTCTCTCATCCCAGATCGAAAATATTTGTTTTAAAAGCATTTTACTATTTATTATTTTCCATTTTCCAAAAGGCCAGAAAAGGATTTTAAAATATTTTGTGAAGGAAAGTGTTTCCTAAAATCTTGGAAAAATTACCCAACATGCCTATGGTCATGTGGGACTTATTTTTACAAAAACATTTGGAAGTTGTGTTGAAAATTTTGGAGAAAATATTTAAAAACTTTTTCTGCCATTTTTTAATTCCCAAAATTTGTGAAAGAAATATTTTAAGAAAACCTTGAGACAACCACCCCTAGACTCCATTTTTGATTCTCTATCCAATAGACATGATATTTTACTTGTGTTCTGTTCAAAAATTTGGAGAAAACAAGCAAAAAACCCCACTGGTCACTCTAGTCACTGCTGAGTTCAGGCTTATCCTGGCCAATCATTGCATTCTCTCCACCTCTCTTTTCATCCCTGGCATTGTAAACATCCCTATTGCACTCCTAGACATGGTCTACCAGCTCCATTCTCTCTCTCTCTCACTCTAACTCAGCCAACCACAAATAGACAAGGATGGTGATCACCCCTCCTTCTCACCCCACCTCCTCAGTCCACTCCAGGCAGAGCCCTTGCGCCACAAGACCATCCTTGCATCGTGTAAACTCCCTGGCATAACCCCTCCCCCTCTCCTTGTCTCCTTCTTCCTTGCCCATGAGCTGTCCATGGCGCCCAGAACACCCTCAACACGTCGCCCGAGTTCCGACACCTGGGTCGCATGCCCGACCTCCAAACATTGTCAACCAGCTCCGTGATCCTCCCAGGAACACACCTGTGCCTTCAATTCCTCTCCTCGCGCTCTCCTTCCTCCTCTAGCTCATGTCGAACACCTACGGGTGCAGAGCAAGCACCGTCGATTGCCGATGCTCCCGTGCACCTCCTTCCTCCTTCTCTCGCCAGGAGGATGCTCTCACCTTGCCCTATCTCCCTGGACACAAAAAATCCCGAAGAACCCCTCGTTGGTCAGCTCGTCCGAGCCGCCATGGCCGCCATTGGGCACCGAGAGCCTTGCTCTGTGGCTAGTGCACCTAGATCCACCTCCTTGATGTAAAGCTTTCCCCACCACCTCCAATCATCCCCAATCGAGACCACGCATCGAAAGCCCCTCCCTATACCTCTACATCGCCGGAATCGAGCTCCACCTCTCGTCAGTGAGCACCCCGTTGAGCCGCCGATTTGGGCTATCTCCAGTCGTTCCATTTCTTCCCCCACACTCCTTGAGTTTCCGCAAAGGTCATTCCCCTCTTAATTTGTACTTTTATGCCATGCACGGGCGCCGCCATCCATGGCATGGCTGGGCTCCACTGGTTCTCGCCGAACTCCAGTTGGGAGTTTTACCAGCAAGCACCGATGGGGGCATCAGCTTCGCGCCACCGCCCTGGTTCTCCTCGACCTTTCTGCGCATCGCGGCAGCCTCCGGAGCAGGGTACGGCCTTTCTCCGGTGAAGCCCCGCCCTCGGACGTTGTTTCCTCTGTTCTCCGCCGCCAAAGAATGGTCGCCGCCGGCCTCTGACGACGTGGCTTCTCCTTGGCCGTTAGATCCAAATCTAACAGCAACTTACCTCTTCGCCCAGGGCCTCTTTGACAGATGGGCCAGACGCGGCCCACTGCGGGTCATTCTATTTTCTCCACCGGCGGGAAAAGCTAACGGGCTGGCCCAACTCGCAGATCTGGCCCGTGTGATTTTTCTTAAGGTTGTTTTTATTTTTCCTGCATATCTGTTTTCTAGGTGTGTGGCTTAAATCAAAATAAAAATGTAAATTACCAAATCTTGAAAAACTAAAAATCATTGTTGTAGGTCTGCAAATTCTTAACCATCTCCAACTTGTAGATCTGCATTTTGTGCAATATCTTAGGAGAAATAAAATAAATGGCAGAAGCACTCATTAACACCATTTATTTAATAACTTGAGTTCTATATATCCAAAACATGCAAACTCAACTGTTCTGAGTAGCCCTTGATAATATCTATCTGTTTCAGTTGGCTTTGTGTTGACTTGTGTTGTGGTGTGAAAATGACATGCATGTTAATTTTAGGCCAGAGAGCACTTCTGTGATTTATATAATTTTATTGGTGATGCTTTTTGAGGTGAATCCAATTGTGTTGGTTTGGTAATGACTAGGAGCACATTATACTATATTTTTTCATAATTTTAGGAGTTCCAGAATAGTCTTGGTGGATTATTTAGTGTTTAGCCTTTTTCTGCATATTATTGCTATGCCTTTATTAAAATTGTGTGTTATATTGTTTTTGTTATAAAATTGATTCCTAGCATGTGTAAAGTATTAATACATGATTGATATGTGTTTTGAGTGTTTCACTAGCATGATAGGTGTTGGGTGTGGAAAACCATGTTTGTTATAGTTTTATTCTCTTAGGGTATTTTTCCTAGTAATAATAGGTTAAATTATGTTATTCTTCATATTGCTTTGATAACTTGAATAAATGACTTAGTATTGTTTTCCATAGCATAGCTACTGTTATTCTAGCATATTATACTTGCTTGCATGCTTGAGTGATCCCTAGATAATTTTTTCATGCTATGATAGTTTTTGATATTTTCTGCCATAAGTTGTTATTTACATGCTTAATTTTTGTGGCATTGATTAGATTGTTGTTTTGATATTACTAGAATATTTAGGAGTTCTTTTCTATGTTATTTGGATGCTATCTTATATATCTATCAAGTTAGAATAAGTCTTGTTTAATGATCTCTTATGGTTATGCATGTATGCATGTCTAAATAGCCCTTTTTGTATCTCTAGTTTTAGTAGTCCTTTTGCTCCATGCTTATTTTCATGCATTGAGTGATGCCATGACATGTTTGGTATTGTTTTGTCTCTGTTATTAGGTTGCTTAGCTACTGGTTATATTATTTCCCCATGTTTAGAAAAGCATGTATCACTATAGGCTTGTAGTATTGCTTGTTACTATTTTCCTCTGCATGTCTAGTTGTTTCTAGTTTTTTTTCTTTTTATTTTGTTCATCCTAATGAATGAACAGAGAGTCATTTAACCTTATTTGAGCATGATATGAGAGTGGCTGACCCACTGGACTCATGCCATTTTGGTTGAGGATCCATAGCATCAATTCTAGTGTTATTCATGTGTATTGTCTGTGCCTGTTTTGCTCGTTGGTGTGCACCCTAGTAATATTGTTTGTGAGTGTGCTTGTTTGATGAAATGCTTGCTGTATGTTTAGTTTTTTTCAAGTCCTTGCCTTTGTTTGGTTCTGATTGGGTGTTTTCCTTTTTTAGGTTACGACGTTAGATAACGGAGACGGTATTATTTCCCGGAGAGGTTTTTATTGCATCTCTTGTTTATTTCAAGAGCAAGACCAAGACCAGTGCCAAGGAAAGCCACTCTAAATGCTTGACGTTGTTTTACTTATCATTATCTATCATGCATGTTTTACTTCTGAAATTTTACAAAAGTTTGATTCAAAAACTATTCTTTTAAGTTGACTATACCACTATCTATTTTGTGTATCTAATATGCTATATCCACTATAAAATCTTGGTGTTACCAAGCCCTTTATATATTTTAGTATCACCTCTTAATCAACTTAAGTCCCTTAGTGGGCATTTTAGTTTGAGGTTTTTGGAAAAACAAAAGCTTTGGAAAAACCCCGAGGAAAGGTGGGACCTTGTCCGAGGGATGTATGTGGAGAAGGAAATGTTTTCGACTTGTTTTCCAAAAGAGGACACATAACCTAGTCTTTGTCGGACAACCAAGCCGTACTGCCACATTACCTCAATATGGGAACGGGGTCTAGCTAATTGCTTGTCGGTGTTAGTCCGTGTCTACCTCAAAGTGCTATAGGGGTTAGAGTCCCCCGAACCGAACTTTCGCCGGAAAGGAAAGAACGGGACATTCAGAGTGTGGGCATTAAGTTCGCCACCGGTTGCAACAGTTGAGTCTCCTGCCATGGCGGTGTGTTGTCAGGGGAAACCGGATCGATACGGCTGACTCACTCGGTGCCGGGAAGAACAAACCCAGTTGAAGAGGTAGTCATTTACTAGCGCTGACATAGTGGATGGTTAGGACCAGTTATCCGATGTTTTCATACTATCTTGGATAGTCCGTGGTTGTTCACGGCGAATGTACTTGATCTTGTGGATTTGTGTACAAATCTACAGAGTAAAACTATTCAGAATAGCCGCGTCCTCGGATATGTACAATTGAATGGCCATGTAGCTAGCATTGTGTCAATGTTTTTAAAAAGCTGGAAAGTGTTTTGGAACTTGTACCTGGGAGGTATGTTGAAAGGGAAAGATTGTACCTTTGGGGTACGGGAGAAATGATGGTTTCTGAAAAGGTGCTTTTCCAAGAAGTTTTGCAAAGAGAATCTTTCTTTTATTTAGAATGCGTTATCAAAACCTTGTGGACATGCAATATCTACAAGAGAAATAAAATATCTTTTGAAGTATCTTCTTCAACAAAAACAACTAAAAGTTGTGCAACCATGATGTGTCTTCAATTCATCATGGCTAGTTAAACTTCAATTACAGCCTTCCTACCACCTATATATATGCATACTTGCCTGTTTAGCTTTCATTTGGGGTGTCTTGCAAGTACATTCCAATGTACTCACAATGGTTTCGTCCCTGGCTATTGTCTTAGCCAGACTTTGAGTAGAAACCCGGAGAACCTGAAGAAGATGGTGTCGCTGACGGCTGCGCGAACTAGGAACGTGTCCGAGTCAGTAGCCTGTAGGTAGTCAAGGCATGACTTGGGTTTACCACGAGTGTGTTTTGTAGACTTCCGCTGTTTTTAGTGTGTGTTCCTGCCCTGCGTGGCAGTTGTTTTCAACTGAGTCATGTGACCAGTTGTGTAAGCCGTGTATTCGTGTAGTGGATGTTGTAATCTGCAATGCCAACTCGAGTATGTTGTTCACGACTAACTGATCATGGGATCATGAATGTATGCATACTGGAGGTCTCGGACTGCTAGTCTGGGGTCCCCACAGAGTTGGTATCAGAGCCATCCTGACTTTAGGAGACCTTAGTTTAGCATGGACGTCAGATAGGAAACAAAACTATTTTGGTAAAAACTATATTACTGCCTCAAATGTTTTATCTAAGGAACACTAAGCGTGGTTTCCATTTTTCTCATGTTTTCAAAAAAAAATTTGTCTGGTTTATAAAACAGAAGTTTTGAAGAAAAAAATAGAAAATACTAAACATATCCTTTTGTCCTTTGTTTTCATGGATCAAAATCTTTTCTAAATGAATAAACATGAGTTTATAAAACTTTGGTTTTCATTTAAAAAGCTTGCCAAAAAGGTTTTCTTATGTTATCTTTATTTTAAAAATTACATACATGGCGATGTCCCGAGAAGACTTTAGTAGTTAGCAACCCGAAGAAAAAGAAGCTTCCTTCCGAAGACCTCAACATCAAGATGAGATAAAGAGAAGACTCCAACAACCCTTTTTGTCGACCCAGCCCCATAGGAATCGATAGGTTTCGCTCAGTTGTTTTACTTGAGCTACCCGTTCTTCAGCGATAATAGACGTTTGCTGGTACCAAAGGTACCTTGTTTGTCTCTTGCCTGGGTGCTAATTGTGTGTTTTACTCTTGCGTAATGTTTTTACTTGTTCCCTTGTAGTGTGTGTTTTTGAATTGTTTTCGTGTGGGTCTCACAAGCACGCCTTTTCGGCAAAACCAGTCCCCACACTTTTACCACTTGCTTCGTTCTTGGTTGGTTGCAAAAACTCTTTTTGCCAGGTCGACCTTAGTTACACTTTTGATATCTCTTCAAAAATCTGACATAGCAAAACCCCCTTTTTTTTTAAAAAGTTTTATCCCTCATCCCCTCATGAGAAGTGCAAGGTGTGGAACCCTCTCTACTTGAACCCGAGAAGCTCAAGCCTGTGTAATCTTCTCCAAGACGGATAGCGGACGCCACACACCTTTTTTGAGCAACTACATAAGGAGCCACCAAGAAGGGCGACGAATTCAGTTTCAAGATCGAGATGCGGCGAGTTGTGTCCCGCAACTCCAGTAGCCATATTACTAGTCTAACACTACTAACATAACTATCTAATTTTAGACTAACATCTAACCAAAGTTTTGCTTAAGACACTAGCTAGTTTTCCTGAGGGAAAGCTAACTATGTGATCCTAAGTCACCTATGGAGACGCCTACAAAGTTCCATGAAGATCAAGACCCAAGGAATTCTTCCACGACCTGCCATCGCCACCAAGCAAAAATGAGACGAAGATGAAGATAATCCCCGACAACCTACAAAGACAAATTAAAGGGGGGAAGCGTCTGCACTTCAACGCTGCCAACCAGCAAGGAAAGCAAAGAAGCATATAGGAGTTCCTAACCGTTTTCATAACAGTAACCGGAGAGAGTCAAGTCTACGGACCTGACGCCCTCTGATACTCGATTGTTGTCATGGGTAACTACCCATGAAACTCCTAAAGAATAAGAGATCAAGACAAAGACATGTGGTCTACAAAACAGCAAAATCAAGACCCTTCATTATCTTGTGTCGTTCCCCCAACATCAACCTCAAGGACATGAAGTGTCAAGTGAACATATCCATCTCCTCGAAAAGCAACATTTTGACAAAGTCAATACCTCGAGTTCTCAGAAGACCACCTCGTCAAAGGATCTTCATTTACAAAAAAAATTGAAGAAGCCCGAGACTCTTGTTTTTAGTACACTCTTAAGTACCCACTTACGAATCTCGGGGACGAGATTCATTTTAAGGGGGGGAAGAGCTGTAACAGCCCAATTTTTGGAAGACAGGAAAAACTTGTTTTCATTAACCCAAAAATCAGGGCCAACAAAAACTTTTTGCTATGTTTGATTTATGCTTGTTTTTTTCTTTCCATTTGGTTGTTGTTTGTGTTGGTGCTTGTGTTTGTTAACACCTGACCTTAAAACCAATGATCATAAATTTCTTAAAAGCACAACCCTTGCGATCAAGTCATGACAAGAAAGCTTATCATCTTCATCCATCACCCTCTTTTGGCAAAAACCTTTTTGAAAATGTTTTAATTTTGGAAGAAACCCAAAGGCTTAGTTTTGAGAAAACAAAAGATAATTTCCAAAAACATATGAAAAGTATTTTGGAGCTAATCATCTCCAATATGTTTTCAACCAAGATAATTTTGCAAGTATTTCAAAAACTCCTTCTGACTTCCTCCTTTTGCAAAAACAATAAGAGGGGATTATGTTACCCCTGTGCTTTACCTCAATTATATTCCTTTGGAAATAACAATTTTTGAGCTGAACCTCTTTTACAAAATCCTCTTGTCATGGTATGTCTTGGTCACAACCTATAATTAACACTTGAGAGAAACACCTGGAAATAAAATTGAACAACTCAGCTGTTTGAGTGATCTTGTGTGTCTTGTTATTTGATCTTCTTGTTGTGTGATCTTATCTTGTGTTTCCCTTGAAGTATTTATTTCTGTTTGTTGATAAGTGTGTGCTGTTTTAAAGAGAATAAAACCTAGTAATAACCATATCAAGCATCTATATCATATTCCATCTCATGTCTATATCTTCTTCTGTTTTCTTCAAAATCTCCAACTTTGGAGACAGGCTTCTATGACAAATCTTGAGCTAATCATCAATGCACCATCATACACCTCATTTTATATATCTATGATATCTACCCAAGTTGTTAGTCTGGATATTGAAACACTTTTGTATCTTGTTTCAAAGTCCTATAGAAGGCATTCCCAAATGTTGATCATATCCCTATTACCATGAAGCCCTATGTCCATGTCACTCAAAATCTGTCCTTATTGTTTTCAGGCCCAAAGAACCTACCCTTTTCATCTCCATGACCTATACATCATATCCATGTGGCCCATTTATTTTTCAATGGCCATTTAATTATTTATCCCTCATGGTTTTTAGCCTATTAAATAAACATCTGTTTTTACACTATTCCACTTGGTGCCTCAAATATTTTCAAAAGAGTTACTTGTTAAAAATCACTTTTGAGACCTATATTATATACTCTCTCATCCCAGATCAAAAATATTTGTTTTAAAAGAATTTTACTATTTATTATTTTCCATTTTCCTAAAGGCCAGAAAAGGATTTTAAAATATTTTGTGAAGGAAAGTGTTTCCTAAAATCTTAGAAAAATTACCCAATATGCCTATGGTCATGTGGGACTTATTTATACAAAAACATTTGGAAGTTGTGTTGAAAATTTTGGAGAAAACATTTAAAAATTGTTTCTGCCATTTTTGAATTCCCAAAATTTTGTGAATTAAATATTTTCAGAAAACCTTGAGACCACCACCCCTAGACTCCATTTTTGATTCTCTATCCAATAGACATGATCTTGTACTTGTGTTATGTTCAAAAAATTGGAGAAAACAAGCAAAAAAACCCACTGGTCACTCTGGTCACTTCTGAGTTCAGGCTTATCCTGGCCAATCATCGCATTCTCTCCACCTCTCTCTTCATCCCTGGCATTATAAACATCATTATTACACTCCTAGACATGGTCTACCAGCTCCATTCTCTCTCTCTCTCTCTCTCACTCACTCTAACTCAGCCAACCACAAATAGACAAGGATGGTGATCACCCCTCCTTCTCACCCCCACCTCCTCAGTCCACTCTAGGCACAGCCCTTGCGCCACAAGACCATCCTTGCATCGTGTAAACTCCCTGGCATAACCCCTCCCCCTCTGCTTGTCTCCTTCTTCCTTGCCCATGAGCTGTCCATGGCGCCCAGAACGCCCTCGACGCGTCGCCCGCGTTCCGATACCTGGGTCGCATGCATGACCTCCAAACCTTGTCAACCAGCTCCGTGATTCTCCCAGGAACACACCCGTGCCTTCCATTCCTCTCCTCATGCTCTCCTTACTCCTCTAGCTCATGTCGAACACCTACGGGTGCAGAGCAAGCATCGTTGATTGCCGACACTCCCGTGCACCTCCTGCCACCTTCTCTCGCCAGGAGGATGCTCTCACCTTGCCCTATCTCCCTAGACACAAAATCCCGAAGAACCCCTCGTTGGTCACCTCGTCCGAGCCGCCATGACCGCCATTGGGCACCAAGAGCCTTGCTCTGTGGCTAGAGCACCTAGATCCACCTCCTTGATGTAAAGCTTGCCCCACCACCTCCACACATCCCCAATTGAGACCACGCATCGAAAGCCCCCTTCCTATACCTCTACATCGTCGGAATCGAGCTCCACCTCCCGCCGGTGAGCACCCCGTCGAGCCGCCGATTTGGGCTATCTCCAGTCGTTCCGTTTCTTCCCCCACACTCCTTGAATTTCCGCAAAGGTCATGCCCCTCTTAATTTGTACTTTTATGCCATGCAGGGGCGCCGCCATCCATGGCATGGCCAGGCGCCACGGGTTCTCGCTGAACTCCGGTTGGGAGTTTTCCCCAGCAAACACCGATGGGGGCATCAGCTTCGCGCCACCGCCCTGGTTCTCCTCGACCTTTCTGCACATCGCGGCGTCCTCCGGAGCAGCGTACGTCCTTTTCCGGCGAAGCCCCGCCCTTGGACGTTGTTTCCTCTAATCTCCGCCGCCAAAGAATGGTCGTCGCCGGCCTCTGACGACGTGGCCTCTCCTTGGCCGTTAGATCCAAATCTAACGACAACTTACCTCTTAGCCCAGGGCCTCTTTGACGGATGGGCCATACACGGCCCACTGCAGGTCATTCGATTTTCTCCACCGGCGGGAAAAGCTAACGGGCTGGCCCAACTCGCAGATCTGGCCCGTGTGATTTTTCTTAAGGTTGTTTTTCTTTTTCCTGAAAATAACCAAATCTTGACAAACTAAAAATCACTGTTGTAGATCTGCAAATTCTTAACCATCTCCAACTTGTAGATCTGCATTTTGTGCAATATCTTAGGAGAAATAAAATAAATGGCAGAAGCACTCATTAACACCATTTATTTAATAACTTGAGTTCTATGTATGCAAAATATGCAAACTCAACTCTTATGAGTAGCCTTGATAATATATATCTGTTTCAGTTGTTGTTGTGTTGACTTGTGTTGTGGTGTGAAAATGACATGCATGTTAATTTTAGGCCAGAGAGCACTTCTGTGATTTATTTAATTTTATTGGTGGTGCTTTTTGAGGTGAATCTAATTGTGTTGGTTTGGTAATGACTAGGAGCACCTTATACTATATTTTCATGATTATAGGAGTTACATAATAGTCTTGGTGGATTATTTAGTGTTTAGCCTTTTTCTGCATATTATTTCTATGCCTTTATTAAAATTGTGTGTTATATTGTTTTTGTTATAAAATTGATTCCTAGCATGTGTAAAGTATTAATACATGATTGATATGTGTTTTTGAGTGTTTCACTAGCATGATAGTATTTGGGTGTGGAAAACCATGTTTGTTATAGTTTTATTCTCTTAGGGTGTTTTTCCTAGTAATAATAGGTTAAATTATGTTATTCTTCATATTGCTTTGATAACTTGAATAAATGCCTTAGTATTGTTTTCCATAGCATAGCTACTGTTATTCTAGCATATTATACTTTCTTGCATGCTTGAGTGATCCCTAGATAAATTTTTCATGATATGATAGTTTTAGATATTTTCTGCCATAAGTTGTTATTTACATGCTTAATTTTTTAGGCATTGATTAGATTGTTGTTTTGATATTACTAGCATATTTAGGACTTGTTTTCTCTTTTATTTGGATGCTATATTATATATCTATCAAGTTAGAATAAATCTTTTTTAATGATCTCTTATGGTTATGCATGTATGCATGTCTAAATAGCCCTTTTTGTATCTCTAGTTTTAGTAGTCTTTTTGCTCCATGATTATTTTCATGCATTGAGTGATGCCATGACATGTTTGGTATTGTTTTGTCTCTGTTATTAGGTTGCTTAGCTACTGGTTATATTATTTCACCATGTTTAGAAAATCATGTGTCCCTATAGGCTTGTAGTATTGCTTGTTACTATTTTCCTGTGCATGTCTAGTTGTTTCTAGTTTGTTTTCTTGTTATTTTGTTCATCCTAATGAATGACCAGAGAGTCATTTAACCTTATTTGAGAATGATATGAGAGTGGCATACCCACTGGACTCATGCCATTTTGGTTGAGGATCCATAGCATCAATTCTAGTGTTATTCATGTGTATTGTCTGTGCCTGTTTTGCTCGTTGGTGTGCATCCTAGTAATATTGTTTGTGAGTGTGCTTGTTTGATGAAATGCTTGCTGTATGTTTACTTTTTGTCAAGTTCTTTCCTTTGTTTGGTTCTGATTGGGTGTTTTCCTTTTTGAGGTTACGACGTTAGATAACGGAGACGGTATTATTTCCCGGAGAGGTTTTTATTGCATATCTTGTTTATTTCAAGAGCAAGACCAAGACCAGTGCCAAGGCAAGCCACTCTAAATGCTTGCTGTTGTTTTACTTATCATTATCTATCATGCATGTTTTACTTATGAAGTTTTACAAAAGTTTGATTCAAAAACTATTCTTTTAAGTGGACTATACCACTATATATTTTGTGTATCTAATATGCTATATCCACTATATAATATTGGTGTTACCAAGCCCTTTATATATTTTAGTATCACCTCTTAATCAACTTAAGTCCCTTAGTGGACATTTTAGTTTGAGGTTTTTGGAAAAACAAAAGCTTTGGAAAAACCCCGAGGAAAGGTGGGACCTTGTCCGAGGGAGGTATGTGGAGAAGGAAAAGTTTTCGACTTGTTTAACAAAAAAGGACACATAACCTAGTCTTCGCCGGACAACAAAGCCATACTGCCACATTACCTCAATATGGGAATGGGGTCTAGCTAATTGCTTGTCGGTGTTAGTCCGTGTCTTCCTCAAAGTGCTTTAGGGGTTAGAGTCCCCCAAACCGAATTGTCGGCAGAAAGGAAAGAATGGGACATTCAGAGTGTGGGGATTAAGTTTGCCACCGGTTGCAACAGTTGGGTCTCCTGCCATGGCGGTGTGTTGTTAGGGGAAACCGGATCGATACGGCTGACTCACTCGGTGCCGGGGAGAACAAACCCAGTTGAAGAGGTAGTCATTTACTAGTGCTGACATAGTGGATGGTTAGGACCAATTATCCGATGTTTGCATACTGTCTTGGACAGTCCGTGGTTGTTCACGGCGGATGTACTTGATCTTGTGGATTTGTGTACACCTCTGCAGAGTAAAACTATTCAGAATAGCCACGTCCTCGGATATGGACAGTTGAATGGCCATGTAGCTAGTATTGTGTCAATGTTTTCAAAAAGCTGGAAAGTGTTTTGGAACTTGTACCTGGGAGGTACGTTGAAAGGGGATGATTGTACCTTTGGGGTTCGGGAGAAATGATGGTTTCTGAAAAGGTGCTTTTCCAAGAAGTTTTGCAAAGAGAATCTTTATTTTATTTAGAATGCTTTATCAAAACCTTGTGGACATGCAATATCTACAAGAGAAATAAAATATCTTTTGAAGTATCTTCTTCAACAAAAACAACTAAAACTTGTGCAACCATGATGTGTCTTCAATTCATCATGACTAGTTGAACCGCAATTACAGCCTTCCTACCACCTATATATATGCATACTTGCATGTTTAGCTTTCATTCGGGGTGTCTTGCGAGTACATTCCAATGTACTCACAATGGTTTTGTCCCTGGCTATTGTCTTAGCCAGACTTTGAGCAGAAACCCGGAGAACCTGAAGAAAATGGTGTCGCTGACGGCTGCGCGAACTAGGAACGTCTCCGAGTCAGCAGCCTGTAGGTAGTCAAGGCATGACTTGGGTTTACCACGAGTGTGTTTTGTAGACTTCCACTGTTTTTAGTGTGTGTTCCTGCCCTGCGTGGCAGTTGTTTTCAACTGAGTCATGGGACCAGTTGTGTAAGCCGTGTATTCGTGTAGTGGATGTTGTAATTTGCAATGCCAACTCGAGTATGTTGTTCACGACTAACTGATCATGGGATCGTGAATGTATGCATACTGGAGGTCTCGGACTGCTAGTCTGGGGTCCCCACAGAAACTTTCTTTTAACAAAGTTTTACAAAAACCTTTCTTTCACAAAATGAGTTTACAAAACCTCTTGTACCTATGATATCTACAAGAGAAATAAAACTACATTATTTTCTTTTGAAGTATGTTCTTGAACAAAGATACAGAGATTTTAAAAATCAACTATGATATATCTTTCATATATCATGTATAGTGAACCCTGTGTAAAGCCTACCTACCACACCATATAAGCATACTTGCATTTTGGTAATCTACATGATGGATGTCTTGCTGAGTACATTCAAATGTACTCATATTGGTTTCGTCCCTGGGATTTACTTGCCAGACATCAAGAAGGAATCTCAGGAGGAGATCAACAAGGAGAAGTACTGCGCCGATGGACTTGCGAACTAGGATCGTCTCCTAGTCAGCAGCCTGTAGGTTGAGGTGTGACTTGGGCTCTACCACGTTTGTGTGTTTATTCTTCCACTGTATGTGTTGTGTGTCTGCCCTGCGTGACAGTTGTGTGGACTTGGTCATGTGACCATGTCTCTTTTGTAAGTGTTTTGTGTAACCGTGTAATGGATATTGTATCTGTGTACCAACTTGATATGTTGTTCACGACTGGTGTGATCTGGGATCGTGAATGTATGCATATCGGAGGTGTCCTTGAACAATGGTTCTGGGAGACCTTACAGAGTTGGTATCAGAGTTATCCTGACTTTAGGAGACCTTTGTTAACATGGACGTCAGATAGGGAATAAAACTATTTTGGTAAAAAACTATATTACTACCTAAATTGTTTTATCCAAATAAACCCTAAGCATAGCTTCTACTCTCCCCTTACTCCCAAAATTATTGCCTAGTTTACAACCCCGAGAGTTGGGAACTAGAGAAAATAGTACACATGTCCTTTTTCTCCTTTGTTGTCATCACTCAAAACATTTTGAAAACAAAATTTATAACCATGAGTTGAATAAAACTTTGGTTTTTATGTAAAGGTTTTCCAAAAGGGTTTTTCTTCTGTCAACTTTCAAAATCACCTACTTGACGATTCCCAAGAAGACCTTAGTAGTTAGCAACCTGAATGAGCCAAAGTTTTTCCTTCTAGAAAACCTCATCATTAAGGTGATTTCGATGCAAGAAATGAAGATCTGCCACAACCTTTTACACTGAAGTGATCTTACCAGTCAAGTCTCTCTCCAACCTGAACAACGTGAAGAAAATCCTTAAGATCAGAAGAAGTGGCAAGAAATTTTCAAACAACCCTGGTTGACTCAGACCCATAGGATGCATAGGTTTTTGCTCAGTTATTTCACATGAGCTACCCTTTTTCCTCCGCGTTTTTTTGACGTCTGTTGGTATTTAAAGTACTTGTTTTGCTTGTTGTGAGTGCTGATTGTTAGGAATTGTGTGTGATAGTGTTTCCTTGCTCTGTTTTGGTGGAGTAGTTTTCCCTTCTCTGCTTATCAGTGTGAAAAAGTTTCCACGTTAAACTTTTGCACTAGTGTTTTATCATCTTAACAAAACTAGTACAACCACATGGCTTTGTTGCCCAAAGCAACCTAGGAGGCTTTGAGCTATCTCTAAATTAACCTTCTGTTAGAACAATCCTCTGAACTACTACTGGAAGTAAAACCCTTCCATGCCTGCCCTGGTGTGACTACACTCTGCACTTTGCTTTGCCACAAAACCCCACAAGCAGAAAAATGATCGTGAAGAACTACAAATCTCGCAGGAACTTCAAAGGGATACATTATTCAGGGAATAACATTACACCTAACAGATAAAAGTTTCAGAAAAATAAGATACAAGTCTGTTTTCTAACAAAGACCACTACACCTACTCTGGTGTAGACCCTAACATTGCCTAGCTCTCACTAGTGGGAGCCCAGTCTGAAGGTGAGCCAGCCTCACCTGATGTAGAACCCCGAGTCATTCGACGACGAAGCCCCTCCAGTCCTCCAGGCCTAGTGCCACCGGTGTGAGTCTCCACTGGCGCCACCGCTCGTCCTTCTTCCACCAGGGTCTCGTTCCTGGCACCATACCATCAGTCATGGATGCACCAGAAAGCGCAGACCACAGCTACCAGGATCACGGTGACCCATCCCACCAGGCCACAGCTGAAGAACATCACGATGAAGAAGTGCTCCAAGGGATTTGCTCGCTCCAGCAGGATGCCGCACTCCTTGAAGAAGTCATCAATTAACCGGGAAATGAAGCTCATCGTGTGGTGCGATTTAGAGAACCTCGGCTACCCTTCTTATAGCAGCGAAAGCAGAGCCCTCTCCTTCGTCAAGCACTACGCGGGAAAAGCCAAAGAATCCCGCTGCAGTGCTTGCAAATAGCGCGAAACCACCGACGCATCTCTCCCCAAGTGGCCAAAGAATCGACCTGTCACACTCGTAGCAGTCCCACAGCAAGGTGTCAGCCCACCATGGACTCAAAATGGGCGGGACACCTTGATGCCGAGGGTGTGCGCACCAGATGAGAAGGAAAGGCAAGAAGGAGAAGATGAAGAGAGGAGGACATCGACTGCCAAGTGGGCCCGGTCCCACACGTCAGCTGAACACTCAAGAAAACTCTGGGTGCACCTAGCTCCTGGATTTTTCTTTCAAATCATGGAAAGATCACTAGCTGTTTAAAGCCTCTACCCCTGCAAAACTAGGCTTCTGTGACCACTTATGGGTGGCCAGAATTTTTTTTCTATAAATATTGAAGTGGAATTTTATTTTGGAGTGCCATAGAAAAGAACCTTTTTGGATCAAGTTGTCCTGCTGACCCTTTTTATGAAAAATTGTTTTGTTTTTCTTGGGTAAAGAAAACTTTAACTCCTGAGTGTTTTGTGTGGTTGTGTGTTGAGAAAAACCCACTCCCTTGCTTCCCTTACGAATCTCGAGGACGAGATTCATTTTAAGGGGGCGGGGAGATTTGTCACACCCCACTTTTTGAAAACCAACAAAATGCAGTTGTTGGAGAGTAAAAAATTAGGGACAACAAAAACTTTTTGAAATGCTTAACTATTAATCTTGTTTCACCTCTCTCTGCCTTGTTTGACCTTGAGTGTTTGGGTTGGAACGAAACCAAAACAAAATGGTTACATAAATAACAAGATTTGAGCTGAACCACTTTTATAAAATCCTCTTGAAATGGTTTGGCTTGATCATCAACTTTCTTAACACTTGAGGAAAACCCCCAAGAATTTATATTGCAGAACTCTCTTGCTTGAGTGAACTTGTTCAGTCTTGTTATTATCTGCTTGAGGTGAACTTATATTTTTCTTTGCCTCAAAGTATTTATAACTGTTGTGGATGGTTGTGAGTTATTTTAATTGAATGAGATCTACAAAATAACAAGCCCAGACATCAGTAGCATGTATATCCTATTTCCATCTCATTTTGTGTTCTGTTTGACTTCTCTACTTGGCCTTCTGCCATAATGGAGCGATCTTGATCTTTGACCAATGTACCATCATGGATATAATGGTACATATCTATGAGTCCTATCCTAATGTTAGGATTGAATAAAAACCTATTCACATTTTCTTCCAAGGCCCTCTTGAGGTCATTCCAACAAATAGGATCATGTCCTTGTTATCATGATGCCTTTTGTTAGCCTTCCTAAAAAGCACCCCTATATATTTTGAGCTCCATCAACCTTCCCTTGTCATCTTCATGACTTATACCTCCTATCCATGTGATCCATTTATCTTCCCATGACCATGTGATTATTCTTCTCTCAGGGTTTTGGCCTATTAAATAAACTCCTGTTATCATCCTTTTACACTTGGCATCTCAAATATTTTCCGAAGGAGTTGCTTACTAAAAATCACCTTTGTGACCTATATTACATACCCTCCCACCCCAACTTAAAAATACTTGATTTATAAACTTTTTCCTATTTATTAAATGATATTTTCCAAAAGGCCAGAAATGGACTTTTAATGTTTTTGTGAATAAAAGTATTTCTAAAATTTTTGGGCAAGCTACTCAACATTCCTAGGGTCATAGGTGACCTAGTTATCCAAAAACATTTGCTGCTCTTTTTCAAATTTTTTAAGAAAACATCCAAAAACAGTTTCAGCACTTTATGAATTTTCAAATTTTGTGAAACAAAGATTTTCAGAAAATTTGGGGACCACCACCCCTAGAATCAATTTTGGATTATCTATCCATTAAAAATGTTTTAAAGAATATATTATATTCAAAATTTTGGACAAAACATTCAAAAACAGAAACAACAGTTTTTGGAAAATTGAAAGTTTTCAAAGAAAACAATTTAAGAAAAGTGGGAGACCACCACTACCATACTCCAATCTTTATTTCCTACCTCCTTGACCTATTTTCTTGCATGTGTTGTGTTCAAGATTTTGGAGAAAACAACCAGAAACACCTTCTGCTCAAATTGTAAGGAGATCATTAGGTTTATGTTTTTCCCTCCTCTTCACCCACCTTGGATTCCTTGGCTGCCTAGTCACCTGGCCCCCACCCCCTTGACTTTCTGGACGAGTTTGCACTGCCCATACGTCTCTAGCTCACCCACATGGCTTGGACACCAAGCATGGCATGGGCTGACATGCCACACCCCTCCCCCATTCCTGGTTGCCCCCAGCCCATACCTTCTAGAATCAATGACCCCCACCACAAGCTCGAAGAGACATCCCCCACCTCCCTGGACCCTCTCCTTCACCCTCTTTTCTTATCAAACACCTGCGGCCGCTAAGGAAGAGCGCCCACATCCTCACCTCCCTGGACCTTCTCTGACCCAGCCCTTCTGGCATTCGCACCCCCTCACCACCGCTATCACCCCGGGCAAGCTCAATCCCGCCCTCGTTTCCCCGAGCCTCCCCTCCATGCTCACCATGGGCGCCGAGCGCCGAGCTCGGAGGCTAGGCCATCCCGAGCCTTCCCCTTGCACGCCAGCCTGCCAATCCACCTCCTCTACACCCTAATCGAGCCTCTGCATCGAGAACCCCCTCCTTCGTTAGTCCTATCGCCGGAATCGACTCGGCAACCCCGCCGGCCACCTCACCATCGTGCGGGAGGTACGGTGGCCCTCCGCCCTCGACGACTGCTCCCCTGACCTCCCCTCTCCTCTCTTGCACCCGTGCTCCCCCTAAATAACTCTCTCGTCCCTCGCAGGTACGACGGCGACTGCGGCCACGTTCCTCCGCCGCGGGTCCTCGGCGACCACCATGTTCTGGCCCTATTCGTCTTGGACCAGTGCGCGCATCGGCTCCGCCTCGTCTCCGCGAAGCCCCTGGAGTTTTCTGCGTGTCCTGGAGGCCACGGTAGGCCCCGGCGGCGAGATTTCCGACCAACTGCGGCGGCCGGGGCGGACACCGTCGAGCTTTTGCGTCGCCGCCAGCGCGTCGACGTGGACACCCCTTGGCCCTTGGATCCGCATCCAGTGGCCCCCTTTGAACCCCGAGCCCTTCTCCGGACGGCAGCGTACCTGTCCGGCGCGCACGCTCGACCAGCGGGCCGGCCTCGCCCCGCGCGGCCCATCTCCTTCCAGATCGAGCCCGCTGACACCTGTGCAGGTTGAATTTTTTCTCTCTCAACAGATCTGTTTCTGGCTACTTCCTTTAACTCGAAATGAAAATGTAAACAAGTAAAATTTTCCAAACAAAAATCACAGAGGTGGATCTACTATTTCTTAACCACCTCCAACTTAAAGAAATGTGTTTTGTGCTATATTTCAGGAGAACTTTTAAAAATGGCAGAAGCACTCTATTTTACCATTATGATCATAACTTGTGTTTTACGTGGCCAAATCTTGCAAACCAAATTGTTTTGAGTATCCCTTGAATAGATCTATCTGTGAGACTTGACCTTGCATTAAGGGGAGCTACCATTTGGAAATGCCATCCATTTTGGTAAAAGAGCAGTAGCCATTTCTAAGATTTTTAGAGAGAGTTCAAAATGATTTTTTGATGTGAATCCAATTGGATGAGCTTGTGTGTGGTTAGATCTATATAATACTTGCTTGGCATGATTTTTAGAGCTCTATATTATTTTTGGTGTGCATTTCTAGAAACAACACCTTTCTGTTTATTTTATATCTTGTGTGTTTGTTTGTAAATAAATGATTGTTTGTTAGAAACTTGTTTCCAAGCATGAGTAGATGTGTTGATCTCTGTTATTAAGTTGTTTTCTTTCATTGCTAATATGTTAGGAAGTTTGTGCTTGATTGGAAAACAAATAGAAATAAGAATAGTCTCTTATTGTTTTCTAGTATTTTTGTGGAATAGATTTTGTGAATTAATCTTGTTATGTTTAGTAACTAGGTTTTTGTTATGGTTATGTTGAGTCTAGTACCATTTTGGTACTGATGTGGTGATGGTATCACCTCTGTTAGCTTGCACATGAGTTTATAGGAGAGCATGTGTAACATTGCTTGTTTATTTAACTATATTGTTTTCACTAGTATGAGTAGTTGTTGTCATAGAATTAATTTTAGTATATTTGATTACTAGCTTGTGTAACGTATATGTACTGTTAGTAAGTGTTTTTGTTCATGTATTAATGGTTTAGGAAACATGCATCCTTATAGTATCGATTGCTCCTCTAGTGTTGCATTAGTGCCCCACTAGATTTTGAGTTTGCTCCCTTAGTGTTGCCCTTTTATTTTTAGGAGTGCATGATTGTCCTAGCATGTTTAGGATGTTTTCACTTCTGTTATTATGGCATAGATATTTTAGTTGTTGTGTGTTGATGGATTTTAGAATGCAATTATTTCTTAGGATATGCTTGTGTAGATTTTCCATACTAGTATGCTTATAGTTGGCTCTGTTATTATGTTATTTTGCTAGGGGTAATGAATCTTGTTGTTATTATGTTTTAGAGTGTGTTTTATTGACTTTTTACAATTTATTTGTCCACTGGTTTGTTTGGTTACTTTCATGATTGAGTGGTTCCTTAGCTTTTGTGTAGACATAAGCTTATTAAATAACTAGCTGATTCATCTGTGTTTTGTTTCCGTTGCTGTTTGGAATTGTATAAGTGTTTACCCTAGCCTAAGTTGGGTACTAGTGTTATTATTGTGATTAGTAGTACCTTGTTATCTATGCTTAAGGTTAGTGGTAAACTTGTTTGGATTGATTGCTTGTGTTGTTGTTAATACCCACTGCCATGGGTGTTGCTTTGATGACAGGTATTACTTTGATTGTTATTGAGCACCTTAGTAGTTCACCCTTGTAACCACAAGCTATATTTTTAGCTTCTTTAATATCTTGGTATGATAGTGGTACACCCACTCAACCTACGATATTGGGATGTGGAATATGGTTTTTCAACCATATGCTTTACTGGCGATAGTTTTCTATCCTGAGAGTTTGTGAGGTAGCTCTCTCGAGAACTTGTTGAGTGATTACATTAGTATAAGTTTGCTTGCTGTATGTGTGGTTTTGATTTCTTGATTGTCCTTCTGGTTCTGAGTGTGTGTATTTTATTATTTTACGGTGTTAGAAAACGAAGAAGAGGAAGATGGAGTTGTAGAGATGTGTGTCAAGATCAAGCTACTCCAAGGCGAGAAACACAGAAAGTCTAAGGCAAGCCATCCTGATGCTTGCTGTTACTACACTTATCATTATCTATCATGCATGTTTTACCTCTGAAAGTTTTACAAAAACTTTGATTTCCAAAAAAAAAACTATTTTTGAGTCATACTATTATTATATATACTATATACTATGCCAGTAGTTGATACTTGGTGTTACCAAGCCCATAGCAACCATATGGTATTTATTACCATCACAAGTATTAGTCCCTAAGTGGACACCTTACAAATTTGTTTTTGCAAAACAAAGGCTTTATGGAAAACCAAGTGGAAGGGCGAAGCCTTATTCACCGGAGGAATGTTGGAGTGGTCATTTTTGGGAAAAAGATTTTTTACAAAAATGACACATAACCTAGTCTTCGCCGGACAAACTTTACCGTACTGCCACTTTACCCCAACATGGGCACGGGGCTTAACTTGAAGTTTGTTCTTTTTAGTGTGTGTTATATCTCAATTTGCTATAAGGGGACGGACTCCCTCGAACCGATTGCCGCCAAGTTATAAAACGTGCGACCTAAAAAGTGTGGGATTAATTTCTCCTCCAGTCGCATTAGTTGGGCCTCCTGTCTAGGCAAGGTGGGACCTGATGCCGGGGAGCACAAACCCAACTGAAGAGATAGACATATTCTAGCTTGAACATAGTGGATGGTTAGGATCAGTTATCTGATGTTTACATACTGTTGTTACAGTTTGTGGTTGTTCACGGCGGATGTACTGGATCTGGTGGATGTGTACACCTCTGCAGAGTCAAACTACTCGGAATAGCCGCGTCCTCGGATATTGACAGTTGAAAGGCCATGTAGCTAGCATTGTGTCAATGTTTTCAAAAAGGAGTTTTCAAAAAGGTGTTCGACTCATGAAGTACTGAAAGGAGGAAATCTTGTACCATGGAGGTACCATTGATGAAAAGCCAGAAGTTGTTTTACAAATTTTTTGCAAAGAAAATCTTTCTTTTCTAAGCAAAAATATGGAAGTTGATTCCAAGAAGTTCTGCAA
This sequence comes from Alopecurus myosuroides, assembly GCA_028641055.1. NCBI lineage: Eukaryota > Viridiplantae > Streptophyta > Magnoliopsida > Poales > Poaceae > Alopecurus > Alopecurus myosuroides. Next base: position 472,639,622 of record CM054057.1, on the reverse strand, counting down.
AGAGAAACTTTATTTTTAAAAAGTTTTACAAAAACCTTTCTTTCATAAAATGAGTTTACAAAACCTCTTGTACCTGTGATATCTACAAGAGAAAGAAAACTACATTATTTTCTTTTGAAGTATCTTCTTCAACAAAGATACAGATATTTTAAAAATCAACTATGATATATCTATCAAATATCATGGATAGTGAACCCTATGTATAGCCTACCTACCACACCATATAAGCATACTTGCATTTTGGTAAGCTACATGATGGATGTCTTGCTGAGTACATTCAAATGTACTCATATTGGTTTCGTCCCTGGTATTTACTTGCCAGACATCGAAAAGGAATCTCAGGAGGAGATCAACGAGGAGAAGTACTACGCTGATGGACTTGCGAACTAGGATCGTCTCCCAGTCAGCAGCCTGTAGGTTGAGACGTGACTTGGGCTCTACCACGTTTGTGTGTTTAGTCTTCCGCTGTGTGTGTTGTGTGTCTGCCCTGTGTGGTAGTTGTGTGGACTTGGTCATGTGACCATGTCTCTTTTGTAAGTGTTTTGTGTAACCGTGTAATGGATATTGTATCTGTGTATCAACTTGATATGTTGTTCACGACTGGTGTGATCTGGGATCGTGAATGTATGCATATCGGAGGTGTCCTTGAATAGTGGTTCTGGGGGACCTTATAGTGTCTTAGAAGTTCAGTGGAGCAGTCCAGCCAGTAGGGGAGCCAGAGGGGGGACACTAGGGGTCCACACCATGAGGTGGCGCGCCGCCCTCCCTGCCACGCCACCAGGTGGTGTGGCCACCCTGGCCCACCTCTGGGGGATATCTTTCGCGTACTTGGCCCCCAGGGAACCCTAAGCCCTAGACCATCATTGAAGAATTATTTCGCCGCCGCCTCAGGGCGGAAAACACCCAAGAGAGAAAAGCTGTCACGACCCCGGACCCAGAGATATACATACTGTTATGTGCTCCTAGCCATGAACTCACAAGGGCTTCAGGGTTACCAGCCCCGGCCGCAACAAACAACGACAGGCAGACTGGATTCATCGGCACGTAGTCCGGATCCCCAGTCTACTACTCCTTGTGTCCATGCTAGTCATAACCAACTATGCATATCAAAGCGTCCACGAATCGAATGAAACTGAAGGAAACGGGACCAAAGATATACAGAGATGCTATGTGTCCAGAAAGTGCAACAACAATCGAGGGTTACTGGGGTTACCTCGCCCCAGGCCGATCACATCGACAGGCGGGCTCGGACATGGATCATCGGCTCCACAACCCCTCGACTGCGACAACTATGCAGGCATAGCCAAAACTGTATAACAATGAGCTCGAAACCAACAACCGATCAAAGCAGTACTCTAAACATGAAGCTTTATTAAACAGATGTTACTAGAGTATAGCTTACAAGCAGAGGTCACACGACCCAACATTACATCAGACAACGGAAGGCAAATTATGTTGCTAATCAACAAGAACCAAAAAGGCCTAAGAGGCCGCAACATAAGGCGACGTCCCAGCCCATAGATTCCAGGCTGCTACCTGGGAACCCCAAACTACTCGTCGATGTCCACGTTGAAACACATCTGAAGGGAGGAACTCCACCTGAACCAAGATTAGGCAAACCTGAGTACGGGAGGTACTCAACAAGACTTAATTAACCTATTATATATCTGCTACTTTCACAAAAGGGTTTTATGAAGGCTGATTTGCGTAAAGCAATCTTTGTTTTGCAAGTTGAGAAAGGAATAGCATGTCTCATAGAATGTTTTTCAAAACAGATGAGAAAGATACTCAACTACTGAGATCATCATATTCTTGTCTTCCACCAAGTCCTTCTCATTCCCACACTAACTCATGCTACAAGGATCACCCCTCCCGGCATCTCCGGGGAGGCACCCTTCAATCATGGTTAACAAGTTTTAGTCATTCCGTTGAAGTTATCTATGATCACAGAATCCGTTGCCAAGTCGTCCGTAACCGTGGACACGGCTTCTCGAGGAGATTTATCCCTGCAGGGGGTACACTTTACCCACACGTACCATCCGACTCTTAACGCCACATGTACGCTCGTCCATGGAGCGCGGCAGAGGGTGGCTGGCCACGACCTTTACCTTGCTCGACCCTATCCATGAGTCAACCCAAACAGGGCCACCCCGTCAACAGGGAGTTGGCCACCTCCTGACGGCACCTGTTCTGTGAGTCGGGAACAAGATCCGTGTACGTCCATCACTTGTCCCGGTCACTCCCTAAGTTTTCTCCAAATCGTTTTCTGACTCACACGCAGATGGAAAGATCAAACTACGTGACTCATGGACGTGGCCAAACAAGTTAGTTAGTCGAGCGCGGTCTGTTAGGCCCCGCGTGTGGTTGCACGCTCAGTCTTGGCTTCGAAGGCGAGAACTCGCTCCTAGGGGCATGAACAGGACAAAACGCCACAACCCATTGTGGACTCACATCCATGCCAGTATTTAGTCAAGTTATCAAAGATAATATAAATCACAACAACCTGACAAAGTAGATTCACGCATTTGACCAGATTCATCAACCGGATGGATCAGATCACAACTAAGCATGGCTAAGCAAGACTCACAGGCTTTAACGAGGCGTGCACAAACAAACCTATAGCTGCTAGGAGCAGTGGATCAGGATATTTAGGTTATGCAGTATATAGGGGAACTCTATCTACTGACATCAAATAGTTTAGAACCGCATGCAATATACGAGATTCCAAAACACTTCGAAAACCATATATGAGCAGATAAGAGGTTATGCTTGCCTTGGGTATAAGAAAACCAAATAAAGATCTTCTGGAATAAGTGCTTGACTTGTCGGTTAGGATCAAGTATTCGCCATTGAAGTTGATGGCCTTCTCTTCGGAGTCACGTTCTACCGAGGGGGAAACAACACCGAAAGAGAAATAACAATCAACACATGGCATCGATGCAATGCACAACATGTATGCATGAGCAAGTTAATGCAATAAATTAAAGCCCTAAACATGATCGTTGGGTTGCTAGGGTTCATATGTCAGATATGCACTTTTACTGGAATTTGCCCGAAATAGACCCCGGAGGGGCAATTCGGACGATTCTGAAAGTAGGTACCATTTTAGTTGCTCAAATTGGTTTGAAAACATCATAAACATGTTGCATTTGTCATTTTGAGCAAAATGGTATATAACTTTTAATTTTCTAATTTTAGTGATTAAAAACTTATTTTTCTATTTTTAAATGAACTAGCAAACGGGCCCGTGCGTTGCTACGGATTAACTTTTTATGTTTAATATGGATAAGTTAGTTAACTGAATCATAAGCCACTGGGCTTATAAAGTTGTATAGTAATGTGTGAACTTCAAAAACATAGGAATCACTAAACCATCGTAGAAATCAGTGAGCCCACCAAAATAAAAGGAATCATTGTACAATGTGACAGTACATAGCATTTCACGGTAATTGCATAACACATGATTGTGTATAAAATTCGGTCAAATGTCGCTAAAAAACAATGGCTAACAAAAGCCAATAATTGTCCTTTATTTATTCAAAAAAGGCAATTCTCAGATCGACTTGAACCAATGCTAATATTAATCAACGTTAACTACGAATAACTTGAAAACATAGCCAGGCTAAAACCGTGGTGATCTATCTTTTTAATGCATGATAGGGCAGGGCTTCTTTTACGAAGAACTAAATAGTGATGGTGAAAGATTTAAAATTTCAATTCCAAATTAATAATGGCGATATTAAAAGAGCTGAAAGTTTGATTACTTCCACAAAAAGTGTCTTTCTCATCTACAAAATATAAATGATTTGCAAAGAAGAAATGACATGGTGAGGAAACGATAGAGCAGCTGTCACACTCCTGATAGAAATATGCAAAATTACTTATTGTTTACTGCCTTAGAAGAATTCTCTACTTCTTTGCAATACATCTAAATTTTTGGCATGCCAGCTTTTTTTCTCATTGACAATCCAATTATAGGTTGTTCACTCACCAACTTCTCTTCTTTGCCCATCCACCTAACCGGCCTCCTCGTGATCTACCTCGGCCATGAAGACTTAATATTACAGCCTGCCATGCCAATTCTGAATACTTAAGAAAGTAATACATTATAATAGAAACGATTTGCTAAAAAATACATTCATAAGAGGAAATATGTGATAATGATCTACTAAAGCTGCAAAGATAATCCACACAAAGTTTTTGAAAAACAATATTTGTTTAACCGTAACTCTAAGGTATATGGGTACTCACTCAAATAATGTTCCGTGCTTCTCTGCCTCATCTCCTCTAAAAACAGCCTACATGAATGATGAAAATCAAGTATGAGATTTTTATCCGGACACAACACATCTTGAAGACCTGCTCGGTCCGGACACAACACATCTGACGAGCTGCCCGATCCGGCTCGACGCAGGGCGTAGGACTTGACGAGTTGCACGACGCGGCCATAACGGTAGCAACACAGGACGACCGTGCGAGCGACCTTGACAAACTGCCGAATGCGGCACTTGACGTGGCCATGGCAGTGGCAACATAGGGCGGCCGGGCGAGCGACCTTGACAAGCCGACGAACGCGACACTTGACGATCTGCAGCATGTGACCATGGCGGCGGCATCTCAGGGGCCGACCTTGACGAGCGGCCAGACGCGGCACTTCACGAGCTGTAACACCTGGCCATGGCGGCGGCAGCACAGGGCCGTCGGCTGGGCGACCTTGACGAGCAGTATAAAGTATTCCTGGCCAGAAAGTTTACGACAAAGAACCAAAATTGATTGCTGCATTGCAGAAATCATCTAGCAGACCATGTGCATGTTCGGATGACTGCTCATCTCCACCAAATCACAATGCTCTTCTTTGTCGCATGGTCTGCGCATCTGTGTCGCGCCCCTGAACCTAGACCACGCTGCTTATCTTCCCCCACCTCGTCGGAAATACAGTGACCCTCGCCTCCCTTGCCACGATTTCTCTTGTATTGCGGTGGCGCCGACGAATCTGACGTTGTCATGGAACAGGAGTTAAGCCGCGGCTGTGACGTCGACGGCAACATAAACTCGGCTGGGAAGCGGCGACACTAAGGTACTACCAGGAAACGAGAGGCCATCGGGACTTCGGGAGCCGAGCACCGCCTCACAGATGAGGTCGCGGCAGGGGCGTTAGCTCGACCCCATGGACAGGTTGCATGATTCATGCTGGGGAGCAGCCGCACACTCGTTGTTCGGGAGGACAGAGCTCCGTGCGGAGCGTGAGCACGATAAAGTTGTGTGCCACAATGGATGTAGATGTGGAGTCTCTTGCCCCAAACCTGGCCGTCCAATCATGGCGTTTGATGCTGCGCGAGCCCTCACATGGCGACGATGTTGTTATGTCTGCTGCTGCCGACCCATACGTGTTAAAACCAAGCACGAGGGTGTATCGTTTCACGGCTCTAGATATGAGGCTAAGGAGGACAGCTTAATAGGGAGAAAAAGTGGCCGTATGGCACCAGAACTTGTATTTGTAGGCTAACGTGAACTGTACAATGGGGGAAGTTGAGGATAGGTGAGCCGAGAAAGTACGCGACATGCGAAACACAGGTGGCACACGTCTTTTTATTTTTTCTTGAAGTACCAACCGTTTTGTGGCAAACGGCTAGTGGGTATGTAATTTGGTGGGAGGGTAAATTTGTCTTTTTATGTTGGACGAAAATTTCGCAAGAAACCTTAATGCCTTTATTATTATATATATATATATATATATATATATATATATATATATAATTAGGTAAAGATTAAACCACATTAAATAAAGGTCATTTTTCAACTTGGTCAAACATATATGAAAATGGCATTTTTGAATAGAGTTTATTTTTCTGAGCACAACCATATTTTTATTATATTTTTCTGACTTATATTTTGGGAGATATTAATTATCCAAGTTTTATTTAATTTCTGAAATTTCCTGGAAATACCAAAATGGGGAGTTATGACGTCATACTGATCTCACTGTGACCTCACACGGGATGAACTTCTCTGATGAACATGCAATTGATCAAACCGTAGCAAATTGGTTCAAACGGAGAGGCTCACGAGATGGAGGAGACCGAGGGGAATCGGAAGGTGGGGGCACCGCCAGGTAGGATCGACGGGAGCTCGCCGGCGACGAGCTCCATGGACGGACGGCGGCGGAGCTCGACGTGACAGAGAACCAGGGGGCGATAGAGGGAGGGGAGGGCATGGGAAGGTTCACCTCGTCGCGGTGAAGCTACTGGAGGGGTCGGAGGGGGCAGGGCCGGCCGGAGTCCTCGCCGGCGTGAGGTTCCCGCGGCGGCCGGAACTCGGAACCGGCGGCCCGATTGCGGTGATGAAGGCCTCCTCGGCTCGATTCCTTGGCCTATGGAGGAGAGAAGAAGACCACGAAGACCTTGGTGTGCTCGAGGGAGCTCGGGAGCGGCCGGAACGGCGTCGGCGACCGGCGGCCGGAACGGTTCGGGTAGGGTTTGATTTCTCTCTTCACAGTGACAACGCGAGGAGAGCAGGGAGCTAGGAGAAGGAGGTAAGGAAGAAGGGCACGCCTCCTTTCCCTTATCCGCGGAAGGGAGCAGAAGGAAAGCGGCGCGCGCGACGTCGACGACCTTCCTGCCTTCTGGCAGGAGGTTGAAGAAGACAAAACAACGAATCATGATAACCCCCTGGAACTTTGAGAAATTACAAAAGAGCCCCTTTCTATTTAAAAACAGAACAGAAACAGGGTTTTTGAGGGCCTTTTTGAAAGGATAAAATTTGGCAAAAATACATTTTGAAAACCTTATGAAATTTGCAAGCTCACCATGTATTTGCTTTCCAAAATTGAAATTATTTTTAGAACAAAATTTGGGTGATCACTTTAAGTGATTTTTGGTCATTTCATTTGTTATTTTCAAATGCAAAATTTTAACCAATGTTTTTATGCATGTATGAGATGACACAACACCACACACCCTTTTGTTAGCAAAATTGGGATGTTACAAATCTACCCCCCTTACAAGAATCTCGTCCCGAGATTCCCGAAGGAGAAGAAAGAAGGAACACCGGTTTTGAACAATCTTCTTGAACCTTACGGTTCTTTTCTCGAAGAGGTTGATCCGTAGCATTTTGAAGTATTGAACGGATACACCTTAGGTAAGAGGGAAACTCTTAGGAAATGATCTTCACGAAGATCGAGTATCCCATGGCTAACTCATGACCAGAATGTTCGTAAAGAACTTTTGAGTTAACAGGCATGAAACACATCAAGATAACGGAGGGAACGGGAGAAGGTTTCAAGTTTGCGGACGAATGTTCTTGAAAGGATTTAGAATATGAGCTTTGCACAAGACTTTAAATCCTTTTTGAAAAAGATAGGTTGAACAACTTTTGACACCGAGGTTTCTTCAGGCAGAAAACCAAGATGGAGAGGATTGTCTTGAATATCACGAAGTAATATCCTTGGACGAGGGAAAACACGAGAAAACACTGTAATCGTGCATCGGAGAGAATTTGATAGATGATCATATTCACCCTTCGGAGTGGACACGGAAGATAACAGAACTTTCACTCCGTCAAAACTTTGTCGAAATCTTTGTCAAAGATCGGGATGTTGCTTCACAACAGAAGATGAATAACCGAAAGATGTGGAAACACCGTAACAAAGGAGGAATTCTTGATCACACCATAAGGATGGGTAACCAATGGGGATTGAAACACCAGAAGGAATAGGGAATCTCTTTCCTATGGTGGATTTGACGTAGCAATACGTTTACCACATAGTTAAGATCCCACGGCTGGAGTGACTGACAAATTCACACAATGTATAAGATGAACAGAACTTCAAGTATAAACAACTTGAAAAAGGTAACGGATAAATGGTGGTTACGAAACACCACGAGATGTTTCCATGAAGAACTTGTTTCCACTGAAAGAAAAGTTTGGAGGATCAACGAAGAGACATTGGAAGAATCAACTTCCAGGTTCTGCTGGATGTTCTAGATACCGACGGCAGGCTCACGACAAGCCTTCTAGAGGTCATCAAGTCAATGTAGAACTCCGGGTTGGAAGAACGGTGAGGAAAGCTTGTTAGAATGAGCCACACAAGAATTCTCACGAAGAGTGGTTGTTCTTACGGATTCAAAGAGATATGACATTAGGTCTTCCGGCTAATTGTGTCAACCACCACATCAACCATGCCGGATTTTGAAAAGACCTGATTCAATACTCTTGAGGAAACACTAACCATCGTTGTTGCTTGAGATTCAGCTCTGGTTAGTGGAGGAATGATTCAGATTCACCATGTTTGATCACAGAGGTTGTACCGGTATCAACGAGATACATATGCTGGATTCTCAAGATATGGACTACGATGTCAAGCTCAAGAAGATGAGCGAGATTGCAGAACTCATGTATTAGCAACTTGCGAAAGACGGTTGCACCTACATGGACTACTTGCAAAAGAATACATCGGAGTCCTGGTTGGGAAGATGATAACAAAGATAACGAAGTTCTTAAACTTCTTCTCTTTCGCGAGTAGTCAATAAGTGGCTTGGTGTGGATGCAAACTTCTTCAAGTGAATGGAGGTAACAACCTACCATATCAAGAACAATCCACACATACATGACCGACTTGGAGTTATTCCCGAAGGAACAAGAAAACTCTACTCGGGTCCACGGCGACAACTTCACCATAAGCACATGAACCAGAGTAGGTTACCTCGAACATCGAGAGCACAACTTCGTGATAACACAAAGATGGTTCTCAAAAGTTTCCAACCTTAGTGCCAAGTGTTCAACATGAACCTCTTGCAACTTGGAGAAAATAGGAATGTCATCGATGGGCTCGACAACACGCTTATCAAAACACTCCAAGAAGAGGGGTTTCATATGATATATGAACAAGGCAGAACATTGGTCAAACCAAAGGACATGAGGTGTACTCGGGCCAAACACCATGAGTGAAAACACCATCAGGATAGTCATTGAATCTGGACTTGATCTGACGATAGCCCAAATCAAATCAAGGTAGAATGACAGCATGTACATTAAAGAGATACTATCATGCTTCAACACGAGGAAAACTAGATATCCCTTATCAAAGGAACAAGTTGGCGGAGCTTTTGCCTTTCAACTCTCCAAGTTATTGTTTAAGCTCAACCAACTAGTCCAGGGTATCCAGCAGAGTTCCTTGGAGAAAGGAGTAGTTCAAACTACTCCTGGTTTATACATCACGGCCAGGTAAAACCTGGTGATACTTCTAGAAAGACAACCAGAACATCACAACCTACCGGTATGTCTTGAAGTTCGAAAAGGAAATCTTGCTTGTCAAAGCAACTGATATGGTCTAGAGAGCTTTGGCATGAACCTAACTCTCTGACCAGAAATGTGCACCGGAATGAACGTATTCGGTAACACGGTCAACATCCAGTAGAGACCGGGTGACCAATAGTGCTAAGAAGGATACAGATGTTTCTTAGATTTTCTTCAAAGCAATACAAATTGCTAGGAATATCTAACACACACCAATACACTTACCCCTCCTTCTCAAGCATTCAAGCTTAGAGGAAGGGTGGTTGAAGATGTGTAAGAGCATTACTTCATCAATAAGGCCATGAAACTTAACACGACCTCTTGATATAAAGAGTGTGATACTGGAAGGTGGAACAGAACAGAAGCTACTAAAACTTCTTTAATCTGCGGATTACAAAACTTTGACCTGGTTCTTAAGATGAACGAGGTACTGGAGTTTGTTTCTCCTGACATCCCAAGGTGGAATGTTTTGACGAAAAACAAGAGCAAAGGCATTGGAAGAATCCAACACACCTATGCAACTTGGTGTCCGAACCAACGGATGGATGTTTGAGTGCAACTGGAAGGTAGGAACATGCTCCGGAGAATCCATAGATCATGTGGAATGCACAGGGTGATACTCATTTGTAAAACCCATGCAAAAGAGTTGATATAACTGAGATAAGAACAAAGATGTGGAATTCAGGATGATCACTCTTGATGTGATCCTTTTCGATTCCAAGAGAAAGCCTACGGCTATTAGAGTTGGAATTGCCTAGTCATCCTGAGGTGGAACAGATTTCTCAGGATCCAAAGAAACGGAACTTGGGTTAAAGGTCAGCATCCTGTGCTGGTAGCATACACCTCACATGGTTAAGAAACCACATGATTCGACATACTTCGATCCAGCACATTCCGGGACCTTCGGTTCAAGTCCAAGGTTGAAAACTCAACAAAAGGAGTAACTACTATCTTAGTGCCTTGGAGGACACTACGAATAGCAATCACGAGGTATCTTTCCAAAGACACACATAACTCCGGAAGAACTTGAGCAGAGGATAACGGATACATTCGAGATGAAAGCACATCTCGAGGTTCAGGATTTAGAACTTTGAAACATGTGAAGAATGTGGAATCCATACAACTTTGAGAGATTATGAATAGAAGGAAATCTCCCAGTTTAAGAGGTAACGAAGGATGGAACTCACACGACTCTAGAAACTTTAACACTAGGTCAACTTGGGTAAAAACGTCCATGCCAGAGTAGGCACCTAGGTTTTGAATGACTAAAAGAGATAGCAAAACCTGTTCAAGTCAAAACAGGTAAGAAGACCCAGAGTTAGAGCGATACCAGGTAAGGAGTAAAAAGAATCCTAAGAAGGTTTTTCACAATCCATTTGGGGTTTCAAAATAGTTTTCACAAACTCTAGACTCAACATCGACCAAGCAGTAAGGTTTTCCTACAGGCAGTCCTGCTCTGATACCAAGACTTGTCACGACCCCGGACCCAGAGATATACATACTGTTATGTGCTCCTAGCCATGGACTCACAAGGGCTTCAGGGTTACCAGCCCCGGCCGCAACAAACAACGGCAGGCAGACTGGATTCATCGGCACGTAGTCCGGATCCCCAGTCTACTACTCCTTGTATCCATGCTAGTCATAACCAACTATGCATATCAAAGCGTCCACGAATCGAATGAAACTGAAGGAAACGGGACCAAAGCTATACAGAGATGCTATGTGTCCAGAAAGTGCAACAACAATCGAGGGTTACTGGGGTTACCTCGCCCCAGGCCGATCACATCGACAGGCGGGCTCGGACATGGATCATCGGCTCCACAACCCCTCGACTGCGACAACTATGCAGGCATAGCCAAAACTGTATAACAATGAGCTCGAAACCAACAACCGATCAAAGCAACACTCTAGACAAGAAACTTTATTAAACAGGTGTTACTAGAGTATAGCTTACAAGCAGAGGTCACACGACCCAACATTACATCAGACAACGGAAGGCAAATTATGTTGCTAATCAACAAGAACCAAAAAGGCCTAAGAGGCCGCAACATAAGGCGACGTCCCAGCCCATAGATTCCAGGCTGCTACCTGGGAACCCCAAACTACTCGTCGATGTCCGCGTTGAATCACCACCGATGGAGTTCTTCTCCTGAACCAAAATTAAGCAAACCTGAGTACGGGAGGTACTCAACAAGACTTAATTAACCTATTATATATCTGCTATTTCGAAAAGGGTTTCATGAAGGCTGATTTGCGTAAAGCAATCTTTATTTTCCAAATCGAGGAGGAATAGCACGTCTCATAGAAGGTTTTTCAAAACAGATGAGAAAGGTACTCAACTACTGAGATCATCATCTTCTTGTATTCCACCAAGTCCTTCTTATTCCCACACTAACTCATGCTACAAGGATCACCCCTCCCGGCATCTCCGGGGAGGCACCCTTCAATCATGGTTAACAAGTTTTAGTCATTCCGTTGAAGTTATCTATGATCACAGAATCCGTTGCCAAGTCGTCCGTAACCGTGGACACGGCTTCTCGAGGAGATTTATCCCTGCAGGGGGTACACTTTACCCACACGTACCATCCGACTCTTAACGCCACATGTACGCTCGTCCATGGAGCGCGGCAGAGGGTGGCTGGCCACGACCTTTACCTTGCTCGACCCTATCCATGAGTCAACCCAAACAGGGCCACCCCGTCAACAGGGAGTTGGCCACCTCCTGACGGCACCTGTTCTGTGAGTCAGGAACAAGATCCGTGTACGTCCATCACTTGTCCCGGTCACGCCCTAAGTTTTCTCCAAATCGTTTTCTGACTCACACGCAGATGGAAAGATCAAACTACGTGACTCATGGACGTGGCCAAACAAGTTAGTTGGTCGAGCGCGGTCTGTTAGGCCCCGCGTGTGGTTGCACGCTCAGTCTTGGCTTCGAAGGCGAGAACTCGCTCCTAGGGGCATGAACAGGACAAAACGCCACAACCCATTGTGGCCTCACATCCATGCCGTTATTTAGTCAAGTTATCAAAGATAATACAATTCACAACAACCTGACATAAGTAGATTCACGCATTGACCAGATTCATCAACCGGATGGATCAGATCACAACTAAGCATGGCTAAGCAAGACTCACAGGGTTTAGCGGAGCGCGCACAAGCAAACCTATAGCTGCTAGGAGCAGTGGATCAGGATATATAGGTTATGCAGTATATAGGAGAACTCTATCTACTGACATCAAATAATTTGGAACCGAATGCAAGTACGAGATTCAAATCACTTTGAAAACCATATATGAGCAGATAAGAGGTTATGCTTGCCTTGGTTATAAGAAAACCAGATAAAGATCTTCTGGGATAAGTGCTTGACTTGTCGGTTAAGATCAAGTATTCGCCATTGGATTGTTGGCCTTCTCTTCGGAGTTACGTTCTACCGGAGGGGGAAACAACACCGAAAGAGAAATAACAATCAACACATGGCATCGATGCAATGCGCAATATGTATGCATGAGCAAGTTAATGCACTGCGATAAAGTCCTAAGCATGATCGTTGGGTTGCTAGGGTTCATATGTCAGTTATGCGATTTTACTGGAATTTACCCGAAATGGACCCCGGAGGGGGTTTTCGGGCGATTATAAAAGTGAGTACCATTTTAATGGCTCAAATGGGTTTGAAAACATCATAAATAGGTTGCACTTGTCATTTTGAGCAATTTGGTATATAACTTTTAATTTTCTAATTTTAGTGAATAAAAACTTATTTTTCTATTTTTAAATGATTAAACAACATTAAATAAAGGGCCATTTTTCAACTTTCTCAAACATGATTGAAAATGACATTTTTGAATAGAGTTTATTTTTCTGAGCACAACCATATTTTTATTATATTTTTCCGACTTATATTTTGGGAGATATTAATTATCCAAGTTTTATTTAATTTCTGAAATTTCCTGGAAATACCAAAATGGGGAGTTATGACGTCATACTGATCTCACTGTGACCTCACACGGGATGAACTTCTCTGATGAACATGCAATTGATCAAACCGTAGCAAATTGGTTCAAACGGAGAGGCTCACGAGATGGAGGAGACCGAGGGGAATCGGAAGGTGGGGGCGCCGCCAGGTAGGATCGACGGGAGCTCGCCGGCGACGAGCTCCATGGACGGACAGCGGCGGAGCTCGACGTGACAGAGAACCAGGGGGCGATAGAGGGAGGGGAGGGCATGGGAAGGTTCACCTCGTCGCGGTGAAGCTACTGGAGGGGTCGGAGGGGGCAGGGCCGGCCGGAGTCCTCGCCGGCGTGAGGTTCCCGCGGCGGCCGGAACTCGGAACCGGCGGCCCGATTGCGGTGATGAAGGCCTCCTCGGCTCGATTCCTTGGCCTATGGAGGAGAGAAGAAGACCACGAAGACCTTGGTGTGCTCGAGGGAGCTCGGGAGCGGCCGGAACGGCGTCGGCGACCGGCGGCCGGAACGGTTCGGGTAGGGTTTGATTTCTCTCTTCACAGTGACAACGCGAGGAGAGCAGGGAGCTAGGAGAAGGAGGTAAGGAAGAGGGGCACGCCTCCTTTCCCTTATCCGCGGAAGGGAGCAGAAGGAAAGCGGCGCGCGCGACGTCGACGACCTTCCTGCCTTCTGGCAGGAGGTTGAAGAAGACAAAACAACGAATCATGATAACCCCCTGGAACTTTGAGAAATTACAAAAGAGCCCCTTTCTATTTAAAAACAGAACAGAAACAGGGTTTTTGAGGGCCTTTTTGAAAGGATAAAATTTGGCAAAAATACATTTTGAAAACCTTATGAAATTTGCAAGCTCACCATGTATTTGCTTTCCAAAATTGAAATATTTTTAGAACAAAATTTGGGTGATCACTTTAAGTGATTTTTGGTCATTTCATTTGTTATTTTCAAATGCAAAATTTTAACCAATGTTTTTATGCATGTTTGAGATGACACAACACCACACACCCTTTTGTTAGCAAAATTGGGATGTTACAAAAGCTCTCTGGCAGGGAGAAATCTGCCGGGGAAATTCCTCTCCGGAGAGGGGAAATCACTGCCATCGTCACCGTCATCACTCCGGGCATCATTGAGATCGTCATCATCATCATCATCACCACCAGCACCATCACCCTCATCATCCATCGTCATCCCGCTGTAACAATTAGGGGCCTCTATCGTTGGTTTACATTAGATCTTTCTCCCGGTGTGGATTACTTGTTAGTAGTTGATGCTTGTGAGATTTATCGGTGTTTGCACTTTATGACCAGATTGTTATCATCATTATATCACCTCTGATTATGATCCATATGATGTCTTGTGAGTAGTTTGTCTTGTTCTTGTGGACATGGGAGATGTCAAGTTGTTAGTAGCGAAGTAATGTTGAGTAATATTTAATGGTTTGATATTTAAGTTGTGGTGTTATTCTTCTAGTGGTGTCATGTGAATGTTGAATACATGATACTTCACCATTTATGGGCCTAGGGGAATGCATCGTGTATTTGGCTACCAATTGTGCGGTTGCCAGACTGACAGAAACCTAAACCCCCGTTTGGACGAGGGAGCGTAGGATCCCAGAGTTTAAAGTTGTGGTTAGATATTTTTCTTAATTACTTTCTAGTATTTGAGGATGCTTGCAAGGGGTATAATCACAAGTATGTATTAATCTTGGATGGGACGGTACATTAGCATAGGTTCACCCACACAACACTTATCAAAACACTAAAGATTATTCAGCGGCATGAAACAAAAGCACTTGACAGAAACCTCCCGTGTGTCCTCGAGAACGTTTTTTAATCATAAGTAAACCCACCGGCTTGAACTTTGCTGAAGAAAGGATTGGGCCACTTGCTGCAATTATTATTACTGCATTTTATTTTCTCGCACTTTATGTATTTGCAATATCAAAACCCCGCTACAAATTTATCTTTCAGTATTTACAGTTATTTCTTCATCGAAACTGCTTGTCAACACCTTCTGCTCCTCGTTGGGTTCGACACTCTTATTTATCGAAAGTGCTACAATACACCCCCTATACTTGTGGGTCATCAAGACTATTTTCTGGCGCCGTTGCCAGGGAGCTAAGCGCTATTGCGAAGTGGAATTGATAAAGGAAGCTTCTGCTGTAAGTGATGTTTTTATTACTGTCTACTACTTTATTACACTATGATTGGATCTCCTTTTGAGTCCTTATTTGTGGGCACTGCTGCCACTGCTAGGGTAGTAAGTGACCCACCTCCTAATGATTTGGATCCCTATAAAATACCTATAAAGATTGTTAAACATGTTATGAATAACTGCTATTCAGGTGATGGAACTGTCCATCCAGGTGATCATTTGCTCTTTTTACATGAATTATGCGAGTTGTTCAAGTGTGCAGGTATTACAATGGGCCAAGTGAAGAGGAAATTATTCTCTATGTCATTGACAGGCCGAGCCGCTGAATGGTTCAAACTGCTGACAAATAGCCAGACTATTGGATGGGAGGAAATTGTGCCTCTCTTTTATTCGAAATTCTATCCTCCAAGTGAAATTCATAGAGACTGGAATTACACATATATATTTTTGCCTCATGACGGAGAGAGTATTGCCCAAGCATGGGGGAGAATGAAGTTACTAATGCTCAAATGCCCCATTCATGAGCTCCCCAGTAATACTGTTATTAATAATTTCTATGCAAGGCTTTCTATTCATGATAAGGATTTATTGGATGCTTCTTGTTCTGGATCATTTACACGTATGAAGGATGAAGCTAAATGGGATCTCCTTGACCATATTCAAGAAAACACTGAAGGATGGGAGAATGACAAAGGTAGAAAGTCAGGTATAAATTATGATTATGAATGCATTAAAACTTTTATGTCATCCGATGATTTTCATAATGTTAGTATTGTTTATGGTCTTGATTCTCAAGTTGTTGCAAACTTATATAAGGCTTTTGCTTCTTATATTGTTATTCCCAAAAAGTAATGGGATAAGTACCATGCTCCTTATAAAGATACTGTTGATTGTGTTCCTCCTAGAGATATAGAAGTTCATACCGTTGATTCTATTGTGCCTGAACCTTATATTGAGAAAATGCCTTTCCCTGCTAAGGTAAAAGAACATTCTATGTTATCTAGTGTGGTTAATAAAAGTGCAAGAAAACCTGTAGAACCCAAGGAACAAATAATTGTAGAACCTACAGTAGCAATAGTAAAGGACCTTGTTTCTGAAAACGTAGAAAAGGGACACATTATATTTTGTGAAGATGCTTCTAATATTGTCTCTCATCCTAGTAAATCTACGAAACCTAGGGTTCATGTGCTCTCTGTTAGGATAGGTGATCATTTCTATTAGGGTTTGTGTGATATTGGTTCTAGTTCTAGTGTTATTCCTTATGAGCTTTATAAAGAAATCATGGATGAAATTGGTTCTTGTGAACTTGAAGACATTGATCCGATTATTCAACTTGCTAATAGGGAAACTATTTCTCCGATTGGTATTGTTAGAGATGTGGAGGTCTTATGTGGTAAAACTAAATATCATGCTGATTTTCTAGTACTAGGCACCTCTGCTAGTGATACTTGTCCTATTATATTTGGTAGACCTTTCTTAAAAACTTGTGGTGCTGTTGTAGATTGTAAAAAGGAGAAAATCCTTACAAAATTTGATGGAGAGTCTTATAAATTTAATTTCTCCAAATTTGCTAAAGAACCTTATGAAGTTGAATTACCTAATGAGAATTATAGAGTTGAACAATTGGATGCTATTGCTCTTGCTCCTAACAATCCTTTGCAGTAGTACATGGAAGACCACGAAAGTGATGTCTTTATGGAAGAAAGAAATGAAATTGATGAGATTTTCCTACATCTGCCATCGATGCTGAAACATAATTTACCAGTGGAAGACTTGGGTACCACATTACCACCCAAGGAGGATCCGTATTTTGATTTAAAGCCTTTGCCTAACAATCTTAAATATGCTCATATTGATGATAAGAAATTATATCCTGTTATTATTAGTTCTAAAATTTCTGGTAAAGAAGAGGAGAGATTATTGGGAATATTGACGAAACACAGAGGTGCTATTGGTTATACTCTTGATGATTTGAAGGGGATTTCTTCTATTATATGTCAGCATGCTATTAATATTGAACCTGATGCAAAGCCAGTTGTTGAACCTCAACGCCGTTTAAATCCTAAGATGAAGGATGTGGTAAGAAATGAGGTATTAAAACTCCTAGATGCTGGTATTATTTATCCAATTGATGATAGTAGATGGGTTAGACCTGTGCATTGTATCCCTAAGAAAGGAGGGATGACTATTGTGCCAAATGAAAATAATGAACTTATTCCTCAAAGAGTAGTGGTTGGTTATAGGATGTGTATTGATTTTAGGAAAATTAATAAGGTTACTAAAAAGATCATTATCCTTTACCTTTTATTGATCAAATGTTAGAAAGGTTGTCTAAGAAAACTCAATTTTGCTTTCTTGATGGTTATTCTGGGTTCTCTCAAATTGCTGTTAGGAAGCGTGATCAAGAGAAAACAACTTTCACTTGTCCTTATGGAACCTATGCTTATAGACGTATGCCTTTTGGTTTATGTAATGTTGCTGCTACTTTTCAAAGATGCATGTCTTCTATCTTTCATGGTTTTTGTGAAGAAATTGTGGAAGTATTCATGGACGATTTCTCCGTCTACGGAACTTCTTTTCATAATTGTTTGCAGAATCTTGATAAAGTTTTGCAGAGGTGTGAGGAGACTAATCTTGTTCTTAATTGGGAGAAATGCGATCTTATGGTTAATGAAGGAATTTTTCTTGGACATAAAATTTCTGAAAGAGGTATTGAAGTTGATAGAGCTAAAGTTGAAGCTATTGAGAAAATGTCCTGTCCCAGGGATATCAAAGGTATTCGTAGTATTCTTGGTCATGCTGGTTTCTACAGAAGTTTTATTAAAGATTTCTCTAAAATATCAAAGCCTCTTACTAATCTACTTCAAAAGGATGTACCTTTTGTTTTTGATGAAGATTGTAAAGAAGCTTTTGAAATTTTAAAGAATGCTTTAATATCTGCCCCTATTGTTCAACTCCTGATTGAAATTTACCATTTGAAATTATGTGTGATGCTAGTGATTATGCTGTAGGTGATGTTTTTGGACTGCGGGTAGATAAGAAGTTAAATGTTATTCATTATGTTAGTAAAACTCTTGATGCTGCTCAAAAGAATTATACTACCACTAAGAAAGAGTTCCTAGCGGTAGTTTTTGCTTGTGATAAATTTAGGCAGTATATTATTGATTCTAAAGTTACTATTCATACTGATCATGCTTCCATTAAGTACCTTATGGAAAATAAAAAATGCTAAGCCTAGGCTTATTAGATGGGTTCTTATCTTACAAGAGTTTGATTTACATATTGTGGATAGGAAGGGTGCTGAAAATCATGTTGCTGATAATTTGTCTAGATTAGAAAATATCTATGATGATCCTATTCCTGTTAATGATAGTTTTCCTAATGAACAGTTGGATGCAATAAAAGTGAGCTCTCAAGAGAGTCCATGGTATGTTGATTATGCTAACTTTATTGTTTCCAAGTATTTGCCTCCTACCTTTACAACTCAGCAAAGAAGAAAATTCTTCTATGATTTGATTCGTTATTTTTGGGATGACCCACACTTATATAAAGAAGGTGTTGATGGTATTATGCGAAGATATGTTCCGAAAAATGAACAACGAGAGATATTGAGAAAATGGCATAGTAGTGATTATGGAGGACATCACTCTGGAGATAGAACTGCACATAAGGTTCTACAATCAGGTTTTTATTATCCTACTCTCTTTAAAGATGCTAGAAAGTTTATTTTATCTTGTGATCAATGTCAAAGGGTTGGAAATATTTCTAGACGTAATGAAATGTCTATGAATTATTCTCTCGTTATTGAACCGTTTGACTGTTGGGGTTTTGACTTTATGGGTCCTTTCCCTCCTTCACAAGGCTACACTCATATTCTTCTTGTTGTTGATTATGTTACTAAATGGGTAGAAGTTATACCTACTAAAAGTGTTGATGGTGAAACCTCATTAAAACTGCTTAAAGACATTATTTTCCCTAGGTTTGGTGTGCCTAGATATCTTATGACTGATGGGGGTTCTCATTTTATTCATGGTGGTTTTAGAAAGACTCTTGCTAAATATGATGTTAATCATAGAATTGCCTCACCCTATCATCCTCAAACTAGTGGGCAAGTAGAATTATCAAATAGAAAAATCAAATCTATCTTGCAAAAGACTGTTAACAAATCTAGAAAAAATAGGGCTAATAAATTAAATGATGCTCTGTGGGCTTCTAGAACTGCTTATAAAAATCCCATGGGCATGTATCTTTTTAAAATGGTTTATGGAAAAGCACATGATGATTCCCAAATACACATGTAAAATTGCATTCACAAAGTTGCAAGATGGAAAGGAGATTATAGCCAAGGGACTCAACAAGGA
This sequence comes from Alopecurus myosuroides, assembly GCA_028641055.1. NCBI lineage: Eukaryota > Viridiplantae > Streptophyta > Magnoliopsida > Poales > Poaceae > Alopecurus > Alopecurus myosuroides. The sequence continues at coordinate 472,619,854 of CM054057.1, read as the reverse complement.
GGACTTTCTCAATGGATGCATCCAGAGAAATGACCACCTTGACATGTCCCAATACCTTAAGTTTTGAACCATCACCAATAGTTACTTGTGCAGACTTAATGAGTTGGTGCTTTAAGTCTTCTAACACTTCCTTGCTTCCGGTCATGTGTGCGGAACAACCGCTATCAATCATCCATGATGTTCCTTCAGAAGCACATCCCTACAATGAATCAACTTCTTGTCTTAGGTACCCATTTTTTATGGGTCCTTTCTTGTTAGTCACAAGGGAATTTGGAACCCAAATATCATACTTGTAATCATCACCATATGAAGTGCCAACATATTTTGCATATACATGACCATCTCTAGATTTAAGAAGCACATAAAATGGGTTGTATTTTCCCGCAAAGTTATTGTGAGTAGTAGTGTCCCTAGGGACAATACTTTTAGAAATAATATCAAACTCAATTTCAACAATTAGCCAACTCCCCCTCCTTCACAAAAACTATAGAATTAGTGGAGGAAGTTGACTTTTTCTTGTAGGTCACCTTGGATGTGGAACCAAACCCAAGGCCTTCCTTACCAATAACTCTCTTTTGACTACTCAAAAGATCATTAAGGTTCTTTTGCCCTTGGATGCAGGTGGAAAGAACTTTGTTGAGTTGGGCCTTCAACCTATTTTTCTCCTCAATGAGAGTTGCCTTGACACATAAAGGGTTAGTAGCACACAAATTTGCATTCACATCTTTTAACCCTTTCAAAGTCTTGAGCTCATTTGAGAGTGTTCGATAATAACTTTTAAGCTTATCAAAGTCCTTTATGAGCTCATTTTAACCTTTGTTAGTTGCATCATTTAAGTCCATGAATTCTGTTACCTTAGCAAAAGCATGCTCACGATCAAATTTTACTTTATCTATGTCAATTGCAAAGGTATCATCAATGCTTTCTCTAAAACAATGTGATTCATCTAGAGTTTTTCAAGCTCCTCAATTTTACTAGCATCATCACGAGAAAACTTTTCAAGTAATATGATTATTTACTCATGTTCATCAATGAGTCCATGTGCCTCACTTAATTGATCCATGAGAGAGTCAAAGATAGATTTAGTTTCTCCTTCCAGTTTCTACACAAAGTTTGTCAAGGGGTTTTCCTCAACACAATTCAATAGAGAATGAGTATAATAGTTTGGAAGTTTGAGTGTAGGAGTCACCTATGGGGATATACCCTTGGCCATGAAGCACTTGTGACTCGAGGGGCCCTTGTTGTCATTGGGGTTGGAGAAGTGAGAGCTTAAGTTAGGAGGAACGACGGCCTTAGCCACGGCCGCCATGCCTACTTGGTCACCATCACCATCACTCTCTTCACCACCAGACGTGTATCAACTTCATTTGCAATCAATGCCCTAGGAGGGCCTGATATGTCCATTTTGCATTACTATTTTATATCATAATTTTCTGTTATTCATCGATATATTTCATGTTATGATGCATTACTTATGTTATTTTACCTTATTTTGCATGTTTCATAATTTTTGGAGAATAAACACTGGGACCAGAAATCTGATGGAAAAAAGCACCGTCGATATACCATATTTCAGAAGATCAGAAGAAGAAGGGGGACACCGGGGGTGTCTTAGAAGTTTAGAAGAGGAGTCCAGCCAGAAGGGGAGCCAGAGGGGGGACACCTGGAGTCCACACCATGAGGTGGCGCGCCCCCTCCTGGCCGCGCCACCAGGTGGTGTGGCCACCCTGGCCCACCTCTTGGGGATATCTTTCGCGTACTTGGCCCCCACGGAACCCTAAGCACCAGACCATCATCGAAGAATTATTCCTCTGCTGCCTTAGGGTGGAAAAGACCCGAGAGAGAAAAGCTCTCTGGCAGAGAGAAATCTGCCGGGGAAATTCCTCTCCAGAGAGGGGAAATCACCGCCATCGTCACCGTCATCACTCCAGGAATCATCAAGATCATCATCATCATCATCACCACCAGCACCATCACCCTCATCATCCACCATCATCCCTCTGTAACAATTAGGGGCCTCTATCGTTGTTTTACATTAGATCTTTCTCCCGGTGTGGATTACTTGTTAGTAGTTGATGCTTGTGAGATTTATCGGTGTTTGCACTTTATGACCAGATTGTTATCATCCATTATATCACCTCTGATTATGATCCATATGATGTCTTGTGAGTAGTTCATGTTTTTCTTTAGGACATGGGAGAAGTAAAGTTGTTAGTAGTGAAGTAATGTTGAGTAATATTTAATGGTTTTATATTTAAGTTGTGGTTGTTATTCTTCTAGTGGTGTCATGTGGAAGTCGAATACATGATACTTCACCATTTATGGGCCTAGGGGAATGCATCGTGTATTTGGCTACTAATTGTGGGATTGCCGGAGTGACATAAACCTAAACCCCCGTTAGGAAACCATTACACGAGGGAGCGTAGGATCCCGGAGTTTAAAGCTGTGGTTAGATTTATTTCTTAATTACTGTCTTGTAGTTGCGGATGCTTGCAAGGGGTATAATCACAATTATGTATTAGTCTTGGATGGTACGGTACATTAGCATAGGTTCACCCACACAACACTTATCAAAACACTAAATATTATTCAGCGGCATGAAACAAAAGCACTTGACAGAAACCTCCCGTGTGTCCTCGAGAACGTTTGTTAATCATAAGTAAACCCACCGGCTTGTCCTTTGCTGAAGAAAGGATTGGGCCACTTTCTGCAATTATTATTATTGCATTTTATTTTCTTGCACTTTATTTATCTGCAATATCAAAAAACCCCTACAAATTTATCTTTCAGTATTTGTAGTTATTTCTTCATCGAAACTGCTTGTCAACACCTTCTGCGCCTCGTTGGGTTCAACACTCTTATTTATCCAAAGTACTACGAAACACCCCCTATACTTGTGGGTCATCAAGAATATTTTCTGGCGCCGTTGCCAGGGAGCTAAGTGCTATTGGGAAGTGGAATTGATAAAGGAAGCTTCTGTTGTAAGTGTTGTTTTATTACTGTCTACTCCTTTATTACACTATGTTTGGATCTCCTTTTGAGTCCTTATTTGCGGGCACTGCTGCCACTGCTAGGGTAGTAAGTGACCCACCGCCTAATTATTTGGATCCATATAAAATACCTATAAAGATTGTTAAACATGTTATGAATAACTTCTATTCATGTGATGGAACTGTCCATCATGGTGATCATTTGCTCTTTTTACATGAATTATGCGAGTTGTTCAAGTGTGCAGGTATTACAATGGGCCAAGTGAAGAGAAAATTATTCTCTATATCATTGACAGGCCGAGCCGTTGAATGGTTAAAACTGCTGACAAATAGCCATACTATTGGATGGGAGGAAATTGTGCCTCTCTTTAATTCGAAATTCTATCCTCCCAGTGAAATTCATAGAGATCGGAATTATATATATAATTTTTGGCCTCATTACAGAGAGAGTATTGCCCAAGAATGGGGGAGATTGATGGTACTAGTGCTCAAATGCCCCATTCATGTGCTCCCCAGTAATATTTTTATTAATAATTTCTATGCAAGGCTTTCTCTTCATGATAAGGATTTATTGGATGCTTCTTGTTTTGGATCATTTACACATATGAAGGATGAAGCTAAATGGGATCTCCTTGACCGTATTCAAGAAAACACTGAAGGATGGGATAATGACAAAGGTAGAAAGGGAGGTATAGATTATGATTATGAATGCATTAAAACTTTTATGTCATCCGATGATTTTCATAATGTTAGTATTGTTTATGGTCCTGATTCTCAAGTTGTTGCAAACTTACATAAGGCTTTTGCTTCTTATATTGATATTCCCAAAAAGGAATGGGATAAGTACCATGCACCTTATAAAGATACGGTTGATTGTGTTCCTGCTAGAGATATAGAAGTTCATACCGTTGAGTCTATTGTGCCTGAACCTTATATTGAGAAAATGCCTTTCCCTGCTAAGGTAAAAGAACATTCTATGTTAGCTAGTGTGGTTAATAAAAGTGCAAGGAAACGTGTAGAACCCGAGGAACAAATAACTGTAGAACCTACAGTAGCAATAGTAAAGGACCTTGTTTCTGAAAATGTAGAAGAGGGACACATTATATTTTGTGAAGATGCTTCTAATATTGTCTCTCATCCTAGTAAATCTAGGAAACCTAGTGTTCATGTGCTATATGATAGGATAGGTGATCATGGCTATTATGGTTTGTGTGATATTGGTGCTAGTTCTAGTGCTATTCCTTATGAGCTTTATAAAGAAATCATGCATGAAATTGGTTCTTGTGAACTTGAAGACATTGATCTGATTATTCAACTTGTTAATAGGGAAACTATTTCTTCGATTGGTATTGTTTGACATTTGGAGGTCTTATGTGGTAAAACTAAATATCCTGCTGATTTTCTAGTATTAGGCACCTCTGCTAGTGATACTTGTCCTATTATATTTGGTAGACCTTTCTTAAACACTTGTGGTGCTGTTATAGATTGTAAAAAGGAGAAAATCCATACAAAGTTTGATGGAGAGTCTTATGAATTTAATTTCTCCAAATTTGCTAAAGCACCTTATGAAGCTGAATTACCTAATGAGAATTATAGAGTTGAACAATTGGCTGCTATTGCTCCTGCTCCTAACAATCCTTTGCAGCAATACATGGAAGACCAAGAAAGTGATGTTTTTACGGAAGAAAGAAATGAAATTGACGAGATTTTCCTACATTAGCCAGCGATGCTGAAACATAATTTACCAGTGGAAGACTTGGGTACCACATTACCACCCAAGGAGGATCCTGTTTTTGATTTAAAGCCTTTGCCTGACAATCTTAAATATGCTCATATTGATGATAAGAAATTATATCATGTTATTATTAGTTCTAAAATTTCTGGTAAAGAAGAGGAGAGATTATTGGGAATATTGAGGAAACACAGAGGTGCTATTGGTTATACTCTTGATGATTTGAAGGGGATTTCTTCTACTATATGTCAGCATGCTATTAATATTGAACCTGATGCAAAGCCAGTTGTTGAACATCAACGCCGTTTAAATCCTAAGATGAAGTATGTGGTAAGAAATGAGGTATTAAAACTCCTAGATGCTGGTATTATTTATCCTATTGCTGATAGTAGATGGGTTAGTCCTGTTCATTGTGTCCATAAGAAAGGAGGGATGACTATTGTGCCAAATGAAAATAATGAACTTATTCCTCAAAGAGTAGTGGTTGGTTATAGGATGTGTATTGATTTTAGGAAAATTAATAAGGTTACTAAAAAAGATCATTATCCTTTACCTTTTATTGATCAAATGTTAGAAAGGTTGTCTAAGAAAACTCATTTTTTCTTTCTTGATGGTTATTCTGGGTTCTCTCAAATTGCTGTTAGGAAGCCTGATCAAGAGAAAACAACTTTCACTTGTCCTTATGGAACCTATGCTTATAGACGTATGCCTTTTGGTTTATGTAATTCTCCTGCTACTTTTCAAAGATGCATGTGTGCTATCTTTCATAGTTTTTGTGAAGAAATTGTGGAAGTATTCATGGCCAACTTCTTTTGATAGTTGTTTGCAGAATCTTGATAAAGTTTTGCAGAGATGTGAGGAGACTAATCTTGTTCCTAATTGGGAGAAATGCCATTTTATGGTTAATGAAGGAACTGTTCTTGGACATAAAATTTCTGAAAGAGGTATTGAAGTTGATAGAGCTAAAGCTGAAGCTATTGAGAAAATGCCATGTCCCGGGGATGTCAAAGGTATTCGTAGTATTCTTGGTCATGCTGGTTTCTACAGAAGGTTTATTAAAGATTTCTCTAAAATATCAAAGCCTCTGAGTAATCTTCTTCAAAAGTATGTACCTTTTGTTTTTGATGAAGATTGTAAAGAAGCCTTTGAAATTTTAAAGAAGGCTTTAATATCTACCCCTATTGTTCAACCCCTGATTGAAATTTACCAATTTAAATTATGTGTGATGCTAGTGATTATGATGTAGGTGCTGTTCTTGGACAGTGGGTAGATAAGAAGTTAAATGTTATTGATGCATGTAAAATGCATACATGAACTTTGCATGTTATTACTTGTTTTTCCTACATATTAGCAACTTATATTCATGTTTTATAATGATTTGGGGGATTTTCTAAACAATCCCCCTTCTTTTGGTTCTAACCCTGTTTTTCCAGAAAACGTACTTTTTAGTGTTTCAGACTTTCCGGGAGCTTCGGGACTCCAAAAAGGGCAAGGCCAAAGAGCACGGTTCAGAATTTTCGAGACGAAGACCATGGGCCAAAATAGAGGGCCAAAAGGCCAACCAGGTGGAAAAGAGGACCCTCCACGCGGCCAGATTCCTTGGCCGCGTGTGGGGCCCCCTTTTTGCCCCCGTGGCTCCGATGCCGTCGATCTTTCTTCTCCTGAGTGTCTCGTGACCTAAAAAACGACTATATAAAGGGTCCCCTGGCCTTTTCGAGAAGGAGGCGGCGCCGAGTGACGAAACCACAAAATAGAGAGACAGAAGGCTGCCGCCGGAGAAGATCGGAGTGAGGAAACGCCGCCGGGATCACCCCCGGAGGGCTCCACCCCCCTCCGGCGTGTTCATCATCAACATCTACAGCAAGATCAGCTCCATCTCTCCACTGTAATCTCTTGGCAAACACGATGTATTATGCAATACTATATTCCCTTGATGTATTTTGTCTCCCCGTCTATGTTTGAGTAGTGAATTGTTCTTGGCAATGGTGAAATAGTTCATTGATTGGTTGCATACAAGTTTGTTATCTTCTATGATTGTCTTTATGTACAATATATGAGTGCACGCATATGTTGGGGAATGCATGTAAGGTGATCACCGGTAGCATAATGGAGTGGTGGTGACTTGGGAGTGACAGTAACCTTAGACCGAGCCACAAAGTTAAGTTATTGGGGGATATATATAGGGGACCTTAGAACGTAAGGCTATGGTGGGACTTTATGTCTTAATCAATCTTGTGCAGTCATTTACTTGGCCACATGATCCATCATAAGGGGTTGTAGATCATTTACTTGACTATACCTATTCATGGCTCCTTCCTAGAAGAAACAACAAAGACTAAAACATGTGCTTCACTAATTGTGACAACCACACGAACGAAACACCTATTGCTAGAACACTTGCTCCCTTGAGATACTTGAGATATTTGCTGCTTGCTACCTGTGAAACTTGCTTAGAAACTTTCTTTAGGATTACTTGCATTTTAAACTTGCTTCACTAGTTACTAGACAAACCACACTCCACGTCACTTGCTTTTAATTAGTTAGTTCCTTTTAGTCAAACTTATTGCTTTGCATAAACAGCCATATAAGAGGGTTATAGGGCTTTAGATAATAGATAGCTTACCTTCAGATCCTCGTGGGTTCGACACTCAAATACTTATCGAAAGGTACTACAATTGATCTCCTGCACTTGGGAGTCATCAGTTATTCATTATGCTACTAAACTCTTGATGCCTCTCAAAAGAATTATGCTACCACGGAGAAAGAGTTCCTAGCGGTAGTTTTTGCTTGTGATAAATGTAGGCAGTATATTGTTGATTCTAAAGTTACTATTCATACTGATCATGCTGCTATTAAGTACCTTATGGAAAAGAAAGATGCTAAGCCTAGGCATATTAGATGGGTGCTTCTCTTACAAGAGTTTGATTCACATATTGTAGATGGGAAGGGTGCTGAAAATCCTGTTGCTGATAACTTGTCTAGATTAGAAAATATCTCTGATGATCCTATTCCTGTTAGTGATAGTTTTCCTAATGAACAGTTGGATACAATAAAAGTGAGCTCTCAAGAGAGTCCATGGTATGCTGATTATGCTAACTTTATTGTTTCCATGTATTTGCCTCCTACCTTTATAACTCAGCAAAGAAGAAAATTCTTCTATGCTTTGAGTCATTATTTTTGGGATGACCCACACTTATATAAAGAAGGTGTTGATGGTATTATGTGAAGATGTGTTACGGAAAATGAACAACGAGAGATATTGAGAAAATGTCATAGTAGTGCTTATGGATGACATCACACTGGAGGTAGAGCTGCACATAAGGTTCTACAATTAGGTTTTTATTGGCCTACTCTCTTTAAAGATGCTGGAAAGTTTATTTTAGCTTGTGATCAATTTCAAAGGGTTGGAAATATTTCTAGACTTAATGAAATGCCTATGAATTATTCTCTCGTTATTGAACCGTTTGACTGTTGGGATTTTGACTTTATGGGTCCTTTCCCTCCTTCACAAGGCTACACTCATATTCTTGTTGCTATTGATTATGTTACTAAATGGGTAGACGCTATACCTACTAAAAGTGTTGATGGTGAAACCTCATTAAAAATGCTTAAAGACATTATTTTCCCTAGCTTTGGTGTGCCTAGATATCTTATGACTGATGGGGGTTCTCATTTTATTCATGGTGGTTTTAGAAAGACTCTTGCTAAATATGATGTTAATCATAGAATTGCCTCACCCTATCATCCTCAAACTAGCGGGCAAGTAGAATTATCAAATAGAGAAATCAAATCTATCTTGCAAACGACTGTTAACAAATCTAGAAAAACTTGTGCTAAGAAATTAAATTATGCTCTCTGGGCTTATAGAACTGCTTATAAAAATCCCATGGGCATGTCTCCTTATAAAATGGTTTATGGAAAAGGACATGATGATTACCAAATACACATGTAAAATTGCATTCACAAAGTTGCAAGATGGAAAGGAGATTATAGCCAAGGGACTCAACAAGGAGGACTTTCTCAATGGATGCATCCAGAGAAATGACCACCTTGCCATGTCCTAATACCATAAGTTTTGAACCATCACCAATAGTTACTTGTGCAAAATTGATGAGTTGGTGCTTTAAGTCTTCTAACACTTCCTTGCTTCCGGTCATGTGTGCGGAACAACCGCTATCAATCATCCATGATGTTCCTTCGGAAGCACATCCCTACAATGAATCAACTTCTTGTCTTAGGTACCCATTTTTTGATGGGTCCTTTCTTGTTAGTCACAAGGGTCTTTGGAACCCAAATATCATACTTGTAATCATCACCATACGAAGTGCCAACATATTTTGCATATACATGACCATCTCTAGATTTAAGAAGCACATAAGATGGGTTGTATTTCCCCGCAAAGTTATTGTGAGTAGTAGTATCCCTAGGGACAATACTTTTAGCAATAATATCAAACTCAACTTCAACATTAGCCAACTTCCCCTCCTTCACAAAAACTATAGAATTAGTGGAGGAAGTTAACTTTTTCTTGTAGGTCACCTTGGATGTGGAACCAAACCCAAGACCTTCCTTACCAATAACCAAACCCAAGGCCTTCCTTACCGAGCCGAAGAGGAGGTGGAGAAGGTGCCCGGAGGCACCACACCATGAGGTGGCGCGGGCCCACCCTTGGCCACGCCAGCCTATGGTGTGGGCGTCCCGGAGCCCCTCCCCGACTCGTTTTTGACCTGGAATTTCCTTTCGTTACACATATTTTTCCTATATAGCCCCCCGGACCCCTCGAGGTCCGTATATCGTTTTATCGTCGTGTTTATGTTTCGAGTTGTTTCTGCCAGGATCTGTTTTTAGTTTTATAAGCATCATGGTCTCCGCCAACAACAAAAAGGGGAAGGGACCAAAGGAAGATGATCTCCAAGACTCGGAGTCGGAGGAGGAGATCGAGAGTGGAGCTGAAGGAGATGTAGAAGAAAACCCACGAGTGCATGCACGCGCCACCATCGCAAGCATTGGAGTGGTTGGAAAACATCGCAAGCAAATGACAAGGATGAGCACCGGAGGGAAGGCCCCACGTGACTGCTTAGCTTCAAGGACACCCCTTTCAGGCATAAAGAAACCTTTCCGTACTTTAATTCATGAGTATCAATCTAGGAGGGTACCTGAGGTTTGCCTTCTTGCTGGGATATGGATCGTTCTAACCGTGCAGATGAAGGAAGCTCTCAACCTAAGGTAGAGTGGGGGAAAAACCTTGGTGGTTGGGATTCACAGTCTGACAGGCATGCAAACCGTATTGATCACAATACAGAGGTGATGCATATGCTTATGTTCGCAACTGAAGATCTGAAGAAATCAATTGATCATCTCGTCGAGAAGGATTCACCACCACCACCGAAGAATTGATTCGTCATTGGTATCATCCCCTTGGCTTGTTCCAAGCTTGGGGGAGTGCCGCGGTATCACACCACTATCTTTCATCTTTTTACCTTTTCAGTAGAGTCATATAATGAGTAGAGAAGTTATCATATATGATGGTTTGTAGTATGGAAGTATCTCTCCTTAGTTGGTTATCGTTGTATCCTTATTTTAGTTTTCAATTTCTGTCATATGGTTGAGCTTGTTGTTAGTATTTGGTGTCACTCTGGAGATCACTGAGTTAATCTAGTTGGTTTTGGCAAACTTAGCTTGGGTTAGTAGAAATAATATTTTGACATGCTAGTATAAGAAAGAGGAATTTGCCTATTAGCTCATAAACTTAGTATTCACAAGTTAATATCGCTTGGGCTTTCAATGAAGATTGCATAATTGGTTTCATCATATGTATATTTGTTTGTTTTCCCTCAACTCTTATGCTTGGTACCCAGCCTTGCTAGCCAAAAACCCTGTACTGAGAGGGAATGCTTCTCGTGCATCCAAACCTTGAGCCCCAAAACCGTGCCATTTGTGTCCACCATACCTTCCTACATGTGGTATTTCACCGCCACTCCAAGTAAATTGCTCATGTGTTACCTTTAAAACCTTCAAAATTATCCCTGTTTTGTGTTCCTGTTTTAACTCATGAGGACGCAAATAGAGAATCTTTATCTCACTTGTTCATTTGGACTCACACACCTGGACTAGTGGATTCATCCGCTTATCCAAATTATAGAAGAGCTGGCAGCGGGGTTCCCAGCCCAAATAATAATACAAATTCTCTTCACTCTTTTTGCCCCTCATTTATCAGTCAAACCATAATTGTGTAACCAAAAGAGAAAGAGGGATGACCTTCTATACCAGTTGCGTCCTTCAATGGGAGCCGCTCTTGTGAAGTCTAGTTTGCTTGTTACATACTGTATTTTCTGTTTGTCATTCGTTGACATAAACGTACACCTCTCTCAAAATTTAGACACTTGTCGTGGGATAATCACGGCAGACGTTACCGGGGGTAACTTGTCTTGGGGCAATTCGACTCTGGTGTTTGGGAGAGGGTTTAGCTCGAGGGAAAACATGATGATATGCGATCTGGTAGCCGGCAATCAAGTCGCCGAGTCTCCGATCTAAATATATTAACTCAACTCTCGTGTTACACTAGATACTCGATACCTAGCGATATTGCTCAAACTCTTGGATCTCTCCTGGTCTAGCCCTAGGGGTCGGCTTATATAATATCCGGACCCCCTGGCCTACTCTCCAAGGCGCACTCTGAATCCTACCCGGACACTGCTTACAAACCCTAAACTTCCTTATCGGAACCCACAATCCGGGTTACGAGGCCTACGTTCCTGGGCCTTCTAGAAACTCCTTTATCTTAAGCCGGGTCTTGTGCAGCGTCCTTTGGGCCGAGTTACTCCTTGTCGTTGGCCTACCGGGTTATCATCCCTCCATCAATAGTCCCCAGAATATCTTGGGCTTCATGAGATCCTCCTTGAAGCGCACGCTATTCCCTGCAAAAATAACAAACACACAAGTTCATAGAGGCCGGGTTAGATTGCTTTGATAAACAGCTAGGCCTAACTCCATGGTGGCCATATAATAACCCGGTTTCTCTAAGTCCATCTTTACTTTTTCCGGGTCAACGCCCTGGTAAGAATGTCAAAGATCCGGCTTACTTCACCCGCTAATCGATCCAGGTATCACGGAAGGGATTTGTCTCCTATCCATTCCGGATATCACGCCCAGCACTTAACGCATATCTCAGAAAATCAGGATGGATATCCCCTATCCCGAAATTTCCGACTCCCGCCCGTTGGCCTAGGTTTACCCTCCCGTACCTATAAATAGGTACCTAGGGGGTAACCTAACCCCAACGGCTCATTCCATCTTCTTCTTCCTCTTCATCACTTTCTCGCTCGCACTTGCGCAACACCACCACGGGGACCTCGAGCGCGCCACCAGAGCAGAGCCGCCGCCGGCTGCGTTCATCCACCGTTCGCCCCGCGCCGCCGCAAAACTCCACCGCTGCGCCCTCATCTTGCCCGCGAGGAATCGCAAAGGGGCATTTGGATTGCGCCATCTGCCGCCGTCGTGCTCTGCTCCAATCTCCTCCGGTAAGCTTCTTGCTCCCATTGAATTAGCCTCACAATTTCTTGATTCGTTCTAGATTGGATCTAGGTCAACCGCGGGCCATTTCTTGCCCCGCGCTGGATTAAGTCGCATAGACTCACACTTGTTCATCCAACTGCTTGAATATTGGCTCCACTTCGTTCTTCTATTGCTTGTAGTCACTAATTTTACCACGAATTCGAAAATGAAATTTCCAATCTAGGCTCGGTCCGCCAAAATTTTCCGCAACTGCCACCAATACTCGGAAAATCCACTTCTTCCGGTTCATTTACTTGCACTAGATACATGGGCAATCAACCTTCTTCCACAAATGCTTACCAATACGTAAGTACCCCATAGTTTCTGTACTGATACTCGATACTCGGATAATCTGTAACTTTTGCTACGTCCAATGATACCCGGACAATCCATAGTTTGCATGCCTCTTACTGATACTGCTTGCGTATATCCGGATAACCCATGATTTCCGAGTCTTACATCTTGTACGTTTTGTCTCGTGTTTTGCAGACTGAACCCATGGCTCCCAAGAAGCAAGGGAAACAGCCGGCTAAAACCCGGATGACCCAATCGATATCCGCCAACTGGGCGCGATCCACGGTTACCAAGGCCAAGCTGGAGGAGCTGGCCGAGTTAGGGGTCCTTCCCCCTCAGGAAGATATCCACTAGAGGGTGCCGGGTGATGAGACCCGGCCTACACCCGCTGCCGACGAGGTAATCTGCTTCATCGAGCATGTGACCCGGGGGTTTCGCCCTCCGGGTCATCCCTTTTTCCGCGAGGTCTTGAGCCACTATGGCCTCCGGGTGTTCGACATAGGGCCTAACTCTATGTTGAATATTACCCATTTTATCGTCCTTTGCGAGTCTTATTTGTGCATGCCGCCAAATCTGGCTCTTTTTATTGAACTTTTCCAATGCAAACCGTGCCGCGAAAGCGGTGACGGGGCGCTTCTTTCTTGCGGCGGGGTTTCCATCCAACGCCGCAAGAACTCGCCAATGCCGACTCTCACTCTCAACTCCCATGTCAAGCATTGGCAACTTTCTTTTTTCTACTGCCGAGACACCTCCCCACCCGGCGAAAGAAAATTGCCGGGTTACTCGGAGGGTCTACTTGATATCTCCGAGTCTTTCAACGCCTTTGCCCCTGAGTCGGACAGGGAGGCCATCCAACCTTTTCTAACCAAGATAGCCGTCCTCTCCGCCCAAGGTCTCCTTGGGCTCAACTTGGTCAAGACATGGGTGAACTTCCGGATCCAGCCCAACTCCATCCGCACCAAGCTGATGTGCGACTATTCGGGGCACGTCACGGACGCGCTCCGATATTCCTCTAAGAATTACCCAGCCGGCGATACCAACAAGACCATCAGGAGTTTCTTGACGGAAAAGTTGGAGGTGATCAAGAACATCACCGGGTTAGCACCATTTACCAGGGATAACCCGGCTCCAGCGGTAAAATCCAATACCTATGCTTTTATCCTCACACTTTGACTTGATACCACCACTAATTCTCATTTTCATGCTTTTATCTCAGGCTGATAACGTCTTCTGGAACTTCGAGACCTCCCCTTCTTCCGGAGACCCGGAAGAAGATGAAGAGCCGGCTGATAACGATGAAGGTATCATCCGGGTATTCGATCAATTCCACTTATACCATTCCTCTTTCACATATCTCACTTTTTTCTGACTGTACATTCCGAGCATTCAGGGCTGGAGGACAAAGATGACAAGGACGAGGGGGACCCGGAGGCCACCGAGTCCGACCAAAGCGACCCTGAACAAGAAGCGACTGTTGGAGCCAAGAGGAAAGCCAGAGGGGTGGTATCCAAGGTTCCCTATTCCTTCATGTCCTCCAAACCCTATTCTTTTGATAACATGCGTAAACTTAACCAACAATTATCCCACTCATCACGCTTGAAGGACCCTCTTCCGGTCAAGCGTAGGGTGACCCGGAGTTCCCCGGGTGATGATCCCCTCAATCCGGGCATCTCCAGATCACCAGTTCGCCGTGCCGGTTCTCCTCCACCTCAGCCTTCCAACTCGCCTCGACGTCACCCCTCCCCCAACCATCCACTGGCCGGGCAGTTCCGGGTTCCGCTATCGGTTACTGTGACAGATTCATCCGCTTCCAGCAGCGAGCTCCCGCCAGATTACGCCGTGAACACCGGGTGAGTCTTCGCTGTATGATATCCTCGTATACTTGATAATTTTCATCCACTGCCGCTAACTATTTCTCTCTCTTTTCCATAGCGCCCAAGTCACACTTAGCGACCCGGAGAACATGGAGACAGATAACCGGGGGACGGAGGGGCCGACTGATGATATGGATGCCGCGACTGGCGATGATGTTAAAGATAACCAGGAACAAGGCCCCTTGGGTGACCCGGCTCGCCAGGAAGCCGGGTCTCCGAAGCCATCTGAAGAGGCTGAAGACGAGGAGGTCGAGATCCTGGAAACCCAGACGGGTTCTCCAAACCCGGACACCCAGACAGTCCGGGTCTCGACCCCAAAGTCGGGGAATGTTCACCCGCCAGGCGATCAAGCTGCCGGCTCTTCTGGTGTCAGGCCTGAAGACATGACGTTCTCCCAGATGCTTGATGCCCTGCACACCTTGAGGGTCGATGAAGAAAATATCTTAGAAGCTTTGATAGCTAAACATGAGGTAAATCCGAATAATATTGCCTGTATCCTTATCTAGTCCCCAAGTTCCGAGTGAATTTATTGATAATTTGCTTGGAACTTCGTAGAGTATCTGACTAATCCTTCCTTGTGTCTCCACTCAGGCGTTCGTGACCCAATCCAAGAAAAAATTGGCGAAGGCCACCAAGCTCGTTGAGAAGGAGGCGGCTCTGCGTGAGTCGGCTGAAGCTGAAGCTAGGAGGAGTGGGAAGATCACGAGGAAGTACAGGAAGAGGGCTCATGCAGCAGAAGATGAGCTGACAAAACTTTCTGTTCAAATTGCCGATACGTATCGTGCTTTGGCTGGTACGATTGCTGACTTGATAATTATGATCCGGATTCTCATTCTGATAAATAATCGGATTTCCTTACTTGCTGTTTTTTGCTACTTTATGCAGGTCCGGATGAAGTAATCCCGGAAGAAGATGAAATTGCCAAGTTGAAGACCATTAAGAGCACTATCCGGCAGCTGTGCGCCGGAACCAAATGGATCCTTCAGGAGCTGAGGTGGCCGGGTTCCGGGCACGGCAACCTGAAGATGCTGCTGGACGCTTGCTCCACTGTCCCCGAGTGGATTAGGCACTGGAAACGATCGTCCTGCCGGGTTGGGGTAACCCGGGGTCTTGCGCTGGCCAAGGCGTATCTTCCCAAACTCGAGCCAGCCAAGCTTATAGGCGGGTTTCCCGAGTTTAACCACGACGGGTCCAAGTTCTCCGTGAAAAATTTCAAGGCCATCCAGAAGGAAGTCCGGCACCCAGCCAGCATAATTGCCGATGGTTTGGACCTTAGCGTCGTAATTCCAGCATATGATTCTAATGACAAGGCTATCAAGTCGGATCTTCCCAAGCCATACGACATGCTGGCCCTATGGAAGGCGGAGGCTGTCCAGTTGAGAGAGGAGACCGCGAAGAAGAATGCTGAAGCCGATTCTGCGCCTGCTACTTCCACGCCAATCGTCCCTCCTCCCACACGGGCCGGCACTACTGCCGATCCGGGTGCTGCTGCTACCAAGAGTGCTGAAGAGCAAGTCAAGGGACAGGACCCGGCTGGCAAGGGCAAGGAGAAGATGGATGCCTCAGTCCAAGATGCCGAGTGACATTTGCTATCCACTGTCATCAGATACGTCATTCGGCCAATGGGCCTTTTCAAACAATTGTTTTTGATGGTGCTCCTGTGCACCTTTGATACTACTATCATGGTTTGTAATACATTTTGAAACTTAATAGCTTTCGTGGCCCTTCTGGCCGCTGGATGAATTTGATATCTATCTGCTTTTGAGTTTGTTTATTCTTGATATTCCGACTTACTTTATGGTTCCTTTTGTGAGACTCGGTTTCCGGGTCTCGTGGGTTTTGACAGGTGGACTTTTCTCTAAGTCCCCAAGTCCCCAAGACTCGGATTTTTGGGTTTTTGTGCTTAATAGCTAGATAACTTGCCTCTTTTTTCAAAATCCCCAGTCCCCAAGGCCCGAAATTCCGAGTCTAGGGATGTGAGGTCTTTCAAAGAAAACAAGTTGTTTCTGCTAAGCCCAGAACCTAGAGCCGTTTCACATAGGTTTTGAAGTTATGCTTAATAGACTTTGAGTTTCCGGTTATTAACCCTGTACTCTGCATAACTTGTGGTTTAGATGACCCTTTTGACTCTCTTGTACTGTAAGCCGGCTTTCGCGTGGATAACCATGTTGCTACATCTGTACGAATACAGGGTCAGGCAAGTCCCATTGGGCATCATGGCTGATTGTAATCGTAAGCGAGCAAAGCATGCCACTTTAGTGCGAGTCACATCGAGCTTAAGTAAGAAAAGTCAAGAATTTTTGGCTCCTTTGTCCGGTTATAAGATTGCAGCCGTACTCGTTTGCGAGTAATTGGCCCTTATAACTCATAGGCATCGTGGCCGGGTCTTTGAGTTTGTAACTGTGCTATTCAAGCAATCAGCCCCCAAGACCTAAATACATGCAACATACTAAAGAAACTAATGCACTAAGAAAACGATAAATAATACTTACCTGGAAGAAAAGTAAAAAACATAACAGAAAAAGAAAGATTGATAAAACATGTGAAAAGGATATATTGCTTAACCATCTCTTTATTCATATGAGAAAGTTAGGTCAGCAAGCCGCCTCATTAAAACCCTCCAGTCCCCTTAGGTACCCTGGGTAGGAAAAGAGTGCGTCTGAAACCTGCTGCCTGTTACATCATGTAATTCCTCTTGTGAGTCTGGTCTATACTAGGTATAGTAGGGGCGCAGCTGAGCTACGTTCCATGGTCTTTCTCTCTCTTGCATAGATGAAGTGGTATGAGCGGTGTCGTTAACCGTAGCCGACTCTTCCCTTGCATCTATCAAGTAATACGACCCATTGTGCAGATTCCGGCTTATGATAAACGGTCCTTCCCATGGCGGTGATAACTTGTGTTTTCCTTCCTTTGACTGTACCAGGCGCAGAACCAGGTCTCCTTCCTGGAAGACCCGGGTTTTCACGCGCCGGCTATGATATCTCCGCAGATCCTGCTGATATATGGCTGATCTTTCAGTGCTTGTTCCCTTTCTTCTTCTAGCATATCCACGGCGTCCTGTCGGGTCTTCTCGTTCTCCACCTCGACGTAAGCCGACACTCGAGGCGAGTCATGGATGATATCACTCGGCAACACCGCCTCTGCACCACAAACCATGAAAAACGGTGTCATCTGAGTGGATCTGTTAGGTGTTGTGTTTATACCCCAAACCACTGCGGGTAATTCTTCGACCCATGCACGAGCAGCTCTGATACACGGAACTTGCAATCGTGGCTTTAATCCTCGAAGCAACTCTTGATTTGCCCTCTCCACTTGTCCATTAGCCTGTGGATGGGCCACTGAAGCTATGTCAAGCCGGATTCCATTGTTACCACAAAATTTCTCCATCTCGCCAAGGGACATATTGGTTCCATTGTCGGTAATTATGCTATGGGGATACCCGAACCGATAGATAATCTTTTTCAGGAACTTGACTGCTGTAATTGCTTATTAGTTGGTAACTGGCATAACCTCAACCCACTTGGTAAACTTATCAATGGCCACCAAGAGATGTGTCTTTTTGCAAGGTGACATGTGAAAGGGGCCAACCATGTCCATACCCCAAACAGCGAACGACCAGGTTCACGGGATAGTCCGTAATTCCATAGCCGGCACATGGGTTTGGCGAGCGTACCTTTGACATCCGTCACACCTTGCCACCAAGCGCTCCGCGTCCGCTAGGGTCGTGAGCCAGAAAAAACCATGTCGATAAGCTTTGGCCACAAGAGATCTTGTGGATGCATGATGCCCACAATCACCTTCATGGATTTCCTTGAGGATTTGTCGGCCTTCTTCTGGTGCTACACAGCACAAAAAGACTCCTGCTGCACTTCTCTTGTACAACTCCCCATTGATGATAGAATATCCTTTTGCTCGCCTCAGAATTTGTCTTGCTAATACTTCCTGCTGTGGTAACTCGCCCCATGATAGGTAGGCCAAGAACAGCTCTGTCCACTGGGGAACAGCACGTACTGTGGCCACGAGCTCCAAATCCGGGTCTTGATTTGCCAGTTCTTCCTCAGACTCGGTTTTAACTGATGGTCGCCATAGTTCATCCAGGAAAACATTAGGTGGAACTGGCTCTCTGCACGAGCCGAGTCTGGCGAGTGCATCTGCTGCCTCGTTTTTTCTTCTGTCTATGTGCTCCACCTCGTACCCGGAGAAACACCCGGCAACTCTATCAACCTCTCTGCGGTATGCTGCCATAGTTGCATCTTTTCTATCCCAAGTTCCTGAGACCTGCTGTACCACAAGGTCCGAATCTCCAAAGCATCGTATCCTCTTAATATTCATCTCCTTGGCTACCTTTAAGCCGTGCAATAAGGCCTCATACTCGGCCACGTTGTTGGAACAATCAAAGTGAATCTGCAGCACGTAGCTCAACTTGTCTCCTTTGGGTGATGTTAGCACCACTCCAGCTCCTGACCCCTCGTATTGCTTGGAGCCATCGAAGTGCATGATCCAAGACTCGGAGTTTGGAGCCATGGTGGGCATGCATGTGTGTGTCCAATCATTAATAAAATCGACTAGAGCTTGAGATTTGACTGCTGACCTTGGCTCGTAATTGATATGATAATCCCCCATCTCGATCGCCCACTTGGCTATTCTACCTGTTGCATCTGAGTTTCTGATGATATCCGACATTGGTATAGAACTAACCACTGTTATGGGGTGTTCCTGAAAATATGGCTTCAATTTCCGGCTGGCCATGAAGACCCCGAAAACCAGCTTTTGCCAATGTGGATAGCGCTGTTTTGCCTCTGATAATACCTCACTGACGTAGTAAACCGGCCTCTGGACCGGGTATTCTTTTCCATCTTCTTTTCGCTCGACAACAACCACTGCGCTAACCGCCCGGTGCCCTGCTGCAACGTATAGTAACATAGGCTCTTTAGGACCCGGAGCTGCTAGGACTGGTGCCTCAGATAGCTGCTTTTTTAGTGCCTCGAACGCCTCGTCCGCCTCTTGATCCCATACGAATTTATCAGATTTTTTCAAGAGCCGGTACAAGGGTATTGCCTTTTCTCCGAGTCTGGATATAAACCGGCTGAGCGCTGCTACGCATCCTGTGAGCTTCTGAACGTGTTTCAAATTTTCCGGCTTTTTCAGACTCTGGATAGCTTTGATTTTGTCCGGATTTGCCTCAATTCCTCTCTCAGAAACGATAAAGCCGAGTAATTTCCCGGCTGGAACTCCAAAAACACACTTTTTCGGGTTGAGTTTCATCTGATACCTTCTCAAGTTCTTGAACGTTTCCTTTAGATCATCAATAAATGTCTCCGCCTTTCTGGTTTTGATCACCACATCGTCTACACACTACTAGGAAAATGGCTATAGGAGTGATGATACCCGTGACGGACATCACATTTGGCGCGTCACGCCTATTACCCGCGGCGCACCACGTTTCTGCGCGTCGCGCTTAAAGGCATAGCCGCGGCGCACCAAATGGAAGGCACGTCGCGCCTATGTGTGGGGCCTGGGTGGCGAGCCTCCGAGGCATACCCGCGACGCACCAACCCAGCGGTGCGTCACGGCTATGTTGGGTAGCCGCGGCGCACATTCCAAAGGTGCGTCACGGCTATCTTTTCCACGGGTGGCATCTATAGCCGTGACGCACCACTGGAACGTGCGCCGCGGGTACCCAACATAGTCGTGACGTGCCGAATATGATGTGCGTCACGGGTATACCTGGAACGAATTTAAGTGGTTGGGACCACCCCCCACCTCCCATCCCCCCATATCTCCACCCCATTTTAGATCTGGTCGCCCCCCACCTCCTCACCACCTCATTTCCCCCATTTTCCCACCATTTAAAACTTATTTAACCTATTTTATTTGATATATATGTGTGGGAAATCTAGT
The DNA here is from genome assembly GCA_028641055.1 of Alopecurus myosuroides. Taxonomy (NCBI): domain Eukaryota; kingdom Viridiplantae; phylum Streptophyta; class Magnoliopsida; order Poales; family Poaceae; genus Alopecurus; species Alopecurus myosuroides. The sequence continues at coordinate 472,599,509 of CM054057.1, read as the reverse complement.
AAACATTTGTCTCCACCCCCATCTCTCACTTTATTACCACTTTCCCTTCCATCTTTTCACTTTCTATAGCCACATACAAACGTACTCTCTCGGTCTCGTGTCGGCAAGATATATAGTTGGTGAGTTGTTGGAGGGACGATATGTTGTATGTATGTGTGTCGGCGCCGTGCGTCGTCACAAAAGATTCATATATATGGTTGCATATATACATATATGCGAAATTGTGTTGCGTATTTTTGATGAAATTTGTGGATGTCTTAAAAATGAGTTGACATGTGTTGCCAAAATGTTGATTCATTTCCATTTCGGTGACCACGCACTCCGAGAATGTCCTATTTTTAGCATAGGTCATGCCGAATTTTTCCGTCGACGACCATGTGCATGCATCATATATCCATATATTACGTAATTTGATTCTAATTAATTTTTCATTTGATCTTTTTTTACTATGTAGGCAACCATGCATATAAGCACAGGCACCGTGGCTAGATTTATGAAACATGCGACGGACGAAATGTTTCGAAATAGCATGACGGAGATAAGATGTCCTTGTCGAAGATGCAAACTGAAACACTTGATCAGATACGATTCTGGTGACTTGGAGTCGCACCTTATCCGTCGTGGTTTTATGGATGGCTACACTCTTTACCCGACAAGTGATGAAGATGAAGAGTCGCCCGGACATGATGAAGGACATAATGATCAAGATGAAGGACATGATCATAATCAAGACGAAGGACATCGTGATGAAGATGTCGGACATGATCATAATCAAGACGAAGGACATCATGATGAAGATGTCGTGACATCGTCGTCGGACTGGGTGCGGGACCCTCATGTCCAAGCTCTGCTTCTCAAGGAGACTAGCAACACCAGAGCTGCTGCTAGAGAGAAATCGAAGTTGTCGCAACTGGAGATAGACGCCGTTACTCCATTGTATGAAGGATGCGTGAGCGAGGATACCCATCTGAACGTAACGTTAAGGACCCTCGAGATGAAGACAAAACACCGATGGACCGATGCGAGCTACGATGAGAACATGGCATTCTGGCACGACCGTCTTCCCACGGGGAACAAGTGTCCAACGAGCATCGAGGAGGCGAAAAAAGTCGTGTGCCCTCTGGATTTACCTCACGTGAAATACCATGCTTGCATTAATGACTGCATCATCTATCGGGGCGCGGACGCGGAGAGAACCATATGCCCGGTGTGCGACGCAACTCGATACAAGACAGGGAAGAAGGCCTCTCCTCGAAAAGTGGTGTGGTACTTTCCGATAACTTCCCGTCTGCAGCGGTATTTCGCAGACCCCACACAGGCGAAGCTCATGCGATGGCACGCGGAAAGGAAGAAGCCAGAAGAGCATGATGGAACCGATCCGGAGAATGATGACACGATGCTGACACACCCCTCAGATGCTAGCCAGTGGAAGGCGCTAGACATTGAATACCCCGAATTTGGCGACGATCCAAGGAACATCAGGTTGTGCATGAGTACGGATGGATTAAATCCTTTTGGCAACCAGAGCAGCACCCATAGCACCTGGCCCGTGTTTGTATGTATATACAACCTACCCCCCTGGTTGTGCTTGAAGAGGAAGTACATACAGATGAGTATGCTTATTCAAGGGCCGAAACAACCAGGTAACGACATCAATCTGTATGTCCAGTTGTTGGAAGAGGAGCTAGCCACGTTATGGGACGAGCCAGCCAATACGTGGGACGCCTATGGAGAAACGTTTTTCCCATTGAGAGCCGCGCTCATCACGACGGTGCATGACTACCTCGGTTACGGATATGTCGCGGGGCAGGTGGCGCACGGATTCTGTGCATGCGTTAGGTGCATGGATGACACTACGTATCTCCAGCTAGAGAGAAACCCCGGGTCATCGAAAACCGTGTTCTTGGGGCATCGAAGGTGGCTTCGCAAGGATGACCCGTGGAGAAAACGCAAAGATCTGTTCAACAATGAAGTTGAGATGCGAAGAGCCCCACGTCAAAGGAGCGGCGAGGAAATCGACGAGCTGTTGAAGAACTGGAAAGAGTGCCCTGCGCCGGGAAAGAAGCGAAAGGCGCCGGCGCCGTTGGAGGGTGTATGTAAAACAAGGTCTGTTCTCTGGGACCTGAGGTACTGGAAGATTCTCCGCACACCCCACTGCCTTGACCTCATGCATATCACGAAAAACGTGTGCGAGAGTCTGCTTGGCACCCTGCTCAACATGCCGGAGAGGACCAAAGATGGGCCGAAAGCAAGGAACGACTTGAGATTTTTGAATATCAGGGGCGAGCTCCACGGAGGAAAACCGGATGATGATGACGATGACGATGACGATGTGTTAGATGGGACGGAAGGTCGCCGCAAGGGCAAAAAGGCCAAGAAGACGGAATATTACTGTCCCCCTTCGTGCTTCACGCTATGCGAGAAGGAGATCGACCAATTCTTCAAGTGCCTCCTTGGAGTCAAATTTCCTTACGGTTATGCGGGGAAGATAAGCAGATACCTAGACGTACCAAAGCAGAAGTTCAGCGGAATGAAGTCTCACGACTGTCACGTGATGATGACGCAGATACTTCCAGTTGCAATTCGAGGGATAATGGACGAGCACGTCCGCGAAACGCTGTTTGGACTCTGCAACTTTTTTGACGTCATCTCTCGAAAGTCGATTGGCGTGAAAAAACTCGCAAGGCTACAGGAAGAGATCGTGGTGATACTATGCGAGCTTGAGATATACTTCCCGCCAGCATTCTTCGACATTATGGTGCATCTCCTTGTCCATGTCGTGGATGATATCATCCAGCTCGGGCCGCCGTTTTTACACTCCATGATGGCGTTCGAAAGGATGAATGGTTCCATCAAAGGATACGTCCGCAACAGGGCCCGTCCAGACGCAAGCATTGCCAAGGGCTTTCTGATAGAGGAGTGCATCTCTTTCTGCACGAATTTTCTAGACAAAGATGAGAACCCTGGTCTGCCCGTAAACAGGCACTTTGGCAGGCTCGGTGGATGGGGACACCGCGAGGGCCAGCGCGAAATGAATGTCGACTTTCAGGGCCGACGCAACGACTTTGACAGAGCAAACCTAGTCGCGCTACAACATCTAACATTGGTCGATCCTTGGTTGGAAAAGCACAAATTGCTAATCGCGAAGTATTACAGTGACCGTGGTCAACATAGGACCGAAGCAGAAATAATCAAAGAGCACAACATCCATTTCACACAGTGGTTCAGGGAGAACATTATGACCGATCAACCGGAGACGCCTTATTCTGAAGAAGAAAAACTCATACTCACATTGTCACAAGGCCCCGCACATAACCTCATGACATATCAGGCATACGATATCAATGGTTACACATTCTACACGGCAAATAAGGACCGGAACTGCGAATACCAGAACTCGGGGGTAACGATGGAATCATTAACAGGTGACGTCAAGGAAAGATACTATGGTAGGATCGACGAGATATGGGAACTCGACTACTGCGGAGAGAAGGTGCCAATGTTCCGTGTCACATGGGCAAAGAGCGTCAGGAAAGAAGGACAATATTTCACCACCATGGTGATACCTGAAGCCAAATCCAGCACGAATGTCACCGCAAAAAATGAGCCATGGGTCTTGGCTAACAAAGTGGACCAATGCTTCTTCATTACTGACCCGACAAGGCCTAGCCGTGTTGTCGTGCGGAGAGGCAAAAGAAACATCATCGGAATGGATGGAGTAGCCAACGAGCAAGACTTTGACCAGTACGGCGACCCGAAAATGGAAGATGACAATGACGATGGAACGAAATACACAACAAGAAGAAGCAGGACAACACTACCTACGGGTCGCCCATTCCACCGAAGAAGTCACGGTGTTCCAGGACTGAATTACTCAACCGCGACAAAGAAGGGAAAGAAAATTGTAAAACGCTAGCTCGAAGAACAACGATATATGTGTCGTGTGTTTGCATGCATTCGAGGAAGTGATGGCGACGTAATATATATACACTTAATGTTTAAATTGATCTTTCTGGATTTTGGATTGATTTATTTGAATTTATTTTGAGCTTATATTGATTTATTTCCTAAGGAAAAAATCATTTTTTGAAAAAATGGGGGGTGGGACTCGAACTTGGGGCAATGGAGCAGTGGCAAAGGTGTAAGCCACTGGACTAAGCAGCTGGTTCTGCTATAGACCAGCGCGCATACTTTTTGAATAGAAAACAGAAATAGGCGCGACGCACCTCTCATCCGTGCGTCACGGCTAAGTAATGCGCGACGCGCCTCCTCTACGCTCGTCACGGGTACACTCTGCGCGACGCGCATTTAGTTGGCGCGTCACGCGTAAGCGATGCTTGGCGCATCTTACTGATGTGCGTCACGGCTATCCTTCCGCCTATTGACTGACCCGTGCCCCTCTCTTCTCTTCCTCTTCCCCATCCACATCTCGCGCGATCGATCTCGATCTGAACCACCGCGCGTCTTGCCTCCTTGCTTCCGACCAACACCACCCCAAGCACCACCCTAGCCTCTGCCCTCCCTCTCGCCGCCACCCACCACCACCCCAAGCCCTAGACATAGCCTCTGCTCTCCCTCTAGTCGCCGCCCACCACCACCGTGACCTCGCCTCTGCATCGACCTAGGAGGAGGAGGAGCAGGCGCAGGACCAGGTCCAGGAGCCGTACTGCGCCGTCGACCTCTGTAGCATCGACTGCGCCGTCGTCGTCGACGTCCCGTCTCCATCGACCAGGTCCAGGAGCTTTACTCCATCGACCTCTGTAGCATCGACTGCGCCGTCGTCGTCGACGTCCCGTCTCCATCGACATCGAAGCCCGACGAACAAAGGTGCGCCGCCCCCTAGTCCTCTCCCTCCCCTTCTCCTCGATCCCGCCCCTAGATGGCTTGTAGGAACTCCGATTCCTTCATTGTTCTTGCTGTGTTCTTTAAAGAGTCACTTAGGGGTGCAAATCCTAGAACCTAGTGCCCAGCAATCATGTGCTAGATGTGCTTGTTAACTTACTATCCATTTCCTCTTGTTGGTGGATTTCTTCAAGGCAGATAAAGCATTTCCACTTAGGCCAGAACATTAATAAACTTTGATGCCTTCCTCCGGGCATCACTCAATGATAAGGTAGAAGATCTTACCCAGTAGGCCAGTACATTAATAAACTTTGGTGGATCAAGTCAAACTCAGAAATCAAGTTGATGAGAGAGTCAGCATCTATTGTTATTTTTATGATACGTTTTTAGGGGATATTCAGTCTTACACACTATCAGTTCAGTATTGGATGGAGAAATTTCTCTAATTATATACAAATATAGATAGGGAGTGTGTAAGACAAACTCCTGTAGTTAGTTTTGCATGCTGCTATAGTTAGTCGTGCTTGCTCTTGTGATTAGGAGAGGCTCTACCATTTCTCTTGAATTATGCCTGTGAAATTCATTTCTGGCATCTCTATTTTTTCAGCAGTGCTAGATGTGCTTGTTAACTTACTATCCATTTCCTCTTGTTGGTGTTCATCTGATAAGAACAATTGCTTCCATCTTGATTAAGCCTCTGGCCAGTGATGCAAAGCCTGAGGCCCAAGTTTAAATAAGAACAAATGCTAGATTTGATCATTTTAATTCCCAGTGATGAACTTTAGCATAGCACTTCTATTCCTATCTGAGGAAAATACCCCCAGCCTGCTCTCTGTGCATAATCTAGAAATTTCTAGCTAGATGGTGTGTAGTTAACAACCTGGGGCTTGTTGGTGATGGATGGTTTCGTGCTTGTGGTCTACTTGCTCCTCAGCCCTGCTCCTCCACTAGTTCAAAAATGATGTTGCTTGTTGAAAAATGCTGCTGCTTTTGTTTGCTGCTTGTTCCTGAGAATTTGCTACTGATGTTACTTATCATATCCAATCTGTTTGTTTGGCAGGTACTGGTGTTGGTACTGGTAATATAATTTTGATGGATAAAAAATGATCTTCTAGGACTGGTGCTGGTGTTGTAGGACTGGTGCTGGTGTTGTAGGACTGGTGCTGGTACTGGTGTTGGATAAAATTTTGCAGATAATAAAAATTGTGCTGGTGTTGGCCTAAAGAATCTGTCCGGCCATCGAGCCGTTTAAAACTTTGCAGGGAATTCAAATGAGTTGCCCATTTTCGCCGAAATGTTGATTAATTTCCGTTTCGGCGAGAATCGGGCACTCTAGTGTTAGAAAATTAGCAAAGGTCATGCCGAAATTTTCCCGTGAATTTAGGACTTAGCCGTTTTACCGTGATCGAGTAGTATGTCGATTTTTTGTTTCCTTTAGATTAACCAATAATTTCCCCCTTCAGAACATGGCACACAACAACGAGGCCTGCGGTTCTAAGCCGTTCTGGCAAATCACCGATGAAGAAGATGAGCAATACGACCTGACGGCGGATGCCTGGGCTGACGCGGACACTAGCGGTGGCGAGGAGGATGACGCCACGACTAGTGGCGCCGCCGGTGATACCACTAGTGGCGCCGCCGGCGGAAATGACACCACTGATGCCGGCGGTCAGACAGATGGTGGTAGCAAAGCCAACAAGAAGAGGAAACGGAAAAGTAACACTCTCCGCACCTACCGTGAAGAGATCACGGAAATTGATAGCTTTGGGTATCCAATCGCGCCCGAGAAGGTGGTCAGAGGATTCGGCAACCAGATTGGTTGCATTGTCCGGGACACTGTCAGGATCTTAACCGATGATCTAAGGAAAAAAGAGAATGCACATTATCAGGTTCTTCTCTTTAGAAAGCTGCACGGACGATACTTGTACCCGCATCCGCCAGACGAGCCGTTTAAGTACAATAACGACAATCTGGCGGGGAATATAGTCAACCACTGCGCCATTGGTAAGATGAACACCGCCTTGGCCAACTGGAAACACCGGGTGAAGGTTAAGGTCTTGGACCCCAAAAATAGCCTGCAGGATGTTTTAGCGAGTGAGCCGAGAATCACCGAAGATGAACTCCGGGACTTCAAGGTACTTTGCCAGAGCGAAGTCGCCAAGGCTAACGCTGATTGGGGGCAGAGGATGCGGAAGTTGAACATTGGTTCCCACAAACTGGGATGCGGCGGTTACAGAGCGGCGATTCCCAATTGGGAGAAGGAGGACGCCAAACGTGCAGAACAGGGCATCCCTGACCCTCTCGCAAAGTACTCGCCGCGGACAAAAAACTTCATCAGGGCCCGGTTTACATATGACCCGGTAGCTAATGAGTATACTACCGATGATGAGAAGGTGAAGACGTTGTATGACAACTTGGTAAGTAAATACACCACCCTAATTAGTTTGCTCTCGACGATCAAGTCGATTGCATTATAGTGTACTGGTGGAATTCTAAACGGTTCACGCTAATTGTGCAGAACTTAGAAATTGAAAGTGGTGGAACCTCGTCATCCATGCCGAGGCTGCACGGCCCGTGGGACGACACTTTAAATAGGGCGGTGAACGTGACGCAGGGGAAGGAAAAGCACAAAAGGCCGTCAGGTGGCCGAGTTTGTGGCCTGGGCACGACGACGAAGCTCAGAGAGTACTTCAAGGAGCCCAGGGAGGCGAGAAGGAATAGAAAGAGGAGCATCGAAGATATCCAATGTGACGAAGCCCGTGATCGCGATATTGCAGACCTCAAGGCCAAAGTTGCCGATATTCCTAATATTGTCAAAACAGCTTTGGCAGAACAAATGGGCAGCGTTTTGCCTACCATCTACGATGTGGTTACTCGATGGAATGAAGGAGGTCGAGTGGGGCCGTGCCCGGTGCCTAGCGTGCAGGGCAGCAACTCAAGAGACTTGTCCAGAGTCTCGCCGGCCAACGCCACGATGGCGGACCCACTTGTGACTCCGCCCGCCTACACCACGGCGCCGATAGTGACTCCGCCCGCCTCTACCCGCCTGACCATCCGTTGCACGCCCACAGTGGGCGGTCCTCCGCCGAATGAAGAGCGTGCACCAACGAACAACCGCCGCCTGGCCATCGGTTCCACGCCCGCCGCTGGTTCTCCCTCGCCATTGAGCAGTAGCACGCCCGCCGTCGTCGTTGGCCCCTCGCCACTAGAGGAGCTCGACGCCCTCGCCAGCCAGGTAAATAGTTAAGCGTTGGAGCGTCGATCTTCCTTTGCCTTAGACTGGCCTCTCTGACGCCCTGCATGTTTTCCGCAGAACGACGACGTTCCATGCACTCTCTTACACACAGTGGACGGCGTGTTGAAGGATGTTGCTGTGGGTATGATCGTTCAACCGTCAACCCGCAGGTTCCACAACAGGCCGATGCGCGAAGACGTATATAGAGTTCGAGTGCTTCGGGTGCTGGCGGGCTACGACGACTTGTTGCCTCCCATTCAACCCTACCAAGAAGAAGATGACCCCGATACCCTGACGCTGCTCCAGTGCATGCCTTGGAACATGGAATGGCCGAAGAGCCAGATTCGCCTGGGGAAGAGGGGCGCCACCCCGCGGACATCGCCTCTAGAACTACCGGCGCGAGGCACCACCTCGAAGACAACCCCTCTAGAAGCTCCGGAGCGGAGCCATGGCAAGACCGTCGCCGCGCCGTCGCCTACCCGTGACATGGAGATGGCACAAGACCAGGAGAATGACGTTGATCTTGATGCCATGGATTTCATCGCTGATGACTTTGATGGCGGAGATTACGTTGCTCCTCCTCCAGAAGAACCCTACCATAGCACGGAGGCTCGTGGTGAGGCTCCTCCTGCGGATAAATCCAATTGCAAGCGTCTCTTCGGTTCTCAGGAAGACACGCCTCCAGATGTCGGCCCCTGCACCGAGACTCAGAAAAGTGCGAAGGGTGGAGTTATTTTCAGCCCTAGCACAATCCGTAAGGCGGCTAATGAGGAGATTGAGAAGGAGATCATTCCGAAAGCGCTGAAGCCGCGGAAAAGAGGACCTAGATCCAAGGCCGCAAAGTCCGCGAGCCAGCCTGCTAAGATGCCGCTCCGTGTTCAGGACGGCCCACCTACATCTAAGCATACGAAGATGCATGTGATTGGTCAGCCTATGCTTAGCCAGAGCAAGCTCAAGGCCGCAAGTGGGGATATGCGGAGTTTGCATGACAGCATTCTTTTTCTTGAATCGCGTCTTCTTGAAGACAAGGATCCATCATACCCGGTTTTCATTGCCATGGTGCCAAAGGACTTGGGCTTCGTCGAGTCAACCGGCGCGGATAGAATAGTACTGCGGTTTTCGGACATCTTCGATATGTTCCATAGCAATCCGCTGCACTACTCCATGATCCGCCTATACTCGCTCAGTCTGGCGGTGCAAGTCATCAGGGATAATACACCGGGCATCGCGATAGCGGACCCCTTCTACATGCGCCACGACGTGTTGTGCGGCGTTGGGAACCATGTAGTCGCGTCGACATATCTCCGGGACTTCATGCTGGCGAACCAGACCAAGGATTACATCCTCGTGCCTTACTTTGCCGGGTAAGTCAATATTATTAGCCGAATCGAAAGTGATTTTCTTTAGATTTTCATCGCTCCTTTCCAACACTTTGTTTGGATTGTTCCGCGCAGATATACACAATGCACACTCATCTGCATTTGTATCAGTCATTCGCATGCCACGTATCTCGACTCAGGGAGTGCGGTGAAGAAAGACTACTCCAACGTGAAGAAAGTTTTGGATAATGCTCTCACCGGCTACCACGCAAGGGGGGGCAAAATCACTAGGGAGAAGGTCGTTCAGGGCGCTCGGGTGTTCACCCACACGACGACTTTCGCGTGCGTCAAGCAGCCGGCGGGCAGTAACCGAGACACCTACTATGTCCTCCATCATATGCGGGCGTATGTACGGGATCAACAGTTCCTTACCCTGCCTAGTCAAGTCCAACAATGGGCCTCCCGCTTGTCGATGGTCGGCGATGACAAGGTTAGAGAAGAGATATATGATATCCAGAAGTGCTTTGCCACGAAAATCGTTCATGAAGTGGTGAACAGGAGTGGGACATTTTACTGCCGGTTCAACATGCCGAACCGCGACATAGATACCTACCTAGCAACTGCCTGTGACGACAGGCCCTTCATCACTCAGGAGGGCTGTCCCGTTGTAATCCCTGGGAGGATGAGTCAGAAGGAGTGAGAACTATTGTAAGGCTTGCTACATTTTCCGAAATTAGTCGAACTCAATCGTTAGGGTTATGAATCGTCCATCGTGTGACAGATGCTTTATTATGTTAATTAATGCTTAATTATCTTTCTTTTCATTATTGCGGTCTTACTTGTGATGGTCGTTCGAGCTTTTGAATAAGTAAATGCCGATGATTAAAAGAGTTGGTTCACACTCAGATGGCCTAGGCGGTCCGTTGCGCCTTGTGATTTTCACAAAGTTAGGATCTTGTGCATCCCACTTGGCGCAGCGGCACCGCCTACGGCCGCTTGTATGTGTCCACCCTAAATATGAGGCACACATCGTTACGGTTATGAATCGTCCATTCTATAACTGATGCTCAATTATGTCAATGCTTGATTATCTTGCATTTTATTATTGCGGTCCTACTTGTGATGGTCGTTCGATCTTTTGAATAAGTAAATGCCGATGATTAAAAGAGTTGGTTCACACTCAGATGGCCGAGGTGGTCAGCTGCGCCTTGTGATTTTCACAAAGTTAGGATCTTGTGCATCCCACTTTGGCGCAGCTGCACCACTTCGGCCGCTTGTATGTGTCCACTCTAAATATGAGGCACACATCGTTACGGTTATGAATCGTCCATTCTGTAACTGATGCTCAATTATGTCAATGCTTGATTATCTTGCTTTTATATTATTCAGGTCCTATGTTCGTTCGATCTTTTGAATAAGTAAATGCCGATGATTAAAAGAGTTGGTTCACACTCAGATGGCCTAGGTGGTCCGTTGCGCCTTGTGATTTTCACAAAGTTACGATCTTGTGCATCCCACTTGGCGCAGCGGCACCACCTACGGCCGCTTGTATGTGTCCACCCTAAATATGAGGCACACATCGTTACGGTTATGAATCGTCCATTCGTAACTGATGCTCAATTATGTCAATGCTTGATTATATTGCTTTTATATTATTCCGGTCCTATGTTCGTTCGATCTTTTGTATAAATGCCGATGATTAAAAGAGTTGGTTCACACTCAGATGGCCTTTTATATTTCTCCACTTACTACTTATTGTAGACATGTTTAAAACTATTGTTTTTCTTTTCTTTCTTGTCATTACAGATGCCGAGGTGCTACGTGGTGTTTAGAGGCAGGGTTCCAGGAGTCTACGATCACTGGGAAGACTGCTTCGAGCAGGTGAACAAGTTCAAAGGGAATGCCTACAAATCCTACAACACAAGAGTGGCGGCGGAAGCTAGGTGGTTCATCCATCTCGAGGAGGAACAAAATAAGAAGAAGAAGAACAACACGTGGATGAAGACCATCGCAGCCGCTCTTGTCGCCGTCACCTCGCTCGTCATGCTATGGTTCCTAGCTAGATGATTAGGTTATCGGCGACTAGATAGGTCACTTGTCCCGATGATGAAGCATCATCAATCGATGTAATCGGTCCCGATGATTAACCGTGTGATGTAGGTCACTTGTATCTATTTGACTCTGATAAACACTTTGTATTCATAATCAACTGTTTGATGTAGCTATTAGGAATTCTAAGCAGTATGATCAACTATGATATATAACTTGTTTGTCAAAGAACTGTTTTGATACATTTTGTCTACTGATATTCCTCTGTATTTGAGCTGTATATACCTGTATAAATACGGTACTGCGTATTTTTAAAAAATACAGCATAGTATAGCCGTGACGCACCAAAAAGAGTACCCGTGACGCACCTGGGAGGATAGCCGTGACGCGCCAAAGTGGATACCCGTGGCGCACCGGCGAACTTAGCCGTGGAGGCATTAGCTTACCCGTGACGCACCTGTATTCATAGCCGTGGCGCACCTCTGGAGTTAGGCGTGACGCGCCCAGAAGTAGCCGCGGCGCACCTAGCCCGTGCGTCACGGGTATTAATAGGCGCGGCGCACCAGCTCGGTGCGTCACGGCTAAACCCATAGGCGCGGCGTGATAGCCGTGACGCGCCCTGGTGCGTCACGGATAAGCAAAATGGTGCGTCACGGGTAAGCTTTTCCCTAGTAGTGACATAAGCATGGACGTTGCGTCCAATTTGGTCCTCGAAGCACTTCTGAATACACCGTTGATAGGTTGCGCCAGCATTCTTCAATCCAAATGTCATGGTCTTGTAACAAAAGGCCCCAAAAGGGGTTATGAAAGATGTTTTCTCCCAATCCTCCTTCTTGAGCTTGATTTGATGATACCCGGAATATGCGTCCAGGAAACATAATAGGTCGCTTCCAGCTACTGCGTCTATGATCTGATCTATCCTTGGTAGTGCAAACGGATCCTTTGGGCAATGCTTGTTGAGACCCGTGTAATCAATGCACATCCTCCACTCATTGGTCTTTTTCATCACGAGAACCGGATTTGCTAATCAGTCCGGGTGAAACACTTCCATGATAAAGCCGGCTGTCAGCAGCCGAGCAATTTCTTGTCCTATAGCTTTCCTTCTTTCCTCATTCATCTTTCTCAAGCCCTGCTTCACAGGTCTGGACTTGGGATCGACGTGCAAACTGTGCTCTGCCAACTCTGTGGGGATACCCGGCATATCGCTAGGCGTCCAGGCGAACACATCCTGATTTGAACGAATGAACTCCACAAGTGCTTTCTCCTGCTCACTGTCCAAGTTAGATCCTATAGCAAATTGCTTAGAGGGATCACCCTCGACAAAAGCTACCATCTTGGTGTCATGTGCTGCCTTGAACTTTGCTCTCTCATCTTCAGTATTCGGCCTTTTTAACGTTGTTCTGTCATCCGGGTCTACTTGAGACCGATAATACTTGAGTTCCTCTTTTCTGCAAGCTTGCTCCGCCATGGCTGTATCTCCTTCGTCGCACTCAGCTGCTATATCCCGGACCCCATGTATGGTGATGGTCTGCTTGGGACCCGGGATTTTTAGCTGTAGGTACACATAACACGGCCTGGCCATGAACTTAGCATAAGCCGGCCTTCCGAATAGCGCGTGATAAGGACTGCGCAACTTAACCACCTCGAAAGTAAGCCACTCGACTCGGTAATTATCCTTCGATTCTCCAAAAGCTACCTCCAATGTGATCTTTCCCTCGGGGCACGCTGAGTGACCCGGCACAATCCCATGAAAAACTGTTGAACTTTTCTGTAGCTGAGACTCCTTGAGACCCATGCGTAGAAAGGTTTCCCAATACAAGATATTGATGCTACTTCCACCGTCCATTAGGACCTTTTTCAGCTCATAACCATTGACTTGTGGTGCAACCACCAACTCTAAGACTCTCGGGTGTTCTATCCTTTCCGGGTGATCTCTTCTGCTCCACGTTACGTCCTGCTCTGACCATCTCAGGTATCTCGGAACAGCCGAAGAAACCGAGTTTACCGCTTGTTTCAGTATCTTTTTATCCTTGTTAGAAATTCTTGTGGTATGCACGTGATATTGTCCCAATTGCTTGGGGTTAGCTTGGAAACCTCCAGCTCCCCCTTGGTTGTTACCCGGATTTCCGCCTGCCGGGTTACCGGCTGGGGGTGGGCTGTTGCCCGGGTTTTCACCCGGACCCGGTCCTCCTCCCCGACCTGCACCTCGCATAGCCTTGTTTATCTCCTCATTCTTCCATCTCTGTAGGTCCGCACACTGCTCCAATGAGTGGTTAGCCGGCCTACCGTTCCTGCTGTGCTTTGGGCACGCCATTCTGAAGATATCCCAATTGTTACCCGGCCTTGGCGGCCCTTGATAATTTCCTCCGTTGTGATTTCCCGCATTGAAATTTCCTTCTGCCCTAGGTCTCGAAGACCCGGCTTCTGTGCTAGCGACAAACTCGGAGCCTCCCTCAAACGGGCGCTTGTTCTGGTTGTTCCCATTGTTACCTCCATTGTTACCCGGCGTTGATCCGTTGCCGGTTCTTCCACTATTATTTGTATTTGCTTTTGCTTTCTTGTCATCGACATCCTCTTCTGTAGTATCCGTTGCAGCGTGTTTGTTGCATGCATCCATTAGCTCTCCCATCGTAACCTCTGAAGCATTTCGACTAGATTTCATGCGAGTTAACTTTTGCACTAAAGGTATGTACTTGCACGTCTTTGGGCTGAATATCCGTAGATGAGTGAAGTATCTCCATAACCCGGCGCACCCAGCTGCGCGCCGATTCTCCCTTCTTTTGGACACATCGCTCTAGGTCATCAATAGTAAATAGCTTTCTGCACGTCCCATAAAAGTGCTTGATAAACGCAGTTTTCAACTCCTCCCATGACTTGATAGATCCCTCCGGTAAATTATTGAACCATAACTTTGCCGCTCCTTCTGACATCATCAAGTACATGAACTTGGCTTGAAGATTTTCGGATGCATTGCGAATCGACATAGCCATCTCATAACTGCTCAACCATGTTTCTGGATCCATAGTCGGCTCATAATTCACAACTTTACCTGGTTCCTTGAATTTATCCGGGTAAGGCTCAGCCCTGATGTCAGCCGATAGACACTTAGGCCCAGCGAGATTAGTCGGAACTGGCCTCACTCGGGAAACATGCGACCCTGCGGGGGGGCGCGGCGGGGCGAGGTACTGCTGGTGGTCCATGCACCGCAGACCCGGCCGCGGCTCTCCTGGCTCTGGAACTATCCACGATAGCTTGTGCTGCTGATGCTGCTGGTACTGCCTGAACTCGGGGAGGAGGCGGCATTTGCTGCTGCTCTTCCCTCCGCCGCGCTGAACTTGTCTGGATATTGCCGGTATTGCCTCGTTGCTGGCTGATATATGGTGTCCCATGCATTCCACTTCTGTGATCCGGGTAATTAACTTGTTGCGCTACCGCAGTGCGCAATAGATCTATCGCCCGCCGGGTCTCCTCTGCGTGGGGTGACTCTCTCACGGGGATTTGATTCAATGCGAGCGTTGCTGCGTACACGTTGTCCATGGGGTTGTTGTAATGACCTGCTGTTGTGCGAAATCGCGATGGTGGTGGTGGTGGTAATGTATTGCCGGTAGTAACTCCGGTCTGCAATGTGGGTAACCCGGCTTGTATGTTTGCCGGCTGTGCTCCTCCAGTTGCAGGTTGCTGTAAAGTTCCTTGGTTTGCTGCTGGAATCGGTTGATCCTGAGGCGTGATAAATAGTGTGGTCGGGTTTATAACTCCACCCGTTGCTGGTAATATGGTCTGGTGCCTTTGACGCACCCTGGTTGTCTCTTCTCGGAGCCGGGTTTCCAATGCATCCAGCTCGCGTTGGCGCGTGGCCATCCCTTGCCTTTCTGCTTTTACTTGCCTTCTCTGTTGCTCCAATGCACGACGGGCTACGTCCAGATCTCTAACACGTTCCGCCTCGTTTTCCGGAGTTATGACTGTGGCTAGAACGGTTGGGTCCAGAATCAAGTTGTTGTTGAATAGGGCCGGGTGTTGCGGGTTTGAAGGACCCGCCCCTGTCGTCCGGTTTGCCAGATATCCGAACATGTTTGCCTGCAACTCGCTATCCGCCGCGTGGCTGGTAACTGATGCCGATTCTCCGTCAACCCGGGTGAGAACCGGATTTCCGTCAACCGGACCTTGCTGCTGGGCCAATGCTTGTGCTGTTCCGACTGTGGCCGCGGTCACGTTCCCCTGATTGAGATTGATCATCGGGGCCGTGTAAACCGCAACCTGGCGCGCAATGCTTGGCGCAGATTCGTACTCTTCCTCTTCGCTGCTATTTTCCTCGTACCGGTCCTCCAGCAGATGCAAGATGGACTCGGTATCATCTTCTCTCATGACCCGGCCACGCGGGGTCCATGCCGGCTCCTCCGGCTGTTCCCTCTTCTTGGGGGGCTCTTCTGTCGGATCTACCGTCCCGACCGATTCTTCTCCATCTGATTGAACGTAGGTGGCTTCCCCTGATACAGAATCAAATCCAAAATCGTCAGGGATTGAACCGGACGTACGTACCATGCCGATGAAGACGTTGATCTGGCCGATTGTCACGACAGATCCGGATTGGAGCAGTTCCGACTCTGGCCCCCAGCCGGAATCGTCCACCATCTTCTCTCCTTCGGGGTCGGTGTAGATCTCGCCGATGACAAGGTTCTCCATGTTCTTCCGAGCTTCTCCCGTGATGTAAACACCCTTGGACGTAGGCCCCACGGTGGGCGCCAACTGTCGTGGGATAATCACGGCAGACGTTACCGGGGGTAACTTGTCTTGGGGCAATTCGACTCTGGTGTTTGGGAGAGGGTTTAGCTCGAGGGAAAACATGATGATATGCGATCTGGTAGCCGGCAATCAAGTCGCCGAGTCTCCGATCTAAATATATTAACTCAACTCTCGTGTTACACTAGATACTCGATACCTAGCGATATTGCTCAAACTCTTGGATCTCTCCTGGTCTAGCCCTAGGGGCCGGCTTATATAATATCCGGACCCCCTGGCCTACTCTCCAAGGCGCACTCTGAATCCTACCCGGACACTGCTTACAAATCCTAAACTTCCTTATCGGAACCCACAATCCGGGTTACGAGGCCTACGTTCCTGCGCCTTCTAGAAACTCCTTTATCTTAAGCCGGGTCTTGCGCAGCGTCCTTTGGGCCGAGTTACTCCTTGTCGTTGGCCTACCGGGTTATCATCCCTCCATCAACACTCCTCCACGGTATGTGATTGTGGGCAGGCACCCGAGGATTCGGTTAGCCATGGTTTGTGTAAGAAAGGTTGGGAGGAGCGTCGACCATTTTATACCTCTGTTTTACAAAATAAAAGCTCTAGCACATGAGTGATCCATGCTTCCCTCTGCGAAGGGCCTATCCTTTACTTTTATGTTGAGTCAGTAAACCCATTACTTTCTGTCTCCAGCAAGCATTTGAGTTGTTGTGATCTCACAATCTATATGTTGATTTATTCAATCATGTTTTCTATCCTTCTTTGTTCAGCACGTGCTTTATTATCTGAATGAATATTACTTTGAAAGCTATGAATCACTGTAAAAGGACTGTTATAATTAAACATGTTAAGATCTACAATAAAAGCCTTGTTATGAAAACTTCACCTAAGATAAGTATGATATCATTAAATGTTCTTTGACCAAGAACGAAGTTTGCCATCACCAATTTTGATTCTCTCTTTTGCATCTTTGTTTGTGACTCCCATTACTTGTTTCAAGTTAGGTTATATGAGAGGGAGTTGTTGTCTATAATGATTAGTGCATAGATAAATGTGATGCTTCTTGTTCGTATTTTATTTATCGACTCTTCACTCCATAAACCAGTGGTCATGTTTACTAATTTCAGTTTCGCTTGGGGACAAGCGAGGTCTAAGCTTGGGGGGAGTTGATACGTTCATTTTGGATCACTATCTTATATCATAATTTTCTGTTATTCATCGATATATTTAATGTTATGATGCATTACTTATGTTATTTTACCTTATTTTGCGTGTTTCATATATTTTGGATAATAAACACCGGGACCAGAAATCTGATGGAAAAGGCACCGTCGAGATAATATATTTCAGAAGATCAGAAGAAGAAGGTGGACACCGGGGGTGTCGTGGGATAATCACGGCAGACGTTACCGGGGGTAACTTGTCTTGGGGCAAATCGACTCTGGTGTTTGGAAGAGGGTTTAGCTCAAAGGAAACCATGGTGATATGCGATCTGGTACCCGGCAATCAAGTCGCCGAGTCTCCGATCTAAATATATTATCTCAACTCTCGTGTTACAATGGATACTCGATACCTCGCAATCCGGCGATTATGTTCTTGCTCACGCGAAAAACTCATCTAACTCTAACCTAGGGAGCGGCTTATATAACATCCGGACCCCTGGCTTACTCTCCAAGGCGTACTCTGAATCCTACCCGGACACTGCTTACAAACCCTAAACTTCCTTACCGGAACCCACAATCCGGGTTACGAGGCCTATGTTCCTGGGCCTTCTAGAAGCTCCTTTATCCTAAGCCGGGTCTTGCGCAGCGTCCTTTGGGCCGAGTTACTCCTTGGCGTTAGCCTACCGGGTTATCATCCCTCCATCAGTAGTCCCCAGAATAGCTTGGGCTTCACGGGATCCTCCTTGAAGCGCACGCTATTCCCTGCAAAAATAACAAACATACACGTTCATAGAGGCCGGGCTAGGTTGCTTCAATAAACAGCTAGGCCTAACTCCATTGGTGGTCCATATAATAACCCGGCTTTCTCTAAGTCCATTTTTAATTTTCCGGGTCAATGTTCCAAGGAAGATGCAGAAGACCCGGCTTACTTCACTCGTTAATTGATCCAAATATCGCGGAGAGGATTTACTTCTTATCTTGTCCGGATATCGTGTTCGGGCACTTAGCGTATATCCCGAAAATCTCGGACGGGTATCTTTTATTCCCGAAATTTGTGGTTCCCGCTCGCTAGCCTAGGTTTCCCCACCCGTACCTATAAATAGGTGCCTGCGGGTAACCTAACCCTAACGGCTCATTTCCCCCATCTTCTTCTTCCTCACCGGCGCCCTCTCATTCGAGCTCGCTCAAAACCGCCACGGAGACCTCGCGGATACTGCCGGAGCAGAGCCGCCACCGGTTGCGCTCTTCCACGGCCCGCCCCGCGCCGCCGCCAATCTCCGCCGCCACAGCCCCGAGCTGCCCGCCGGGAGTCGCGCAAGGGCACCACGACTGCGCCATCTGCCGCCGTCGCGTCCTTCTCCAATCCACGCCGGTAAGCTCCCTATTCCCCGTGATTCAACTTGTAATTCCTCCGTTTGACCTAGATTAGATCTAGGTCCGCCCGCGGGCCATTTCTTGCCCCGCGCCGAATTAGGTCGCACAACTTCATCCTAGTTCATCCAATTGCTTGATTATTGATCCCAATGCACTCTCCTACGACTCGTAGTCATTAATTTCTCCGCGAAATCGATAGAAAAATTTCCAATAGTAGTTCGTCCAGATTTCCGCGGCTGTTCATAGATACCCGGAAAATCCTCCTCTTCCGGTTATTTTATTCACACTAGATAGCCAGGCAATTAACTTCTTTTTACAACGTCTCGTTGACATTTAGATACCCCAGAATTTCTGTACTGCTCTTCGATACCCGGATAGTTCGTAGTCTTCATACTGCTTTATCGATACTCGGTAAATCCATAACTTCCGAGTCTAATGCTTTATATCTTTTTGTCTTGTACTTTTGCAGACTGAACCAATGGCTCCCAAGATCAAAGGGAAGCAGCCGGCTAAGCCAAGGGTGACCCAATCCATATCCGCCAACTGGGCGCAATCTTCTGTGACCAAGGCCAAGCTGGAGGAGCTGGCCGAGTTAGGCGTCCTCCCCCCTCAGGAAGAGATTCACTGGAGGGTACCGGGTGACGAGACCCGGCCTTCCCCTAATCCCGACGAGGTAATATGCTTCGTCGAGCACGTGATCCGGGGGTTTCGCCCCCCGGGTCACTCTTTCTTCCGTGAGGTCCTTAGCCACTACGGCCTCCGGGTGTTCGACATAGGGCCTAACTCTATGTTGAACATAACCCACTTCATAGTCCTATGCGAATCTTATTTGTGCATCCCGCCAAATTTGGCTCTATTTATAGAACTTTTTCAATGCAAACCGTGCCGCGAAAGCGGTGACGGGGCCCTCTTGGCCTACGGCGGGGTTTCCATCCAGCGTCGCAAAAATTCACCCATGCCGACTCTCACCCTCAATTCACACGTTAAGCACTGGCAGCTTTCTTTTTTCTACTGCCGAGACACCTCCCCGCCCGGCGAGAGGAAGTTGCCGGGTTACTCGGAGGGTCTCCTAGATATCTCCGATACTTTCAATGCCTTTGCCCCTGAGTCGGACAGGGAAGCCATCCAGCCCCTTCTAGCCAAAATCGTCGTTCTTTCTGCCCAAGGTCTCCTTGGGCTCAATCTGGTTAAGACATGGGTCAACTTACGGATTCAGCCCAACTCCACTCGCTCCAAGCTAATGTGCGAGTATTCGGGGCACTCCACGGATTCGCTCCGCTATTCTTCGAAGAATTACCCGGCGGGTGATACCAACAAGACCATCAAGAGCTTCTTGACGGAAAAGTTGGACGTTATCCGGAATATAGCCGGACTGGAGCCTTTCACTCGCGAGAATCTGGCTCCTGCGGTAAGATCCGGCACATATACCTTCATTTTCATGCTTTCACTTGATACAATTATTAACCCTTACCTTTACACCTTTATCTCAGGCTGATAACGTCTTTTGGAATATTGAGACCTCCCCTTCCTCCGGAGACCCGGAAGAAGATGAAGAACCGGCAGATAACGATGAAGGTATTAGCCGGGTCTTCAATCAGCTTCACCTACACCATTTTCCTTTCACATATCTCACTTTTTCCAACCATACATTCTCGGCTTTCAGGGTTGGAGGACAAGGACGATAAAGACGACAAGGAGGACCCGGAGGCCACCGAGTCCGATAAAAGCGAAACTGAACAAGAAGTAACGGTTGGGGCCAAGAGGAAAACCAGAGGGATGATATCCAAGGTTCCCTACTCCTTCATGTCCTCCGAACCTTATTCTTTTTCTAACATGTGTAAACTTAACCAACAACTATCCAACCCATCACACTTGAAGGACCCACCTTCGGCCAAACGCAGGGTGACCCGGAGTTCCCCGGGTGACGATCCCCTCAACCCGGGCATCTCCTCACCACCAGCTCGCCGTGCCGGTACTCCTCCATCTCAACCTTCCAACTCACCTCAACGTCACCCCTCCCCCAACCATCCATTAGCCGGACAGTTCCGGGTCCCTCTATCGGGTCCTGTTACAGCCTCATCTGCTTCTAGCAGCGAGCTTCCACCAGACTATGCTGTGAACACCGGGTGAGTTTTATCTATATGATATCCTTGTGTACTTGATAATTTTCATTTACTATCGCTAACTATTTCTCTTTCTTTTCCTTAGCGCCCAAGTCACACTAAGTGACCCGGAGAACATGGAGACAGACACCCGGGACACTGAAGGCCCGGTTGATGATGTAAATGACGCGACTGGCGGCCTTGAAGAAGAAGAAGTCAAGGGGCAAGATTCCCCAATAGACTCGGCCAAGAAGGAAGCCGGGTCTCCAAAGCATGTTGATGGAACCGGTGATGAGGACGCGGGAGTATTGGGTACAAGGATGGGTACCCCCACCCCTGACCCCCAGGCCACCCAGGTATCGTCTCCAAAGCCGGATCAAACTCCTACTCCGGGTTGTCAGGCAGCCGGGTCTTCCGGCACCAAGCCCGAAGACATGAGCTTTGCTGAGATGCTCGATGCTCTACATACTTTGAGAGCTGATGAAGAGGGTATCCTGGAGGCCCTGATAGCTAAACACGAGGTGAACTGTACTAATACTGCTTGTATACTCATATAGTCCCCAAGTTCCGAGTGAACTTATGCATAATTTGCTTGGAACTTTCACAGATATCCGACTGACATTTCTTTTTGTTTTCGCGCAGGCATACGTAACGCACTCGGAGAAAGCGTTGGCTAGAACCGACAAACTTCTCAAGGCGGAAACGAAGCTACGTGAATCGGCTGAAGCTGAAGCTAAGAAAGCCGGGAAGCAGGCAAGGAAGTATAAGAAGAGATGCAATGCTGCAGTGGATAGGGTGAACGAGCTGTCGGGCCAGATCGCCGATACTTATCGTTCTCTGATAGGTAAAATTTCTGACTGACTGATCTTAATTTGGTCTGGATATCCTGAAGAACACTCGGAGTTCCTGACTTTGGATGTTTCTGCTTTTCTGCAGGGCCCGAGGAAGAGATTCCGGATGTGGATGAAGTGGTTCTGCTGAAGAAGGTAAAGAGCACCATCCGGCAGCTCTGTGCCGGGACTAAGTGGGCCCTGAAAGCTGTCAAGTGGCCAAGCACTGGGGATGGTGGTTTGAACACGCTGCTTGATGCGTGTTCTACCATCCCCGAGTGGATTGAACACTGGAAGCGCTCATCCTGCCAGGTTGGGGTGACCCGAGGTCTTGCTTTGGCAAAGGCATACTTTCCCAAGCTTGACCCGGCGAAGCTTGTTGGCGGGTTTCCAGAGTTCAACCACGATGGCTCCCCGTTTTTACCTAAACATTACAAGGCCATTCAGACAGAGGTTCGTCACGCAGCCAGCCTGATTGCCGGCAATTTGGATATCAGCCGTATGGTGCCGCCATATGATGCACAAGATAGGGCAATTAAGTCGGATCCTCCGAAGCTCTTTGACATGCTGGCACGGTGGAAGGCGGAATCTGCCCGACTGAGGGAAGAGGCTGCGAAGAAAAAAGCTGAAGCCAATACTGTGCCACGCCAGTTGTCCCTCCTCTGTCGCGTGCTAGTGCCACTGCTAATCCGGATGCTGCTGCTACCAAGACTGCTGAAGAACAAGTCAAGGATCAGGACCCGGCTGGCAAGAGCAAGGACAAGATGGATGCCTCAACCCAAGATTCCGAGTAATCTTTTTTATCCGCTGTCATATCAAATGCGTCATTCGGCCAATGGGCCTTTGAAACAATTATTTTTCGATGGTGCGCCAGTGCACCTTTGATACTACTACCGCGGCACGTAATACGTTTCGAAACTTTAATAGCTTTCGTGGCCCTTCTGGCCTTTGGATGAATTTGGTATCTATCTGCTTTTGAGCTTATTTATTCTTGATATTCAGACTTTCTTTATGGTTCCTTTTGTGAGACTCGGTTTCCGAGTCTCGTGGGTTTTGACAGGTGGACTTTTCTCTAAGTCCCCAAGTCCCCAAGACTCGGATTTTTGGGTTTTTGAGTTTAATAGCTAGATAATTTGCTTCTTGTTTCAAATTCCCCAGTCCCCAAGGCCCGAACTTCCGAGTCTAGGGTGTTGAGTCTTTCAAAGAGAACAAATCATTTCTGCTAAGCCCGAAACCTAGAGCCGTTTCACATAGGCTTTGAAGTTATGCTTAATAACCCTTGAGTTTCCGGCTATTAACCTTGTACTC
This sequence comes from Alopecurus myosuroides, assembly GCA_028641055.1. Classification (NCBI taxonomy): domain Eukaryota; kingdom Viridiplantae; phylum Streptophyta; class Magnoliopsida; order Poales; family Poaceae; genus Alopecurus; species Alopecurus myosuroides. The sequence continues at coordinate 472,576,547 of CM054057.1, read as the reverse complement.
TGCATAACTTGTGGTTTGGATGACCCTTTTGACTCCCTTGTACTGTAAGCCGGCTTTCGCGTGGATAACCATGTTGCTACATCTATACGAAAACAGGGTCAGGCAAGTCCCATTGGGCATCATGACTGATTGTGATCATACGCGAGCAAAGCATGCCACTTTAGTGCGAGTCACATCGAGCTTAAGTAAGAAAAGTCAAGAAAGTTTGGCTCCTTTGTCCGGTTATAAGCTTGCAGCCGTACTTGTTTGCAAGTAATCAGCCCTTATAACTCATAGGCATCGTGGCCGGGTCTTTGAGTTTGTAACTGTGCTATTCAAGCAATCAGCCCCCAAGACCTAAATATATGCAAACTGCTAAAGAAACTAATGTACTAAAAACAGTAAATAATACTTACCTGGAAGAAGGATAAAAAACATAACAGAAATAAAAAGTTGATAAAAACACATGAAAAGGAAATAATATATTGTTTAACCATCTCTTTATTGATATGAGAAAAGTTAGGTCAGCAAGCCGCCTCATTAAAAACCCTCCAGTCCCCTTAGGTACCCTGGATAGGAAAAGAGTGCGTCTGAAACCTGCTGCCTGTTACATCGTGTAATTCCGCTTTGTGAATCTAGCCTATACTAAGTATAGTACGGATGTAGCTGGGCCACGTTCCATGGTCTTTCTTTCTCTTGCATAGATGAAGTGGTATGAGCGGTGTCATTAACCGTAGCCGACTCTTCCCTTGCATCTATCAAGTAATATGATCCATTGTGCAGATTCCGGCTTATTATGAACGGTCCTTCCCATGGCGGTGATAACTTGTGTTTTCCTTCCTTTGATTGCACCAAGCGCAGAACCAGATCTCCTTCCTGGAAGACCCGGGTTTTCACGCGCCGGCTATGATATATCCGCAGATCCTGCTGATATATGGCTGATCTCTCCAGAGCTTGTTCCCTGTGTTCTTCTAGCATATCCACGGCGTCTTGCCGGGTCTTCTCGTTCTCCACCTCGACGTAAGCCGATACTCGAGGCGAGTCATGAATAATATCACTCGGCAACACTGCTTCTGCGCCATAAACCCTAAAGAACGATGTCATCTGAGTAGATATGTTAGGTGTGGTGTTGATACCCCAAACCACTGAAGGTAACTCCTCAACCCATGCACTGTTGGGAATATGCCCTAGAGGCAATCATGTATGATGTAATTCCCACTGTATTCATAAAGTTATTAAGTTGTCCTTGTTTTGAACATCTGATATATGTCATTGAATATGTGATTCGATTGTGGAACTATATATTCATGTTGTTCATACTAGATTGTCCTTGGTCATTTAGGTTGTGCTGGACACACACCCTAGACTAATGTGAGTGTTGGCTGATGACACGGTTCCACTTGTCATGGGCATGGTGATGCCATTCCAACGTTCACGGACTTGGCTAAAGAGTTTAGCAAGTCGGACTGACCCACATTGAGATGCAACGATCAAGTCGTCATTTGCATGTCTCAATCAATGTAATCCTTAGACCTGAGGTTGTCGCACAATCCGAGTTGTGGATCACCGACTTAGGTTCTGTCAAACGTTGTTCTGTGACAAGGCAACTATAAAGGCAGAGTTCGGGTCGAATGAGAAGCAAGCTGCGTGATGTGGATAATCAAGATGGGATTTTGCCCCTCCGAATGGAGAGATATTCTCTGGGCCCTCTCGAGTGATATGATTCAGGAAGCATGGCCATGCGCGACTCAGTTAAGTGTTAACTGTGTCGGTTGACTAAGAGTTAGTCAGATGAATCACATATCACGGATCGAGAAGAGAGTTGAGCTATTTAAGGGATGACGATAAATCGCCTATAGCTCGACAAGGTATATCGTGAGGCAAAAAGGACTAAGATGAATATCACATTGAAAGGTATGTCGTCATGACTCAATGGAACTTGGGAGTTGGCACGTTCTGCTAGGAGCCGCTACCGATTGATCGATTGAGAGTCGGACTCTAATCGTGTCCAAGTCGCCATGAGCCTGCAGGGTCACACACTTAAGAGCGGGAGCAAATATTGGTTGGGTTGGACCCGAACCGGAAATGGACTGAGTTAGTGAGTCGGACTCACAGAGGGAATGGGCCACAAGTGTTGTGCAGCCCATTACCATACGCTATATAAAGAGGGGCGCAGGTTGCCCAACGGGCACGTTAGTCCACTCTCCCATGCGTTGGGAACCCTAGCCCCACTCAGTCCAGCCGCCGCACCGGACCTAGCAGTCCGCCGTCGGAGCTCCTCCTCGTACGTGTGGATACCGGCAGAGGTGCTGTACGTTCAGCACTTCGACGTTCGAGGGATTGGATCGGCCGGACCGGATCGTGGGACTGCACTGCCCCGACCCGACGCGCTACATCGATAATCCGCACCTGCGCGTCTAGTGGTAATACTCGTGGCCTTCTACCTCGGCTAGATCTTGGTAGTATCGCGTAGGAAAAAGTTTTCGTTTATCTCTACGCGTGCCAACATGCACCAGCAGCTCTGATACACGGGACTCGCAACCGTGGCTTTAATCCACGAAGCAACTCCTGATTTGCTCTCTCCACTTGTCCATTAGCCTGTGGGTGGGCCACTGAGGCTATGTCCAAGCGGATGCCATTGTTTCCTCAAAACTTCTCCATCTCTCCAAGGGACATGTTGGTTCCATTATCGGTAATTATGCTGTGGGGATATCCGAACCGATAGATAATCCTTTTCAGGAACTTGACTCCTGTAATTGCTTCACAATTAGTAACTGGCATGAACTCAACCCACTTGGTAAACTTATCAATAGCCACTAAGAGATGTGTCTTTTTGCAAGGTGACATGTGGAAGGGGCCAACCATATCCACCCCAAACCGCAAACGGCCAAGTTAACGGGATAGTCCGCAATTCCATAGCCGGCACACGGGTTTGACGAGCGTACCTTTGACATCCGTCACACCTTGCCACCAAGCGCTCCGCGTCTGCTAGGGCCGTGAGCCAGAAGAAACCATGTCGATAAGCTTTGGCTACAAGGGATCTTGTGGATGCATGATGCCCACAATCACCTTCGTGGATCTCCTTGAGGATCTTTCGGCCTTCTTCTGGTGCTACACATCGCAAAAAGACTCCTGCTGCACTTCTTGTGTACAACTCCCCATTGATGATACAATATCCTTTTGCTCGCCTAAGAATTTGTCGTGCTAATACCTCCTGCTGTGGTAACTCGCCCCATGATAGGTAGGCTAGGAACGGCTCTGTCCACTCGGGAACAGCACGTACTGTGGCCACGAGCTCCAAATCCGGGTCTTGATTTGCCAGTTCTTCCTCAGACTCGGTTTTAACTGATGGTCGCCATAGCTCATCCAGGAAAACATTAGGTGGAACCGGCTCTCTGCGCGAGCCGAGTCTGGCGAGTGCGTCTGCTGCCTCGTTTTTTCTTCTGTCTATGTGCTCCACCTCATACCCGGAAAAACATCCGGCAACCCTGTCCACCTCTCTCAGGTATGCTGCCATAGTTGCATCTTTTCTATCCCAAGTTCCTGAGACCTACTGTACCACGAGGTCCGAATCTCCAAAGCATCGTATCCTCTTAATGTTCATCTCCTTGGCTACCTTTAAGCCATGCAATAAGGCCTCATACTCGGCCACGTTATTGGAACAATCAAAGTGAATCTGCAACACGTAACTTAACTTGTCTCCTTTGGGTAATGTTAGCACCACTCCAGCTCCTGATCCCTCGTATTGCTTGGAACCATCAAAGTGCATTATCCAAGACTCGGAGTTTGGAGCCATGGTGGGCATGCCTGTGTGAGTCCAATCGTTAATGAAATCAACTAGAGCTTGAGATTTGATTGCTGACCTGGGCTCGTAGTTGATGTGATAATCTCCCATCTCGATCGCCCACTTGGCTATTCTACCCGTTGCATCCGAGTTTCTGATGATATCCGACATTGGTATAGAACTAACCACTGTTATGGGGTGTTCCTGAAAGTACGGCTTCAGTTTTCGGCTGGCCATGAAGACCCCGAAAACCAGCTTTTGCCAATGTGGGTAGCGCTGTTTTGCCTCTGATAATACCTCGCTGACGTAATAAACCGGCCTCTGATCTTTCCCATCCTCCTTACGCTCGACAACAACCACTGCGCTAACCGCCCGAGGCCCGGCTGCAACATACAATAGCATGGGCTCTTTAGGGCCCGGGGCTGCTAGGACTGGTGCCTCAGATAACTGCTTCTTTAGTGCCTCGAACGCCTCGTCCGCCTCTTGGTCCCATACGAATTTATCAGATTTCTTCAAGAGCCGGTACAGGGGTATTGCCTTCTCTCCGAGTCTGGATATAAACCGGCTAAGCGCTGCTACGCACCCTGTGAGCTTCTGAACATGCTTCAAATTTTCCGGCTTTTTCAGACTCTGGATAGCTTTGATTTTATCCGGATTTGCCTCAATTCCTCTCTCGGAAACGATAAAGCTGAGTAATTTCCCGGCTGGGACTCCAAAGACACACTTTGTTGGGTTAAGTTTCATCTGGTACCTTCTCAGGTTCTTGAATGTTTCATTTAGATCATCCACATATGCGTGAACGTTGCGTCCGATTTGGTCCTCAAAGCACTTCTGAATGCACCACTGATAGGTTGCGCCAGCGTTCTTCAATCCAAATGTCATGGTCTTGTAACAAAAGGCCCCAAACGGGGTTATGAACGATGTTTTCTCCCAATCTTCCTTCTTGAGCTTGATCTGATGATACCCGGAATATGCATCCAAGAAACATAATAGGTCACTTCTAGCCACTGCGTCTATGATCTGATCTATCCTTGGTAGTGCGAACGGATCCTTTGGGCAATGCTTGTTGAGGCTCGTATAATCAATGCACATTCTCCACTCATTGGTCTTTTTCATCACGAGTACCGGGTTTGCTAACCATTCCGGGTGAAATACTTCCATGATAAAGCCGGCTGTAAGCAGCCGTGCAATTTCTTCCCCTATAGCTTTCCTTCTTTCTTCATTCATTTTTCTCAGGCCCTGTTTCACAGGCCTAGACTTGGGATCAACGTGCAGACTGTGCTCTGCCAGTTCTGTAGGGATACCCGGCATATCGCTGGGCGTCCAGGCAAACACATCCTGATTCGAACGAATGAACTCCACAAGTGCTTTTTCCTGCTCGCTGTCCAAGTTAGATCCTATAGCAAATTGCTTAGAGGGATCACCCTCGACAAAAGCCACCATCTTGGTGTCCTGCGCTGCCTTGAACTTCGCTCTCTCATCTTCAGTATTCGGCCTTTTTAACGATGTTCTGTCATCCGGGTCTACTTGAGACCGGTAATACTTGAGTTCCTCTTTTCAGCAAGCTTGTTCAGCCATTGCCGCATCTCCTTCATCGCACTCAGCCGCTATATCCCGGCTCCCATGTATGGTGATGGTCCGCTTGGGACCCGGGATTTTTAGCTGTAGATACACATAACACGGCCTGGCCATGAACTTAGCATAAGCCGGCCTTCCGAATAGCGCGTGATAAGGGCTGCGCAACTTGACCACCTCGAAGGTGAGCCACTCAACCCGGAAATTATCCTTCGATTCTCCAAAAGCTACCTCTAATGTGATTTTTCCCTCGGGGCACGTTGAGTGACCCGGTACTATCCCGTGAAAAACTGTTGAACTCTTCTGTAGCTGGGACTCCTTGAGACCCATACGTAGAAAGGTTTCCCAATATAAGATGTTGATGCTACTACCGCCGTCCATTAAGACCTTTTTCAGCTCATAACCGTTAACCTGCGGCGCAACCACCAATGCTAATACTCCCGGGTGTTCTATCCTTTCCGGGTGATCTCTTCTGTTCCATGCTACATCCTGCTCCGACCATCTCAGGTATCTCGGAACGGCCGAGGCAACTGAGTTTACCGCCTTTTTCAGTATCTTTTTATCCTTGTTGGAAATTCCTGTAGTATGCACGTGGTATTGTCCCAATTGCTTGGGGTTGGCTTGGAAACCTCCAGCTCCCCCCTGGTTATTACCCGGATTTCCGCCTGCCGGGTTACCGGCTGGGGGTGGGCCGTTGCCCGGGTTTCCACCCGGACCCGGTCCTCCTCCCCTACCTGCACCTCGCATAGCCTTGTTTACTTCCTCGTTCTTCCATCTTTGTAGGTCCGCACATTGCTCCAATGAGTGGTTAGCCGGCCTACAGTTCCTGCTGTGCTTTGGGCACGCCATTGTGAAGATATCCCAATTGTTACCCGGCCTTGGCGGTCCTTGATAATTTCCTCCGTTATGGTTTCCACCATTGAAATTTCCTTCTGCCCTAGGTCTCGAAGACCCGGCTTCTGTACTAGCGACAAACTCGGAGCTTCCCTCAAACGGGCGCTTGTTCTGGTTGTTCCCATTGTTACCTCCGTTGTTACCCGGCGTTGGTCCATTGTCGGTTCTTCCATTATTACTTGCGTTTGCTTTTGCTTTCTTGTCATCGACGTCCTCTTCTGTAGTATCCGTTGCCGCGTGTTTGTTGCATGCGTCCATTAGCTCTCCCATCGTAACCTCTGAAGCATTCCGACTAGATTTCATGCGAGTTAACTTTTGCACTAAAGGTATGTACTTGCACGTCTTTGCCATAGCTTGTAACGCATCCTTGGGCTGAATATCTGTAGATGAGTGAAGTATCTCCATAACTCGGCGCACCCAACTGCGCGCCGATTCTCCCTTCTTCTGGACACACCGCTCTAGGTCATCAATAGTAAATAGCTTTCTGCACGGCCCATGAAAGTGCTTGATGAACGCAGTTTTCAACTCCTCCCATGACTTGATAGATCCTTCCGGTAAATTGTTGAACCATAACTTGGCTACTCCCTCTGACATCATTAAGTATATGAACTTGGCTTGAAGATTTTCAGATGCGTTGCGAATCGACATAGCCATCTCATAGCTGCTCAACCATGTTTCCGGATCCATAGTCGGCTCATAATTCACTACTTACCTGGTTCCTTGAACTTATCCGGCTAAGGCTCAGCCCTGATGTTATCCGACAGACACTTAGGCCCAGCAAGATTAGTCGGACCTGGCCTTACTCGGGAAACGTGTGATCCTGCGGGGGGTGCGGCTGGACGTGGCGCTACTGCTGGTCCGTGCACCGCAGACCCGGTCGCGGCTCTCCTGGCTCTGGAACTGTCCACAATAGCTTGTGCTGCTGATGCCGCTGGTACTGCTTGAACGCGGGGAGGAGGCGGCATTTGCTGCTGCTCTGCCCTCCGCCGCGCTAAACTTGTCTGAATATTGCCGGTATTGCCTCGTTGCTGGCTGATATACGGTGTCCCATGCATTCCACTTCTGTTGTCTGGGTAATTAACTTGCTGCGCCACCGTAGTGCGCAATAGATCTATCGCCCGCCGGGTCTCCTCTGCGTGGGGTGACTCTCTCACGGGGATTTGATTCAATGCGAGTGTTGCTGCGTACACATTATCCATGGGATTGTTGTAATGACCTGCTGGCGTGCAAAATCGTGATGGTGGTGGTGGTGGTAATGTATTGCCGGTAGTAACTCCAGTCTGTAATATGGGTAACCCGGCCTGCACGTTTGCCGGCTGTGCTCCTCCAGTTGCGGGTTGATGTACATTTCCTTGGTTCACCGCTGGAATCAGCTGATCCTGAGGTGTGATGAATAGTGCGGCCGGGTTTATGACTCCACCCGTTGCCGGTAATCTGGTCTGGTGCCTTTGATGCACCCTGGTTGTCTCTTCTCGGAGCCGGTTTTCCAACGCATCCAGCTCACGCCGGCGCGCAGCTACCCCTTGTTTTTCTGCTTCTACTTGCCTTCTCTGTTGCTCCAATGCACGACGGGCTACATCCAGATCCCTAACACGTTCAACCGCGTTTTCCGGGGTTATGACTGTGGCTAGAACAGTGGGATCCAGGATCATGTTGTTGTTGAACAGGGCCGGGTGTTGCGGGTTTGAAGGACCCGCACCTGGCGTCCGGTTTGCCAGATATCCGAACGTGTTTACCTGCAACTCGCTATCCGCCGCATGGCTAGTAACTGATGCCGATTCACCATCAACCCGGGCCAGAACCGGGTTTCCGTCAACCGGACCTTGATGCTAGGCCAATGCTTGTGCTGCTCCGACGGCGGCCGCGGTCACGTTCCCCTGATTAAGATTGGTTGCAGGGGCCGTGTAGACCGCGACCTGGCGCACAATGCTTGGCGCAGATTCGTATTATTCCTCATCACTGCTATCTTCCTCGTACCGGTCCTCCAGCAGGTGCAAGATAGACTCGGTGTCATCTTCTCTCATAACCCGGCCATGCGGGGTCCATGCCTGCTCCTCCGACTGTTCCCTCTTCGTGGTGGGCTCTTCTGTCGGATCTATCGTCCCGACCGATTCCTCTCCATCAGACTGAACGCAGGTTGCCCCCCTGACACAGAATCAAATCCAAAATCGTCAGGGATTGAACCGGACGTACGTACCATGCCAATGAAGACGTTGATCCGGCCGATTGTCACGACAGATCCGGATTTGAGCCGATCCGACTCTGGCCCCCCAGCCAAAATCGTCCACCATCTTCTCTCCTTCGGGGTTGGTGTAGATCTCGCCGATGACGAGGTTCTTCATGTTCTCCCGAGCTTCTCCCGTGATGTAAACACCCTTGGACGTAGGCCCCACGGTGGGCGCCAACTGTCGTGGGATAATCACGGCAGACGTTACCGGGGGTAACTTGTCTTGGGGCAAATCGACTCTGGTGTTTGGGAGAGGGTTTAGCTCAAAGGAAACCATTGTGATATGCGATCTGGTAGCCGGCAATCAAGTTTCCGAGTCTCCGATCTAAATATATTATCTCAACTCTCGTGTTACAATGGATACTCGATACCTCGGAATCCGGCGATTATGTTCTTGCTCACGCTAAAAACTCATCTAACCCTAACCTAGGGAGCGGCTTATATAACATCCGGACCCCCTGGCTTACTCTCCAAGGCGTACTCTGAATCCTACCCGGACACTGCTTACAAACCCTAAACTTCCTTACCGGAACCCACAATCCGGGTTACGAGGCCTATGTTCCTGGGCCTTCTAGAAGCTCCTTTATCCTAATCCGGGTCTTGCGCAGCGTCCTTTGGGCCGAGTTACTCCTTGGCGTTAGCCTACCGGGTTATCATCCCTCCATCAGGGGGTGTCTTAGAAGTTCAGAGGAGGAGTCCAGCCAGAAGGGGAGCCAGAGGAGGGCCACCAGGGGCCCACACCATGAGGTGGCACGCCCCCTCCTAGCCGCGCCACCAGGTGGTGTGGCCACCCTGGCCCACCTCTGGGAGATATCTTTCGTGTACTTGGCCCCCAAGGAACCCTAATCCCCATACCATCATCGAACAATTATTCCGCCGCCTCGGGGCGGAAAACACCCGAGAGAGAAAAGCTCTCTGGCAGGGAGAAATCTGCCGGGGAAATTCCTCTCCAGAGAGGGGAAATCACCGCCATCGTCACCGTCATCACTCCGGGCATCATCAAGATCGTCATCATCATAATCATCACCACTAGCACCATCAACCTCATCATCCACCGTCATCCTGCTGTAAAAATTAGGGGCCTCTATCGTTGTTTTACATTAGATCTTTCTCCCGGTGTGGATTACTTGTTAGTAGTTGACGCTTGTGAGATTTATCGGTGTTGGCACTTTATGAACAGATTGTTATCATCCATTATATCACCTCTGATTACGATCCAAATGATGTCTTGTGAGTAGTTCGTGTGGTTCTTGAGGACATGGGAGAAGTCCAGTTGTTAGTAGTGAAGTAATGTTGAGTAATATTTAATGGTTTGATATTTAAGTTGTGGTGTTATTCTTCTAGTGGTGTCATGTGAACCTCGACTACCTGATACTTCACAATTTATGGGCCTAGGGGAATGCATCGTGTATTTGGCTAATAATTGTGGGGTTGCCGGAGTGACAAAAACCTGAACCCCCGTTTGGAAACCATTACACGAGGGAGCGTAGGATCCAGGAGTTTAAAGTTGTGCTTAGATTTATTTCTTAATTTACTTTCTTGTAGTTGCGGATGCTTGCAAGGGGTATAATCACAAGTATGTATTAGTCTTGGATGGGCCGTTACATTAGCATAGGTTCACCCACACAACACTTATCAAAACACTAAAGATTAGTCAGCGGCATGAAACAAAAGCACTTGACAGAAACCTCTCGTGTGTCCTCGAGAACGTTTGTTAATCATAAGTAAACCCACCGGCTTGTCCTTTGCTGAAGAAAGGATTGGGCCACTTGCTGCAATTATTATTGCTGCATTTTATTTTCTCGCACTTTATTTATTCACAATATCAAAAACACCCTACAAATTTATCTTTCAGTATTTAGAGTTATTCCTTCATCAAAAATTCTTGTCAACACCTTCTGCTCCTCGTTGGGTTCGACACTTATTTATTGAAAGCACTACGATACACCCCCTATACTTGTGGGTCATCAGGACTCTCTTGATGAAGTTCTTGGACTTGGGAATAAAGGTGGATTTCTTTATAAGTCTTCCACCATTCTGAATTGTACTCTTGAAAGGACACTCGGCAAAGAAGTGCTCACTGTCTCCACAATTGAAGCAAGTCCTTGCCTTCTTCATGCTTGAGACTTCCTTTCCCTTGTTCTTGGAGGAATTTGATCTAAAGTCTCCTTTCTTCCACAACTTGTGTTCGGCAAGGGCCAAACATTCTTAATGTGATGTCCTCATCTCCCTCTCGGAGACAACATGTGAGGAACCACCATCATCACTTGAGTCATCTTCTTCATGTGAGGTGGCCTTCAAGGCAAGAGAGGTTCTCTTCATTCCATTCACACGCACCATGACATCATCGGAGGACTTTTTCATGACGTTTAAGGTGATGAAGAGACCCAAAACATCATTGGGGGATAGATCCAAGTCGTCGGCCCTTGATTCCACATTCATCACCATGTGCTCATTGTACGGAATCAAGGTAAGTAGAAATTTCTCCTTGACCCAATCCTCATTACAGTCCTTGAATCCACAATCTCTCATGTCAACCACAAGACCCTTGATTTTTCTAAACATGTCTTCTATATTCTCTCCATCCTTCATATAGATGTTCTCAACTTATCTTTGGATGATTGACTTCTTGGAGCGTTGTATGTTGATGTTGCCATCATACATGTAAACTATGAAATCCCCGTCTTTCTTGGAACTTGTGAAGGACCGGATGTGCTTGACACCTTCCGTTGCCATTGCCTTTTCCAACATGCGCATGGCATGGGAATTGAGTTGCTCATCTATGATATCACTTGAGCTCAAGTTCTTGGGGTCCTTTGTCTCATACCCATTCTCGACGATCCTCCATATTTGCATTAAAGAGCTGCACATGTAAGACTTCATGGAAGCTTTCTAATTAGTAAAAATATTCCAGTCTACCAAAGGAGGCGCACCAAGATGATTAACATGTGGATGTTGAACATTAGGAGCATTGTTATAAGCATAGCCAAAGGAATTTGCACGATTACTATGTTGAAGCTTAGAAGTCCCAGAGATTTCCTTAGAAGGAATGGGATTCCCATTTTCATCTAAAACAACATTCTCTTTAGATTGATTAGATGAAGATGTCATTTCTTTTATTAAACCCTCCATCTTTTTCTCCGAGCTATCAAGCATAGCTTGAATTAGCTTTTGGATGGCACCCATGGTGACGGTTTCTTCCCTCCATCCATCCTCCTTTTTAGGCGGTGAAGCCTTGATAAAGAGAAGAAGCTCTGATACCAATTGAATGATCGAGAGGTTAACTAGGGGGGGTGAATAGATTAACTACAAATTTTAACTTCTTTTTCGGTTAACAAGATAACACTCAAATATAGATTTTCTAGATTATGCAACTAGGTGAACAATCCTATATGGTTAGCAAATACTTCTAGCACAAGATATTAATTCAACTAAGCTAGTACCAACAAGTAAAGTTAAGTTGAGGAGTAACCGAACACAATGACGCGGAGATATATCCCGAAGTTCACTTCCCAATGGAATCTAGTCTCTGTTAGAGCGGTGTGGTGCCAGCAAAGTGGAACACCGAGTATCCCTCAAATGGCACACCCTATCTCCTTCGAGTCATTCCACCGATGTGGAGAGGATCGAATCACTATGTTGCCGTTGAGGTTGACAACTAGAACCTTTACAAGGATGAGGCACACTCCACAACTTGGAGGGACCTCACCAAATCCTGGGAGCCACCAAGATTCCGGGAAACAAGATCCACGAGCTCCAATGCTTCGAGGAAACCAACAAGGCTCCGAGCTCCGACGAGCTAAGAGCAACAAGGTTCTTGGTCCAATGAACTAAGAACTACAAGATCCCTAAGGGACGAGTGGGGTGATGACGAATCGGCTTGGTGGATTTGTAGATCTACGGTGTCTCCTCCATATCCCAAAAGATCAAGAGCTTTGGTTGGGAATTTGAGGAGATGCTTGTGCTCGAAGGTGGTCAACAATGGTGGAGAGAGTTTATTTGAGACCTCTTAAAGGTAGGTGATGACTCATATTTATAGTTGAAGGGGGAAAGTGGCCGTTGGGGGCTATTTCTTCACTGCCAGCGAGCCCGACCTGGGATGCCGGCCAGGCGGGCCTGATCGTAGAGGTGAGGATAGCAGATCCCCCGAGCGCCTCGGCCTGGAAGCCCAGAGATTCCGGCTGGAGCCCGGGCTGGGGCCGACTGCTTTCCCACCTCGGCCTGGTTCCTTCGCAAGGCCAGCTAGAACCCGGCCAGGGGCCGGCAGCTCCCACCCCGGCCTAGATACCCGGCCTGGGGCCGGTGTGGATGCATTTTAGGCCGGGGCAGTGCCCTAGCCGCCCAGCCTCGAGGCCGTCCTGGGGCCGACGTAGGTGCGCCTTAGGCCGGGGCACTACCCGAGCCACCCGGCCTCAGAGCCCGGCCAGGCAGGCCGGCTAGTCTGTTTTCCCATTCTTTTTCTTCTTTCTCTTTTATTTCTTTTTGTGACATCTTCAACATCAATTTGTCAAACAAGTGAAGTCCAGAGGGGACTTGTTTTTTATTTTCTCCATGTTCAAAGTCCCTAAATTTTCATTTGCATACCTAAACATGCTTGGGGAAAAGATTAGATCTTCCGTGTGTTGTGATCAAACACCAAAATAAGATTAGGGAACAAATGTCCTTTCACGTTGCTGCCAACATGGGGCTCTCCTGCTGCAAGGGAGATAACGTGATGCTACTTTACAGTGGTCGGAGATGCTACCGACAGTGGGAGTTGCTACCGACGGCAGGCGACGTGCTACAATGGGAAGGTCACGATGCTCCCGACGGCAGGGTGGAATTGCTTCCGATAATGGCGGGCGTTGCTCCGGTCGGCAGGCGACGTTTGCTACAATGGCATCATGGCGATGCTACCGACAACAGGGTGGAGTTGCAACCGGCGATGATGGGCGCTTCTCACGGACGGCGGGCAGCATTGCTGCAATGGCATCATGGCGATGCTACCGACGGCGGGGTGGAGTTACTCCTGACGATGGCAGACGTGGCTCCGGACGGCGGGCAGCGTTTCTACAATAGTATCACGATGATGCTAGTGACCGTACCCGCCATCAAAGCTGCGACAACATCTTCTCCGGCAACGGTCGGCGATGTATTCTTTGGCGATAGGCGGGACCAATGGAGGAGAGAAAGGAGTCGGGTGTTTGTTGTGAGGGAGGAGACAAGGGATAAAGTTTGCTTTTTTTCGAGTGTAGTGATTTTATTTTACGTTTGCGAGAGTTGTCGAGATGGACATGTGTTGGATGCTGGATGCAGAGGATCAGATATATCCAATCCTCCGGAGGAGGCTCAGAACCACCCTATACTAAATTATATATGACGGTAAGGTCCTGATGACCCACAAGTATAGGGGATCGCAACAGTCTTCGAGGGAAGTAAAACCCAAATTTATTGATTCGACACAAGGGGAGCCAAAGAATATTTGTGAGCCTTAACAAGTGAGTTGTCAATTTACCTACACCTGAAAGGACTTTTGTTCGCACTGGTTTATCAGTAGTAACAGTTTTATAGTAGCAGCAACAGTGAAATAATAGCAGCAGTGGAATGAAAACAACAGCAGAAGTAGTGTTTGAAGTAAACGGCGGGATTAAAATACTGTAAGCATGGGATGGATGAACGGGCGTTGCATGGATAAGAAAGTTCAAATAATGATCATGTCACGGGCATTGCAGATAAATAAGATAAAGCATCCAAGCACTAAGTAACCATAGGCATGTGTTCCATAAATATGTCGTACGTGCTCGCAATGAGAACTTGCTCAACATCTTTTGTCCTACCAGCCCGTTTTCAGAGGGGCCTCAAGGGAACTACTGGTAATTAAGGTGCTCCTTTTAATAAAGCACCGGAGCAAAGCATTAACACTCTGTGAACACATGTGATCCTCACATCGCAGCCATCCCCTCCAGTTGTCCCAATTTCTATCACTTCGGGGCCTCGGGTTCCGAAAAACGATATGTGTAAATAACTTGCAGGTATGATCAAGAAACAATAATTATGATCGTGATTCAATAACATGTTCAGATCTGAGATCATGGCTCTCAGGCCCAATGTGGCAAGCATTAAGCATAACAAGTTGCAACAATGTCAATAGCACTAATAGAGGATACTAGGCACTATGCCCCTAACAATCACGACATTATTACATGAACGATCTCATCCAATCCCTACCATCCCCTTCAGCCTACAGAGGGGAAGTACTCACACATGGATAGGAGAAACATGGATGGTCGATGGAGAGGCGTTAGTGATGACGATGGCGATGATCTCCTCCACTTCCCCATCCCGGCAGGGTGTTAGAACAGGAACTTCTGATCCCCGAATCGAGGTTCGGGACGGCGGCGGCGCTCTGTTGTGTTTCTGTGTAATATGACGAACCCCCTCGGGTTTTAGGGTTGAAGGCTACTTGTAGTCGAAAGGGGAGTCCTAGGTGGCGCGGCCAGGGGTACCCGTGCCAGGGGGTGTGGCCACCCTATGGCTCCTCTCCTGGCCCCCTTCTGGCTCCTGGGGTCTTCCGGGTGAAAACATCAATGGGGTCTTTTCTAGGGAATTTCCCGAAAGTTAATTTTTCTGCATAAAAACAAGACACCAAAGTAATTATGCTGAAAACAGCATTAGTCCGTGTTAGTTGTATTCAAAACGCACAAGTTTAGAGGAAAACAACAAGAAACGTATTCGGAAAAGGAGATACGTTTTCGACGTATCAACTCCCCCCAAGATTAGGTTATTGCTTGTCCTCAAGCAATCCAGTTACAACTGAGTGCGAGAAAAGACTTTTACGAACACATTTTTTCATATGATGTAAATATATTCACTATGTGATCAAATACTTAATTATGCTCATGATAAGATACATGCAAGATACTGTCACTTAATTAGCTATGCAAACCATGAAGAGATAAAAACATATTAATAATAAACAACATGAAGCATAACTATTTGCAAGATTGAAGTAATCATAAAAAGGATCTAATAAAGTGGTATCTCGCTTGCCCTTAAGTGTGGGGAAAAAAATAAATGCCAGGGCACCTCTGAAGTTCAAGGGAAGACTAGAAGTAAAGATATCAAAGATACAAGTATCAAAGTTATATCACAATTAACTGTACTTTGGGACAAACACATCACACTAAGAATGACCGTTGTGCTCTCAATGAAGTGCTCAAAGAATATGGCGGAGACTCAGCATAAAAGTAAAAGAAAGGCCCTTCGCAGAGGGAAGCATGGATCACTCATGTGCTAGAGATTTTATTTTATTAAACAGAGGTATCGAAAACATTTTGAGAGAGGTGTATGCTTATGTCAACGAATGGTAAACAAACAATACAGTACGTCACAAGCCAACTGGATTCACAAGAGCGGCTCCCATGTGAAGGACACATCTGGGTAGAAGGTCATCCCTCTTTCTCTTTTGTTTACACAATTATGCTTTGACTGATAAATCAGGGGCAACAAGAGTGAAGAGAATTTGTGTGTATTAATTTGGGGCTGGGCACCCCGCTGCCAGCTCTTCTATCATTTGGATAAGCGGATGAAGCCATTAGTCCAGAGTGTGAAATCCAATCAACAAGTGAGATAAAGATTCTCTATTTACGACCTCATGAGCTAAAATAGGGGCACAAAACAGGAATAATTTTTAGCAGATTTTAAAGGTAGCACATGAGAAATTTAATTGGAGTGGCGGTTAAATACCACATATAGGTAGGTATGGTGGACACATTTGGCAAACTTTGGTTTTTGGGAGTTGGATGCACGAGTAGAGCTCATACTCAGTACATGTTAAGGCTAGCAAATAGACAGGGAGCGACAATCAAGAGAGCAACAACTATCATAATCATGTTTGCGACAAAGTAAAATTAACTGAGGCATAAATTGATACTAGAACTCTGAGGCAAAATAAATCACTGAGGCTTATTGACTTTTTGTTTTCAGTCTTAGTATGCGTGAGCATGTGCCAAGTCGATTCAAATGAAACAGTTAGAGGAGGCTACCACAATATCATACCCTTCTATGAATAGAACAATGCGAACAAATATTTATACGATATGTTATTTACCATTAATAATTTGGAACAAAACATGAGTGAGCATGAACTATTAGGCAGCCATTAAGTCACATATATCTTATATGAACAAACTAAGCATGCTCACATAGATGGATATATGTACAAAAATGAAAGCAAATAGAATTCATACCAGCCTCTCACCACAACTTGAATTGTCGTATATTGTCATTATTGCTCTTCACTTGTGGCTCGAATAATATATAATGAAAACCAAGCTCCAATGGAATCACGGACGACTGTTGAACTCTGCAACAAACTTCACAGAACCAAAGAAGAACAACAAATATTTTTGGGTTTATAATTAAAGCACGAACAAAAGAGAACAAGCAAACAAAGCAAAATCTTTTTGGGTTTTCAAAAATTAAACTGCAACTAAAAGATAAAGCATACCAACTAAAGAAACAAATAGAGAGAAACAACAGAAATCTCTTTGGTCCTTTTGTGTTTTGGAAAGCGAAAACAAAAACAATAAAAACAAAAGAAGAGAAAGAAACGAAAACAAGCGAAAGAAATGATAAGATGGATATACAAAGAACTGACCGAACATGATATATAAATGAGTGTGATGTTGGTATACCTCCCCCCAAGCTTAGGATTTTGGCCTAAGTGGAGATAAATAACCAAGGGGCCCAAGAGGTGCCGCCCCCGTAATACGCCAAGGAGGAAGCCTCCTCCTGATATGTGCTCGAGGATGCGCCAGTGTACTGTGTGTTGTGGTCCTCGGGAGGCGCGTCTCGCCTCTCCTGCTACCAGTAAAAATCCACGGTGCTCAGATGCTCATCTACCTGCTCCTTGGAGAGCGACCATGGTGACCTGTCAATCCTAAACAAAACAGGCTGCGGCAAAGTAACTTTTCGCTCTTCTCCATCCATATATAAAACTCTATATACTAAACGTTCATTAGTAGAGTTACAAGTGACAAACTGATGGGATTTCATAGCAGCAAGGTCAATCCTATGTGGAGCAATTATTTCATCATTAGGATCAATGGAAACATGCAAAGCAGCTACTACACGGGTAGCAATAATGCCACCAAAAATAGGCCCAGAAGCAGCAAGGCAGCGTGCAACAAGTGCACCAATGTTATACTTCTTGCTTCGGTTCAGTGCAGCATGAATGAAAGCAAGGTGATAACTAGAAACATTGCTAGTGCTCTCCCTACCAAGAATACTAGTACCAATATAGTAAGTAAAGTATCTAAGAGCAGGAAGTTGAATGTTCCTTATCTTCCCACGCTGGGATGAGCGACCGTCATTGTTGGTGATCTCTCGGTAGATGCCTTGGAGGTCTACTGGTCAATCTTGAATCCTGCTTGCCGTCCCGGTGGCGTTGATACCTATAATAGAACAAAATTCCACCAAGGACAAAGACATAGGACTACTATATAACTTGAATGCAATAGTTGGACCATATTGAGTGTTCTAAAATTTAAAGCTCTTAACAAAAGCTTTTGTGAGCGTGGCATACTGAGGGCTTTCATCCTCCATAAAGTACATGAGACCAACTCTCTCAATAAGTATAAGAAAATCATCTAAAAGACCTGCACTTCTTAAAAAATGTACGGCAAGGAAAGCTAGATGGATGAATGATACCGTCATCCTTCGCATCATCAATAGTTGACGCAATAACGTCTTCATTATATGATGGCATCTTTGAAGTAGACGAGCGTTATGGCCTTGTCCTTTTAGGAGCATCACTCCTAAATATCTCACCAAAGTTGTAACTATCCATCTCTGAAAATTTTCAACAATCATCATAAAAATTAATTTCAAGCAACTATAAGATGGAAACTACTATAGGGACTTATATGAGAGCTAGACATACATCAAAACTATATTATTTCTACTCAAATCAAGCATGCAAACTCACATATGCTATCACCTACTGTGGAAAAATACTCAAGAAATACTTCACTAAACAAAATTCTACTTGGATCATCGGAGGAGTCACATACCGGAGATCAAACACACCAAAAATCAGCACAAATGATGGGCTGAAGAAGGAGATCAAAAATCCAGAGGAAGAACACCAAGAACACAGGATCCAGAAAATGTTTTCAGTTTGGTAGGTGAGAGAGAGGACTTGGGCAGTGGAGAGAGTAAGTGGAGGGCCAGGGGACCCCACACCATGTGTTGGCGCCACCAGGGGCTGGCCGCGCCACCCTAGGGTGTGCCTGCCTGGTGGGTCCCCCTGGGTCTCCCAGGTGGCTTTCTGCCTCATTTTTGACGTAAAAATTAATTATAATTTTTCTGGATTTTTTCGAGAAACTTTATTTTTGAGGTATTTCCAGAATTTTAATAATTAATAAAAACCGGGAAAACGAAAGTGAAAAGGTGAAAAACAAAACCAAAAACAGCACTACAGAGGTTCTAAGACACTTTAATGAAAGAATAACCAAAGAAAACAAAGGTGGTAGTGGTGAAAACAAAAGTATGGGTGGTGAAAATATGCATAACTTCAGTAATCAGAGTGAAAACATCAGGAAAACATGCATAAGGATGGTGGAAAACATGATTGTACTCAAGTAGCAATGTAATAACCGAAGTAAACATTGTGAAAGCATAATGGAGAAGGTGAAAACATAGTGAGAACATTGTCCATTTCATTTAAAATCATTTTGTTAACAAGGGTGATCAAGTCTTGCTACTAAAATAATTTTATATGAAACAAAACTTTGTTTTTCACTAAATACTTATGTTACCTCAACCTTGATAGACATAGTCCCAATCATAATAATTTCATAATCTTTGGGTGGCTTTGGACTAGGACAATAAAATTCTCCAATCTTGATGGTCTCAATATTTTCAATGGAATTTAGACCATATTTTCTATCAATCTTCTTGGGAAAATAAATAGTGTGCTCTTTATCATTAACATTAAAAGTAACTTTTCCTTCATTGCAATCAATAACAGCCCCTGCAGTATTAAGAAATGGTCTTCCAAGAATAATATACATATTATCATCTTCAGGCATTTCCAACACAACAAAGTCAGTTAATATGAGACAATTATTAGCAACTTGAACAGGAACATCCTCACATATACCCACAGGAATAACAGTATACTTATCAGCCATTTGCAAAGATATATTAGTTGGTATCAATTTTTCTAGGAGGAGTCTTTTATAGAGAGTAAAAGGCATGACACTAACTCCAGCTCCCAAATCACACAAAGCAGTTCTAACATAATTATTTTTAATAGAACAGGGAATAGTAGGTATACCAGGATCTCGAAGCTTCTCAGGAACCTTGCCATTAAAAGAGTAATTATCAAGGATAGTGGAAATTTCCTCATTAGGAATCTTCCTTTTGTTAGAGACAATATCTTTCATATATTTTGCATAAGGAGGAAATTTAATAGCGTCAGTTAAAGGAATTTGCATGAACAAAGGTTTCATACAAACACAAAACTTGTTATAATGTTCTTCTTCCTTAGATTTGTGTTTCTTAACAGGGAAAGGCATTGGTTTTTGTACCCAAGGTTCTCTCTCATTACCATGTTTATTAGCAATGAAATCTTCCTTAGTATACTTTGCAGTTTTAGTTTGCTTTTCAGGTTCAGCTACAGGTTCTTCTTTATCAGAAGCATCATTCTTTTCATTACCACTTTCAGTTTCAGCATCATAGATAGATATACTATTAGGATCTTTAGCAAGTTCAGAGGATCCTACAGCAGTTTTATGTTTCTTCCAGTTTTTATTCTTAGTATGAATAACATTATCATTAGTTTGCTGAGAATCTTGTTAAATTCTTTTAGGATGTCCCTCGGGATATAAAGGATCTTGTGTAGCAATACCACTTCTAGTTCTTATTTCATAAGCATGTTTTCTTTAGAAGCATTAACTAGCAAATCTTCTAGCACTTTAGCAAGTTTATCTATTTGAGTTTGAGCCATTTAAAAATGTTTAACCAGCGTTTTAACATCATTAGAGGTTCTTTCTATAATACCATGACAATAATCAATAGCTCTAGAGTTTTTCATTAGGTGATTTTGCACTCTCTTATTAAAATTATCTTGCTTAATAACATAATTATCAAATTCATCTAAACATTGATCGGGAGTTTTGTTATAGGGAATATCTCTACTAGCAAAATATTGTAGAGAGTGTACCTCAATAGTGGATGAGTGAGGTATTGGCTTACATAATTCTTCTATAGGTGGAAGATTCTTCACATCTTCAAATTTAATACCCCTCTCTTTAAGAGATTTCTTGGCTTCTCTCATCACTTCATCATTTAATTCAATCATTCCCCTCTTCTTGGTTGTTGGTGTTGGTGTAGGTACTGGAGTCGACTCAGGCTCAGCCATAGTCCAATCATCATGATTTTGGCTTATTTTAGACAGTAATTGTAACATCCCAAGTATGAAAATCATCCCCTTAGAATGTTTGTTGCATGTTTATTTAAGTATTGCATCATTTCATCATATTGTTTCCATGTTGGTTGCATTTGTTTCTTAGTTGTTGCAATTGTTTTCCACTGTTTTCACAACTCAAATTCAAACCTTATTCAAACAATGGTTTCATACTTGCTCTGTTACAACTTTTTGAATAAAAATCACAAATAATAACAACCATTTGTGTCATGTTTTTCCATAGTGAACACTTGTGAAAATGATGGTTTTAAATCAATTACTCATTTTCCAAACACATTTAAAATGCAAATCCAAGCACCCACAAACAGAACCATTTTGAATTTATGTTGATACCAAAACAAATCAATTCAAATTGCCTAATTACCATAGGGGTTACCCTATTTAAATGTTGGTTTTATTAGTGATCTTTGATATTAAAAACTTCACCCAAATTTGGTTTAATTTTCAAACAGCAAGCAAATGTTTAAATTTTTGAAAATAAAAGCTACCAAGTGTTTGCTTTTGGCCTAAGGAATTTACCCTAATTTTTCTAAATTTTTCTCTAACCTAAAAACTATGTTTTTCTTCCAAAAGCAAAACCTACAAAAAAAAACAGAAAAGGAAAAAAGAAAAGAAAAGGAAAAACCTGCGCGCGCAGCAGCTAATCTAGCTGGCCCAGCCCACCTAAACCCTATCTCTCGCGCGCGCCAGCCCAGCCCGCCTAGCCCTCCACTTAACGCTTTGAAAAGCGTGCTGATCTTCTGTTTGGCGTACGGCAAGCATCACAGCGTGCCACCGCGACCGCGCGGCGACTCCGGCGGCCCCCCTTGCTTTCCGCGCCTATAAGAAGCGCCATAGGGCTCCGCGCCAACCCTAGACCCCCCTAGGCTCCTGTTCCCCTCTCCGCCGCCGCCAATCGCCACCTCCCCGTCGCGTTTCCTTCTCTGCTCCACCTCGCCGGAATCCACTCCTCTGAACCCAACCTCGCCGCCGTCGCCATGGCCATCCACCAACCTACCTAGCACCGGGAATCGGAAGCCCTCTTCCTCCTCTACGTCTTGGACACGGGAGCGTCACCGGAGCACGTCTACAACCGCGACGCCGTCCTCGTCTTCGCCGCGGCTGCCGTCGTCACCGTGCGTCACCGCCACCCCGAGCCTCTGCCTCCTGCTACTCCGGTGGTGAGCCACCGTTCTCTTCCACTCTCTCCCTCCTCTCGCATCCGTGCACGTTCTGCACACGGCCAGCACCCAATCGTAGCGAGAACCACCGTGCAGATCAACGCCGGCGAGACCTTGTTCTGTCAGTCGAGCAAGGATTTCGTCGTCAGTTAATTTCAGTTAACGTTGCGAAGGATGTGTTAACTTGGCCGCGTCTGTATCTCTGTCGAATCTGAAGAAACAGCGCAGTGGCACTGCCCTTGTGCGCGCAAGCGCTGGTCGTGGGTTCGAGCCCCGCCGCGCCCAACCTTTTTTTGGTGGAATTCTTTCCACGCGCAGAGGCCCACGCTTCAGTGACTGCCACTGCCACGCGTGCGTGCGCAGCGCCACGCTGGCCTCTGGCCCACGCGGCAGAGGCAGTGTGTAGATAGCAGTGCGGTGAGAAAAGTTTCTGCGAGTTTCTGTTTATTCCAAAATCAATTTAAATAACAGATTTGAACCTAAAATTTCAAACCTTAATAACTTTTATTCTGTAATTCCAATAAATAAAAGTTTTATAGGTTTTCTGTTCCAAATTTCATAACCTTTCCAAATAATCTATTTGTGTACTGTTTTGAACTTTCAAATTGCAATTCAAATTTAAATTCAAATCATTCAATTGTATTTTACCAAAATTCATAAGTAATTCATAATAATTCCAAATCATGCAACTAAAATATGTTTTCAATGCTATTTCAAATAATCTATCCAAATATAAATTTTGCTGCATGGTTTGAATAATTTAAATTGCCTAAATAATTTAATACTTGTTTAATTCATTTAAATTTGATAAAATCATAACTTGCTCAAAATAAAATATTTTTGAACATGCAAAATATGTTTTCAAACCACCAAGGTATGAACTTTTCAAATATGAGTTTGAAATTATGTTTTGAAACAAATAAAATTCAATTAAATTCAAACTTGTTTTAAATTCATTTAAAACTTGTTTAATATTGTTTAATTCATAATTAAATAATCCAAATTCCAAATTTCTATATTTGAAACATGTAATCCAACTAAAATTTGATGTTCTTTTCAAATATAAATTTTGTTATTTGTTTTGAACAATTTAAATGGTTGAAAACAACAAATACTTGTGTGTCACCTTTAAGGCACCCAAAATTCCCTAAATTAATAATAAAATTCTAAATTGCTACACCCTATTTTAATTTGATTCTAATGTTGTTATTTTGCTGTTTTCCTTTTGCATGCATCATACTAAACCACTAGCACCTATTGATTAGTTGGAAAACAAATAATCTAACCAAAATCCATGGGCTTTTCATATGCAACTCAAAGTTGCATATGTGTCCATTTAAATTGTGTTGTCATGTTATCTAGTTTATTTTGATGCATCTATTAACTTGACATGCATCATATTTGATTCTGCACTCTGCCATGACAATGATTGTTTATATTTCTGCCTTGTTTGTTTGCTTCTTCTCGGATAGACGACGACGTTGATACCGACGACCTTTACGACACCCCTTCTGAGGATCTAGCTCAGTACCCGGCTACTGGGTTTGCAGGCAAGTTATCACTCACATGAACCATTGTGTTCCTTTCAACATTGGTTACCGATACTTTCCGTTGTTCTTTTCTGCTAGCCATAGTGGTAGTTGTTTCTGTACGAACCTATCACATGACACCCTAAACCCTGATATTGCCACACCTCCAGTCCTAAAACCCCGTTGCTTGGGCCCGTGTCTTACTAGCATGCTTAGGGTTGTTTTGCTCGAGTCTGTTATCAGTTACTTTCTGTTATTATATCTGTTATATTCTGGGGCTCGATGTTAAGCAACACCTGTTAATTTGAGGTAATAATAATTTGCTGATAAGGCACCGGCAGGAGGCCCGGCGTGGTTTTGAGGCCTGCTAGTGTCGACCCTAATAGGAAAAGGGTCTTGTCTACTGATCCATGATGAGCGCACTATCCGCATGTGGGAAGCGTGTATGGGCGCCCCCCTCAATTTGACTCGATCCGCATCTCGTCCAAATCACCACACTTAGTTCGGGCTTTCCATTTGATGCACGCATATGCAGGTACGAACCCGAGGCCAGGGTGGAACTTTTGTAGTCGGCATTTAGGGCGGCGTGGTCTTCCAGTGCTATGAGGGTCCTCCTTTTCTTCGGGGGGCTCGATTAGCCGCGCACGCACAGCACGTGGTGCTTTGGGCTTGATGCGAAGAAGAGTTGAGTTGTGTTGAGTGCCCCACTTGGTGGGAAAGGCCTTCCCATCTGGCGGGTTATTCTTACGTGTACGGCCAAATTGGTGCACCCCTGCAGGGATAAATCTTCTCGAGAAGCCGTGTTTTCCGCGGTTATGGTTGACTTGGTGAAAGTACTGGCTAACAAGTACTCAGAACAACTTACACCTAACTAATGATAACTTGACTAGTAATAGGCTTATTGACACAACAACTTGATCCATCATTAATCCAACTGTGTGAGTTATCCTCAGATTGCTTCTTTGGATAAGGGGCGAGATCCAGGATGGGTTTTGTTCCGTGGTTAGCTATAGTTGGTTACGATACGCTATCTTATCCCTTTCTGTTACACCGGAAGTTGTAGTATGTTCTGTAGTTGGTTAGTGCAGCCAGTTGCAGCATCTTTTATACCTTCCCTTCCGTTGATCCCAAGGCATCTGTGCTTGGTGTTGACGGGCTACACTTTGGTGAACTGTGAGTCTTGCTTGCCAGTACGTTGTTGTACTGACCCCTTTGGGGTTGTGGTTTACGCAGACTACGACTACGGCTACGATGACCACCAGGATGGCTACTTCGTGGAGTTTGACGAGACTGCAGACGAGTAGATAGCTGGACCAGGGCTGGATCCAGGACCTACGTGGATGGGCTTCGTCTTCTTTGTTTTCTCCGGCTTCTTAAGCCTGTTGGATTTGTCTGTACCCAGACACCTTGATTGCTTCCGCTGATGTAATGAATGCTATGTTGGGACATGTGTCCTCTGGATGATTGTATTTGCTATTTCTGCCTTAGTGAAGGCCATTTGCAACCTTATTTCAATCTTTTGTGTCTTAGAGGCATGTTGTGTTATCCTTTTGTTCAAAAACCGTTGACGTACCATGTGTGTATGGTATGAAGTACGTCAATGGTAGTATCCTGATTTCCACGGGATAGTTTACATCGACGGTGAACAGTAACGGTTGGTTGTCGCACATAAGTGCTGGCCTACCCGTAAGGGGACGCGGGAGCCTTTAAGCCCCGTAATCCAATCAAAATACTGTTCAGTTCGTACGGTGAGTATCCTCTAGAAGTCCGGGTGCGACAAATGGTATCAGAGCCTGTCTGCCTGTAGGATCCCTTTTTACTGGTCGCAGTTGAGTCTAGACAACTATTTTGTAGCTATATAGGAAAAATGAAACGTGAGAGTAGGAATTCTGCCATTTTTCTTCTTTCCCCACCCACCCACCCTTTTCTGGTAAGGAAGTGCAACGTTGTTTTCTGTTCTCACCTAAACTTTCAAGTTAGGATTTCACGTGTTTTGGGTTCTCCGTAGTACCTCAGGACTTTTGGTCTCGTTTTCCCGATGTTGCTTCGATATCCTGTTTTTCTAAAGAACCTTTCGTCCGTTGAAACCTTGCTGTTGTTTTCCACTTCATTTCTTCTACCGGAGTCTAATCAAAACCTCCCAAATCATCTGCAGATGGATCTCAGGTTCTACCCGCAGGTGGTTCGGATGACTCGTTGTGAGAGCACCGTCGGTTATCCGGAGATGCTGAGAGACATGGTGACTTATCTGGGGTTCCATTGGGCACCAGAGTACCAGGTCTACGAGCAGCAGCGAGAGTTTGACCAGACCTACTACCGGGCTATCGTCTACATTCTGTCGGATGATGGCAGGAGCGTTGTCCACCGCTACGAGGCAGTAGGTTCCACAGTGGATATGGCCGTGCAGCAGGCAGCTTATGTGAGTCTCACCGTCCTCCGTGCTGACTACTGGGGGTTTGACGATTCTATCTATCGCCACATCCCCCGTGGTTACGTCACGTCGGCGGGAGTTCACTTCACTCTCCACGGCAACCTGGATACCTACGAGTCTGATAGCTCCAGGCTGCACACCACTGCTCAGTTCGTGAGGCACAGTGACGCAGTTGCTTCCACACTTTCTCAGGAGTTAGCCTCAGTCAGGGAGCAGCTCCACCTTGCTCTCACTCGTCTGGCGACGTACACCACAGACTTCGTTCGAGACGAGCACTTTGCACGTTTCACTCAGCCAGCTGGTCTTCCGTTGCCAGATGCTGGAGGTTACGAGCCGATCAGAGGTCCACTTCTCGACCTCGGAGCTGGTGACACAGGGATTCCCCGCTATGGAGCACAGGGAGATGACGCTTTCTACTTCACCACACCAAGAGTTGCTCTCAGAGCAGTTCCGCTCTACGTGGATCGTCGTCCTACCTACTTCCGGGGGATTCCTCCACACCGTATCTCTCGTTGCACTACTCACCGCCGTCCTGCGTGATGAGCATGGGAGTACCGATGTATCCGTTCCTAGCTATGTTTAGTTATCCTTGTCTTTCGAACCATGTATTGGTGTGTTGGATATTCTGATGTATTTGAACATGTGATGATGTACCTGTTGGTTATCTATTCATGCGTCGGAATAATCTCTCTTTCGGTTACCAAGTCTATCCTTTGCTGTTATTGTGCTAAAATGCATTTCTGTTCAGGATGCCTCCAACCAGGAACTCCCCGCCTGAACCACCTCCGCTCACGGAGCTGTTGACTCAGATGACTCAGGTCGTGGCTCAGATGGCCCAGATCCAGGCTAACCAGCACAACAACCAGAATGCTCCGCGAGTCAGCATCAAGGAGTTTCTGAGCATGGGGTCGAGAGCTTTCGTGGCAACACGTGAGCCTCTGGATGCTGATGACTGGATCAGGGAGATGAACAGGGCTCTGGAGATTGCTCATGTTGCTGAGGAAGATAAGGTCAAGTATGCCACCTACCTACTGAAGGGTCAGGCAGCTACCTGGTGGGAGAACTACCAGACCATGAGAGCTGGCTATCCTATCACCTGGGGTTGTTTCAAGGATGCCTTCCTGAAGCACCACATCCCAGATGGTCTCATGGAAAGGATGCATGAGGAATTCTGCTCTCTCAAACAGGGCAAGCTGGACGTCCTCGGCTACCAGAACGAGTTCAATCGTCTCGCTCGATACGCTGGTGACGAGGTGTCCACTGAAGCCAAGAAGATGGCAAGGTTCCGCCGAGGTTTTAACCCGGAACTGAAGTACGCTCTCACCAACGTCAAGTGCAAGGACTTCGTGGAACTCGTGAACACCGCGCTCAATGAGGAGAATGGGCGCAAGGCGTTCGAAGAGTCGCGTAAGCACTCGCGTGAGGGTGGTTCCTCCTCCAACATGACCACCCCTCCGCAGAAGCGCCGCATCTGGGTGCCAAACAGTGCTGTCACTAGGGCTCCAAATGCCCAAGCTCCTCCAGGCTTTGGTCCCCGCCCACCCAACCCATCTCAGATGCAGGGTCAGAGGTTCCCAATGGGGCAGCCAAGGCCAGCTCCTCCTCGTGTCGTCACTTGCTTCAAGTGCAAGGAGACTGGACACTATGCTGATAAGTGCACTCAGAGGCAGCTACCTCCACCACCTCCTCGCCCCAACACCAACCAGGCAATGGTTCGTGCTCCCCCGGCTAAAGCCTTCAACTCCAACAACAGGCCTGTCGGGAGGACCGCGAGGGTGAATCATATCAAGGCCGACAAAGTTGAGGAAGCTGCTGACGTCGTTCTCGGTACATTCCCCGTAAACTCTAACCCAGCTAAAGTGTTGTTTGATACCGGAGCATCGCATTCGTTCGTGTCAAAGATCTTTGCAACAGCAGTTAAACTACCTTTTGTTGGTTTTGGTTCCCCGCTAGTAGTAAACTCCCCTGGAGCAACTATGCAAACTTCCAAGATCAGTCACGAGAATCAGATCTTGATTGGAGGTCACATATTCCTTGCTTCCCTCATTCTGCTTGGCAATTCTGACATTGATGTCATACTTGGCATGGATTGGTTGAAGGCAAATAAAGCTACGATTGACTGTGCTAAGAAGTCAATAACTCTGTTCCATCCCTTCCGGCCAGATAGTCTATTCTCCAAGTGAATCAAGTTCTGTTCAGCTGTACACCCTGGATGCTAAACCTCTACCTCTGCTTGAAAATGTCCGGTGGTTTGTGAATTCCCTGACGTCTTTCCAGAAGAGTTGCCAGGGATGCCTCCGGACAGAGCAGTTGAGTTCGTGATCGAGCTTGAACCAGGTACTGCACCAATCTCTAAGCATCCATACAAGATAGCTCCTCCTGAACTGAAGTTGTTGAAGGAGCAAATCGATATGTACATGGAGAAAGGTTACATTCAGCCTAGTTCCTCCGCTTGGGGTTGCCCAACTCTGTTTGTTGCCAAGAAGGATCAAACAAAAAGACTCGTGGTTGACTATCGTCCTCTCAACGAGAAAACCATCAAGAACAAGTATCCAATTCCTCGTATCGATGATCTTTTTGATCAACTTGCTGGAGCCTCAATATTCTCAAAGTTGGACTTGAGGATGGGTTACCATCAGATAAAGATCAGAAGGAAGATATTCCAAAAACAGCTTTCACCACTCGGTACGGTCTATATGAATACACCGTCATGTCCTTTGGTCTCACCAATGCACCGGCAACCTTCTCAAGACTCGTGAATTCTGTCTTCCACGAATACCTCGACAAGTTCGTTGTGGTATATCTAGATGATATTCTAGGTCTACTCAAAATCCGAGGAAGAGCATGGAGAACACCTTCGTCTCACTCTCATGAAACTTCGCGAGCATCGTCTGTATGCCAAGTTCTCCAAATGTGAGTTCTGGATTCCAGAAGTTGCTTACCTTGGTCATGTCATCTCTGCCAAAGGCATAGCCATTGACCCGGAAAAGGTTAAGGCAATTGTTGATTGGAAACCCCCTAAGACGGTGAAGCAAGTCAGAAGTTTTCTTGGTTTGGCTAGCTATTGCCGTCGTTTCGTCGAAAACTTCTCCAATATTGCCAAACCTCTCACTGACCTCACAAAGAAGGACAAGAAGTTCGTTTGGTCTCCACAGTGTGATGAAAGTTTCAATCTCCTCAAAACTAAACTCACTTCTACTCCAGTTCTAGTTGGTCCAGATACCACCAAACCTTTCCAGATATTCTGTGATGCATCTCTCCAAGGCCTAGGTGCAGTTCTTATGCAAGAACGCCAAGTTGTGGCCTATGCTTCACGTCAGTTGAACCCACATGAGCAAAACTATCCCACTCATGATCTTGAACTCGTAGCAGTTGTGTTTGCCCTCAAGAAATGGAGACAATACTTGTTGGGTAACAAAACTGAAATCTTTTCCGATCACAAGAGTCTGAAATATATCTTCACTCAACCAGATCTAAACCTCAGGCAAAGGAGATGGATGGAAAAGATCAAAGACTTCGATCTCACCATTTCTTACACTCCAGGCAAGGCTAATGTTATGGCCGATGCTCTCAGTCGCAAGTCCTATTGCAATAATCTCATGATCATGGAAAGCCAACCTCCACTTCATGAAGAATTCCAGAAGCTGAACCTTGGTCTTGTTCCTCAAGGCTACCTTGCTAGCTTGACAGCCAGTCCAACTCTCGAGGACAATATTCGTTCTGAACAACTTCGTGATACTGAAATCAAGAAGATGGTTGAGCACATCAAGGAAGGCAAGGAGAAATTCAAGTCCTTCTCAGTTGATGATAAAGGAACTGTGTTCTTTGAAGGACGCATTGCAGTTCCTCAAGTTCAAAGTCTAAAAGATATCATTCTCAAGGAGGCTCATGAAACTCCTCTCTCCATCCACCCTGGAAGTACAAAGATGTACCAGGATCTTAAGACTCTGTATTGGTGACCTGGCATGAAACGTGAAATTGCTCAATACGTTTCTGAATGCGACGTTTGTCAACGTGTTAAGGCAGTCCATCAGAAAACAGCCGGTCTACTCCAACCTCTGAAAATTCCTGAGTGGAAGTGGGACATGATTGAAATGGACTTCGTTACAGGGTTTCCAAAGTCCAAAAAGGGCAACGATGCAATCTTCGTTGTTATTGACCGTCTCACTAAGGTAGCTCACTTCTTCGCTGTCAAGGAAACTATCTCAGCTAGCCAGTTAGCAGAGCTCTACACAGCAAAGATTGTTCCCCTTCATGGTGTTCCATTGGAAATAAGCTCAGACCGTGGAAGTATCTTCACTTCTCATTTCTGGAAGAGTTTTCAAGAAGCATTGGGCACTAAACTTCTGTTCAGCACAGCTTATCACCCTCAGTCTCAGGGGCAAGTCGAAAGAGTCAATCAGATTCTCGAGGATATGCTCAGAGCATGTGGTCTCTCCTTTGGCATGAAATGGGAGGATTGCCTTCCATATGCTGAATTCTCCTACAACAACAGCTACCAGGCAAGCCTAGGCATGGCACCATTTGAGGCACTGTATGGCCGCAGATGCAGGAGTCCAATCAATTGGTCTGGAGCTGGTGAACGTTCACTCCTAGGCCCTGACATTGTTAAGGAAGCCGAGGAGAAAGTTCGTATCATTCGTGACAATCTCAGGATTGCTCAGTCTCGTCAGAAGAGCTATTATGACAGCAAACACAGGGATATGATCTATGCACCTGGTGACAAGGCATATCTCCGTGTAACTCCCCTCAGAGGCACTCATCGTTTCGGTGTGAAAGGAAAGCTTGCACCAAGATACATTGGTCCTTTCAACATTCTCTCAAGGCGTGCAGAAAATGCTTATCGTCTTGAACTTCCAGAAAAGCTATCCAAAGTGCACGATGTGTTCCACGTGTCACAGCTCAAGAAGTGTTTCAAAGATCCAGATCGTGCAGTTGATCATGATTCCATCGAACTGCAAGATGATCTCTCTTATGAGGAGCACCCTATTCGTATTCTCGATGAGACCGAGCGTAAGACTCGCAACAAGAGCACCAAGTTCTTGAAAGTGCAATGGTCGCATCATTCCGATAAAGAGGCAACGTGGGAGACCGAAGAGGATCTTCGCAAGAAGTATCCGGACCTTTTCCTTACTCAGTAGGAATCTCGGGGCGCGATTCCTTCAAGGGGGGGCGTTTTGTAACATCCCAAGTATGAAAATCATCCCCTTAGAATGTTTGTTGCATGTTTATTAAAGTACTGCACCATGTCATCATATTGTTTCCATGTTGGTTGCATTTGTTTCTTAGTTGTTGCAGTTGTTTTTCACTGTTCTCACAACTCAAATTCAAACCTTGTTCAAACAATGGTTTCATACTTGCTCTGTTACAACATTTTGAATAAAAATCACAACTAAAAACAACCCATTTGTGTCATGTTTTTCCTTAGGGATCACTTGTGAAAATGATGGTTTTAAATCAATTATTCATTTTCCAAACACATTTAAAAATTCAAATCAAAGCACCCAAAACAGAATCATTTTGAATTTATGTTGATACCAAAACAAATCAATTCAAATTGCCTAATTACCATAGGGGTTACCCTATTTTAAATGTTGGTTTTATTAGTGATCTTTGATATTAAAAACTTCACCCAAATTTGGTTTAATTTTCAAACAGCAAGCAAATGTTTAAATTTTTGAAAATAAAAGCTACCAAGTGTTTGCTTTTGGCCTAAGGAATTTACCCTAATTTTTCTAAATTTTTCTCTAACCTAAAAACTATGTTTTTCTTCCAAAAGCAAAACCTACAAAAAAAAAAACAGAAAAGGAAAAAAGAAAAGAAAAGGAAAAACCTGCGCGCGCAGCAGCTAATCTAGCTGGCCCAGCCCACCTAAACCCTATCTCTCGCGCGCGCCAGCCCAGCCCGCCTAGCCCTCCACTTAACGCTTTGAAAAGCGTGCTGATCTTCTGTTTGGCGTACGGCAAGCATCGCAGCGTGCCACCGCGACCGCGCGGCGACTCCGGCGGCCCCCCTTGCTTTCCGCGCCTATAAGAAGCGCCCTAGGGCTCCGCGCCAACCCTAGACCCCCCTAGGCTCCTGTTCCCCTCTCCGCCGCCGCCAATCGCCACCTCCCCGTCGCGTTTCCTTCTCTGCTCCACCTCGCCGGAATCCACTCCTCTGAACCCAACCACGCCGCCGTCGCCATGGCCATCCACCAACCTACCTAGCACCGGGAATCGGAAGCCCTCTTCCTCCTCTACGTCTTGGACACGGGAGCGTCACCGGAGCACGTCTACAACCGCGACGCCGTCCTCGTCTTTGCCGCGGCTGCCGTCGTCACCGTGCGTCACCGCCACCCCGAGCCTCTGCCTCCTGCTACTCCGGTGGTGAGCCACCGTTCTCTTCCACTCTCTCCCTCCTCTCGCATCCGTGCACGTTCTGCACACGGCCAGCACCCAATCGCAGCGAGAACCACCATGCAGATCAACGCCGGCGAGACCTTGTTCTGTCAGTCGAGCAAGGATTTCGTCGTCAGTTAATTTCAGTTAACGTTGCGAAGGATGTGTTAACTTGGCCGCGTCTGTAGCTCTGTCGAATCTGAAGAAACAGCGCAGTGGCACTGCCCTTGTGCGCGCAAGCGCTGGTCGCGGGTTCGAGCCCCGCCGCGCCCAACCTTTTTTGGTGGAATTCTTTCCACGCGCAGAGGCCCACGCTTCAGTGACTGCCACTGCCACGCGTGCGTGCGCAGCGCCACGCTGGCCTCTGGCCCACGCGGCAGAGGCAGTGTGTAGATAGCAGTGCGGTGAGAAAAGTTTCTGCGAGTTTCTGTTTATTCCAAAATCAATTTAAATAACAGATTTGAACCTAAAATTTCAAACCTTAATAACTTTTATTCTGTAATTCCAATAAATAAAAGTTTTATAGGTTTTCTGTTCCAAATTTCATAACCTTTCCAAATAATCTATTTGTGTACTGTTTTGAACTTTCAAATTGCAATTCAAATTTAAATTCAAATCATTCAATTGTATTTTACCAAAATTCATAAGTAATTCATAATAATTCCAAATCATGCAACTAAAATATGTTTTCAATGCTATTTCAAATAATCTATCCAAATATAAATTTTGCTGCATGGTTTGAATAATTTAAATTGCCTAAATAATTTAATACTTGTTTAATTCATTTAAATTTGATAAAATCATAACTTGCTCAAAATAAAATATTTTTGAACATGCAAAATATGTTTTCAAACCACCAAGGTATGAACTTTTCAAATATGAGTTTGAAATTATGTTTTGGAAACAAATAAAATTCAATTAAATTCAAACTTGTTTTAAATTCATTTAAAACTTGTTTAGTATTGTTTAATTCATAATTAAATAATCCAAATTCCAATTTCAATATTTGAAACATGTAATCCAACTAAAATTTGATGTTCTTTTCAAATATAAACTTTGTTATTTGTTTTGAACAATTTAAATGGTTGAAAACAACAAATACTTGTGTGTCACCTTTAAGGCACCCAAAATTCCCTAAATTAATAATAAAATTCTAAATTGCTACACCCTATTTTAATTTGATTCTAATGTTGTTATTCTGCTGTTTTCCTTTTGCATGCATCATACTAAACCACTAGCACCTGTTGATTAGTTGGAAAACAAATAATCTAACCAAAATCCTTGGGCTTTTCATATGCAACTCAAAGTTGCATATGTGTCCATTTAAATTGTGTTATCATGTTATCTAGTTTATTTTGATGCATCTATTAACTTGACATGCATCATATTTGATTGTGCACTATGCCATGACAATGATTGTTTATATTTCTGCCTTGTTTGTTTGCTTCTTCTCGGATAGACGACGATGTTGATACCGACGACCTTTACGACACCCCTTCCGAGGATCTAGTTCAGTACCCGGCTACTGGGTTTGCAGGCAAGTTATCACTCACATGAACCATTGTGTTCCTTTCAACATTGGTTACCGATACTTTCCGTTGTTCTTTTCTGCTAGCCATAGTGGTAGTTGTTTCTATTACGAACCTATCACATGATACCCTAAACCCTGATATTGCCACACCTCCAGTCCTAAAACCCCGTTGCTTGGGCCCGTGTCTTACTAGCATGCTTAGGGTTGTTTTGCTCGAGTCTGTTATCAGTTACTTTCTGTTATTATATTCTGTTATATTCTGGGGCTCGATGTTAAACAACAATTTGTTAATTTGAGGTAATAATAAATTGCTGATAAGGCACCGGCAGGAGGCCCGGCGTGGTTTTGAGGCCTGCTAGTGTCGACCCTAATAGGAAAAGGGTCTTGTCTACTGATCCATGATGAGCGCACTATCCGCATGTGGGAAGCGTGTATGGGCGCCCCCCTCAATTTGACTCGATCCGCATCTCGTCCAAATCACCACACTTAGTTCGGGCTTTCCATTTGATGCACGCATATGCAGGTACAAACCCGAGGCCAGGGTGGAACTTTTGTAGTCGGCATTTAGGGCGGCGTGGTCTTCCAGTGCTATGAGGGTCCTCCTTTTCTTCGGGGGGCTCGATTAGCCGCGCACGCACAGCACGTGGTGCTTTGGGCTTGATGCGAAGAAGAGTTGAGTTGTGTTGAGTGCCCCGCTTGGTAGAAGGGCCTTTCCATCTGGCGGGTTATTCTTACGTGTATGGCCAAATTGGTGCACCCCTGCAGGGATAAATCTTCTCGAGAAGCCGTGTTTTCCGCGGTTATGGTTGACTTGGTGAAAGTACTGGCTAACAAGTACTCAGAACAACTTACACCTAACTAATGATAACTTGACTAGTAATAGGCTTATTGACACAACAACTTGATCCATCATTAATCCAACTGTGTGAGTTATCCTCGGATTGCTTCTTTGGATAAGGGGCGAGATCCAGGATGGGTTTGTTTGGTGGTTAACTATAGTTGGTTACGATACGCTATCTTATCTCTTTCTGTTACACCGGAAGTTGTAGTATGTTCTGTAGATAGTTAGTGCAGCCAGTTGCAGCATCTTTCATACCCTTTTCTTCCGTTGATCCCAAGGCATCTGTGTTTGGTGTTGACGGGCTACACTTTGGTGAACTGTGAGTCTTGCTTGCCAGTACGTTGTTGTAATGACCCCTTTGGGGCTGTGGTTTACGCAGACTATGACTACGGCTACGATGACCACCAGGATGGCTACTTCGTGGAGTTTGACGAGACTGCAGACGAGTAGATAGCTGGACCAGGGCTGGATCCAGGACCTACGTGGATGG